>OX638299.1:29057471-30257471 GCA_951812265.1 Taphrorychus bicolor
AAATTGACCCCTTCGATGGTCGATTTTTAGGCACGTTTTGAATCGCGTTTTTTGAGAAGCCTCTTTAGAGGTTAGTTTCACTTGAATTGAGTTTTTTGCGTTCTTAGGGGATTGCAAACGTGCCATATCGATCGAAAACAGCAAAAAAATGTTTCCGATTTTTTTTTGAAAATGTCCAAAGGGGGGATATTACGTCTTTTTTCTCAATTCTCAACTTTGACTGCCTGTATCTTGAGAACGTCTCGACCGATTGGAGTGAGTTCAACTGTTTTTTTCCTCTTCTTGATGTCCTCTTTTACCTCTCACCATCGGAAGTTCCGTAGGTGCAATATTTTCGGTGATAGACCCCTTCGGTTGGCGATTTTTAGACAGTTTTTAAATTGCGTATTTTGACCATTTAAAAAAAATAGTTTAGAGGTTAATTTCTTTCGAATTGGGTTTGTTACGTTCTTAGGGGATTGCAAACGTTCCAATCCGATCAAAAACGGCAAAAAAATTTTTCTATTTTTTTTTGAAAATGTCCAAAGGGGGGTAAGTCCAAGGTAAAACGACTTTTTTCTCAATTCTCAATTTTGACCGCCTGTATCTTGAGAACGCCTCGACCGATTCGAGAGAATCCAACTGTTTTTCCCTCTTCTTGAAGTCCTCTTTCACCTCCCACTACCGCAAGTTCTGTAGGTGCAGTATTTTCGGAAAGAGACCCCTTCGGTGGGCGATTTTTAGACAGTTTTTAAATCGCGTTTTTTGACCATTTAAAAAAATAGTTTAGAGGTTAATCTCTTTCAAATTGAGTTTGATACATTGCTATTCCAAATCCTAATTCTAAGAACGTAACAAACCCAATTCGAAAGAAATTAACCTCTAAACATTTTTTTTAAATGGTCAAAAAACGCCATTCAAAAACTGTCTGAAAATCGCTCACCAAAGGGGTCTATTTCCGAAAATATTGCACCTACAGAACTTGCGGTGGTGGGAGGTGAAAGAAGACATCAAGAAGAGGAAGAAACAACTGGATTCATTTTAATCGGTCGAGCCCATCACAAGTTACAGGGAGTCAAAGTTTTTTGGAAAATGTCCAAAGGGGGAGGGTATTATATTCTCAACTTTGACCGCCCCTAACTTGAGAACGCCTCGACCGATTCGAGAGAATCCAACTGTTTTTTCCTCTTCTCGATGTCCTCTTTCACCTCCCACCACGCTACACTCGGTGACTAGATCGGCGTAATCCTGATCGCTTTATGTTTTATGACGTTGTCAGATTGTGAGAATGTATTGAGAAAAATGTCTGCAACGTTGCCAAGTCGAACAGTGTTGCCAAGAGCCAAAGGCGAGATCAGTTGGTGCTCCTGAATGCCAAGCAAGCGTAATGCCTAGTCGATCTATGCAACATTTATTAAGCAAAGTATTGTTTTTAAATACATTTAAAAATAATTTAAAATAAATAAAGTAAAATTTAAAATAATTTAAATAAAATTTATAATGATTTAAATGTTGTAGTGCTTTGCCTTAATACGCTACACTCGGTAAATAGATGCGTAATCATCATCGCTTTATGTTTTATGACGTTATCAGACTGTGAAGGTGTACTAATAAAGATGTCTGCAAGGTTGCAAAGTCGAGCAGTGAGGCACAAACCGATGACGAGACCAGTCGGTGCTCCTGAATGCCAATGAAGCGTGATGCCTAGTCGATCTACTCAACATTCATTAAGCAATTCAGCGTTTTTAAATAGATTTAAATATAATTTAATTTCGTTAAAATGAATATTAAAATAAATTAAATACATAACTAAAAATAAAATAAAAACGCTTTGTGTTTTATGACGTTACAAGACTGTGAAGGTGTACTGATAAAGATGTCTGCAACGTTGCCAAGACGAGCAGTGTTGCCAAGAGCTAAAAACGAGATCAGTCAGTGGTCCTGAAAGCTAAACAAGCGTAATGCCTAGTCTATCTACGCAACATTTAATAAGTAATTCAGTTTTTTTTAAATAGATTTAATTATAAATTAATATCGTTAATGCGAAATTTAAAATGAATTAAATAAAATTTAAAATGATTTAGTTGTTGTAGTTCTTCGCCTTAATACGCTACATTCGGTGAATAGCTGCGTTATCCTGATCGCTTTATGTTTTATGACGATACAAGACTGTGAAGGTGTACTGATAAAGATGTCTGCAACGTTGCCAAGTCGAGCAATGTTGCCAAGAGCCAAAGACGCGATCAGTCAGTGGTCCAGAATTCTAAGCAAGCTTAATGCCTAGACGATCTACGCAATATTTATTAAGCAATTCAGTATTTTTAAACAGATTTAAATATAAATTAATATCGTTAAAGTGAAATCTAAAATAAATTAAATAAAATTTAAAATAAATTAAATAAAATTTAAAAAAAATTAAATGAAATTTAAAAAAATTTAAATAAAATTTAAAAGAAATCAAATCAAATATAAAATGATTTAAATGTTGTAGTTCTTTGTCTTAATACGCTACACTCGGTGAATAGATGCGTACTCCTGATCGCTTTATGTTTTATGAAGCTATCAGACTGTGAAAGTGTACTGATAAAGATTTCTGCAACGTTGTCAAGTGTTGGCAAGAACCAAAGGCGAGATCAGCCAGTGCTTCTGAATGCTAAGCAAGCGTAATGCTTAGTCGCTCTACGCAACATTTATTAAGCAAATTAGGGTTTTTAGATAAATTTAAATATAGTTTAAAAGTGAAAATTATTATTATTATATTATAAATTAAAGTGAAATTTAAAATAATTTAAATCAAATTTAAAACAATTTAAATCAAATTTGAAACAATTTAAATAAAATTTAAAATAAAACATAAAATTTAAAATTATTTAAATGTTGTAGTTCTTCGTCTTAATACGCTACACTCGGTGAATAGATGCGTAATCCTGATCGCTTTATGTTTTATGACGTTATCAGACTATGAAGGTATCTGCAACGTTGCCAAGTCGAGCACTGTTGCCAAGCACCAAAGGCGAGATCAGTCGGTGCTCCTGAATGCTAAGCAAGCATTATGGCTAGTCGATCTACTCAACATTTATTAAGCAATTCAGTGTATTTAAATTGATTTAAATATATGTTAAAATCGTTAAAGCAAAATTTTAAATAAATTTATTATTTAAAATAAATTAAATAAAATAAAATAGATTAAATAAAATTTAAAATTATTTAAATAAAATTTAAAATAATTTCAATAAAATTTAAATTAATTTAAATGATATGTAGTTCTTCTCCTTAATACGCTATACTCGGTGAATATTTGCTTAATCTTATGTGAAGTGGAATTTAAAGTACATTAAATATTACTCAAAACCATTTAAACAGAATTTATAATAATCTAAATAAAACTTATATCAATTTAAGTGGAATTTAAAATAATTTAAATGCTATGTAGTTTTTCACTTTAATACGCTATATTCAGTGAATAGATGCGTAATCCTGATCGCTTTATGTGTTATGATGTTATCAGACTATGAAGGTATCTGCAACGTTGCCAAGTCGAGAACTGTTGCCAAGCACCAAAGGCGAGATCAGTCGGTGCTCCTGAATGCTAGGCAAGCATTATGGCTAGTCGATCTACTCAACATTTATTAAGCAATTCAGTGTGTTTAAATTGAATTAAATATATGTTGAAATCGTTAAAGCAAAATTTTAAATAAATTTATTATTTAAAATAAATTAAATAAAATAAAATAAATTAAATAAAATTTAAAATTATTTAAATAAAATTTAAAATAATTTCAATAAAATTTAAATTAATTTAAATGATATGTAGTTCTTCTCCTTAATACGCTATACTCGGTGAATATTTGCTTAATCTTATGTGAAGTGGAATTTAAAGTACATTAAATATTACTCAAAACCATTTAAACAAAATTTATAATAATCTAAATAAAACTTATATCAATTTAAGTTGAATTTAAAATAATTTAAATGCTACGTAGTTTTTCACTTTAATACGCTATATTCTTAATAGATGCGTAATCCTGATCGCTTTATGTGTTATGACGTTATCAGACTATGAAGGTATCTGCAACGTTGCCAAGTCGAGCACTGTTGCTAAGCACCAAAGGCGAGATCAGTCGGTACCGCAAGTTCTGTAGATGCAATATTTTCGGAATAGACCCCTTCGGTGAGCGATTTTTAGACAGTTTTTGAATGGCGTTTTCTGACCATTTAAAAAAAAAGTTTAGAGGTTAATTTCTTTCGAATTGGGTTTGTTACGTTCTTAGGGGATTGCAAACGTGCCATTATAATCAAAAACAGCAAAAAAAATTCCCGAATTTTGTTTGAAAAAGTCTAAAGGGGGGGGGGGGGGGGTATTACGACTTTTTTCTCAATTTTGACCGCCTGTTTCTTGTGAACGCCTCTACAGATTTGGAGTGAAGGCAACTGTTTTTCCTCTTCTTGATGTCCTCTTTCACCTACCACCATCAAGAAGTTCCGTGGGTGCAATATTTTCGGAAATAGACCCGTTCGGTGAGCAATTTTTAGATAGTTTTTGAATGGCGTTTTTTTGACCATTTCTAAAGAAACGACTTTAGAAGTTAATTTTATTCGAACTGAGTTTGTTAAGTTCTTAGGGGATCGCAAACGTGCCATTCCGATCAAAAACAGCAAAAAAAATCCCAAAATGTTTTCGAAAATATACAAAAGGGTGCGGGGTGTGGGTATTAGATACGATGCAAATGGGTACTTTATAAAAACGTTTAAAGAGATTATGCGGTTTTATATAATAGAAACTGACAGAAATAGGTAACTGATAGGAACATTTAAGAAATTATAAAGTTTTATCCAATAAAAACTGATAAAAATACAAAATTCATAAAAACATTTATATGGTTTTACATAATTAGAAATTACATTTACGGTACTGGCTTATAGAAACCAATCAAATACGATTAAGATTTGAGATAAAAAATTAAATCTGAAGTGTTTTAGTATAGAAAATGATTCGTTTTGGTTCAGATAAAAGTTTTATCGATTCTAATCATTTTTTATGCTATATTTTTAACATGGTAGTACCTACTAGAAAGATCACGGATAAGATACTGATGCACTAAAAATATACTTAGATACTGTTTTGGTCTACTTCACACTTGAATATCGTCGAGGGCATGAGATAAACATTAGGTAGTACCGGTTGTTTAGAGGCAAATAGCGTCTACAATTTTCCACGTCCTATCTACCTATTAATAGAGATACGGCGACAATTATTATTCCGCTTTTGTTGTTAATTGACCTATTAACAAGCGATGAAGGGTGAAGTCCACGCCGGTACCATCACCAACAACCGCACATTGTCTTGTAGAGATACGGTTGTAATTGAAAAGTGATGTAATGAGACTTTAATAAAGAACGTACTTAGAGAGTAGGCTTGTAAAATAAGCATTTTTAACTATAATTTATTTTTTTAGTGGTACCAAACCGGTACTTACTTTATACTTTTATTTGTTTCTGGTCAATATTTTAAATAATTCGAGATAGGTCCAAAGTAGGTGGCAAAAGCTCTTAAATATGATTTTTGTTCAAGGCTGATTGGTACTAAAGCGGTACTATGCTTTTTGTAAGAAAATTTTTGTTTTTGTCCATAATTTGCTTTATTCGACAGAGGTTAAAAACTTAAATGTGATTTTTGTTCAAGGTTGATTGGGTGGTACCAGACCGACCAAGTTAATCAAGAATACTGAGCAACAACATACAACCGTTGAACCAAGACCAAAAGACAAGATCATTGAGTACATCGAACCGCGCGAAACGTGGCTCAAATTTTCCAAATACACAAAGGAAAGAGTGAGGTAAAGTAGTACCGCAATAATATATATAGCTCCATGCTACTTCAAGCATTCCCCTTCTCACTCGGATCGGCCATCTGTAATATAACCAACCTCAGTTATGTTTCATTGCGGATGCGTTGATACACATAAATAAAGCCTGATTAGCTGAATGAAATGGAATAGATACTATTCAAGTGGCAAATATTCTTGTTTTGAATCGTATTTAACGCATCTAGTACGTGTCGGTTAAAGGTTTATTTACAATGCAATAGCTTGTCAGTAGAGTGTTTAATTTAGGCCCAGTGCACACACAGGTCCGCTTGGTGTTCGTCTCGTTGTCCATCAGTCGGTTAAGTAAGAGTGAGAATTGAGTAGTACCTACTGGAAGTTCACTACTATGGTGAGTCTTTTTTCCTACATTAATTTTTGTCTATATTTAGCACCTAACCCTTTTTGAGGTTAAACTTAGCGTGCTGTTGCCGGCATTTCCGTTACAGGGAATTATGTATATCGAGTGTAACGGGAATAGATTGGGAATTTTATACTTATACGAAGAGTCGCGGTACTACTACTTTGAGCCCAATAGTTATATAAGATAAGCGACCTATTTGGCTATATGCCACAAAGCATAGATTGAAACCTTAAACCACACTTTCTGCCACAGCCTGAATTTAAGTACCTATATGGAAAGTACCTTTGGTGGTACTACCTTCACCGAATGATAAATTAAAAAAAAAAAAGATAGATTGTTCTACATAATAGAGGTACGCAGATACATCAAAATTTATAATGCCAGTACCTCTAGAGCTGTTTAGTACTGTTGCAAAATTACATTATCAGTGTACTACAGGTATAATTATATATTACCCATCCACTTATTTTTGTTATCTTGAAACCTTCATTTTTTTTATATTCATCTCCTTTTAGCACTTGTTGAGGAGATACGATAAAAAGTCAAACTTCCAACGCCTACCTGACGACAATAATAAGTGAATGGCTTATACGTTAAAATTGGCCTAATCAGAATTTTAAATTGTAATGGCCTATGATTGATTTGGATTGCAGTCCATTAAAAACATGTTACGAATTTTTAATTTCCTGTGCAAGGTGGTACTTATCATGTAACCATTACCTGTCGGTCACATTAGGTACTATGGCTTTCTATGAACTGAAATATTACTAACCAGGTACCTACTTTTCGCGATTCCTTCTTTAAAAAAAAATCTGATCCTCTATGAAATATTACGTTGCAAATACTGAACAATATCGCAAAATTCTGATAACATTTCTGAGCAAATTAGCATCAGCAAACAATAACAATCAGTGTCAAAAAAATTGTATTTATGTGAACAGTATCTAAACAATTTTCTGATAATTGTAAACAGCCTTAAAATTTATTAGTACGTATGTAATCAGAAAATTTTACACAAACATTGCCGGAAAATCAAAATCTGACATCTTTTTCAGATATAACCTACTTTGGATCACCGTGATTATTAAGAACTTCATTCTGATATTGTTTCTGATTCAGCAAGAAGTCTCCATTTTTTTTCTGATACATATTACTAAAGAACGAAACAAAACAATTTTTTCCTGTATTTATTAAAATTATCAGAACATTTTCTGATCAACTCAGATCTAGAGATGGAAATTCTCTGATTTTTTTGAAATTCAAATTATTTCAGATTCTAATATTCTGAGTTAAATCAAATTTTCTGAGGTGTTACACCTTATCTAATGCAGAAGAAAGGGTTTTTGCAAATTGACTGTCGCTGACCAATTTTATTAATTTTATAAATAAAAGGCATTTCTGAGACCCATTGCAGACCGTGATGTATTAGATACTTAAATAAATAAATTCTTTATTGCTCACAAGATCAAAAATATGACACAGCGACGTCAAATTAAGTCAAAAATTAAGGTCTTACCTTTTCTAATATTTCTTAAAATTGCCCCTGTAAAGTTTTCTGAGCATGTTTAGATAAGTAAAAACTGAGGTAAAAGCTTTTTCTGAGTCTCTAATTAAAAAAAAAGTTTACTTAAGTATATGAAGATATTTCTTTCATATATGTTAGTGAGTACTAGAGACGAGACTAGAGAACAAATCTTATATAGATAAAATGCTCAAAAATATTTCTGAATCTTTCAGAATTTAAATTACACCTTAATAATATTCAGAAAAAAAGTCTGTTGAAAATTCAGTAACTCTGACCAATTTTATTACTTCTGAGCGATATAAATGTACCATATTTTATGATTTTTGACAGGCGTTTCTGAGACTCGTTGGAGACTGTATAGGCATTAGATAGTGGAGATACTACCTTTCTAGGATAAAAAAAATCACAATTTTTGATATCTGATTTTTTATAATGTTGTTTGAAATTTTCCGAGCATCACTAGATTTAAATAATTTTCTGAGTGTATTTCTGATATTAAAAAAAATCAATTTTTATTTTCTGCTATTTAAAATTTTCTGAGTACTCGTGTGTTACACACTCAGACGTCTCTGAGTGTGTTTCTGGTCTTGGAAAAAAGCCAAATTAAGTATATAATTTTAGGTGTCAGAACAAAGTTTCTAAAGACTTAAATTTCAAATTTTCTGAATCATTTAAATTTGAAATTTTTTAAGGGTTTAAAATTTTAGAGACTCTTGAGAAAATTGTTGCTAGAAATTTACTGTTACTCATTATTTTTTTTCAATTCTGAGCGGCATGACTACTATTTTTCATGATAATAGAAGACCTTTCTGAGACTTGTGCAGATTGCAAAACTACCTATAATTTTTTTTTAATTTTGTGAAATTCCATGTTTTATAATTTTGACAGACACTTCCGAGACTCGTTGGAGACTGCGTAGGCATTTACATTTAAAAGTCTACTTTTCTAGGATAAAAAAAAATCACAATTTTTTTATCTGATTTTTTTATAGCTTTTTCTGAGCATTACTAGATGTAAATAATTTTCTGAGTGTATTTCTGATTTAAAAAAATCAATGTTTGTTCTCTGATATTTCTTAGATTGGCTATTTCAAATTTTCTGAGTATTCATGTGTTCCTGTGTTCTTTCTTGAACTTTCTGAGTGTGTTTCTGGTTTTAGAAAAAAGTCCAATTACCTCATTTTCTCAAAAATTGTTGCTAGAAATTTACTGTCACTGCTTATTTTTTTTTAATTCTGAGCAGCACGACCCTACCATTTTTCATGATAATAAAAGACCTTTCTGAGACTTGTGCAGACTGCAAAAGTATCTTTTTTTAAATTTTCTGAGCTCTCTTAAATTATAAATTTTTTAAATTGTGTTTTTTGGTCGTGAGAAAAAGACAACTTAGGTGTACAAATATTTTTTTTTTAAATAATATAAGGCATTAAAACAAATTTTTAAAGATTAATGTTCTCAGTAAATTGTCTGATTGTTCGGCACTCAAATTAAGTTTTCTGAGCGATTACACTTTACTAAATGCAAAAAAAAGTTTTTAAAGTTTTTTATGGACTATATGATTTCACCAGCTTCTATGATACTGAAAGACTTTTCTCAGACTTTTGCAGACTGCAAGGGCATCAGGTAATTACTTTCTAATGTTCTTTCTAAATCATAAAAAATCTGATAATTCTCACGATTGTTCTTTAAAAGTTAATTTCTGAGCTTATATAAAGATTTTCTCTGAGTCTTTGAATTTAAGAAAAAGTTTATCTATTTATATAATGATTTTTCGACTTACATATTATTGGGTATGAGAACAAATTTTATAAAGTCAAAAATTATCACAAAAAAAATCTGAATTTTTCAGAACTGATAGACTCTTTAATCAGTTTGAAAAAATTTGTTGCATATTCACGGATACTGATCAATTGTATTAATTTTAAGCAATGTTTTTCATGATAATAAAAGACGTTTCTGATACTGGTTTCAGATAGTCGTCAGATAATTTATTTGTTTTAAATTTGTGCCCATTACTTACAAATTTTCTGTGAGGAAAAAGGTTTTTAAAGATTAATATTCTCAGAAATATTTCTGATCGTTTTGGCACTCAAATTAATTTCAGAGTGACATTTTCTGAGCGATTACAACTTAGCGGCCTTAAAAACTTTTTGTAGATTGTGTTTTTGCTCTTGAGAAAAAGCCCACTTAGGTTTAAAAATACTTGTTTTCAAATAATAATGACATTAAACTAATTTATATAGATTCTCAAAAAATTTTCTGAGTGGTTCAGAACTCAATTTAAGTTTTCTGAGCGAATTTTTCAAGGGTTTGCAACTTATTGACTGCAAAAAAGTTTTTAAAAATTTATATGAATTTCAGTATCATAGAAACTGATTTCACCAGTTTCTATGATAGTGAAAGGCATTTTTCAGACTTTTTTAGACTGCAGAGTTAACAGATATTTACTTTCTAATGTTCTTTCTAAATCCTAAAAAAATCTGATATTTCTCAGGATTGAAAAGTTAGTTTCTGAGCACCTTTCAGTTCAAGATTTTTTTCTAAGTGTTTGAATTTAAGAAACAACTTAGCTAAGAATATAATAATTTTTCGACATAAATATTGGATATCATAACAAATTTTATAAAGTCCAAAATTTTCAGAAAAAAAATTTGAATTTTTCAGAATTGATATTAAACTTTCTGATTTTTTTTACTGTAACTAACCTATTTTATTAATTTTATAAATAAAAGGCACTTCCTAGACTCATTGCAGACCGTAATGTATTAGATAATTACTAAAAATCTGACATTTCTTAGAATTATCCTTTGAAATTTTCTGAGCATGCTTAAGTTGGAAAAAAGCCCAATCAGGTATATAATTGTAGGTGGCAGAACAAAGTTTCTAAAGACTATAGTTTTCAAATTTTCTGAATCGTTTGAATTTTAAATTAAACTTTTTTAGAGTTTAAAATTTTATAAATTCAGAAAAAATTTTGCTAGAAATTTACGGTCACTCATTAATTTTATTATTCTGAGCGGCATGAATCTACCATTTTTCATTATAATAAAAGATTTTTCTGAGTCTTGTGCAGACCGCAAGTAATTTTTTTAAGCATTCTTTCTGTTTTTGGTCTTGAGAAAAGTCCCACTTAGGTTTAAAAATAATCTGAATTTTTCAAAATTGAAAATTTTCTGATGTTTATACTTTAATAATTTACTTTTATTAACCAATTTTAGTAATTTTATAGACAAAAGGCATTTCTGAGACTCATTGCAGACTGTGATGTATTAGATACTTAAGGTCTTAATTTTCTAAAAATCCGATATTTCTTAGAATTGCACTTTAAAATTTTCTGAGCATGCTTTGGTAAGTGAAAACCGAGTTAAAAACTTTTTCTGAGAGTGTCTGAATAAAAAAAAAGTTTATTTTAGTTTTAAAGGTATTTTTCGCCTAAAAATTTGTGAGTACCGGAAAACAAATCTTACGAAGCTTAAAATGCTATTTCTGGATCTTTCAGAATTTAAATAATTTTTTTTTTAAATTACATCTTATTAATATTCAGAAAAAATTCACTGTTGCAAATTCACTGCCTCTGACCAATTTTATTAATTCTGTGAGATATGATTTCGACGTCGTTTCTGAGAATCGTTGGAGACCACATAGGCTATAGATAACGGAGGTCTACCTTTCTAGGTTAAAAAAAAATCACAATTTTTGTTATCTGATTTTTTATAATGTTGTTTGAAATTTTCTGAGAATCATTAGATATTATTTTCTGAGCACCACTCGATTTAAATATTTTTCTGAGTGTATTTCTGATATAAAAAAATTTTTTTCTGATGTTTCTTAGATTAGCTATTTCAAATTTTCTGAGTACTCATGTGTTAAAAAGACTTTTCTGAGAGTTTCTTGTTTTACGAAAGAGCTCAATTAAGTATATAATTGTAGATGTCAGAACAAAGTTTCTAAAGACTATAATTTTCAAATGTTCTGAATCGTTTGAATTATAAATAAAATTTTTTGAGGGTTCTTAAAACTCAGAGAAAATGTTGCTAGAAATTTACTGTCACTCATGAATTTTATTATTCTGAGCGGCATGACTCTACCATTTTTCATGACAATAAAAAAAATTTCTGAATCTTGTGCAGACCGCAAAAATACAATTTTTTTTTCTGAGCGCCCTTAAAAACTTTTTTAGATTGTGTTTTTGGTCTTGAGATAAAGCCCACTTAGGTTCAAAAATATTTTGGTTTAAAAAGGTTTTAATTTTTTTTTTCAAATTTTAATTTAAATTTTGTCACAAAATTTTCTGATTGTTTCGTAGTTCAAGTTAAGTTTTCTGAATTAAATTTTCTGAGGAATTACACCTTACTGAATGCAAAAAAAAGTTTTTAATAATTTATATGGACAATATGATTTTACCAGTTTCTATGATACTAAATGGCATTTCTCAGAATTTTTCAGACTGCAAAGGTATCAGATAATTACTTTCTAATCTTCTTTCTAAATCATAAAATATCTAATATTTCTCAGGATTGCTCTTTAAAATTTAGTTTCTGAGAAACTTCCAGTTAAAGATTTTTTCTGAGAAAAGACTTAGCTAAGAATATATTAATTTTTTTACATAAATATTATTGGGCATCAGAAATTTTTCTACTCTAAAATTCTCAGAAAAAAAATCGATAATTTTTCAGAATTGATATTAAATTTTCTGATGTTTAAGCTTACTTTAAATACTTAAGTAATTTTTTTATTCAGACCCTTTCAGAAAAAGTTTTTAACTTTGTTTTCACTTACCTAAGCATGCTCAGAAAATTTTAAAGCGCAATTCTAAGAAAAATTAGATTTTTAGAAAAGTAAGAACTAGTACACATCACGGTCTGCAATGAGCCTCAGAAATGCCTTTCATCTGATTAAAGTGTAAACATCAGAAAATTTAATATCAATTCTGAAAAGATCAGATTTTTTTCTGAGAATTTTAGATTTTATAAAATTGGTTCTGATATCCAATAGTTTAATCTCAAATAAACAATCAGAAAATTTTTCAGAATATTATTTTTTTAAACTTTGTTTTAATGCCCAGTATTTTTTGGAAACAAATATTTTTAAACCTAAATGGGCTTTTCCTCAAAACCAAAAACACAATCTTAAAAGTTTTTAACTTAAGAGAGCTTAGAAAGTTTCGAAAAAATGCTACGTTTGTAGTTTGCACAAGTCTCAGAAAGGTCTTTTATTATCATAAAACATGGTAGTCACGCCGCTCAGAATTAAAAAAATTAATGAGTGACAGTAAATTTCTAGCAACATTTTTTCTGAGTTTTTGAAATTTTAAGTTCTCAAAAAAATCAAAGTCTTTAGGAACTTTCTTCCGACACCTTCAATTATATACCTAATTGAGCTTTTTTTAAAACCTGAAACACACTCAGAAAGGTCTGATTGTGTAACACATGAGTACACATCAAAGCAATCAGAAAATTGATATCCTATCTTTTTAACACTTTCCAACAATAAAAAATCAAAATTTTTGTTTTCTGATCTTCAGAGAGAAGTTTTCTCTACCATATGGAATTTCTTTAAACCTATTAGACCCAATAAGTTAGAAAAATCTCAGTAAAACTCCAAATTAATTTAATAGTTTTGTTTGTAAAAGAAACTTTAAATCGTTTTTGAGTCGTTCCGTGTGCCACAACAAAGATACGTAAAAATGTTTATAAAATAAATTCTGATTAGTATTATTGCGACGTTGTTAGTAATTATTACTGGTCTTTTGTCTTAGATATGTCCTTATTAGAGTCTGTAACCCAAAGCTTCTTATCTTTTAATATTTTAGAACTGGATTTTGAACCCAAAGTTGTTTATAGGTCGATAATTTCATTGCAATGGAATAATAAATAATTGCAGACCAATAAATAATTCGTTTTTGATAAATGTATTAACCGTTAATCAAATAAACAAAAATACTGTAATTTTTTTAGCTTCTCTGGCCGATCATCATTATACCACTGATTATATTCCTCCTTGGCAATAAGCGGTACAGATGGATTTATATTCTTTACAAGACACTTCCCAGAGATTTCAAGTAAGTGGTACTAATCAGGAAGTCGCACATGCGGATGTCGACGCCTAAGGGAACTACCACAAAACTATTTATTTCTTCTAGGACTGCCTACCGATACGTTAAACTTAACTGGAGAATTACTAATTTCGTGAAGCATAAAGACACTGTTCCCAGTGTTTTAGCCAGATTGGTGGCCAAACATCCAGATAAGACACTGTTCCTTTATGAAGACCAAGTGTGGAGCTTTAAACAGGTACTATCTTCAGTTATCATGTTTATTTTTAACTCACATATTTTTTACTTTTAGTTGGAAGATTACAGCAATCAAATAGCTCACTTTTTCAAGTTGAAAGGTTACAAGAGGGACGATACTGTGGGACTGCTGCTTGAAAATCGCCCGGAATATGTGGGAATATGGCTGGGACTGTCCAAAATTGGCGTCATCACCGCTTTGGTGAACACCAATTTGGTGTCAGTGCCTTTGGTACATTCTTTAACTGTGGCACGATGTAAAGGGTTTATTTATGGGAGGGATTTTTCTAAGGGTAAGATTTATCAAGTACTTACAGCTGTAAATGTGACAACTGCTGTAAATGTGACAACTGCTGTGATATCACAGCTAAAACTTTTTTTTAGTCCTGTGAAATTTACAGAAGGAATTTAAAAAATTACAAATTATTATTTTTTAATACACCGAAAATACAGTCAGGTACTGCTGCAAGCAAATCACAGTTTATGCTGTAAGATATTTGTGACAACTGCTATGATATCACAACTTCGATCACAGTTAAAACTTTAGTCCTTTACACATGTCTGTGTGTCAAAGTTATAAACCACAAATACAAGGACAGCTGCCAAGATGTCACGTTGGAAATGTTCTTATGATAGCTGCTATGATATCACAGCTAAAACTTTTTTAGTCCTATGAAATTTACAGAAGGTATTTTAAAAATTACAAATTATTATTTTTTAATAAACCAAAAATACAGTCAGGTACTGCCACAGGCAAGTCACAGTTTATGCTGTAAGGTACTTGTGACAACTGCTGTGATATCACAGCTTCGATCATAGCTAAAACTTTAGTTCTTTACACATGCCTGTGTGTCAAAGTTATAAACCAAAAATACAAGTACTGCTGCCAATATGTCACAGTTTACGTTGGAAATGTACTTGTGATAGCTGCTATGATATCAGAGCTAAAACTTTTTTTAGTCCTGTGAAATTTACAGAAAAAATCAGAAATACAGTCAGGTACTGCTACAAGCAAATCACAGTTTATGTTGCAAGATATTTGTGACAACTGCTATGGTATCACAACTTCGATCACAGTTAAAACTTTAGTCCTTTACACATGTCTGTGTGTCAAAGTTATAAACCACAAATACAAGGACAGCTGCCAAGATGTCACGTTGGAAATGTTCTTATGATAGCTGCTATGATATCACAGCTAAAACTCTTTTAGTCCAATGAAATTTACAGAAGGTATTTTAAAAATTACAAATTATTATTTTTTAATAAACCAAAAATACAGTCAGGTACTGCCACAGGCAAGTCACAGTTTATGCTGTAAGGTACTTGTGACAACTGCTGTGATATCACAGCTTCGATCATAGATAAAACTTTAGTTCTTTACACATGTCTGTGTGTCAAAGTTATAAACCAAAAATACAAGTACTGCTGCCAATATGTCACAGTTTACGTTGGAAATGTTCTTATGATAGCTGCTATGAAATCACAGCTAACACTTATTTTAGTCCAGTGAAATCTACAGAAGGTATTTTAAAAATCACAAATTATTATTTTTTAATAAACCAAAAATACAGTCAGGTACTGCAACAGGCAAGTCACAGTTTATGCTGTAAGGTACTTGTGACAACTGCTGTGATATCACAGCTTCGAGCATAGATAAAACTTTAGTTCTTTACACATGTCTGTGTGTCAAAGTTATAAACCAAAAATACAAGTACTGCTGCCAATATGTCACAGTTTACGTTGGAAATGTACTTGTGATAGCTGCTATGATATCAGAGCTAAAACTTTTTTTAGTCCTGTGAAATTTACAGAAGAAATTTAAAAAATTACAAATTATTATTTTTTAATACACCAAAAATACAGTCAAGTACTGCTACAAGCAAATCACAGTTTATGTTGCAAGATATTTGTATTGCTATGGTATCACAACTTCGATCACAGTTAAAACTTTAGTCCTTTACACATGTCTGTGTGTCAAAGTTATAAACCACAAATACAAGGACAGCTGTTAAGATGTCACGTTGGAAATGTTCTTATGATAGCTGCTATGATATCACAGCTAAAACTTTTTTTAGTCCTGTGAAATTTACAGAAGAAATTTAAAAAATTACAAATTATTATTTTGTAATAAACCAAAAATACAGTCAGGTACTGCCACAGGCAAGTCACAGTTTATGCTGTAAGGTACTTGTGACAACTGCTGTGATATCACAGCTTCGATCATAGCTAAAACTTTAGTTCTTTACACATGCCTGTGTGTCAAAGTTATAAACCAAAAATACAAGTACTGCTGCCAATATGTCACAGTTTACGTTGGAAATGTACTTGTGATAGCTGCTGTGATATCAGAGCTAAAACTTTTTTTAGTCCTGTGAAATTTACAGAAGAAATTTAAAAAATTACAAATTATTATTTTTTAATACACCAAAAATACAGTCAGGTACTGCTACAAGCAATTCACAGTTTATGCTGTAAGATATTTGTGACAACTGCTATGGTATCACAACTTCGATCACAGTTAAAACTTTAGTCCTTTACACATGTCTATGTGTCAAAGTTATAAACCACAAATACAAGGACAGCTGCCAAGATGTCACGTTGGAAATGTTCTTATGATAGCTGCTATGATATCACAGCTAAAACTTTTTTTAGTCCTTCCGTGAAATTTACAGAAGGTGTTTTAAAAATTACAAATTATTATTTTTTAATAAACCAAAAATACAGTCAGGTACTGCCACAGGCAAGTCACAGTTTATGCTGTAAGGTACTTGTGACAACTGCTGTGATATCACAGCTTCGATCATAGATAAAACTTTAGTTCTTTACACATGTCTGTGTGTCAAAGTTATAAACCAAAAATACAAGTACTGCTGCCAATATGTCACAGTTTACGTTGGAAATGTTCTTATGATAGCTGCTATGATATCACAGCTAACACTTATTTTAGTCCAGTGAAATCTACAGAAGGTATTTTAAAAATCACAAATTATTATTTTTTAATAAACCAAAAATACAGTCAGGTACTGCAACAGGCAAGTCACAGTTTATGCTGTAAGGTACTTGTGACAACTGCTGTGATATCACAGCTTCGAGCATAGATAAAACTTTAGTTCTTTACACATGTCTGTGTGTCAAAGTTATAAACCAAAAATACAAGTACTGCTGCCAATATGTCACAGTTTACGTTGGAAATGTACTTGTGATAGCTGCTATGATATCAGAGCTAAAACTTTTTTTAGTCCTGTGAAATTTACAGAAGAAATTTAAAAAATTACAAATTATTATTTTTTAATACACCAAAAATACAGTCAAGTACTGCTACAAGCAAATCACAGTTTATGTTGCAAGATATTTGTATTGCTATGGTATCACAACTTCGATCACAGTTAAAACTTTAGTCCTTTACACATGTCTGTGTGTCAAAGTTATAAACCACAAATACAAGGACAGCTGTTAAGATGTCACGTTGGAAATGTTCTTATGATAGCTGCTATGATATCACAGCTAAAACTTTTTTTAGTCCTGTGAAATTTACAGAAGAAATTTAAAAAATTACAAATTATTATTTTGTAATAAACCAAAAATACAGTCAGGTACTGCCACAGGCAAGTCACAGTTTATGCTGTAAGGTACTTGTGACAACTGCTGTGATATCACAGCTTCGATCATAGCTAAAACTTTAGTTCTTTACACATGCCTGTGTGTCAAAGTTATAAACCAAAAATACAAGTACTGCTGCCAATATGTCACAGTTTACGTTGGAAATGTACTTGTGATAGCTGCTGTGATATCAGAGCTAAAACTTTTTTTAGTCCTGCGAAATTTACAAAAGAAATTTAAAAAATTACAAATTATTATTTTTTAATACACCAAAAATACAGTCAGGTACTGCGACAAGCAAATCACAGTTTATGCTGTAAGATATTTGTGACAACTGCTGTGATATCACAGCTTCGATCACACTTAAAACTTTAGTCCTTTACACATGTCTGTGTGTCAAAGTTATAAACCACAAATACAAGGACAGCTGCGAACATGTCACAGTTTTCGTTGGAAATGTACTTGTGATAGCTGCTATGATATCACAGCTAAAACTTTTTTAGTCCTGCGAAATTTACAGAAGAAATTTAAAAAATTACAAATTATTATTTTTTAATACACCAAAAATACAGTCAGGTACTGCTGCAAGCAAATCACAGTTTATGCTGTAAGATATTTGTGACAACTGCTATGGTATCACAACTTCGATCACAGTTAAAACTTTAGTCCTTTACACATGTCTGTGTGTCAAAGTTATAAACCACAAATACAAGGACAGCTGCCAAGATGTCACGTTGGAAATGTTCTTATGATAGCTGCTATGATATCACAGCTAAAACTTTTTTTAGTCCTGTGAAATTTACAGAAGGTATTTTAAAAATTACCAATTATTATTTTTTAATAAACCAAAAATACAGTCAGGTACTGCCACAGGCAAGTCACAGTTTATGCTGTAAGCTACTTGTGACAACTGCTGTGATATCACAGCTTCGATCAAAGCTAAAACTTTAGTCCTTTACACATGTCTGTGTGTCAAAGTTAGAAACCAAAAATACAAGTACTGCAGCCAATATGTCACAGTTTACGTTGGAAATGTACTTGTGATAGCTGCTATGATATCAGAGCTAAAACTTTTTTTAGTCCTGTGAAATTTACAGAAGAAATTTAAAAAATTACAAATTATTATTTTTTAATAAACCAAAAATGCAGTCAGGTACTGCTAGAAGCAAATCACAGTTTATGCTGTAAGATATTTGTGACAACTGCTATGGTATCACAACTTCGATCACAGTTAAAACTTTAGTCCTTTACACATGTCTGTGTGTCAAAGTTATAAACCACAAATACAAGGACAGCTGCCAAGATGTCACGTTGGAAATGTTCTTATGATAGCTGCTATGATATCACAGCTAAAACTTTTTTTAGTCCTGTGAAATTTACAGAAGGTATTTTAAAAATTACAAATTATTATTTTTTAATAAACCAAAAATACAGTCAGGTACTGCCACAGGCAAGTCACAGTTTATGCTGTAAGGTACTTGTGACAACTGCTGTGATATCACGGCTTCGATCACAGTTAAAACTTTAGTCCTTTACACATGTCTGTGTCAAAGTTATAAACCACAAATACAAAGACAGCTGCCAAGATGTCACGTTGGAAATGTTCTTATGATAGCTGCTATGATATCCCAGCTAACACTTATTTTAGTCCAGTGAAATCTACAGAAGGTATTTTAAAAATCACAAATTATTATTTTTGAATAAACCAAAAATACAGTCAGGTACTGCCACAGGCAAGTCACAGTTTATGCTGTAAGGTACTTGTGACAACTGCTGTGATATCACAGCTTCGATCATAGCTAAAACTTTAGTTCTTTACACATGCCTGTGTGTCAAAGTTATAAACCAAAAATACAAGTACTGCTGCCAATATGTCACAGTTTACGTTGGAAATGTACTTGTGATAGCTGCTATGATATCAGAGCTAAAACTTTTTTTAGTCCTGTGAAATTTACAGAAGAAATTTAAAAAATTACAAATTATTATTTTTTAATACACCAAAAATACAGTCAGGTACTGCTACAAGCAATTCACAGTTTATGCTGTAAGATATTTGTGACAACTGCTATGGTATCACAACTTCGATCACAGTTAAAACTTTAGTCCTTTACACATGTCTATGTGTCAAAGTTATAAACCACAAATACAAGGACAGCTGCCAAGATGTCACGTTGGAAATGTTCTTATGATAGCTGCTATGATATCACAGCTAAAACTTTTTTTAGTCCTTCCGTGAAATTTACAGAAGGTGTTTTAAAAATTACAAATTATTATTTTTTAATAAACCAAAAATACAGTCAGGTACTGCCACAGGCAAGTCACAGTTTATGCTGTAAGGTACTTGTGACAACTGCTGTGATATCACAGCTTCGATCATAGATAAAACTTTAGTTCTTTACACATGTCTGTGTGTCAAAGTTATAAACCAAAAATACAAGTACTGCTGCCAATATGTCACAGTTTACGTTGGAAATGTTCTTATGATAGCTGCTATGATATCACAGCTAACACTTATTTTAGTCCAGTGAAATCTACAGAAGGTATTTTAAAAATCACAAATTATTATTTTTTAATAAACCAAAAATACAGTCAGGTACTGCAACAGGCAAGTCACAGTTTATGCTGTAAGGTACTTGTGACAACTGCTGTGATATCACAGCTTCGAGCATAGATAAAACTTTAGTTCTTTACACATGTCTGTGTGTCAAAGTTATAAACGAAAAATACAAGTACTGCTGCCAATATGTCACAGTTTACGTTGGAAATGTACTTGTGATAGCTGCTATGATATCAGAGCTAAAACTTTTTTTAGTCCTGTGAAATTTACAGAAGAAATTTAAAAAATTACAAATTATTATTTTTTAATACACCAAAAATACAGTCAAGTACTGCTACAAGCAAATCACAGTTTATGTTGCAAGATATTTGTATTGCTATGGTATCACAACTTCGATCACAGTTAAAACTTTAGTCCTTTACACATGTCTGTGTGTCAAAGTTATAAACCACAAATACAAGGACAGCTGTTAAGATGTCACGTTGGAAATGTTCTTATGATAGCTGCTATGATATCACAGCTAAAACTTTTTTTAGTCCTGTGAAATTTACAGAAGAAATTTAAAAAATTACAAATTATTATTTTGTAATAAACCAAAAATACAGTCAGGTACTGCCACAGGCAAGTCACAGTTTATGCTGTAAGGTACTTGTGACAACTGCTGTGATATCACAGCTTCGATCATAGCTAAAACTTTAGTTCTTTACACATGCCTGTGTGTCAAAGTTATAAACCAAAAATACAAGTACTGCTGCCAATATGTCACAGTTTACGTTGGAAATGTACTTGTGATAGCTGCTATGATATCAGAGCTAAAACTTTTTTTAGTCCTGTGAAATTTACAGAAGAAATTTAAAAAATTACAAATTATTATTTTTTAATACACCAAAAATACAGTCAGGTACTGCTACAAGCAATTCACAGTTTATGCTGTAAGATATTTGTGACAACTGCTATGGTATCACAACTTCGATCACAGTTAAAACTTTAGTCCTTTACACATGTCTATGTGTCAAAGTTATAAACCACAAATACAAGGACAGCTGCCAAGATGTCACGTTGGAAATGTTCTTATGATAGCTGCTATGATATCACAGCTAAAACTTTTTTTAGTCCTTCCGTGAAATTTACAGAAGGTGTTTTAAAAATTACAAATTATTATTTTTTAATAAACCAAAAATACAGTCAGGTACTGCCACAGGCAAGTCACAGTTTATGCTGTAAGGTACTTGTGACAACTGCTGTGATATCACAGCTTCGATCATAGATAAAACTTTAGTTCTTTACACATGTCTGTGTGTCAAAGTTATAAACCAAAAATACAAGTACTGCTGCCAATATGTCACAGTTTACGTTGGAAATGTTCTTATGATAGCTGCTATGATATCACAGCTAACACTTATTTTAGTCCAGTGAAATCTACAGAAGGTATTTTAAAAATCACAAATTATTATTTTTTAATAAACCAAAAATACAGTCAGGTACTGCAACAGGCAAGTCACAGTTTATGCTGTAAGGTACTTGTGACAACTGCTGTGATATCACAGCTTCGAGCATAGATAAAACTTTAGTTCTTTACACATGTCTGTGTGTCAAAGTTATAAACCAAAAATACAAGTACTGCTGCCAATATGTCACAGTTTACGTTGGAAATGTACTTGTGATAGCTGCTATGATATCAGAGCTAAAACTTTTTTTAGTCCTGTGAAATTTACAGAAGAAATTTAAAAAATTACAAATTATTATTTTTTAATACACCAAAAATACAGTCAAGTACTGCTACAAGCAAATCACAGTTTATGTTGCAAGATATTTGTATTGCTATGGTATCACAACTTCGATCACAGTTAAAACTTTAGTCCTTTACACATGTCTGTGTGTCAAAGTTATAAACCACAAATACAAGGACAGCTGTTAAGATGTCACGTTGGAAATGTTCTTATGATAGCTGCTATGATATCACAGCTAAAACTTTTTTTAGTCCTGTGAAATTTACAGAAGAAATTTAAAAAATTACAAATTATTATTTTGTAATAAACCAAAAATACAGTCAGGTACTGCCACAGGCAAGTCACAGTTTATGCTGTAAGGTACTTGTGACAACTGCTGTGATATCACAGCTTCGATCATAGCTAAAACTTTAGTTCTTTACACATGCCTGTGTGTCAAAGTTATAAACCAAAAATACAAGTACTGCTGCCAATATGTCACAGTTTACGTTGGAAATGTACTTGTGATAGCTGCTGTGATATCAGAGCTAAAACTTTTTTTAGTCCTGCGAAATTTACAAAAGAAATTTAAAAAATTACAAATTATTATTTTTTAATACACCAAAAATACAGTCAGGTACTGCGACAAGCAAATCACAGTTTATGCTGTAAGATATTTGTGACAACTGCTGTGATATCACAGCTTCGATCACACTTAAAACTTTAGTCCTTTACACATGTCTGTGTGTCAAAGTTATAAACCACAAATACAAGGACAGCTGCGAACATGTCACAGTTTTCGTTGGAAATGTACTTGTGATAGCTGCTATGATATCACAGCTAAAACTTTTTTAGTCCTGCGAAATTTACAGAAGAAATTTAAAAAATTACAAATTATTATTTTTTAATACACCAAAAATACAGTCAGGTACTGCTGCAAGCAAATCACAGTTTATGCTGTAAGATATTTGTGACAACTGCTATGGTATCACAACTTCGATCACAGTTAAAACTTTAGTCCTTTACACATGTCTGTGTGTCAAAGTTATAAACCACAAATACAAGGACAGCTGCCAAGATGTCACGTTGGAAATGTTCTTATGATAGCTGCTATGATATCACAGCTAAAACTTTTTTTAGTCCTGTGAAATTTACAGAAGGTATTTTAAAAATTACCAATTATTATTTTTTAATAAACCAAAAATACAGTCAGGTACTGCCACAGGCAAGTCACAGTTTATGCTGTAAGCTACTTGTGACAACTGCTGTGATATCACAGCTTCGATCAAAGCTAAAACTTTAGTCCTTTACACATGTCTGTGTGTCAAAGTTAGAAACCAAAAATACAAGTACTGCAGCCAATATGTCACAGTTTACGTTGGAAATGTACTTGTGATAGCTGCTATGATATCAGAGCTAAAACTTTTTTTAGTCCTGTGAAATTTACAGAAGAAATTTAAAAAATTACAAATTATTATTTTTTAATAAACCAAAAATGCAGTCAGGTACTGCTAGAAGCAAATCACAGTTTATGCTGTAAGATATTTGTGACAACTGCTATGGTATCACAACTTCGATCACAGTTAAAACTTTAGTCCTTTACACATGTCTGTGTGTCAAAGTTATAAACCACAAATACAAGGACAGCTGCCAAGATGTCACGTTGGAAATGTTCTTATGATAGCTGCTATGATATCACAGCTAAAACTTTTTTTAGTCCTGTGAAATTTACAGAAGGTATTTTAAAAATTACAAATTATTATTTTTTAATAAACCAAAAATACAGTCAGGTACTGCCACAGGCAAGTCACAGTTTATGCTGTAAGGTACTTGTGACAACTGCTGTGATATCACGGCTTCGATCACAGTTAAAACTTTAGTCCTTTACACATGTCTGTGTCAAAGTTATAAACCACAAATACAAAGACAGCTGCCAAGATGTCACGTTGGAAATGTTCTTATGATAGCTGCTATGATATCCCAGCTAACACTTATTTTAGTCCAGTGAAATCTACAGAAGGTATTTTAAAAATCACAAATTATTATTTTTGAATAAACCAAAAATACAGTCAGGTACTGCCACAGGCAAGTCACAGTTTATGCTGTAAGGTACTTGTAACAACTGCTGTGATATCACAGCTTCGATCATAGCTGAAACTTTAGTTCTTTACACATGTCTGTGTGTCAAAGTTATAATCCACAAATACAAGTACTGCTGCCAATATGTCACAGTTTACGTTGGAAATGTACTTGTGATAGCTGCTATGATATCAGAGCTAAAACTTTTTTTAGTCCTGTGAAATTTACAGAAGAAATCAGAAATACAGTCAGGTACTGCTACAAGCAAATCACACTTTATGTTGCAAGATATTTGTGACAACTGCTATGGTATCACAACTTCGATCACAGTTAAAACTTTAGTCCTTTACACATGTCTGTGTGTCAAAGTTATAAACCACAAATACAAGGACAGCTGCCAAGATGTCACGTTGGAAATGTTCTTATGATAGCTGCTATGATATCACAGCTAACACTTTTTTTAGTCCAGTGAAATCTACAGAAGGTATTTTAAAAATAACAAATTATTATTTTTTAATAAACCAAAAATACAGTCAGGTACTGCCACAGGCAAGTCACAGTTTATGCTGTAAGGTACTTGTGACAACTGCTGTGATATCACAGCTTCGATCATAGATAAAACTTTAGTTCTTTACACATGTCTGTGTGTCAAAGTTATAAACCAAAAATACAAGTACTGCTGCCAATATGTCACAGTTTACGTTGGAAATGTACTTGTGATAGCTGCTATGATATCAGAGCTAAAACTTTTTTTAGTCCTGTGAAATTTACAGAAGAAATTTAAAAAATTACAAATTATTATTTTTTAATACACCAAAAATACAATCAAGTACTGCTACAAGCAAATCACAGTTTATGTTGCAAGATATTTGTATTGCTATGGTATCACAACTTCGATCACAGTTAAAACTTTAGTCCTTTACACATGTCTGTGTGTCAAAGTTATAAACCACAAATACAAGGACAGCTGCCAAGATGTCACGTTGGAAATGTTCTTATGATAGCTGCTATGATATCACAGCTAACACTTTTTTTAGTCCAGTGAAATCTACAGAAGGTATTTTAAAAATAACAAATTATTATTTTTTAATAAACCAAAAATACAGTCAGGTACTGCTACAAGCAAATCACAGTTTATGCTGTAAGATATTTGTGACAACTGCTATGGTATCACAACTTCGATCACACATAAAACTTTAGTCCTTTACACATGTCTGTGTGTCAAAGTTATAAACCACAAATACAAGGACAGCTGCCAAGATGTCACGTTGGAAATGTTCTTATGATAGCTGCTATGATATCACAGCTAAAACTTTTTTAGTCCTGTGAAATTTACAGAAGGTATTTTAAAAATTACAAATTATTATTTTTTAATAAACCAAAAATACAGTCAGGTACTGCCACAGGCAAGTCACAGTTTATGCTGTAAGGTACTTGTGACAACTGCTGTGATATCACAACTTCGATCACAGTTAAAACTTTAGTCCTTTACACATGTCTATGTGTCAAAGTTATAAACCACAAATACAAGGACAGCTGCCAAGATGTCACGTTAGAAATGTTCTTATGATAGCTGCTATGATATCACAGCTAAAACTTTTTTTAGTCCTGTGAAATTTACAGAAGAAATTTAAAAAATTACAAATTATTATTTTTTAATAAACCAAAAATACAGTCAGGTACTGCTACAAGCAAATCACAGTTTATGCTGTAAGATATTTGTGACAACTGCTATGATATCACAACTTCGATCACAGTTAAAACTTTAGTCCTTTACACATGTCTATGTGTCAATGTTATAAACCACAAATACAAGGACAGCTGCCAAGATGTCACGTTGGAAATGTTCTTATGATAGCTGCTATGATATCACAGCTAAAACTTTTTTTAGTCCAGTGAAATTTACAGAAGGTATTTACTTAGAAGGTATTAAAAATTACAAATTATTATTTTTTAATAAACCAAAAATACAGTCAGGTACTGCCACAGGCAAGTTACAGTTTATGCTGTAAGGTACTTGTGACAACTGCTGTGATATCACAGGTTCGATCATAGCTAAAACTTTAGTTCTTTACACATGTCTGTGTGTCAAAGTTATAAACCAAAAATACAAGTACTGCTGCCAATATGTCACAGTTTACGTTGGAAATGTACTTGTGATAGCTGCTATGATATCACAATTAAACTTTAGTACTTCTGTGACTTAATAATAACACTAGGTTTAGTATTTGTGACAAAATGACTCAGTTGCAGCCAACCACATGTTACAGTTTACACTGAAAATGCACTTGTGATAGCTGCTATGTTATCACAGCTAATCTTTTTTGTGACTTTTAGTAACATCATTCAGTTAAGATTTGTGTCTTATGTAAATTACCTATTATTGTAGGTATCACAATAATAAACCCAAAGAAATAGAACTAAGAACGTCTACAGGCATATCACAGTTTCTACTGTAAGTGTATTTGTGACAACAGTTATGATATCACAGCTGAAACTTCTTTCCTGTGATTTCCACTAACAGCATTCAAGTCCTGTGGGTCTTATAAAAGCTACAACATATTGTGTATCACAGTATTAGTATCACAGAAATATTGATGTCACAGTTTCAGATATCACACGTTTGCTTTTTTAATTTGAGTTTAGCTTATCCAAATTGTAAGTCAAATAATTTATGATGCAACACTATCACACACGCAATTTTTGCAACTGTGATATTGCTTTTAACTAAAATTATTACACAAGATAACGCATTTAACTTCGATAATCCAATCACAATCGGTGAACACTTAATTTCAGTTGACACCGCAACTGTTATTTTCTCTATCACAGCTGCCATTAATAACTGTGATAAATTTTTTAACCAACATTATCACAGTTACATTTTAAAATTTTAACAGTGATAATTAAACTGTATCTCTTTTTCTTAGTAACATTTAATTTCAAATGACACAAGCAGTGTTACTTATTCTATCACAGTTACTACTTAGGCAAATCCGCAAGTTTACTATTACTTTATGTGCTGGGGTTTCGTATCAGGTTTTCAAAATTAACAAGATCAGGATCACAGTTAAAATCTGAAACTTGAAAGTTGTTATTATCACGTGCGGATTTTAAAAGTAAATTTCTTCTGTGGGTAGCTGCATTTATAGTTATTTATCTTAATTTATGTAAATTTAAAGATTTAAAAACTAATATTTGTAACTGTGATAGTCTCTTTCACCAGCATTATTACAATGTCAAGTTAAAATTTTACCTGTGATTTTAAATTTACTTTATAATTCGTAATCAAATACGTTAATTATCCCTCAACTTAGAAAATTGATTTTTTATAACTGTGATAATGTCTTTAACCATCAACGTCTATAACAGCACGGTCTACAAGCATATTAAAGTTACAGTAAGAAAACTAGAATTCGTTTTATCATGGAAATATTTCAGAAATTTCCAGAATATTTAGTTGCATTCACTGTTAATTTTAATATTTGAAAAGATAATATTGAAACTGTTGACGCTTTGACCACAATGACGTATTAACGTTTTAACAACATTTGCAGTTTTTATATTTATAAATCGGACCTTACATTAATAAATTCCTAATCTGAATTAAAATTTTGACAGTTACTTATCACCCGCTCACGATTAGCAAAACTGTGATAATTATTATTTGCAAAGTTATATAGTAATAAATACTTACCTTTTTCTATTTTTTTGATTTTGATAATCACAGTTGCAGTTTTTTTATTAACAACATTGCAACTGTTACTTTGCGATATTATTGTAATACTCTTTAAAAACTGTAATCGGAGAATTTATGTATAACGCATATGATATCACTGCTGCAGCTCTATTTACTTGTCACAGTTACTACTGTAAGGGTATTTGTGACAACAGTTATGATATCACAGCTAAAACTACTTTCCTGTGATTTCTACCACGCAAGTCCTGTGGGTTTTTAAAAAGCTACAGCATATTATGTATCACGGTATTACTATCACAGAAATGAAACAGTTACAGCTATTGATGTCACAGTTTCAGATATCACACGTTTGCTTTTTTAACTTGAACTTAGCTTATCCAAATTGTAAGTCAAAGAATTTATGATGCTACACTATCACTTACTGTAATAGAGTTTTTTACATTTGATATAACATTTTCCCTATCACAGTTGCTATTCAAAAATATATAAATTCCTGAATATGCGATCTTTGCACGTTTTTGATTCTGAAAACATTACAAGGACAAGCTCTTTTTCCGTAATGTTTTTGTAGAAATTTTTTTAACAGTTAGCTACTAACTTAACAGTGACTAAAACTGTGACATGGTGGTACATATTTTTAAGTCAGAAGTACTTCAACATGTATTTAGGTACGAATACAAGAACGAGACCTAAAAAGCCATATTTTGCAAATGTGATACTGTTTATGATTGCAACTGTGATCTATTATGATTATCACAAATAAATAACGCATTTAACATCGACAATCGAATCACAATCCGTGAACACTTAATTTCAATTAACCCCACAACTGTTATTTTCTCTATCACAGTTGCTATTAAAACTTTGCAATGCTTAAGCTTGCGTTTTGTCTTAATGTTTAATAACATTTCGTCACAGCTAACGTCTTTTGTGTATAAACCAATATCACTATGTTATTATAATAGTGTGAAGGAAGCACATTATCACAGTAGCACACGAAAACTTAAAAGTTTACTTTAGCATGTCAATCACAGTAATTCCCTTTATTGTTACATGCAAGAAAATTTTTGTAACTGTGATATTTTTTTTAACCAACATTATCACAGTTACATTTTAAAATTTTAACAGTGATTATTCTATCACAGTTACTACTCACGCAAATGCGCAAGTTTTCTATTGCTTTATGTCCTGGGGTTTTGTATCAAATTTTCTCAAGAGTTAATTTAACAAAATCAGGATCACAGTTAAAAAAATCTGAAACTTGAAAGTTGTTATTATCAGGTAGTTATTTTAAAACTGGGAAGTTCTTCTATAGGTAGTTGCATTTACGTTTATTGATCTTAATTTATGTAACTTGTAAGATTTAAAAACTAATATTTGTAACTGTGATAGTGTCTTTTACAAGGATTATTACAATGTCGAGTTAAAATTTTACTTGTGATTTTAAATTTACTTTATAATTCGTAATCAAATACGTTAGTTATCTCTCAATTTAGAAAGTTGATTTTTTGTAACTGTGATAATGTCTTTAAACATTATTACCACAAAATCGCTCTCAACCTTAGCTCAGTTATTCTATCACAGCAGGGGCTACAAGCATATTACAGTTACAGTTTGAAAACTAGAATTCGTTTTATCATGGGAATATTTCGGAGATTTCCAGAATATTTAGTTGCAATCACTGTGAATTTCAATATTTGAAAAGCCAATATTGAAACTGTGATCGCTTTGATCACAATAACGTTTTAACAACAGTGTTATTTGCAGTTTCTATCTTCATAAATAGGACCTTACATCAATCTGAACCAAAACTGTCACAGTTACTTACCTTCTGCTCACGGTTAGGATAACTGTGATAATTATTATTTACAAAGTTATACAGTAATAAATATTTAGCAATTTTTTCTATTTTTATAACATGGCATTTTTGAGCAAATTTTGCTTTGCTCAATTACTAGTGCTGTGATTCAACCTTGATAATTGAACAGTTGCAGTTTTTTTATTAACAACATTGCAGCTGTTATTTTCCGATATTATTGTAATACTCTTTAAAAACTATAATAGGAAAATGTATGTATACGGTATCATATGCGTATAACGCATATGATATCACAGCTGCAGCTCAGTTTCTAATACGTTTAACATAATAACACTTTCATATTTACACTGTGATATATCACAGATTATTAAAAAGTGGGAAAAGGGCTCCAACAGGAAGTTGTATCATTTACACATGCACAGCTGTTTTTTTTTTACATTCTCTGTATTTGTGAGAATATGTAACATTGTGATAATGTGTAAAATTATCACAAGTTTTTATAACATCGTAAGGAGATGCCAAAAATACGTGAATGATGTATATACGTCTCTTGATCTCACCCTTTGACAGCTTATGCTTTTTCGTCTTTAGCTGTTTCCGACGTCTCCAGTGGCCTTAAATCTTTGGAAATTTTTGAGTTTGGTACCACAGACCAGCCGGTATGCGATTCCGCTATAGATTTGTGTAAAGACATCCCCAAACAACCCACCGCCCCTCTGCCAGAGTTGGCCGCAATAACCCCCCGGGACAAGCTGCTCTACATCTTCACCTCCGGCACGACCGGGCTGCCTAAAGCTGCTGTTATAACCCATACAAGGTATATCAACGTTCAAACCTACTATTTTTCTGCTTTGTAGAGGGTGTTCAGTAAAAAAAATCATCAAGTTGTCTGTGAAATGTGAACAGAAATTGAAATGTAAATTTTTCTCAGGTATATGTATGCAGCTGTCGGGATCTACAGCCTGGCCGATCTCTCCCCTGCGGACAACATCTACAACCCGCTGCCTCTTTACCATACAGCCGGTGGGATGCTGGCGGTCGGCTTGGGGCTGGTCTTCGGTCTGACCGTCACCCTCCGAAAGAAATTCTCCGCTTCCAACTACTGGAACGACTGTCAACGGTACAACTGCAACCTAGCCAATTACATCGGCGAGATCTGCAGGTACCTGCTGGCCGTACACAAGCCCGGAACCTACGTGGAGCACCCGGTGGACAAGATGATCGGAAACGGCCTGAGGCCGCAGATGTGGAAGGATTTCGTGGATACGTTCCACGTGCCCAATATCTTCGAGTTCTACGGGTCGACCGAGGGGAATACCAACATAAGTGGGTGATGAAGGTGCGGACAGTTAAGGGTTTTAACGAGCGATGCCTACTTGGTTCTAGTTAATACTGATAACACCGTGGGAGCGGTGGGGTTCGTGCCCAGGTACGCCAGCATGGTTATTCCGGTTATTTTGCTGCGGTGCGACGAAGACACGGGAGAACCTATAAGAAATGAAGATGGTGAGTTCTTTTGGTTCCTCTCAATCCATCTCAACCAATATCTTCACTTTTTACTTTGCGTGAGACTAAAAAATCTCGCTAGTCTCTGCAAATACTGCCTCAAAACTTCACTTAGATAACAATCTAAAACTGTGGCTGAAGAAACACAGGTCTATTTCTTCATTTTAAAGGTTTTTGTATCCGCTGTGTCCCGAACGAGCCCGGCGTCTTGGTGGGCAAAATCAATCAAAAGCACGCGGTCACCGAATTCGCCGGCTACGCTGACAAGGGGGCCACCGAGAAGAAGCTCCTGAGGAACGTCTTCAAGACGGACGACCTCTACTTCAACACCGGGGACGTGCTGGTCCAGGACGAATTCGGGTATTTCTACTTCAGAGACCGCACCGGAGACACGTACCGCTGGAAAGGTGAAAACGTGGCTACGAACGAAGTGGAGGGGGTTATCAGCGCCGTTGCCGAACTGAAGGACACGGTGGTCTTCGGAGTCCAAGTACTGCTGGAGAGAAGAGTTATTATTTTGGTTTTATAAAGGTTTTTTTGTTGTTGCAGGTTCCTGGCGCCGAAGGTAAGGCAGGCATGGCGGTGATCGTCGACCCAGACAACCATTTAGACTTGAACAAGTTAGCAAAAGGATTGAAAGCTTCTCTACCTAGTTATGCCATTCCGATGTTTTTGAGAATTATAGATAAGGCGCCCATAACTGGTACTTTTAAGCTGATGAAACTTGGTTTGCAGAAGGAAGGCTACGACTATTATAGGATAAAGGACAACAGATTGTATTTCTACGAGGCCAAGAAGGGCGAGTATTTGGAACTGACCAAAGAGCTCTACGAGGACATTTTGGGAGAGAGGTTGAGGCTGTGATCGGAGCTGGTGTTTACTTTACTGAGCAGACAGAGAGACGATGTGCTTTTTGTTTGTTGGTGCAGTTTTTTTAGGAAATAAATTGTCTTTTTTAACGTATGTTGCAGTAGTAGTTTTTTAGGGGTAAGAGGGTGAGTTGAGTGTTTGGCCATATGTATTGGGGTTGTAGTTTTCGGCGTAGCTGTGGGGTAGGTACGCATGTTCAGCTATCTTAGAGATGAACTACAACTTGAAACTTTACTTATATATTTAATAAACTAGGAATACTGCGTTAAACAATAAAGTCACCAAATTGTCAACATAGTCCTGCCTGGAAAGCAAACAAACTTGTCAAGGAATCCCAAGTGCTTACTAAAAAATAATCCACACATAGCGATTAACAACTTCTCTTCAACATAAAAATAGCCAATTTGGTATAATTAATTTTTGCATATTTGCAATAGTAAGTTCAGTATTTCCTTAACTTGCTATTTACTTTTATACTTAGAATGTCAAAGAACACGAAAACAACTCTTCGAAATGTAAATCCATTGTACTAGAATTACTAATTAATTCCAATCTAATCATCTTTAAAACTGATAAATAAATAAGTAATGAACGCATGTCTTACAACTTCTTACCCGTTAATTATTCACTAATTACTTTCGTAGCGTAAAATTACATTTTGTTTTTCGGTTTCTTTCGATTCAAAGACAAAAGTTTTAAACATAAAACCAATTAAAATGGATTTATAATCCATCTAATAATCTTTAAATCTGAAAACTAATTAATCAACTCTTAAGCAATTGTTACTCAAACCTATAAATTAAATTCCGTTAAGTGCACTTAATAGACGAAAGTTATTGTTCTAATTTTTGGCTAATTACTTTTCCGCTTTCCTCCTTGAACCGTTATAGTTACATTTAGCTATTAGTTAATTTTCGTCAATTAAGTCTTTATAAGAAAAAATATTATTTTACTAATTATTGACTAATTACTATACTACTTCACCCTTCGAATCTGAACAATTGTTCTCGATAATCAAACTGGATTTTTTTCTCATCATTATTTGATCTCAAAAATAATTCAAAAAACTTTGAAACGAAATATATTAAACTAATTTCCTAATAATTAGTAGGAAATTAAGTAATTACTTGTTAGTTATACAAGTAATTACTTGTTATCTAATATTTTTAAAATCTGAAAACAAATTAATCAACTCAAAAGTAATTAATATCTGACATACTACTATAAAAGTGATTACTTAACTATTCTCGTCAATTAAGTGAACTTATAGACCAAAAGTTATTTTACTAATTATTGACTAATTACTTTCCTAGTTCTCTCTGTGAACCTGAAAAATTGTTCTAGGTCATCAAACTGTATTTGCTTCTAATCATTTTTGTTCCCAAAGAAAATAATGAAAAAAACTCTTTGAAACGAACTAATTACCGACTAATTGTCATCTAATAATCTTTAAGACTGAGAAGTAATTAATCAACTCGTAAGCAATTGTTAATTGTACTAAACGGTAATTAAAACTCATAAATTAAATTCCTGTAATTAAGTGCACTTGAGAGGCGAAAGTTATTGTTCTAATTTTTGGTTAATTACTTTTATGCTTACCTCCTTGAACCTTTAGTTACGTATACCTATTAGTTAATTTTTGTCAATTAAGTGCTCTTAAAATTATTTTACTAATTATTGACTAATTACTATACTACTTCCCTTTTTGAATCTGAACAATTGTTCTCGATAATCAAGCTGGGTGTTTTCCTCATAATCATTTGTTTTCAAAAAACTTTGAAACGAAATCTATTGAATTCATTTCCTAATAATTGCTGTGCTATCTAATAATCCTAAAATCTTAAAAACAAATTAATCAACTCGAAAGTAATTAATATCTGACATACTACTATAAAAGTCTCTACTAAAACTTAACTATTCTCGTCAATTAAGTGAACTTATAGACCAAAAGTTATTTTACTAATTATTGACTAATTACTTTCCTAGTTCTCTCTGTGAACCTGAAAAATTGTTCTAGGTAATCAAACTGTATTTGCTTCTAATCATTTTTGTTCCCAAAGAAAATAATGAAAAAAACTCTTTGAAACGAAATCTATTAAACTAATTACCGACTAATTGTCATCTAATAATCTTTAAGACTGAGAAGTAATTAATCAACTCGTAAGCAATTGTTAATTGTACTTAACGGTAATTAAAACTCATAAATTAAATTCCTGTAATTAAGTGCACTTGAGAGGCGAAAGTTATTGTTCTAATTTTTGGTTAATTACTTTTCCGCTTACCTCCTTGAACCTTTAGTTACGTATACATTAGTTAATTTTTGTCAATTAAGTGCTCTTAAAATTATTTTACTAATTATTGACTAATTACTATACTACTTCACTTTTTGAATCTGAACAATTGTTCTCGATAATCAAGCTGGATGTTTTCCTCATAATCATTTGTTCTCAAAAAACTTTGAAACGAAATCTATTGAATTCATTTCCTAATAATTGCTGTGCTATCTAATAATCCTAAAATTTTAAAAACAAATTAATCAACTCGAAAGTAATTAATATCTGACATACTACTATAAAAGTGATTACTTAACTATTCTCGTCAATTAAGTGAACTTATAGACCAAAAGTTATTTTACTAATTATTGACTAATTACTTTCCTAGTTCTCTCTGTGAACCTGAAAAATTGTTCTAGGTAATTAAACTTTATTTGCTTCTAATCATTTTTGTTTCCAAAGAAAATAATAAAAAAAACTCTTTGAAACGAAATCCATTAAACTAATTACCGACTAATTGTCATCTAATAATCTTTAAGACTGAGAAGTAATTAATCAACTCGTAAGCAATTGTTAATTGTACTAAACGGTAATTAAAACTCATAAATTAAATTCCTGTAATTAAGTGCACTTGAGAGGCGAAAGTTATTGTTCTAATTTTTGGTTAATTACTTTTCCGCTTTCCTCCTTGAACCTTTAGTTACGTATACCTATTAGTTAATTTTTGTCAATTAAGTGCTCTTAAAATTATTTTACTAATTATTGACTAATTACTATACTACTTCACTTTTTGAATCTGAACAATTGTTCTCGATAATCAAACTGGATGTTTTTCTCATAATCATATGTTCTCAAAAAACTTTGAAACGAAATCTATTGAATTCATTTCCTAATAATTGCTGTGCTATCTAATAATCCTAAAATCTTAAAAACAAATTAATCAACTCGAAAGTAATTAATATCTGACATACTACTATAAAAGTCTCTACTAAAACTTAACTATTCTCGTCAATTAAGTGAACTTATAGACCAAAAGTTATTTTACTAATTATTGACTAATTACTTTCCTAGTTCTCTCTGTGAACCTGAAAAATTGTTCTAGGTCATCAAACTGTATTTGCTTCTAATCATTTTTGTTCCCAAAGAAAATAATGAAAAAAACTCTTTGAAACGAAATCTATTAAACTAATTACCGACTAATTGTCATCTAATAATCTTTAAGACTGAGAAGTAATTAATCAACTCGTAAGCAATTGTTAATTGTACTAAACGGTAATTAAAACTCATAAATTAAATTCCTGTAATTAAGTGCACTTGAGAGGCGAAAGTTATTGTTCTAATTTTTGGTTAATTACTTTTCCGCTTACCTCCTTGAACCTTTAGTTACGTATACCTATTAGTTAATTTTTGTCAATTAAGTGCTCTTAAAATTATTTTACTAATTATTGACTAATTACTATACTACTTCACTTTTTGAATCTGAACAATTGTTCTCGATAATCAAGCTGGATGTTTTCCTCATAATCATTTGTTCTCAAAAAACTTTGAAACGAAATCTATTGAATTCATTTCCTAATAATTGCTGTGCTATCTAATAATCCTAAAATTTTAAAAACAAATTAATCAACTCGAAAGTAATTAATATCTGACATACTACTATAAAAGTGATTACTTAACTATTCTCGTCAATTAAGTGAACTTATAGACCAAAAGTTATTTTACTAATTATTGACTAATTACTTTCCTAGTTCTCTCTGTGAACCTGAAAAATTGTTCTAGGTAATCAAACTGTATTTGCTTCTAATCATTTTTGTTCCCAAAGAAAATAATGAAAAAAACTCTTTGAAGCGAAATCTATTAAACTAATTACCGACTAATTGTCATCTAATAATCTTTAAGACTGAGAAGTAATTAATCAACTCGTACGCAATTGTTAATTGTACTAAACGGTAATTAAAACTCATAAATTAAATTCCTGTAATTAAGTGCACTTGAGAGGCGAAAGTTATTGTTCTAATTATGGGCTAATTACTTTTCCGCTTCTCTCCTTAAGCCCTTAGTTACATTTACCTATTAATTAATTTTCATCAATTAAGTGCTCTTAATAAAAAAAATATTTTACTAATTATTGACTAATTACTATCCCACTTCTCCCTTTGAATCTGAACAATTGTTCTCGATAATCAAACTGGATGTTTTTCTCATCATTATTTGTTCTCAAAAAACTTTGAAACGAAATCTATTGAATCAATTACCTACTAATTACTTGTTTTCTAATAATCTTTATACTTGAAAACTAATTAATCAAGTCGAAAGCAATTAACTGAGATACTAAAAAGTTATTACTCACTCACTCTCGACAATTAAGTGAACTTAATAGACAAAAGTTAATTTACTAATTACTGACTAATTACTTTCCTAATAATTAAATAACTATTAATTAATTCCCCGTAATTAAGAGCACGTAATAGACAAAATGTCTTGTACTAATTATTGGCTAGTTAATTAAAGAATAATAAAAATATCTCTTCCAAATGAAATTTTTTGAAGTAATTATCGACTAATTACGAGTTATCTAATAGTCATTAAAGCTAAAAAAGTAAGCAGTCAACTCTCAAACAAATATGTAAAAAATGGTAGTTACTGTTACCTTTTAATTAATTTCCGTCGATTAAGTGCCCTTAATAGACAAAAGTTATTTTATTAACTATTGACTGATTACTTTCATACTTCTCTCTTTAAAGCTGAACAATTATCTAGGTAATTAAACAGTTACTAATTCTGAGTTGATTAATTTGTTTTCAAATTTAAAGCTTATTAGATAACAACTAATTACTAGGTAATTAATTCAATAGATTTCGTTTCAAAGTTTTTTGAATTGTTTTTGGGAACAAATAATGATGAGAAAAAATCCAGTTTGATTATCGAGAACAATTGTTCAGATTCAAAGAGAGAAGTAAGATAGTAATTAGTCAATAATTAGTAAAATCTTTTTTTTTTCTTATTAAGAGAACTTAATTGACGAAAATTGACTTAATAGGTAAGTTGTAACTAAGGGTTCAAGGAGGGAAGAGGAAAAGTAACTAGCAAATAATTAGAACAGTAACTTTCGTCTACCAAGTGCACTTAATTTCAGGAATATAATTTATAGGTTTTTTCAACAATTTCTTATGAGTTGATTAATTAGTTTTCAGTTTTCAAGATAAGTAATTAGTCGGTGATTAATTCAATAGATTTCGTTTCAAAACAGTTTTTTTATTGTTTTTTTGAGAACAAAATAATTAGAAATTAATCCAATTTAATTACCGAGAACATATGTTCAGGTTCAAAGAGAGAAGTATGATAGTAGTCAGCCAATATTTAGTAAAATAACTTTTCTCTATTAAGGGCACTTAATCGACGGAAATTAATTAATAGGTAGCAGTAAATACTATTTATTACACAATGGCTTGAGAGTTGACTACTTATTTTTTAGCTTTAAAGACTATTAAATAACACGTAATTAGTCGATAATTAGTTCAAAAAATTTAATTTGGAAGATAAGATTTATTTTTATTGTTCTTTGATAATAAAAATAATGATGTGAAAGGAAATCCAGCTTGATTGCCTAGAACAGTAATTGTCCAGGTTTAAAGAAGGAAGTAACGAAGTAATTAGCCAATAATTAGTACAGTACCTTTTATCTATCACGTGCCCTTAATTACCGGGAATTAATTAATAGTTATTTAATCACAGGGGAAGTAATTAGTCAATAATTAGTAAATTAACTTTTGTCTATTAAGTTCACTTAATTGACGAGAATGGGTAAGTAATAATTTTTTAGTATCACAGATTATTGCTTTCGACTTGATTAATTAGTTTTCAAATATAAAGATTTAGATAACAAGTAATTAGTAGGTAATTGATTCAATAGATTTCGTTTCAAAGTTTGTTGAATTGTTTTTTTGAGAATAATGATGAGAAAAAAAATCCAGTTTAAATATAACACCTGTTCAGATTCAAAGAGAACAGTAGGATAGTAATTAGTCAAATATTTTTTTTTCTTATTAAGAACACTTAATTGACGAATATTAAATAATAGGTAAACGTAACTAAGGGTTCAAGTAGGAAAGCGGAAAAGTAATTAGCCTGAATTAGCCAAGAATTAGAACAATAACTTTCGTCTATCAATGGCAGTTAATTACCGGAATTTAATTTATGGGTTTTAATTACCCTTTAGTATGGTTCACAATGTCTTATGATTTATTAATTAATTAATTTTCAGTCTAAAAGATTATTACTATGACTAAGTGTTACTATAAGATGATAAGTAATTAGTCGATAATTAATTCAATGGATTTAGTTTCAAGAGTGTTTTTGAATTGATTTTTAAGTTAAAAAAAATTATGATAAGCAATTCCAGGTTAATTACCTAGGAGAATTGTTCAAAGAGAGAAGTAGGAGAGTAATTACTCAACAATTAGTAAAATACCTTTCGTCTATTAATGGGCGTAAGTTTAAGTTTTAAGTAACTGTAATTACTATTAATTATTTCACTTCACAATTGCTTGAAGGTTGATAATTATTTTTGAGTTTTGAACAATATTAGGTAAAAGTAATTAGTCAGTAAGTAGTCCCAAGATTTCGTTCGAGAATTTTTGAAGTCTTTTTTTTTTAGAAAAAGATATTAATAAAGTAATTAGTCAATAATTAGTCCCAAGATTCCGTTCGAGAGTTTTTTAAATCGTTTTTTTTTAGAACAAAATAATAATAAAGTAATTAGTCGATAATTAATTCAAAAGATTTATTTCCTAAGAATTTTTTTGAATTGTTTTTTGGGAACAAAAAATGATGATAAGCAAATCCAGGTTAATGACCTAGGGCAATTGTTCAAAGAGAGAAGTATGAAAGTAATTAGTCAATAATTAGTAAAATAACTTTTGTCCGTTAATGGGCGTAAGTTTAAGTTTTAAGTAACTGTAATTAGTATTTATTCTTTCACTTCACAATTGCTTGAAGGTTGGTAATTTATTTTTGACAATGACAGGATATTAATTAATAAAACATTTTTAAGGACGGCTCTATGCTTATTTCCATTATTAGAGGCGGTTCTAAATAATATCTGGTAAGAAAGTAATTGGCTTAATTCTCATTCAATTAAAAATTAATTAGTAATATACTACTAATGCTACAATCAAATTCGGAACATTAGTTTTTAAGGGATGGGTAAGTGTAATTATTTGTCGCAACATTGTTTTATAATTGGTCTAAATGTGATCTAGCCAAAAAGTAATTAGTAAGATATTATTAATGTTACAATAAAACGGAGAACCGTAGCTATTAACTAATGGGTAAGAGTAATTATTTGTCGCTGAGAACTATTGACGTAGTATTAATGGTAATTAAAGCTAATTACAAAGATGACAAAATTTGTGTACTAAGTATAAAGTAATTAGCTAATAGCCATTACTTTTAGCATTAAAAGTACACTAGTAATTACTTGATAACCAAATACAAGTCTTAATAATTTGTATTAAAATTTAAATGCTTTCACAAAGTCAGTGTAAGTAGCGCTAGGGGCCTGAAAACTCCTAATAGGCATTTTCGCTCTATTTTGCAGATCTATTGGCGTAGCACCGGTTAGACCAAATTGGATGAACATCTGCTCATTTATGTTATGTATGTATGACGGTATGACCTATGACGTAGCTTCGCCAGGTGCTCTAGCAATGCTACAGGGTGTTTTCAATTGCTCGAGCAGAGCATTGAGAGCAGGTTTGTTGCACCCGGGCTGTGTTTATTAGTTTAATTGGCACAGTAGACAACGTAATCGAGGGTAATGTTCTGTTCCATAAAAACACCAACTGCATCAACAAACACTGACCTTAATAGCCCTTGTTTGCGAATCGCGATTAATTACTCTGAATTTATTCAATAAGTGGCGCATAGAGTCGCACATCAGCCTCATTCCTGAACTTGAACTTCCTCGGAATCTTATCGAAAAAAATTCGATGAGGCTATTTTTAACAAAAATTACGCGACCAAGGTCACAACATCCTCTGATAGGACGACCAAAAAAAGTGATTGCGAGTAGGTGTTCCACTAAATTTTTATTAATTAATTCGCTACTATTGTCAGTATTTTGCCCATCAATCAACATTATTCATTACCAAAAAACATGAATATTTAAAAAGGAAAAATTACCAGAGAAAACACTTAATGTCGTATCATTAACAATTATAATTATTTTTGCACTAATAGTTATAAAAGGAAACGCAATAACTAGAGAGGCGATTTATAATGAAGGATTGTTTCAGGTGTCAGATGGGCTTAGAGTGTGACGCCATCTGTTGTTCGACAGTATAAGCGTTTTTGGCCGTTTTTTAGTCATAAAAAATTCTCAATAGATGTCTCGCCCAAATTAGGTATTTCCCCAGAGCGCTTGTGTTAGTTTAGTAATTTTTGTGTTTTAGATAAAGTAATCCAGGAATTTGACGAATCAATTATTAGATATCTTTGTATTATCTTCAGTAAATACCCGATTTCTTTATTCAATTTTTTTTTGTCTGAGTATACCTACATAAAACACTAAAACTACGGACGAATAAACTATTTGTAATAAAGTTGTTTCAGGTGTCGGAAGGGCTTAGAGTGTGACGCCGTCTGTTGTTCCACAGTAAAAATAAAGTGGTTTTGGCATTTTTTAGTAATAAAAAGTTCTCAATAGAGGTCTCTAAGGTACCCCCAAATTAGGGTTTTCCCCAGAGTACTTGTGTTAGTTTATGTCTTTTAGATAAAGTAATCTTTGCATGTAAATTTGCATTATCACTAGTATTTACCCGATTTCTTTATTTAGTTTGAAAACCTTTTGTCTGAGTAAATTCCTCTTTGTAGAGTACCCATGCCCCAACCCAAAAAAAAAGCAAATAAATTGAGACGCTCAGTCCCAGGGTACCACACTACTATAAACGCGGTACGACTACGACAAGTGCTAGTTAGTACTCCGGGAGTGGGTTCCGAGTTACAAACGGATTATTTTCGTTTTTGTATTTTGACTTGGCAAGGGAAGATATCGGTCTCAACTCGGCTTTTGTTGGCTGGTTTCAGTACTCGTCCGCATGCGACCACCACACACGGTGGCGGTACTCGAGTGTTCAGTTCGAATAGAAGCGGCGGCGCCAAAATATCGCGTGCATTGTTTACGTCCTGGTACTTAAGGTGAGTGTTTACTCGTTTTTCTCCTCTTCGAGGTGTTTTTATTTGACCGACAGGGTAGTTAGGGTGGTTCTGGGTGTAACTGGAAGTTATGGGAATGTTCGGATTTAAGTCGAAATTTCATAGAAATAAAACAGAGCAAGTAGGGAATTACAAAACAACGCCTGTTCAGCGTAATTTCAGATTTGTAGAAACATTTCCTTTTTTTTTAAGTAAAAAATTAATTTTTGCACCCTGTGTGAATTTTTTTAAAGGGCATATTAGGTCCAGTTTTATTCTTTTTAATTGAATTTATTTCCTCATCACAGATCAATTTCGTCACAAACGTCACAATTTTACTTTATCAAAAAAAAAAAAAAATTTTTTTACCCTGCATGACGCTAAAAATTTATCTAAATGTCAGTTACAGCCCTGTTCTTTTAGTGTGAGTAAATTAAATTATCATAGATAAATTAGTTAGTTAATTACAATTTTTTAATTACTAAACTCCCGAATTTGCAATTTTACCCCATATGATGTTACTTGTATGTATGCTACTTCAAAGGTTTCATTTTTTTAAAGTACTTAATTAGTTATAATTTTTTTTTATTAAACGATTACGATGAGTCAAATGTCATAATATCGTTTTTGTAAAATGTATGCATAAATATGAAATAAAAAAATAACACGGAACACGTAAATCGAAAGAAACAGAAAATAAACAAAACGTTAAAATACATATAAAAAAAGCTGTAAAAATCACAAATAACCAAGAAAAAAAAACACAAGTTCTAGTAGCCAAAAGAAACGAATAAAGTTCAAGCTAGCTCACGTTGAAGAGGGACGAAAGAAGGGGCTTGAAAAATCAAAAAATGACAGAAATTAATAATAATAATAATAATAATAAATTTAAAAACAGCAAAAAATGTAAAGAGAAATAAAATTAAGGGAGTAAAGTTTTCTGACTTGCAGAAAACAAAAAACGTTTGAAAAATTGAAATAATAAAAACACTTGAAAAAAGCAAGAAGATTTAAAAGAATAATTAAGACAGATACTAAAAATCAGAACTTGAGAAACACGTGACGCAAGGAACCAAAAAAACAAAACATCAAAAAAAATTGCTAAAAATACAATGCAAAATTTAAATATCGAAAAAGGACTAGTTACTAAAAAAAAAGAAAATCAAATCAAAAGAAACGTGTTTTGATCCCATCAAAAAGTTTAACAAGAAAACACTAAGAAGAAAAGAAACTAGCCAAAAGGAAGTAATTAAGTTTAGAATAGCTCAAGTTGACAAGAAACGAGAGTCAGGGATGAAAAACACAAAAATGACAAATGCTGCAAATTCAGTATAAGAAAATAATATTAATAATACTCAAAAAACAGAAACATGTATGAAGAACTAAAAAAACAAAAAAGTTAAATTTTCTGCGTTTCAGAAACAAAAAAAAACACATTAAAAGAGATAGAAAGTTGTGAATATCAAAAGTGGCCAAAGAAAGCGCTAAGAGCTAGAACAACTAACACAGATAATAAAAATAGAAACTGGAGAAAAAGTAATCAAAAAAAGCTAAGTGAGAACATAAACTGAAAACAATAAAATGCTGAATATCCATACAATTTTCAAAATATTGAACCAAGTCTTAGGCACTAAAAAAAAATAGAAATCCGAAAAAAAGTGTTTTGATCCCACCGAGAATTTTGAAAAGAAAATTTGAAAAACCCGAAAATAAAAAAAAAAACATTAAACTCAGAGTACAAGAAAGTAATAATAATAATAATAATAATAAACTCAAAAAAGAGAAACATGTATGAAGGACAAAAAAAAATAAAAAGTTAGCTAGAACAGCTAAGACAGATACTACAAATAAATACTGGAGAAAAAGTGACAAAAATAAGCAAAAACGAAAACATCAAATAAATTGCTAAAAATACCATGTAATTTTCAAAATTTCTACAACTTAGGTACTAAAAAGAAGAGAATCAGAAATCTGGAAAAAAGTGTTTTGTTCCCACGGAGAATTTTAAAATAAATAATAATAATAAACTCAAGAAACAGAAACATGTATAAAGAACAAAAAAAAAATAAAATTTCTGCGTTTTAGAAAGAAAAAAAATTAAAATATATATAAAGTTGTGAATATCGAAAGTCGCTAAAAAAGGCATTGGGAGCTAAAACAACTAAACGGATACTAAAAATAAAAACTGGAGGAAAAAGTGACAAAAATAATAAAAAACTAAAACATCAAATAAATTGCTAAAAATGCCATGTAATTTTCAAAAAATCGATCAAAGTCGTAGGTACTAAATAAAAAAGAAAATCCGAAATCTGAAAAAAAAAGTGTTTTGATCCCACCGAAAATTTTAAAAAGGAAACACTAAAAAGAAAAAAAAGCGGTCAAAAGAGACTTAATAATTGCAGAACAGTTCAAGTTGACAAGAAGCAAAAAAATTGGAAAATTCGAAAATAAAAAAAGCGGCAAATTCAAATTACAAGAATTTAATAATAATAATTATAAACTCAAAAAACAGAAACATGTATGAAGGACAAAAAAAAAGTTAAATTCTGCGTTTCAGAAAAGAAAAAAAAATATTAAAAGAGATACAAAGTTTTAATTATAAGTAGTAAATATAAGACAGATACTAAAAATAATAACTGGAGAAAATGTGACAAAAATAAGCAAAATCCAAAACATCAAATAAATTGCTAAAAATACCATGCAATTTTCAAAATATCTAAAAAAGTTCTAGGTACTAGAAAAAAGTAAGTCAGAAATCTGAAAAAAATATGTTTTGATCCCTCCGAGAATAAAAAAAAACACTAAAAAGGAGAAGTGGTCAAAATAGACTTAATAATTTCAGAACAGCTTAAGACGACAAGAGGCAAAAAAATTGGAAAAATCAAAAAATTAAAAAAAAAAAACATCAACTCAGAATACAAGAAACTAATATTAATAATATAATATTACACTCAAAAAACATTAAAAATTATAAATTATAAAGAAGAAAAAAATCAAAAATTAAAGTTTGTTGTGTGTTTTAGAAAGCAAAAAAAAAAAGGAGATTTGCTAGGTACTAAGAAAGAAAATCAGACATCTGAAAAAAAGTGTTTTGATCCCACGGAGAATTTTAAAAAGAAAACACCAAAAAGGAAAAGGTGTGGTCAAAAGTGACTTAATAATTTCAGAATAGATCTCAAGTTGACAAGAGGCAAAAAAATTGGAAAAATCCAAAACAAAACATCTAACTCAAGAGTACAAGAAACTAATAATAATAATAATATAAAAATGCACTCAAAAAACAGTAAAAAATATAAAGAAAAACATTTAAAAAGTAAAGTTTGTTGTGCTTTAAAAAAAGAGAGATTAGAAAAATCGTAAATAATCGCTAATAGGCACAAAAAACTAGAAGAATTAAAACAGATACTAAAAATCGAAACTGGAGACAAAGTACCTGAAAATAACAAATTAAAGAAAAAGTGTTTTGCCAATCCATTAAGTACTTAAAAAAAAATTAAAGAAAAACCGAACATTACAAATTGATAAACACACGTTTTGATCTATCAAACATTTTAAAAACAAAACGTTAAAAAAAAGATATTTAGCCAGAAAAAAATAAATAAGTTCAGAATAGCTGAAGCTGAAAAGAAAAACGGGAAAAAAACGACCAAAAAAGCGAAAATTACACTAAAAGAAACTAATAATATAAATATTAATAATAATAACTTAAAAATAAAAAACAGAATAATGGCCCTTAGAAGCTGAAAAAGTGAGAATTCATAATAAAGAAGAAGCAAAAAAAGCACAATAATTTACAATCAATTTCAATGCAGGCTGGATAAGAAGACACTAAAAAAGACACCAAAAGAACGCAAGAAATGCAACTGCGAAAAACGTAAATAAGAATAAAAAATATAATAGAACAAAAAAATTAAGACAGAAAAGGTTTTGAACAATAAGAAAGAAAGTACTAAAAAAATGAGGATGAGGACTGCTCAAGAAATCCAAAAAGTGAAGAACAGTAAAAAGCATAGAGAACGAAAAAGTTTAAAAAAAATGTAACGTAATATGTATGAAAAAAATAATAACGTGGATCAAACGACAAAAAGGTTATAATAAGAATATTGGTAAAAGTGCGAAAAGTACGCGCAAAAAATATGTTTAGTTGTTAAGAAATGACATACTCTCAAATCGAAATTTTCCAGAAACTTTCTTATTGATCAAATTTTCCATAATTGCACAACTCTAAATCCCCATTTCGGTAATTTGCAACAGAGCAGAAGCAGGCGACATCCACCAACGTCGTAGATCTACTGCGTGGCAGATGGCTCTCAGTTCGAGAAACAGCCAATATTGCTCTGTACCTCACCGGTTATCGGAACTAGGACGAAGTGTAAAGAGTAGGTGGTCACCAATTTGTCGATCAACCCATCTGCATACTAGTTTCGGGATCTACTCCTCATCATCAGTACAGCTTTGGCTGGGCGACAAATTGGAGACCGAGAGTTCGAGGCTTAAAGCCAAAAAGCTACGAAAGGGCGGTGAGATGTTGTACAGAGTAGAAACAGGCGACATCTACCAGCGGATTAGATCTAATACTGCATGACAAATGGCTCTCAGTTCGGGAAGCAGCCCACATCGACAAATTGGTGACCACCTACTCTTTAAGACTTCGTTTTGGTTCCGATAACCTGCGAGGTACAGAGAAATATGGGCTCGAACTGAGAGCCATCTGCCATGCAGTATTAGATCTAATCCGCTGGTAGATGTCGCCTGCTCCTGCTCTGTACAACATCTCACCGCCCTTTCGTAGATTTTTGGCTTTAAGCCTCGAACTCTCGGTCTCCAATTTGTCGCCCAGCCAAAGCTGTACTGATGATGAGGGGTAGACCCCGAAACTAGTATGCAGATGGGTTGATCGACAAATTGGTGACCACCTACTCTTTCTGAAAACTTTCGATTTCCGGGTGGTGGATGTTTCGATTCTGAGCAGTCAAACTGTTGTATTTCCTCTTAGTTTTAACTAACTGAAAACTCTGTTTTTTCTACTTTGCGCCAAAAGAACTTTTGGTCCAAAAATTGTAATAAAAAATAAAAATAAAAAAATAAATAAATTTGTATTTGTACTGAAACGCCATCGGTTCATTGCAAAACCCATCACCTATAATCCGGCTTAGGGTAATTCGACAGATACCACTGCTCTTACATCACTCCTCCGTAAGTCCCATTTGCATATTTATTCAAAGTCCACGTCATGGGACATCAATCAATTGCGATTCATCGCGAGCGCCTGTTATTGTTTTTGTTTATTTCTTTTTAACATCAAAAGTCGAAATAAGCATGATGCCATGCTATCATGTTGTTATTCATAAGCAATCAAAAAAACATCAGTAAGTATAGTAATTGGAGAACGAACTGAATATTAAAACGTTGTCATTATCATGCGAATGACGTAGTTTTCTGTTTATATATGTAGGTTATGTCATATAGAATACGCTCCTTATTGCAGAGCGTACCAGTGACGTCGATTTTAGTGCAACGAAAACCGCTAGATGGCGCCACAAAATTGACACTACCATCAATGCGAATATTACTATTTATCGCCATCTCTTGGACATTTTTATCATATTTTCTCAACATTGTGTTGAAAAGAGATAGAAAAACAATAAGATTTCAAAGATAACGAAATGTCAAAAGTAAATGTATGAGTAGTGCAGATATAACCTTGGATGGAACTCAACCAAGATACACACGAGCTCGTAATATAATCTAGGTATCTCGGGTTACATGCATATTATGCAAAATTTGTTTTCTAATTTATACCCATCCGTTAACGTAGTTTAAATAATTGAGGAATTTGATATGCAAACGCCCATGTTTTTGTCAATAATTACTGTTAAAACAAGAGCGGAATAGCTGGATGTGTCACCGAAATGTGCCAAAGTTTATCGCCCAAACTAAATTATTTCAGTGCTTTTGGTAAAAATAATAATTAATTAGTCATCGCCGTTTATTTATGCATATTGATGCGGCCGTCGTCTTCTTCGTAATTTTCCCGTGATTCATCTCACAAAGCATGGGAATTATTTACGGTAAAGAGGAAATGAAATCGGTGACACCTTGCTCCGAATGTGGGGTAATCCCTTAAGGCACTCACATACTCTGTATCAGTGTTATACATAACGGCTTAAGAATGTAAGAGATAGTGTAGATAAACATCAGTGTACTCCTCTTTACATTCACTATTGAAATTTATTGTTTAGAATTCAAGCGCAATGCTTTACCTTTACCCATATACGACTACCACTTCTACCAGGGATTCAGTAAAAATTATAAATAATTTTCTATTCTCTCAACTCTCAACCGCTGATAACCAACTTGATCATTGTTTTACTGAACACTTTTTCTTAAAAAGTGTTCAACTTTTTAAGAAGAATTGAATTAATCAATTCAATGGATCAATTTTTGGCCAAAAACTGTATTTTTTATCGATTAAAAAATGTCTTGCTTTTTAAGTTTTCTACGGATTTGGCCCGAAATAGACCTTTTACAACATGACTGTGGTCTGTGTATGTGAGTGTATCCTTTAAATTCCTTTTTATCTTTTTTTTATTTGTTTTATATTCAAAGTTAGACGAAACTATCTGAATTACACTTGACAACAACATTACACAAAAATATTTTAAATTGGTGCCTCTTTTTCATTTTATAGTTTTCAGATTTTTCCACTTTTCTTAACTTTTGGTTTTCACCTTGTGCTTTTGTAATTAGTTCAATTTTTTCTTCCTTATTATTTCTTTTGTTCTCATTATTTGTTACATTTCGTACAACATTGTTGTTTTTTGTTTATATAAATATAAATAGATGATATAAATTGTTGTATTTATTTCTCTACGCCGTTTCCAACTGTAATTCAGAAGAAAGTATCAAGTGTAATTCAGAATAATCAAGTGTAATTCAGAAAACATCAAATGTAATTCAGAAAGCATCAAGTGTAATTCAGAATAGTCAATTGTAATATTGAAAGTATTAAGTATAATTCAGAATAGTTAAGTGCAATTCAGAAACCGTCACTTGTAATTCAGAATAGTCGACTGTAATTTGGGGAGCATCAAGTGTAATTGGGAATAGTCAAGTGTAATTCAGAAAACATCAAATGTAATTCAGAAACTGTCACATGTAATTCAGAATAGTCAATTGTAATACACAAAGTAATAAGTGTAATTCAGAATAGTCAAGTGTAATTCAGAAACCGTCATTTGATGCTTTCCAAAATTAGTGTTGATTATTCTTGATTAGAAGTGACGGTTTCTGAATTACACTTGACTATTCCGAAATACACTTTCCAAATTACAGGTATCTATTCTGAATTACAAGTGACGGTTTCTGAAGTACACTTGCATATTCTGAATTACACTTGATACTTTCCGAATTACAATTGACTATTCTGAATTACATGTGACAGTTTCTGAATTACACTTGACTATTCTGAATTACACTTGATGCCTTCTGAAAACAGCTGATGTTTTCTGAATTGCACTTGACTATTCGGAATTACACTTGTTGCCCCCAAATTACAGTCGACTATTCTGAATTACACTTGATGCCTTCTGAAAACAGCAGATGTTTTCTGAATTGCACTTGACTATTCCGAATTAGACTTGATGCCCCCAAATTACAGTCGACTATTCTGAATTACAAGTGACGGTTTCTGAACTGCCCTTGACTATTCCGAATTACACTTGGTTATTTCTGAATTACCCTTGACTATTATGAATTACACTTAAACATTTCTGAATTACATTTGATGTTTTCCCAATTACACTTGACTATTCCTAATTATTATACTTGATGCTTTCCAAATCACAGTTGACTATTCTGAATTACAAGTGACGGTTTCTGAATTGAACTTGACTATTCTGAATTACACTTGATGCTTTTTAAATTACATTTGATGTTTTCTGAATTACACTTGACTATTCCGAATTACACTTGATGCTTTCCAAATTACATTTGACTACTCTGAATTACAAGTGACGGTCTCTGAATTGAACTTGACTATTCTGAATTACACTTGACTATTCTGAATTACACTTGATGCCTTCTGAAAACAGCTGATATTTTCTGAATTGCACTTGACTATTCCGAATTACACTTGATGCCCCCAAATTACAGTCGACTATTCTTAATTACAAGTGACGGTTTCTGAACTGCCCTTGACTATTCTGAATTACACTTGGTTATTTCTGAATTACCCTTGACTATTATGAATTACACTTAAAGATTTCTGAATTACATTTGATGTTTTCCCAATTACACTTGACTATTCCTAATTATTATACTTGATGCTTTCCAAATCACAGTTGACTATTCTGAATTACAAGTGACGGTTTCTGAATTGAACTTGACTATTCTGAATTACACTTGATGCTTTTTAAATTACATTTGATGTTTTCTGAATTACTTTTGACTATTCCGAATTACACTTGATGCTTTCCAAATTACATTTGACTACTCTGAATTACAAGTGACGGTTTCTGAATTACACTTGACTATTCTCAATTACACTTAACTATTCCGAAATACACTTTCCAAATTACAGGTATCTATTCTGAATTACAAGTGACGGTTTCCGAATTACACTTGACTATTCTGAATTACACTTGATACTTTCCGAATTACAATTGACTATTCTGAATTACATGTGACAGTTTCCGAATTACACTTGACTATTCTGAATTACACTTGATGCCTTCTGAAAACAACTGATGTTTTCTGAATTGCACTTGACTATTCCGAATTACACTTGATGCCCCCAAATTACAGTCGACTATTCTGAATTACAAGTGACGGTTTCTGAACTGCCCTTGACTATTCTGAATTACACTTAAAGATTTCTGAATTACATTTGATGTTTTCCCAATTACACTTGACTAGTCCTAATTATTATACTTGATGCTTTCCAAATCACAGTTGACTATTCTGAATTACAAGTGACGGTTTCTAAATTGAACTTGACTATTCTGAATTACACTTGATGCTTTTTAAATTACATTTGATGTTTTCTGAATTACACTTGACTATTCCGAATTACACTTGATGCTTTCCAAATTACATTTGACTACTCTGAATTACAAGTGACGGTTTCTGAACTGAACTTGACTATTCTGAATTACACTTGATGCTTTTTAAATTACATTTGATGTTTTCTGAATTACACTTGACTATTCCGAATTACACTTGATGCTTTCCAAAGTACATTTGACTACTCTGAATTACAAGTGACGGTTTCTGAATTACACTTGACTATTCTGAATGCCCCCAAATTACAGTCGACTATTCTGAATTACAAGTGACGGTTTCTGAACTGCCCTTGACTATTTTGAATTACACTTGGTTATTTCTGAATTACCCTTGACTATTATGAATTACACGTAAAGATTTCTGAATTACATTTGATGTTTTCCCAATTACACTTGACTATTCCTAATTATTATACTTGATGCTTTCCAAATCACAGTTGACTATTCTGAATTACAAGTGACGGTTTCTGAATTGAACTTGACTATTCTGAATTACACTTGATGCTTTTTAAATTACATTTGATGTTTTCTGATTTACACTTGACTATTTCGAATTACACTTGATGCTTTCCAAATTACATTTACTACTCTGAATTACAAGTGACGGTTTCTGAATTACACTTGACTATTCTGAATTACACTTGCTTATTTCTGAATTACACTTGAGTATTCTGAATTACAGTTGGATATTTCTGAATTACATTTGATGTATTCTGAATTACACTTGACTATTCCGAATTACACTTGATGCTTTCTGAATTACATTTGATGTTTTCTGAATTACACTTGGCTGTTCCGAATTACACTTAATACTTTCAATATTGCAATTGGCTATTCTGAGTTACAAGTGACGGTTTCTGAATTACACTTGACTATTCTGAATTACACTTGCTTATTTCTGAATTACACTTGAGTATTCTGAATTACAGTTGGAGATTTCTGAATTACATTTGATGTATTCTGAATTACACTTGACTATTCCGAATTACACTTGATGCTTTCTGAATTACATTTGATGTTTTCTGAATTACACTTGGCTGTTCCGAATTACACTTAATACTTTCAATATTACAATTGGCTATTCTGAGTTACACTTGATGTTTTCTGAATTACTTTTGATGTATTCTGAATTACACTTGACTATTGCAAATTACACTTGACTATTATGAATTAAACTTGGTTATTTCTGAATTACAATTGACTATTATGAATTACAATTGGAGATTTCTTAATTAGACTTGACTATTCTGAATTACACTTGGTTATTTCTGAATTACACTTGACTTTTATGAATTACACTTGGAGATTTCTAAATTACACTTGATTATTCCAAATTACACTTGATGCTTTCCAAATTACAGTTGACTATTCTGAATTAGTATAAATGACGGATTTTGAATTGCTCTTGACTATTACGAATTACACTTGATACTTTCCAAATTACAGTTGCCTTTTATGAATTACAAGTTACGGCGGTTTTTGAACTACACTTAATACTTTCTGAATTACAATTGACTATTCTGAATTACATGTGAGTTTCTGAATTACACTTGACTATTCTGAATTACACTTGATGCTTTCTGAATTACATTTGATGTTTTCTGAATTACACTTGACTATTCTGAATTACACGTGATTTGTATTGAGTTATATTTACTACTTTTTGAATACTACAGTTGGAAGCAGTGTAGATATCACACTTCGAAATAGAAAATCTAGTTCAATTTTTGGGTATTACTATTGAATCTTTTCGTTCTTCATGCATCCAAAACGCCATATTTCAAGAACTTGTATTCTGAGAAATATCTTTTGGTAACAATAGTAATTAGAAAATCCTTGTTGTTCCCATTTGTCTGTGGGAAGTGACAATATTGCAGAAAACTAGTTTTTGGATCGCTTCACAATCATCTCGCATGCCCTAGTGGAAGCACCCGCCGTCGTCAGATGGCGCCACTTACATATACGTACAGGCGTCTAAGCAAGATTTAGATCCAATTGCCGTTCAGACTTATTTTTCTATCAGGTTCGAGGTATACCGTACTGATGAGCTCTAATAAGAGCGAAACTAGTCTATGGTTCCTCTGCCTGATGGAGAAATGAGTCTAATACTCTGCTAAACGTCGCCCCCAGACAATATAGGTACGAAATCTCGGCCATTTGTTTGTGGGAAGTGACAATATTGCAGAAAACTGGTTTTTGGATCGCTTCACAATCATCTCGCATGCCCTAGTGGAAGCACCCGCCGTCGTCAGATGGCGCCACTTACATCCTTGTTGTAGTTGATACACTGAGAATTATTCTTAACTCACCAAAATTTATCTTATAAAATTATTCAAATGAATCTAGAAAACTTCAAAAGTGGGACAATTATAGTGTTTCTCAAAAAATCGCACATCAGAGTGGCATTTTTATGAATCAAAATTCAATTTTTGGGTAATTTCTTTTGTATTTCCCCATAGCCTTTTAGTTTAAATTTGATTTCCAAGGTCAACATATTACTATTGAAAAAAAAATTGCATTTTTTAAAATAACTTGTTTTTTGAAAAATGTCTTAAGGTATTATTTAGAAAATTCTATTTTTGGTCGAAACATTGAGAGTTATTAAAGTTTACAAAAATATTCTTGGGAATCTTGAAAACATCATTATCATTCAATTTTGGTTTTTCTCTAGACTTCGTACAGCAAAGTTGAAATAATTTTTTTAATCATTTTCTGGGTCATTTGTTATATATTTCTCAATAATTCGTGCTTTCAATATTCCTTGAATTTGATTTCGAAGTTGAAACATTGTGTTAAACCTTTTCATACGTACACCATACATCTAAAACTGGAATTCTCAACTTTGTTTCTCGAGAAATATCTTATGGTATCAATTAGAGAATTCCTCTTTTAATTGATACACTGATAATTTTTGTCAATTCAAGTAGATTGAGTTTAGAAATATATTCAAGTGACTTCTGAAAAATTCATTAAACTAGACAATTTTGGTGTTCCTCTAGGCATCAAAGTAAAATTTTAATAATAAAGATTTAATTTTTTATGTATTTTTAGTACTACTTTTAGTAGTACTTGAAGCAGCTTAAACTTGATTTTTCAAAATTCATTTTTTTTGAGAATTATGTTTTGTCTCAATTAGAAAATTCCTAAGAATTATTGCCAAATCTTGCGAATTTAGTTAAAAAAAGCTTCAAGTGACAATTTTTCATGTTTATCTAGGCATCAATGTGGGGTTTTTTAATAATCAAACTTGCATACCAATTTGCAGTACCAAACGCGTTTGGCATACCAGCCGAAATGGCTCCAATTCTAAGTGTTAATGTCTCGAAAACTGAAAGAGGAATAAGGGCAGTCTGTGTCGGTTTTGATGCCGTCAATTTTTCATGTTTTTGCACTTAAAAGTTGATCGTTTCGAGTTAAAGTAAAAATAAGAGAAACTATTAATTTAACCCTTTGCAATTGAAAAAAAATCAATTCTTGAAAGCCGAGTTCAGCCCGAATCGTTACGAAACGACGCGTACCGAATGGAAAATTAATGGGAAAACTTTAATGCGGCACAAATAACAAATGCAAATTCACACCATTCGAATCTAAATAAAAAGCACTAAAATTTTCGGCCGTGACGACCGGTACGTGGAATTTCTGTATTCGAAAAGCGTGGTACCTTTACAACCTTTTTACGGGCCTTGGCAACGGCCGAAATGCAAAAATCCCACTTGGACAAGCGGTAGGTACGTTCTACGTACGTGGAAAAAATAACGAGATTTGTTGGTGTTATGATGGCACTTAAAGGCGTGGGCTTGGTCCAATTATCCAGTATTTTTAACTGATTTGTCATTGTGTCACGAAGTCACGAAAACAGCCAGTAAAAAGCTCTTTTACAGCGCTAAGATGGGACTGCGTCCTGTCTATATCTTTCTAAAGTTTATATGATGAATTAGGGACTAATACATAAGAAAAATGGAATATCTTTTAATTATTTTTGAACCTTATCCGAACTTTGGACTCCCAACACCACTTGGAACCTGCCTCATCTATTTCAGTGAATTGTGGAAAGCAATTAGATTGCAGAACATCAAAGTGATTTTATGGACCGATAACAGTTATACAGCTATTCCCTCCCTCCAAGAGGCCTAGTCACGAATAATTAACCTGAAAAAACTTTTTCAATATTGGAGATAACCCTGTCAAGTAACAACTCATTTTCAGCTGCCTTGAACCAACTAAGTCAACTAAGCCGTCAGAAGATTTCTATCTCTAACCCGATCGGAAATAATTATCAATTTCGATAATTTATTCTCCATCCATCTGGGTCTTCCATTTTTTACATTTCTACACGGAATATATTCATGTAAAATTGATATACTTTTAAACTCATTACGTTGCTTGCTTAAAAATTGTAATTTTTAATATGATAAATTTTTCTGTTTCTGTTTTTCCTATCTTTTGCTGAAAAAACTTTTTCAATATTGAAGATCACTCTGTCAAGTAACAACTCATTTTCAGCTGCCTTGAACCAACTAAGTCAACTAAGCCGTCAGAAGATTTTTATCTGTAACCCAAATGGAAATAATTATCAATTTCGATAATTTATGTCAAAAACTGCCATTTTTTATATTTCTACACGGAATATATTCATGTAAAATTTATATTATTTTAAAATCATGACGTCGCTTGCTTAAAAATTGTAGCTTTTAATATGATAAATTTTTTTGGTTCTGTTTTTCCTATCTTTTTGCTGAAGAAACTTTTTTAATATTAGAGAAAACCCTGTCAAGTAACAACTCATTCTCAGCTGCCTTGAACCAACTAAGTCAACTAAGCCGTCAGAAGATTTCTATCTGTAACCCAATCGGAAATAATTATCAATTTCGATAATTTATGTGAAAATCTGCCACTTTTTACGTTTATACACGGAATGTATTCATGTAAAATTGATATACTTTTAAACTCATGACCTCGCTTGTTTAAAAAGTGCAGTTTTTAATATGATAAACTTTATTGTTCTGTTTTTCCTATCTTTTTGCTGAAAAAACTTTTTCAATATTGAAGATCACCCTGTCAAGTAACAACTCAATTTCAGCTGCCGTGAACCAATTAAGTCAACTAAGTCGTCAGAAAATTTGTACCTCTAACCCAATTTGCAATATTCATCAATTTCCATAATCTACATAAAAAAACTGCCATTTTTTCACATTTCTACACGGAAAATATTCATTTAAAATTGATATACTTTTAAACTCATGACGTCGCTTGCTTAAAAATTTGAGTTTTTGATATGGTAAATTTTTTGTTCTGTTTTTTTCCTATCTTTTTGCTGAAAAAACTTTTTCAATATTGAAGATAACCCTGTTAAGTAACAACTCATTTTCAGCTGCCTTGAACCAACTAAGTCAACTAAGCCATCAGAAGATTTCTATCTCTAACCCAATCGGAAATAATTATCAATTTCAATAATTTATGTCAAAGCTGCCATTTTTTACATTTCTACAAGGAATATATTCATGCAAAGTTGATATACTTTTAAAATCATCACGTCGCTTGCTTAAAAATTGAAGTTTTTGATATGATAAATTATTTTGTTCTGTTTTTCCTATCTTTTTCCTGAAAAAACTTTATCAATATTGAAGATAACCCTGTTAAGTAACAACTCATTCTCAGCTGCCTTGAACCAACTAAGTCAACTAAGCCATCAGAAGATTTCTATCTCTAACCCAATCGGAAATAATTATCAATTTCGATAATTTATTCTCCATCCATCTGGGTCTTCCATTTTTTACATTTCTACACGGAATATATTCATGTAAAATTGATATACTTTTAAACTAATTACGTCGCTTGCTTAAAAATTGTAATTTTTAATATGATAAATTTTTCTGTTTCTGTTTTTCCTATCTTTTGCTGAAAAAACTTTGTCAATATTGAAGATCACCCTGTCAAGTAACAACTCATTTTCAGCTGCCTTGAACCAACTAAGTCAACTAAGCCGTCAGAAGATTTCTATCTGTAACCCAATTGGAAATAATTACCAATTCCGATAATTTATGTCAAAAACTGCCACTTTTTACATTTCTACACTGAATATATTCATGTAAAATTGATATTGTTTTAAAATCATGACGTCGCTTGCTTAAAAATTGTAGTTTTTAATATGATAAATTTTTTTGGTTCTGTTTTTCCTATCTTTTTGCTGAAAAAACTTTTTTAATATTGGAGATAACCTTGTCAAGTAACAACTCATTCTCAGCTGCCTTGAGCCAACTAAGTCAACTAAGCCGTCAGAAGATTTCTATCTGTAACCCAATCGGAAATAATTATCAATTTTGATAATTTATGTGAAAAACTGCCATTTTTTACGTTTATACACGGAATATATTCATGTAAAATTGATATACTTTTAAACTCATGACCTCGCTTGTTTAAAAAGTGCAATTTTTAATATGATAAACTTTATTGTTCTTATTTTCCTATCTTTTTGCTGAAAAAAGCTTTTTCAATATTGAAGATCACCCTGCCAAGTAACAACTCAATTTCAGCTGCCGTGAACCAATTAAGTCAACTAAGTCGTCAGAAAATTTCTACCTCCAACCCAATTTGCAATATTCATCAATTTCCATAATCTGCATAAAAAAAGTGCCATTTTTTCACATTTCTACACGGAAAATATTCATGTAAAATTGATATTATTTTAAAATCATGACGTCGCTACCTTAAAAATTGTAGTTTTTAATATGATAAATTTTGTTGGCTCTGTTTTTCCTATCTTTTTGCTGAAAAAACTTTTTCATATTGGAGATAACTCTGTCAAGTAACAACTCATTTTCAGCTGCCTTGAACCAACTAAGTCAACTAAGCCGTCAGAAGATTTCTATCTGTAACCCAATTGGAAATAATTATCAATTTCGATAATTTATTTCAAAAACTGCCATTTTATACATTTCTACATGGAATATATTCATGTAAAATTGATATTATTTTAAAATCATGACGTCGCTAGCTTAAAAATTGTAGTTTTTGATATGATAAATTTTGTTGGTTCTGTTTTTCCTATCTTTTTGCTGAAAAAAATTGTTTAATATTGAAGATCACCCTGTCAAGTACTAACTCAATTTCAGCTGCCGTGAACCAACTAAGTCAACTAAGTCGTCAGAAGATTTCTACCTCTAACCCAATTTGCAACATTCATCAATTTCCATAATTTACATCAAAAACTGCCATTTTTCCACATTTCTACACGGAAAATATTCATGTAAAATTGATATATTTTTAAACTCATGACGTCACTTGCTTAAAAATTGGAGTTTTTGATATGGTAATTTTTCTTGTTCTGTTTTTCCTATCTTTTTGCTAAAAAAACTTTTTCAATATTGAAGATAACCCTGTCAAGTAACAACTCATTTTCAGGTGCCTTGAATCAACTAAGCCAATTAAGCCGTTAGAAGATTTTTATCTCTAACCCAATCGGAAATAATTATCAATTTCGATAATTTATGTCAAAAACTGCCATTTTTTACATTTCTACACGGAATATATTCATGTAAAATTGATATACTTTTAAACTCATCACGTCGCTTGCTTAAAAATTGAAGTTTTTGATATGATAAATTATTTTGTTCTGTTTTTCCTATCTTTTTGCTGAAAAAACTTTTTCAATATTGAAGATAACCCTGTTAAGTAACAACTCATTCTCAGCTGCCTTGAACCAACTAAGTCAACTAAGCCATCCGAAGATTTCTATCTCTAACCCAATCGGAAATAATTATCAATTTCAATAATTTATGTCAAAGCTGCCATTTTTTACATTTCTACAAGGAATATATTCATGCAAAATTGATATACTTTTAAAATCATCACGTCGCTTGCTTAAAAATTGAAGTTTTTGATATGATAAATTATTTTGTTCTGTTTTTCCTATCTTTTTGCTGAAAAAACTTTTTCAATATTGAAGATAACCCTGTTAAGTAACAACTCATTCTCAGCTGCCTTGAACCAACTAAGTCAACTAAGCCATCAGAAGATTTCTATCTCTAACCCAATCGGAAATAATTATCAATTTCAATAATTTATGTCAAAGCTGCCATTTTTTACATTTCTACAAGGAATATATTCATGCAAAATTGATATACTTTTAAAATCATCACGTCGCTTGCTTAAAAATTGAAGTTTTTGATATGATAAATTATTTTGTTCTGTTTTTCCTATCTTTTTGCTGAAAAAACTTTTTCAATATTGAAGATAACCCTGTTAAGTAACAACTCATTCTCAGCTGCCTTGAACCAACTAAGCCATCAGAAGATTTCTATCTCTAACCCAATCGGAAATAATTATCAATTTCAATAATTTATGTCAAAGCTGCCATTTTTTACATTTCTACAAGGAATATATTCATGCAAAATTGATATACTTTTAAAATCATCACGTCGCTTGCTTAAAAATTGAAGTTTTTGATATGATAAATTATTTTGTTCTGTTTTTCCTATCTTTTTGCTGAAAAAACTTTTTCAATATTGAAGATAACCCTGTTAAGTAACAACTCATTTTCAGCTGCCTTGAACCAACTAAGTCAACTAAGCCATCAGAAGATTTCTATCTCTAACCCAATCGGAAATAATTATCAATTTCAATAATTTATGTCAAAGCTGCCATTTTTTACATTTCTACAAGGAATATATTCATGCAAAGTTGATGTACTTTTAAAATCATCACGTCGCTTGCTTAAAAATTGAAGTTTTTGATATGATAAATTATTTTGTTCTGTTTTTCCTATCTTTTTGCTGAAAAAACTTTATCAATATTGAAGATAACCCTGTTAAGTAACAACTCATTCTCAGCTGCCTTGAACCAACTAAGTCAACTAAGCCATCAGAAGATTTCTATCTCTAACTCAATCGGAAATAATTATCAATTTCGATAATTTATTCTCCATCCATCTGGGTCTTCCATTTTTTACATTTCTACACGGAATATATTCATGTAAAATTGATATACTTTTAAACTAATTACGTCGCTTGCTTAAAAATTGTAGTTTTTAATATGATAAATTTTGTTGGTTCTGTTTTTCCTATCTTTTTGCTGAAAAAACTTTTTTAATATTGGAGATAACCTTGTCAAGTAACAACTCATTCTCAGCTGCCTTGAGCCAACTAAGTCAACTAAGCCGTCAGAAGATTTCTATCTGTAACCCAATCGGAAATAATTATCAATTTTTATAATTTATGTGAAAAACTGCCATTTTTTACGTTTATACACGGAATATATTCATGTAAAATTGATATACTTTTAAACTCATGACCTCGCTTGTTTAAAAAGTGCAATTTTTAATATGATAAACTTTATTGTTCTTATTTTCCTATCTTTTTGCTGAAAAAAGCTTTTTCAATATTGAAGATCACCCTGCCAAGTAACAACTCAATTTCAGCTGCCGTGACCCAATTAAGTCAACTAAGTCGTCAGAAAATTTCTACCTCTAACCCAATTTGCAATATTCATCAATTTCCATAATCTGCATAAAAAAAGTGCCATTTTTTCATGGTTTCATTTTTTTTCATTTTTTTTCATTGATATTATTTTAAAATCATGACGTCGCTACCTTAAAAATTGTAGTTTTTAATATGATAAATTTTGTTGGCTCTGTTTTTCCTATCTTTTTGCTGAAAAAACTTTTTCATATTGGAGATAACCCTGTCAAGTAACAACTCATTTTCAGCTGCCTTGAACCAACTAAGTCAACTAAGCCGTCAGAAGATTTCTATCTGTAACCCAATTGGAAATAATTATCAATTTCGATAATTTATGTCAAAAGCTGCCATTTTTTACATTTCTACATGGAATATATTCATGCAAAATTGATATACTTTTAAACTCATCACGTCTCTTGCTTAAAAATTGAAGTTTTTGATATGATAAATTATTTTGTTCTGTTTCCCTATCTTTTTGCTGAAAAAACTTTTTCAATATTGAAGATAACTCTGTCAAGTAACAACTCTCAGCTGCCTTGAACCAGCCATCAGAAGATTTCTATCTCTAACCCAATCGGAAATAATTATCAATTTCAATAATTTATGTCAAAGCTGCCATTTTTTACATTTCTACAAGGAATTAATTCATGCAAAATTGATATACTTTTAAAATCATCACGTCGCTTGCTTAAAAATTGAAGTTTTTGATATGATAAATTATTTTGTTCTGTTTTTCCTATCTTTTTGCTGAAAAAACTTTTTCAATATTGAAGATAACCCTGTTAAGTAACAACTCATTCTCAGCTGCCTTGAACCAACTAAGTCAACTAAGCCATCAGAAGATTTCTATCTCTAACCCAATCGGAAATAATTATCAATTTCAATAATTTATGTCAAAAACTGCCATTTTTACATTTCTACACGGAATATATTCATGTAAAATTGATATACATTTAAACTCGTCACGTCGCTTGCTTAAAAATTGAAGTTTTTGATATGATAAATTATTTTGTTCTGTTTTTTCCTATCTTTTTGCTGAAAAAACTTTTTCAATATTGGAGATCACCCTGTCAAGTAACAACTCATGTTCAGCTGCCTTGAACCAACTAAGTCAACTAAGCCGTCAGAAGATTTCTATCTTTAACCCAATTGGAAATAATTATCAATTTCGATAATTTATGTCAAAAACTTCCATTTTTTACATTTCTACACGGAATATATTCATGTAAAATTGATATATCTTAAAATCATGACGTCGCTCGCTTAAAATTTGCAGTGTTTGACATGATAAATTTTTTTATTCTGTTTTTCCTATCTTTTTGCTGAAAAAACTTTTTCAATATTGGAGAAAACCATTACACTAAATGTGACCATTTAGCATCGCCGTTTAGCCTAGAATAATAGATCAGAGATAACTAGTTTAAGTTAAGCTTTTAAACTAATAAACTTGAAAAACTGAACAAAGTCATAGCTGTTATTTTAGAAAAATGCTCAACTTAGGATTCGGTAAAGACAAAAATTCCTTTTGGAGCTCAATATATTAAAATATTAAAGATACAAATCACAGATTTAGTTTGGAAAGATCTAATAATTCCAAAAAATATGGTTTCAAGGCTACGTTGGTTACTTCAGAGATATAAGTTTTCAATAAGTTATCTGTAATATATCAGAGATAATTAGTTTAAGTTAAACTTTTAAACTAATAAACTTGAAAAACTGAACAAAGGTCATAGCTGTTATTTTAGATAAATGCTCAACTTAGCATTCTGTAAAGACAAAAATTCTTCTTGGAGGTCAGTATATTAAAATATTAGAGGTACAAATCACAAATTTAATTTGTAAAAAGCTGTATAAAATTGGCTTAAAAAAGCTAAATAAATATTGCCAAAAAATATGGTTTCAAGGCTACGTTGGTTACTTCAGAGATATACATTTTCAATAGGTTCTCTGTAATAGATCAGAAATAAATAGTTCAAGTTAAGCTTTTAAACTGATAAACTTGAAAAACTGAACAAAGGTCATAGCTGTTATTTTAGATAAATGCTCAACTTAGCATTCGGTAAAGTAAAAATTCCTTTTGGAGCTCAGTATATTAAAATATTAGAGGTACAAATCACAAATTTAATTTGGAAAGAGCTAATAATGCCAAAAAATATGGTTTCAAGGCTACGTTGGTTACCTCAGAGATATAAGTTTTCAGTAAGTTATCTGTAATAGATCAGAGGTAATTAGTTTAAGTTAAGCTTTTAAACTAATAAACTTGAAAAACTTAACAAAGGTCATAGCTGTTATTTTAGATAAATGCTCAACTTAGCATTCGGTAAAGTAAAAATTCCTCTTGAAGATTAGTATATTAAAATATTAGAAATACAAATCACAAATTTAACTTGGAAAGAGCTAATAATGTAAAAAAATATAGTTTCAAGGCTACGTTGGTTACTTTAGAAATATAAGTTTTCAATAAGGGCTCTGTAATAAACCAAGTATCTCAATAAAACTTTTGAACTAATAAACTTGAAAAACTGCAAAAAGGTCATGGCTGTTATTTTAGATAAATGTTCAACTTAGCATTCTGTAAAGACAAAAATTCCTCTTGGAGGTCAGTTAATTTGGAAAGAGCTAATAATGCCAAAAAATATGGTTTCAAGGCTACGTTGGTTACTTTAGAGATATAAGTTTTCAATAAGGTCTCTCTAATAGATCAGAAATAACTAGTTTAAGTTAAGCTTTTACACTGATAAACTTGAAAAACTGAACAAAGGTCATAGTTGTTATTTTGAAAAAATTCTAAGTCGGTATACCATAACCATACATATTCGTTTTAGTGTTAGGTATATTGAAATATTAGAAGAAGAAAACACAATTTTAATTTGTAAAGAGTCAATAATACTAATCAGTTGACGAGTTCTAAGGCTGTAACGGTTAATTCTCTGTAATAAATCAGAGATGGTGGTTTGAGTTTTATAGAACTCAACTAAATTTTATCTTTGACTTTGAACTCGGACCTGAAGAAAAAATTCTTGTTGTCTCTTCTTCGCCCTTTTACTATGTTTCTTCTGTACATACGTTCTCTCTGTTTAAGTAATAAACAAATAACAAAAAAATTTCAGTATTTATTTAAGCAAAATTTCCATATTCACTTTCATAATCATTACTAGTTTATTAATCCTAAATAAGGACCGAATTAAAAAACATTTGGGGCAACACTCATAAATTGATGTCCGTGAACTTGCCTAAACTGTTCTTAACCCCGTTTAAACAAAAACAAACCCATAAAGAGCCTAATTAATTAATATTCACCGATATACATACACCAAACGCGGCTCGTTCTGGGTCAATCGGGGCATTTATCATGCCGCAAAATTCCATACATCACTATCAATCGATAATGCATCTTTATATTACACCCATTGTTTTCAATGACCCAGCTTCTGCGGCCATTTATTTTGCATAAAACCGATTTCATGTCTCCGATAATGTCCATATACGGAGTGTGCACTAATAACCTGCAGCCTGGCGCTACACACGGCGTTAATTAACCGTTTAAAATACCTCTGCAGGTCGCGATTTCTGCTTTAATTGGACATGGAAGTGACCGGTTACCAGTCCGACTATTAACGCGTGACGTTAACGTCGGAGAAGAAGTGACAGATCTGCTTAACGATCTTGCCTTGGCTTCCTTTTTAAGTGCCAGTTTATCATTGGCTGTGTGTTTACGAATGAACTGATCTGATTAGGCTATTTTCGTAAATGAGCCAGGCCGTCGAGCTCGTAAAATTGATTAAAAGTGTCAACCGCAGTTAACTCTCGAATTAAATATGTCCGTTATGATTAAAAAATAACCGAAAGCAGCTTATTAAATGGGGAAAAGCTAAATATGCGTCTTTGTTGCGATTGCGTTCCTCAAGGTGGCGCCAGGCGCTATGCTTGACTAGGAGCAGAGTAAGACGTCGGACCTGGATCTTTTTTAGCTCGTTTCTTAAACTAAAGAGTTGGTCAGCACAAATCTTGAATTGATTTGTTTATGGTTTAGTTTGGATTTTTTTTTTTTTTTTTTTTTTTTTTTTTTTTTTTTTTTTTTTTTTTTTTTTTTTTTTTTTTATAAAGTGAAATGTATATATACTAAAATCCTAAAATCCCATAGGGATTATTATTTGTTTAGTTTTAGATTAGTTATTAAAATATTTTTAGATTTTATGGTTCCTAAAAATGTAATATTTATTTAGTATTATTTAGTATTAGTATATAATATTATAAAACGTAAATATACGCCTTTTTATCATGAAACTACAAGAACCAACGAATAAAAACGATTACTATTGATTTACATGAGAAAAGTCGATATTTCTATGTTAAGCATATGGGGCTCTCAAACCGGCCCAAAAACCCAAATTTTGAGTTCAAAATCGTGCATTGAGCCCTTTAACAGCTCATATCTCGTTTCGATGGAGATTTATCGGAAAATCTATAAGAAGAGCTAAGGAAGTAGAGGGGTAGAGCTACACGTAGAGCCCATTTTCGAATGTCTGCCTAGAACAGTAACTGAGCACGGGTGACCCAAAAATAAAGTACAAATTTTGCAGTTTTTTTTTATTTTCTCGAAAACGGTGAAAGGCAGCTTCTTTATGATTCATGTATCTGATAGTGCTCAATAATCTCTTCATACATCATATTAACAATTATATCGAAAAACCTTAGAGTTTCCAAGATAAACAGGAAAACGTAAAAATTAAAAAAATTTGGAAGGGGGGTGGTCGTCAAAATTTTCGGCCGAAATCGATTGTGATAGATTTTATCAAAAATAGTCTCATATGAAAGAGGGGACAAAAATATATTAAAAATACGCAAAAATGGAATTTTCAGTAATTTCCTTCCCCTCCAAAAAGGCGCCTGAAAGGTAATTTTTCCACTTTTCATCGACATTTTAATACTTATATCTATATAATTCAAAAACGAAACATGGCATAACGATGTTATTGACATCAATGAATAGGGCATTCACGACCACAAAATACCTGCTTAATTTGTTGTTCCAAGTTTTTAATTTAGTTGGTATAATATTCGATCAAAGTAAAACATTATGTAATTTTCATAAAATTTGCAGTTTTTCACTTGTTATGAGAGTGTTATAAAACTAAGCAAAACAGTATTTATTACGAAAGGTATCTAGACGAATTCATATATAGTTAGTTAAGTTAGAGATCTAATTTGGAGATTATGAGATTAGCTACAGAGGACTTAGCTACTATATATAGCAACGGTAGCTAAGTTTTAGCTTTTTTATCAATCAGTGGTCTTATCGAGTTGAAAATCGAATGGTAGGCTCCCCTTTTATAAAATTCGCTAACAATATTATTTTGAAAAATTCAAGATGGCCGCCGTGGAAAAAGTGTTTAAATGGTCTCATCTCGGGAACGGTTAGTGCTAGAAAGCTGAAATTTGGTACGCAGCTTCTTTAGGGGATGACGTGGAAGTCTCACTTAGCCGGAACTTTCCCATTGGTACCGATTCCAAGGTTCCAGTTTTGATTTTTTTTTTCGATTGATTTACACTTTTTTGCTATAACTTACATTTTTTCGTGATTACAAACAATATATGATAAATGGGAACCCTGACATAGGTGCCATATTATATGTTTATATGAATTCTAACAATTGTTTTTCTATCATTCAATTGCTGACTTACGACTATGAAATAAAGTGTTTCATCAGGAGTTTTTGGGTATTTCTTAAACCATTGGACGCTCCAGGCGCGTGGTCTTGTAAATAAAATTAAAAAAAAGCAGTCAGAGCACACTATAAAACAAACCAACTCAAGATTTCTGCTAATCAACTTGCTTTTGGTTTCAGCACCGACTATAACGACATCTTTGAATGTTTTCAGAAAGTTCATTGAAAAACTATTTTTTATTTAGAAACAACGTTCGTTAAGCATATTCGGATGTTTAAAAACCTGGCCTATGGCTCCTTAGAAAGCCCCAGCTCTCCACATCTGTTTAATGGGTTAAAAGTTAAGAATTCAATAAGTATCTTTGAGTAGTATTTGAGCCGGCTCACAAGTAAAAAGTCGAAACATCGGATATATTTGGTTTCAGCGCACTTTAGCAAAAATAACTAAAATGTAGCAAAAAAGGGTCAATTAATTGAAAACATTTTCAAAATGTAACCTCGATACCTGCCGCAAGGTTCGAGCCCTTAGAGATCTTTAGCCGGTCCCATAAAGTAACCAAATACCAAATTTCAGCTTTCTAGCTCAAACTGTTCCTGAGATATCGGCATAAATCCAGATTTTTTTCTGCCGGCTATCTTGGATTTTTAAAAATGTAATTTTTTGCGATTTTTTCGGAAACCTATTATTTGAATTTGAACTCGATATCACCACAGGTTTAATACAGCTATAACCTAGCTACCGTCAGCTAGAGGCTATGTCAGCTATATTACCATTCATGGTACCCTCGTGGGCACCCAGCATCCAAAGTTAAACCATGTACCCTAAACAGTTCTCTAATTATCAACGGTACTCAGCTACTGTAGCTATGATAGCTGCGGCAACTACATCACAATTTATGATACCTTCGTAGGTACCTACCATTCAAATTTCAACCATATACCATCAACAACACCCTAAATATGACGTAATCTACATTTCATCCATATAATACGCATTGAGCAACGTTTTTTTTATGAAAAATACACGTGTAAATGCCTGAAAACTTATTTGCAAAATTTCGTTAATGACACCCATGCGTTTGGTACCATAAGGAAAGTTTCGACCCATGGCATCTTGCAATCCATTCCCTAATGAACCATAATACCAAATTTCAGCTCTCTAACTTTATCCGTTTCAGAGATATCTCAATTTTTTAAGCACCCTGTCTACGGAGGCCATTTTTTTTCGCCTCCATCTTTTATTTATGACGAAATCAATATTGTCCCATTTAAAAAGCATTGCACAATATAATTCTTATGGGAAGGTGTGGATTGTTAAAATGTACTGTATCGAAATGTTAAAGAGTACAGTATGCAAACAAACTATAAACCACGTGGTCGGGCCTTGACGTCATCAGAAATCATGAATCCCGACACGAAATTTTCAAATCGCCGAGTCTTTGTGAAAACGTTTTCGATGACTGGGCATTTTGCCAATAATCTTCCTAGAAATGTTCAAATTTTCACCTGTCATGCTTTTTTCCTACCTTTTCCGCCTATTTTCCTTGCTCTAGGTGTTTAAAATTTGATCTGTCAAATTATAAATTTCAGGCGTCGATAAATGCGATCGCAGCGCCCGGTTTACCCGAAGACGGTAGCGCCATTTGCCGGAACTAACGGCAATTTCGCCAAAATTTCAAAAATCTGCAGATTTCCTTCGAAATTCAATTAGGACCATTTGGAGTCGTCCCAGCGATAAAATGGCTCCTTGATCCCGAAAAGAAAACATTCCAAGGTATCCCCTGGGATAGAAATCCAGGCGATTGGATGCACGGTCTCGGCACAAATAGACCTCAAAGTGGCAAATTCATTTTTAAAGTTTAAAAATTCGTCAAAATTGCAAATTCAAAGCTAGGCCCTTGATTTTTGGTCAGGTCTGCGGTCCATATGTGTACTACATCTTTGAATTATTTTAGATTTTTTGCTGCAAAAATGTGGAATCTACAGGGTAAAATGTGAGAAAAGTAAACTCAATTTGGCAAAAAATGTGGCACAGAAAAACTTTTATAGCTCGCCCGGTATAAAAGCTAGACCAAGACTAACAACTGATTTTTTTTTCTCTCCACGTCTTCTAGTTATACATTTACAACCGAAACGGGGCTCCGCCTATAGTTTTCGTAAAAATCGTAAAGTACTGTACAATTTTGGATACTTTTCCTAACTCCGGAATTTTTCCTTGGTTTTTGGAAATTTTTTACTCAGACTTTATTAAAGTGACACGCTTGGGGGATAGGATAAAAGTGGCCAAGGATATGCCCTTTCCCCTGGTACCTCGCTCATGGGGCTAGTCGGTCTAACTAAGGGGGTCTAGAGGGCTAATAAGTTGACCATTACAAAAAAATTTAAAAAAAGAACCGTCCCAACTTTGCAAATTTTTCTAGATTTTCCTATTTAACTCATCGGAATTATACTTCAAAATTTACCATCTACACATATAAGGAAAGGCTCTATACCCCATATAGCTGAGTTGCAGTAAATACGCGACAAATTTGAGTATCGAAAAAACCGCTTTTTTGACTTTGGTACGACACTAAACTCCCCCCCTCCCCCCTCGCACATACCACCAAATCGAGCACATTTTTGGAAAGCCTGTTCATTTCTGTACCAAAACGTGTACGTCAGAACCAAAAAAAAACCAAATATCTACGCCCAAAAAATAACTAAATTGTAGCAAAAAAGTGTCAATAAATTATTGAAAAAGTTTCCAAAGTGGAACCTTCGATATCGGCGGCAAGGTGTGGGCCCTTAAAGACCTCTAGCCCGTCCCATAAAGTAAGCATAAACCGAATTTCAGCTTTCTAGCTCCAACCGTTCCAGAGAGATCGGCATAAATTCAAATTTTTTCAGGTGGCCATTTTGGATTTTTAGAAATGTAATTTTTACATAAGGGAAACCTACTATTTGAATGGCTCATCTTCAGCTCATCTTCTGAGGCTCCACAATTTCATAAATGGTATTGACCACAGAAATGTTGCTTTTAGGGTGCACCAAAAGCTCAAAAACGTGAGGTAGGACATCACAAGTCGATCAACAATTCCGGAAATAAATAAGAGCAAAATCATTTCAAAATTGCTTAAACCGTTTAAGAATGCAAAATTTGGAATTCGGTAAGAATTGGGACTTAAATTGGATAAAAAAATAACCAACAGGGCCCAAAAAAGCAAATTTGAAACATTTAGAGAATTACGAGTTACAACAAGGGCAAACTCTGTTAGGAAAAGCGGAAATAGTCTGAAAAAGGAAATTGGAGTTTTTGAACAAATTTGAATTAGAATTAAGGGCAGAATAAGTTAAAAATGATGCAAATTCTTTAAAGATGCAAATTTGGAATTTCTCGAGGTGTCAAGGTAATAATTAGGGCCAAAATCTTTTAAAAAATTACACAAAGCCTCTAAAAATGCAAATTTATAAATTTGGAAGAAATCCGGTTAGAATTAGAGACAAAATGAGTTAAAAGTGAAAATTGACGGTTCAAATTAAGACCAAACTCAGTAAAAAAAAAAACAAAAAGAGCCTGGAAATAAAGATTGACATTTTTGAGAAAATTCAGGTTGGCATATCGTTTAAGAATTGCTTAAACTGTCTAAGAATGCAAAATTTGGAATTCGATAAGAATTAGGACTTAAATTGTATAAAAAAATAACTAAAATGTCCCAAAAAAGCTAATTTGAAATATTTAGAGAGTTACTGGTTACAACAAGGCCAAACTCTGTTAGGAAGAGCAGAAATAGTCTGAAAAAATAATTGGAGTTTTTGAAGAAATTCGGAGAATCAGGGGCAAAATAGGTTAAAAATGGCGCAAATCCTTTAAGGATGCAAATTTGGAACTTTTCGAGATGTCAAAGTAAGAATTGGGGCCAAAATCTTTTAAAAAATGACACAAAACATCTAAAAATGCAAATTTATAAATTTGGAACAAATCCGGTTAGAATTAGAGAAAAAATCAGTTAAAAGTGACTTAAAGCCTCGAAAAATGCTAATTTGGAATTTTGGGAATATTGACGGTTCAAATTAGGACCAAATTCTTAAAAAAAAAGGCAAAAGGCGTCTGGAAATAAAAATTGAAGTTTTTGAACAACAAGCATCCTTCTGATGCTTGATCAGCAGCTTGAAGTACCGCGGGTTCGAGCCCCACTGCTTGAAGAGCTTTAAAAGTCGAAGAAATAGTCCATCTTACTCAAAGAGTATCATATATTAAATAACTGCGTTACTCGTGTTTCGCTCCTGAGAGCATCATCAGACGCATTACATTTCCTTTAAAATCGACAACCCACCGAACATCCACCTACATCTACATACTAAAATGAGGAACTGAATAATAGTAGATTATGTCACTAGGAGTAAAAGTGGGTCTTGTCGTGCTGAGCCCAGAGATTGACGGCCGAAGCGAAGCTGAGGCCTGCAACTGGGCGAAGCACAAAAAGACCTTTTACTCCGAGTAACATATACTATTTTTTTTTCAAGCATGCAATAAATAAGAAATCTATTTAAAAGTGGTTCAGTTTTGCAATTTTCTCTCATCCTCTTTAAGCGGGTCTAGGTACTTACCCAATTGTGAATATTATAAGTAAAATACATAGAATATGTTAGAATGCTGGTTTTCAATGTTCAATGGTTTTAATGTATTAAATAATAACCAATGATTATGGTAAACTAAGAATTTGTAGCATTATTTTCAATACTAAATTAATAAATGTCACATTGACAGATAAATATGATGACGCGCATGACATTTAACAGACGAATTCAGAATTCGAGAACCTATGCGATTTCGACCAATAACGGTTTCGAATGGTGACTGGTCGGTCTTGAGTGCTCTGAGAGTATTTCTGTCCTTTGTTTTTTCAACAAGAATGTAAAGATGGCAATACACTCAGATCGGTTTATCTGGTGTCATCTATTATTAAAATAATTTTGGTGAATGAAAATCGTTTATATATGCGCCACCATGACACTAGCGGTGACTTTTGACTTTACTTTTACTGCCTAGGACTTTTTTGCTACTTTTTTGGTCTCAGGATTTGAAAGCCCACTTTAGGTGTGCGTATGGAGAAAACAAATGACGTACTTTTAGTCCGCTTGAAAAAAAAAGCCCTTTTATTCAGCTTCTCATAGGGTTAGCTCCTCATACATCAGCTCATATGAGACTTTGACTTTGAGTTGTTCAATTCTTTGCTTGAGCTTTAAAAGGCTTGTGGGGCTGTGAATTCCTTCCGTGGTGAGCTTTCCCAGATAGGGCCAGATAAATGTTTCAAAAATTGCATCTATTTGAGTACCAGTCCACTGAGATTGGTCAAAGTGCTCGAAGAAACTCTCCAAGGTTTTAATGGGCGAGGTTCCAATATTGCGGATAATGGCCAAAAACCCTGCATGGACTTTATTCAGCTGCTTTAGAATACCACGTTCACTAGGGCTCCCACAGTCAAGAGGACCTTCAGTAGGTAAGTTAATAGGGTGTCACCCATGCCCAAGTAGCACTGTATGACCAAATAGCATTAATGGCCAAAAGTTAATAATAAAGTAGTGAAAATAGCCAGGATTTGGTTGTCATTTGGCCATTTATATAAGATAAATTTTGGCCAAAAAAATTAGCCATAAGAGCGCATCTATGGCCAAGGTTTGATCATAAAGTGGCATTCTTCGTGATGGCAATAACTTAACCAAAATTTTGGTAAACATTACATTTTCTTGGCTGGCTAAAACTTCCGAATATTTACTAAATAAAATATCTATTTTATTGCAGTAAATTTGTGGCTTTTCTGACCAGAAGTATAGCCAAAACTTGTGTTAGCTAAAATGTCTCCAAAATTAGCAAACAATAGCTAATTTATAAGGCCACAGAATATTGACATAAGATAGCCATAAAGTAGCCAATTTAACGCTTTTTTTTTTACTTCGTTGAGTGCCACTAGAGGGCGTAAAATAAAGGACGGCCGAAATTGTGTAATATCTGCAACAACCCAGCGGCCATGATTTTTGACTGTTAAATTTTCTAATTTAGCAGCTATTTGTAAAGTAATAAAATACACATATGCAACTATTGAATATTTCATACTTTTATCGTTAATTTAAAGCATTTTTATTCAATGAGTCGTCAAAGGGAGTGTTTTCGGAAAAGTTTAAACAAAATTAGAAAAATTTAGTTCAAGGCCAATTATTTTTATTATTAATAGGTTGCAAAATAATGAACATTATCTTAGCGCTTTGAAATATATTAAGTATCTCCTCTAAATTCATTCAATTGCTTTGGCATTAAGATTTTAGTCCATTTTTTGAGGCAATTCGATGTAATCTGCAACCAAACTATTCAGGATATAATATACTTAGCCACACAAGACAATCAGTCGGTTCATGTCGGCATTTTGAATCTCCATGCACAGTGGTTTGATGAAATGCAAACGTGGAAATTAGCTTTAAATATTAAAATCTAGCAACATTTTTAGTCATAAAAGCTATTTTTTAGCACCCAATCTTTAGCGATTATATCTATAAAATCTAGCATTCATTGCTAAAATATGGCCAAAATACTGACCTAAATAGATTGGTCAAAAAAGCGAAATAGTGACGAAATAAAAGTTCCCCATTTTCGCCAAGGTGTCGTAATAATTTCGTAATAGATTGGCTTTTTTGGCAGCTTTTTTAACCAAATGGCCCCCGATTTTAGCAAGGATTACGAAACGATCGCCAAATTATGGCTTAGAATGCTACTTGGGTGAGCCCTCCGAACTGGTCCAAAACAATATTGTTTTTGTTGTGCTATCAACAATACCCTAAATATGACGTAATCTACATGCCACCCATATAATACGCATTAACCAACGTTTTTCTTATGAGAAACACACGTGTAAACCCCTGAAAACTTATTGGCAACATTTCGTTAATGGTACCCATTGGTTTGGTACCATAAGAAAGGTTTCGACCCATGGCAACTTGTAGTCCATTCCCTAATGAACCATGGTACCAAATTTCAGCTTTCTAACTTTATCCGTTTCAGAGATATCACCATGTTTTAATCACCCTGCCTGCGGCGGCCATTTTTTTTCGCCTCCATCTTTTATTTATGACGAAATCAATATTGTCCCATTTAAAAAGCATTGCACAATGTATTTCTTATGGAAAGGTGTGAATTGTTAAAATGTACTGTATCGAATTGTTAAAGCGTACGGTATGCAAACAAACTATAGACCACGCGGTCGGGCCTTGACGTCATCAGAAATCATGAGTCCCGACACGAAATTTTCAAATCGACGAGTCTTTGTGAAAACGTTTTCGAGGACTGGGCATTTTGCCAATAATCTTCCTAGAAATGTTCAAATTTTCACCTGTCATACTTTTTTCTACGCTTTTCCGCCTATTTTCCTTGGTCTAGGTGTTTAAAGTTTGATCTGTCAAATGAGAAATTTCCGGAGTCGAAAAATGCGATCGCAGCGCACCCGACGATGGTAGCGTCAATCGCCGGAACTAACGAAAATTTTGCCGAAATTTCAAAAATCTGCAGATTTCCTTTTGAAGTTCAATTAAGACCATTTGGCGATGTCCCAGCGAAAAAGTGGTTACTTTGTGCCGAAAAGAAAACATTCCAAGGTATCCCCTGGGAGAGAAATCTAGTCGATTGGATGCACAGTCTCGGTACAAATAGATCTCAAAGTGGTAATTTGAAATTTAAAGTATAAAAATTCGTCAAAATTTCAATTTCAAAGCTAGGATCTTGATTTTTGGTCAGATCCGAGGCTCATGTGTGTACTACTTCTGTGAATTATTTCAGTTTTTTTGCTGCAAAATTTTGGACTCTACAGGGTGAAATGTGAGGAAAGTACACTCAATTTGGCAAACATTATGGCACAGAAAAACTTTTGTAGCTCGCCCGGTATAAGAGCTACACCAAAACTAATAACTGATTTTTTTTTCACTCCACGTCTTCTAATTATACATTTACAACTCAAACGGGGCTCCGCTATAGTTTTCGTAAAAATCGCAAAAAAGTACTACACTATTTTGGATACTTTTTCTTAAATCCGGAATTTTTCCTTGGTCTTTGGAAATTTTTTACTCAGACTCTATTAAAGTGACACCTTTGGGGGGATAGGATAAAAGTGGCCAATGATATGCCTTTCCCCTGGTACCTCGCTCCATGGGGCCAGTCGTCTAAGTAGGGGGGTCTAGAGGGCTAGCTAATAAGTTTACCATTACAAAAAAAATTAAAAAAAACCGTCCCAACTTTGCAAATTTTTCTAAATTTCCCTATTCAACTTATCGGAATTAGGCTTCAAAATTTATCATCTACACATATGAAAAAATCTACCCGTGGAGAGCTCTATACCTCACATAGCCGCGGAGTTACGGTAAAGACGCGACAAATTTGGGTATCTAAAAAAAAACGCAATTTTTACTTTCGTGCGCCACTGGTGCTCCCCCCCCCCCGCACCTACAACCAAACCGACCACATTTTTGGAAAGCCTGTTCGTTTCTCTACCAAATGTGTAAGTCAGAACCAAAAAAATACAAAAAAAAATATCTACGGAATGTCAGCTTTCTAGCTCAAACCATTCCAGAGATATCGGCATAAATCCAGATTTTTTTCAGGTGGCCATCTTGGATTTTTAAAAATGTCAATTTTAGCGATTTTTTCGGAAACCTATTATTTGATTTTGAACTCGATATCACCACAGGTTTAATACAGCTATAACCTAGCTACCGTCAGCTAGAGGCTATGTCAGCTATATTACCATTCATGGTACCCTCGTGTGCACCCAGCATCCAAAGTTGAACCATGTACCTTAAACAGTTCTCTAATTATCAACGGTACTCAGCTACTGTAGCTATGATAGCTGCGGCAACTATATCACAATTTATGATACCTTCGTAGGTACCTACCATTCAAATTTCAACCATATACCATCAACAACACCCTAAATATGACGTAATCTACATTTCATCCATATAATACGCATTGAGCAACGTTTTTTTATGAGAAAAACACGTGTAAACGCCTGAAAACTTATTTGCAAAATGTCGTTAATGACACCCATGCGTTTGGTACCATAAGGAAAGTTTCGATCCATGGCAACTTGCAGTCCATTCCCTAATGAACCATGGTACCAAATTTAATTTTTTCTTCAGCAAATTTTGAAAAAAATGGTTTCAGTAGGTATCGCCTTGAATTCAGGATACAGATATTTCTTCTCTACGTATCATTGCAACGTTTTAGTAAGTTTTCTCTACCAGTTTCTTCTTGAGCTAAACATTTTTACAAAATGTTTTTACAAAACCTCTAATTTGTCTCTCTGAGATAAACATTTCGAAAAATGGTACTTTCGAAGGACAAAATGTTCTCTAACTCGTCTCTGTGAGCTAAACATTTTGAAAAAATAGTGTCAGTAGGTACCATCTTCTATTGAGGATACAGATATTTTTAGTTTTTAGTTTTCTCTACCAGTTTCATCATGAGCTAAACATTTTTTCGAACTTTCAAAGGACAAAGCAGTACTGAGATATCCTTTAAATCCAAATTCAAAATGTTCTCTAACTCGTCTCTCTGAACTAAACATTTTGAAAAAAAATGGTGTCAGTAGGGACCGCCTTTTATTGAGGATACACATATTTTTTCTCATCGTTTCAGTATGTTTTCTCTACCAGTATTTTCCTGAGTTACACATTTTTTCAAAATGTTCTCTAACTCGTCTCTCTGAGCTGAATATGTTTTCAAAATGTTTAGCTCAGGCCCAGGACAAAACAGTAATGAGATATCCTTTAAATCCAAAAGTCAATCCAATTTCAAAATGTTCTCTAACTCGTCTCCCTGAGCTAAACATTTTGAAAAAAAATGGTGTCGGTAGGATACAGAAAGTTTTTCTCTACGAATCATTGCATCGTTTCAATACGTTTTTTTGCCAGTTTCTTCTTGAGCTAAACATTTTTTCAAAATGTTCTCTAACTCGTCTCTCCGGGCTAAATAATTTTTCAAAATGTTTAGCTGAGGCCCAGTACTTTCGAAGGACAAAGCAGTACTGAGATATCCTTTTTATCCAAAAGTCAATCCAATTTCAAAATGTTCTCTAACGCGTCTCTCTGAGCTAAACTTTTTGAAAAAAATGATGCCGTCTTTTATTGAGCATACAAATATTTTTTCTCTACGTATCATTGCATCATTTCAGTAAGATTTCTCTACCAGTTTCTTCCTGAGCTAAACATTTTTTCAAAATGTTCTCTAACTCGTCTCTCTGAGCTAAATAATTTTTCAAAATGTTTAGCTGAGGCCCAGTACTTTCGAAGGACAAAGCAATACTGAGATATCCTAATTATCCAAAAGTCAATAATTTTCCAAATGTTCTCTAACGCGTCTCTCTGAGCTAAACATTTTGAAAAAAATGATATCACTAGGTACATCCTTTTATTGAGCTAAACATATTTTCAATATGTTTAGCTCAGCCCCGGTACTTCCTAAGGACAAAGCACTTCTGAGATATCCAAAAATCAATCCAATTTCAAAATGTTCTCTAACTCGCCTCACTGAGCTAAACATTTTGAAAAAAATGGAGTCAGTAGGTACTGCCTTTATTGAGGATACAGATATTTTTTCTCTACGTATCATTGCATCGTTTCAGTATGTTTTCTCTACCAGTATTTTCCTGAGTTAAACATTTTTTCAAAATGTTCTCTAGCTCGTTTCTCTGAGCTGAATATTTTTTCAAAATGTTTAGCTCAGGCCCAGGGCAAAGCATTAAAGAGATATCCTTTAAATCCAAAAGCCAATCTAATTTCAAAATGTTCTATAACTCGTCTGTCTGAGCTAAACATTTTGAAAAAAAATGGTGTCGGTAAGTACCGCCTTTTGTTGAGGATACAGAAATTTTTTCTCTACGAATAATTGCATCGTTTCAATACGTTTTTTTGCCAGTTTCTTCTTGAGCTAAACATTTTTTCAAAATGTTCTCTAACTCGTCTCTCTGAGCTAAATAATTTTTCAAAATGTTTAGCTGAGGCCCAGTACTTTCGAAGGACAAAGCAGTACTGAGATATCCTAATTATCCAAAAGTCAATCATTTTCCAAATGTTCTCTAACGCGTCTCTCTGAGCTAAACATTTTGAAAAAAATGATGTCAGTAGGTACAGCCTTTTATTGAGCTAAACATTTTTTCAATATGTTTAGCTCAGCTCCGGTACTTCCTAAGGACAAAGCACTTCTGAGATATCCAAAAATCAATCCAATTTCAAAATGTTCTCTAACTCGCCTCTCTGAGCTAAACATTTTGAAAAAAATGGAGTCAGTAGGTACTGCCTTTTATTGAGGATACAGATATTTTTTCTCTACGTATCATTGCATCGTTTCAGTATGTTTTCTCTACCAGTATTTTCCTGAGTTAAACATTTTTTCAAAATGTTCTCTAGCTCGTTTCTCTGAGCTGAATATTTTTTCAAAATGTTTAGCTCAGGCCCAGGGCAAAGCATTAATGAGATATCCTTTAAATCCAAAAGTCAATCTAATTTCAAAATGTTTTATAACTCGTCTGTCTGAGCTAAACATTTTGAAAAAAAATGGTGTCGGTAAGTACCGCCTTTTGTTGAGGATACAGAATTTTTTTCTCTACGAATAATTGCATCGTTTCAATACGTTTTTTTGCCATTTTCTTCTTGAGCTAAACATTTTTTCAAAATGTTTTCTAACTCGTCTCTCTGAGCTAAATAATTTTTCAAAATGTTTAGCTGAGGCCCAGTACTTTCGAAGGACAAAGCAGTACTGAGATATCCTTTTTATCCAAAAGTCAATCCAATTTCAAAATGTTCTCTAACGCGTCTCTCTGAGCTAAACTTTTTGAAAAAAATGATGCCCTCTTTTATTGAGCATACAAATATTTTTTCTCTACGTATCATTGCATCATTTCAGTAAGATTTCTCTACCAGTTTCTTCCTGAGCTAAACATTTTTTCAAAATGTTCTCTAACTCGTCTCTCTGAGCTAAATAATTTTTCAAAATGTTTAGCTGAGGCCCAGTACTTTCGAAGGACAAAGCAGTACTGAGATATCCTAATTATCCAAAAGTCAATCATTTTCCAAATGTTCTCTAACGCGTCTCTCTGAGCTAAACATTTTGAAAAAAATGATATCAGTAGGTACAGCCTTTTATTGAGCTAAAATTTTTTTTAATATGTTTAGCTCAGCCCCGGTACTTCCTAAGGACAAAGCACTTCTGAGATATCCAAAAATCAATCCAATTTCAAAATGTTCTCTAACTCGCCTCACTGAGCTAAACATTTTGAAAAAAATGGAGCCAGTAGGTACTGCCTTTTATTGAGGATACAGATATTTTTTCTCTACGTAACATTGCATCGTTTCAGTATGTTTTCTCTACCAGTATTTTCCTGAGTTAAGCATTTTTTCAAAATGTTCTCTAGCTCGTTTCTCTGAGCTGAATATTTTTTCAAAATGTTTAGCTTAGGCCCAGGACAAAGCATTAATGAGATATCCTTTAAATCCAAAAGTCAATCTAATTTCAAAATGTTCTATAACTCGTCTGTCTGAGCTAAACATTTTGAAAAAAAATGGTGTCGGTAAGTACCGCCTTTTGTTGAGGATACAGAAATTTTTTCTCTACGAATAATGGCATCGTTTCAATACGTTTTTTTTTCCAGTTTCTTCTTGAGCTAAACATTTTTTCAAAATGTTCTCTAACTCGTCTCTCTGAGCTAAATAATTTTTCAAAATGTTTAGCTGAGGCCCAGTACTTTCGAAGGACAAAGCAGTACTGAGATATCCTAATTATCCAAAAGTCAATCATTTTCCAAATGTTCTCTAACGCGTCTCTCTGAGCTAAACATTTTGAAAAAAAATGATGTCAGTAGGTACAGCCTTTTATTGAGCTAAACATTTTTTCAATATGTTTAGCTCAGCCCCGGTACTTCCTAAGGACAAAGCACTTCTGAGATATCCAAAAATCAATCCAATTTCAAAATGTTCTCTAACTCGCCTCACTGAGCTAAACATTTTGAAAAAAATGGAGTCAGTAGGTACTGCCTTTTATTGAGGATACAGATATTTTTTCTCTACGTAACATTGCATCGTTTCAGTATGTTTTCTCTACCAGTATTTTCCTGAGTTAAACATTTTTTCAAAATGTTCTCTAGCTCGTTTCTCTGAGCTGAATATTTTTTCAAAATGTTTAGCTCAGGCCCAGGGCAAAGCATTAAAGAGATATCCTTTAAATCCAAAAGCCAATCTAATTTCAAAATGTTCTATAATTCGTCTGTCTGAGCTAAACATTTTGAAAAAAAATGGTGTCGGTAAGTACCGCCTTTTGTTGAGGATACAGAAATTTTTTCTCTACGAATAATTGCATCGTTTCAATACGTTTTTTTGCCAGTTTCTTCTTGAGCTAAACATTTTTTCAAAATGTTCTCTAACTCGTCTCTCTGAGCTAAATAATTTTTTACTGAGGCCCAGTACTTTCGAAGGAAAAAGCAATACTGAGATATCCTTTTTATCCAAAAGTCAATCCAATTTCAGAATGTTCTCTAACGCGTCTCTCTGAGCTAAACTTTTTGAAAAAAATGATGTTAGTGGGTACCGCCTTTTATTGAGGATACAAATATTTTTTTCTCTACGTATCATTGCATCATTTCAGTAAGATTTCTGTACCAGTTTCTTCCTGAGCTAAACATTTTTTCAAAATGTTCTCTAACTCGTCTCCCTGAGCTAAACATTGTTCCAAAGTATTTAGCTCACGCCCGGTACTTTCGAAGGACAAAGCAGTACTGAGATATCCGTAAATCCAAAAGTCAATCCAATTTTAAAGTGTTCTCTAACTCGGCTCTCTGAGCTAAACATTTTGAAAAAATGGTGTCAGTAGGTATCGCCTTTTATTGAGGATACAGATTTTTTTTCTACGTATCATTGCATCGTTACAGTAAATTTTCTCTACCAGCTTCTTCCTGAGCTAAACATTTTTTCAAAATGTTTACTGCCTGAGCTAAACATTTTTTCAAAATGTTCTCTAAGTCGTCTCTCGGAGCTAAACATTTTTCAAAGATAGCGCAGGCCCGAGATATCCTTTAAATCCAAAAGTCAATCGAACTTCAAAATGTTCTTTAATTCGTCTCTCTGAACTAAACATTTTGAAAAAAATTATGTCAGTAGGTACCGCCTTTTTTTGAGGATACAGATATTCTAACTTTATTCGTTCCACAGATATCACCATTTTTTAATTTTTTGCCTCCATCTTTTATTTATGACGAAATCAATATTGCCCCATTTAAAAAGCATTGCACAATGTATTTCTTATGGGAAAGTGTAAATCGTTAAAATGTACTGTATCGAATTGTTAAAGCGTACAGTATGCAAACAAATTATATACCACGTGGTCGAGACTTGACGTCATCAGAAATCATAAATCCGGACACGAAATTTTCAAATCGACCAGTCTTTGTGAAAACGTTTTCGAGGACTGGGTATTTTGCCAATAATCTTCCTAGAAATGTTAAAATTTTCACCTGCCATGCTTTTTTCCACGCTTTTCCGCCTATTTTCCTTGGTCAAAGTGTTTAAAGTTTGATCTGTGAAATGAGAAATTTCCGGAGTCGAAAAATGCGACGGCAGCGCACGGTTTACCAGAAGACAATAGCGTCAATTGCCGGAACTAACGGAAATTAAAAAAATCTGCAGATTTCCTTTCGAAATTCAATTAAGACCATTTGGCGACGTCCTAGCTTAAAAGTGATTCCTTGGTGCTAAAAAGAAAACATTTCAAGGTATCCCCTGGGATAGAAATCCAGTCGATTGGATGCATGGTTTCGGCACACATAGTCCGCAAAGTGGCAGTTTAAAATTTAAAGTTTAAAAATTCGCCAAAATTTCAAATTCAAAGCTAGGCCCTTTGAATTATTTTAGATTTTTTGGTGGAAAAATGTCGATTCTACAGGGTGAAATGTGAGAACAGTACAATCAATTCGGCTAAAAAAACCGTCCCAACTTTGCAAATTTGTTTAGATTTTCCTATTTAACTTATCGGAATTAGACTTCAAAATTTATCATCTACACATACAGGGTGTCCGGAAATTCATATGCCAAATTTCAGGGTATGATTCTACACTAAAAAAATAAAAAAAAAAATTCATATAAATGTGGGTCCGGAAATGTCTCTATAATGCGCTAGAGCATTTTAAAGGTGGCGCCCAAAAAGTAGTTTTTATTTTTTATCTTAAAAACTCATTTATGAAATTGTTTCAGTTTTGGTACATCAACTACTATTAATTAGGGGATATCTTGTGTGTTAACGGCAAACAGAATTTCAAATCAGGGGCGTGGCTATGGGGGCATCTATTAATATTTCTTTAATAAGAAATGTCCTATGCCATGACTACCTCTATCGCCGTTTTTCTTACAAACTAGTAACGCTACACATTTTTTGAAGAATACCTTTTTTACGTAGAATTAACCGACAAAATTGAAAAATTAACTAAAAATTATAAAAAAATTGTGTAAAAAAAAATGAACAAATATTAATAGGTGCCCTCATAGCCACGCCCCTGATTTGAAATTCTGTTTGCCGTTAACACACAAAATATCCCCTAATTAATAGTAGTTGATGTACCAAAACTGAAACATGTTCATAAATCAGTTTTTAAGATAAAATATAAAAACAATTTTTTGAGCGCCAACGGCAATTTTGACTTTCTTATGCAACTGGTGCCCCCCCCCCCCCCCCCCGCCCATACCACCAACCAAACCGACGACATTTTTGGAAAGCCTTTTCATTTCTGAACTAAAACGTGTAGGTCAGAACCAAAAAAAAAAAAATACCACATATCTACGCCCAAAACTGAAAAACATGAGATCCATCTAATCCTCACTGTCGTTCGGATAACAATTCGAAATTTTGATATTAGAGGAAAACTACATTTTCCTTTGGAAAAGAGTAACATTGCTAAATTGGCAAAAAAAATAAGGTCATAAGGCTCTCTACCTTACTTTAGGGGGTATGAATGGGATGTTTTTAGAGTATTCTCCAAGAAAACCATACAACATTTATGTTTGTTATTTTGGATGAAAGCCAAGTTGGGGAGTATCGTAATTAAAAATATCTAGTAGTTCTTACATTAAAATAGTGAAAGACGAAAAGATAATTTTAATTTGAAAAAGCTAATGCCGAAATAACAAAAACAATAAATATTTAATCAAGGCTTGAATGGTTACTGTACGTTAAACTAGTTTCTGTGCAAAGTTCAGGCCAATACCTAATCAAAATCAGTTTAAGTTACGTTAAACGTACATGGAAATACTATTTTGGATACTTTTTCTTAAATCCGGAATTTTTCCTTGGTCTTTGGAAATTTTTTACTCAGACTCTATTAAAGTGACACCTTTGGGGGGATAGGATAAAAGTGGCCAATGATATGCCCTTTCCCCTGGTACCTCGCTCATGGGGCCAGTCGGTCTAAGTAAGGGGGGGGTCTAGAGAGCTAATAAGATGACCATTACAAAAAAATTAAAAAAAAAAACCGTCCCAACTTTGCAAATTTTTTCTAAATTTCCCTATTTAACCTATTGGGATTAGACTTCAAAATTTATCATCTAAACATATGAGAAAATCTAGCAGTGGAGAGCTCTATACCTCACATAGCCGTGGAGTTACGGTAAAGACGCGACAAATAAAACGCAATTTTTACATTTGTGCGCCACTGGTGCTCCCCCCCCCCCCCCCGCATATACCACCAAACCGACTACATTTTTGGAAAGCCTGTTCGTTTCTCTACCAAAACGTGTAAGTCAGAACCAAAAAAATACCAAAAAAAAACAAATATCTACGGAATTTCAGCTTTTTAACTCAAACCGTTCCAGAGATATCGGCATAAATCCAGATTTTTTTCAGGCGGCCATCTTGGATTTTCAAAAATGTCATTTTTAGCGATTTTTTTCGGAAACCTATTATTTGATTTTGAACTCGGTATCACCATCAGTTAAATACAGCTATAACCTAGCTACCGTCAGCTAGAGGCTATGTCAGCTATATTACCATTCATGGTACCCTCGTGGGCACCCAGCATCCAAAGTTGAACCATGTACCATTAACAATTCTCTAATTATTAACGGTACTCAGCTACTATAGTTATGATAGCTACGAGCTACGGCAACCATCACAATTTATGATACCCCGGTAGGTAGCTACCACTCAGATTTCAACCATATACCATCAGCAATACCCTAAATATGACGTAATCTACAATCCATCCATATAATACGCATTGAGCAACGTTATTCGTATATATAAATTCGTTTTTCTATGAGAAATACACGTGTAAACGCCTGAAAAACTTATTTGCAAATATTCGTTAATGGTACCCATGAGTTTGGTACCATAAGGAAGGTTTCGACCCATGGCAACTTGCAGTCCATTCCCTAATGAACCATGGTACCAAATTTCAGCTCTCTAACTTTATTCATTTCACAGATATCACCATTTTTTAATAACCCTATCTACGGCGGCCATTTTTTTTTCGCCTCCATCTTTTATTTATGACGAAATCAATATTGCCCCATTTAAAAAGCATTGCACAATGTATTTCTTATGAGAAAGTGTAAATCGTTAAAATGTACTGTATCGAATTGTTAAAGCGTACGGTATGCAAACGAACTATAATCCACGTGGTCGGGCCTTGACGTCATCAGAAATCATGAATCCTGACACGAAACTTTCAAATCGACCAGTCTTTGTGAAAACGTTTTCGAGGACTGGGCATTTTGCCAATAATCTTCCTAGAAATGTTCAAATTTTCACCTGCCATACTTTTTTCCACGCTTTTCCGCCTATTTTCCTTGGTCTAGGTGTTTAAAGTTTGATCTGTCAAATGAGAAATTTCCGGAGTCGAAAAATGCGATCGCAGCGCACCCGAAGACGGTAGCGTCAATCGTCGGAACTAACGAAAATTTTGCCAAAATTTCAAAAATCTGCAGATTTCCTTTTGAAGTTCAATTAAGACCATTTGGCGATGTCCCAGCGAAAAAGTGGTTACTTTGTGCCGAAAAGAAAACATTCCAAGGTATCCCCTGGGAGAGAAATCTAGTCGATTGGATGCACGGTCTCGGTACAAATAGATCTCAAAGTGGCAATTTGAAATTTAAAGTTTAAAAATTCGTCAAAATTTCAATTTCTATATTTAATCAAGGCTTGAATGGTTACTGTACGTTAAACTAGTTTCTGTGCAAAGTTCAGGCCAATACCTAATCAAAATCAGTTTAAGTTACGTTAAACGTACATGAAAAATAACAACCATGGCCTTTAGTTGGAATTTGATGGTTACTACTGTGTGAAACAGTCGGGACGGTAATAATAGTTGAAGCTTTTATTTCAAAATTAGCTCTCTTCTGTTCTTTCTTCTGTGTTTCTTCTGTATTTAAGAGTTCTGTATTTACTGTTAAAGGTCTCTTTACATCAATAGCACATGAGTTTATCGGTCTAGCAAGTTTTTGAGGATAACCTTGATAATTTTTTTTAAGTTAAGTGTTCTTCTAAATTTAGATTTAGATTTAGAAATGGGTTTCCAAAAGTTTAGATAATACTGTTCTTTTGTACAATAAAATTATGTAAAATTAACCTGTGTGGCCTTAGTACCGTTTCTCCTTCGAAACCAACCAGACTTCAAAGTTACCCACTAGGTATCAAAAAAACAACAGGTTTTCGTATGCTAAACGTATAGCCGGATTATTCTGTCATTGATAAAGAATTTGATATTAAAAAAAAGTGATATAAATAATAAATATTCATGTCGCGTTTGAATAAATGAATAATCTGAAAGGTGCTAAAATACGCAGCTACTTGAACAGGTGCATTTAGTTTTTATACCCATAGAAATCTTAGATATAATTGAAAAGTTAAGTAGATACTTGATGGGACAAGGATAAATCGCTATAGCAACGTCATCATCAAGCTCGCGTGCCAGAGATCGTCATTTATTTGTGTCATAAGAGATGAGACAGTTTGTGGGTGATTTTACGCGACACCATATAGGAAGGCAAATTTCCAATGCAAAACCTGACCCAGACCCAGGTGTTTCTAGAAAGGTACCATTACGTCTTAATGGACTTTGTCGTGTAAACATCATCTGCACTTTTTTTGCTCGTGCAATAAATCAGACTTCACGTGTAGGCCCGACTCAATAATTATAATATTATGGAGATTGAACGTCACGTTCAGGGTTGTTACGGACTGATTTATATATGTGCACAAATTTCAAATAAAATTGTGTAGCATTGTGCACCAATAAGATTTTCAATGATGCTTATAGCGTTTTCAATTGACAATTTTAGTGCAAAACTAGTATATTGCCACACTACTTCAATGACACAAAACGCTATCACTTGTTTGCAATGTTTGCATATACTGGATGACACAAGATGTATGTAACAGCCCAGCGTTTCCACAATTTTTATTTTAAAAATTTGAAATTTCATATATGGCTCTCTTTATGACTTTATGGCTTTCTTTATGACTCATTCGATAAATGAGTCATAAATATGCTTCAGATTCTGTTTCAAGATCTTAGGCACGACTCCCGGTTTAATCGAAAGTTGCGCCATATCTCATTTTTTAAATGGAACACCCTGTATATTTGTTCATTTTCGGATTCCTCGTCGAATTCTAAGTCACTAACACGTAACATAATGTATGCTTATCTCTTACCGTTTTCGAGAAAATCGCGCCGGAACTTTCCATTTCTTTAATAATAAATGTGGATTTTTATGGAAACAAAAGAACTTCAAAATATCATTCTCCATATTTTTTCCATGACAAGTTGGAAATACTTTTTTAATGTCCATTGATACAGAGTCTAAAAAAATGGCAGTCTATGAAATCAGGGCTGATCGATGTTCATTTGTTTCCATAAAAATCCACATTTATTATTGATGATACAGAAAGTTCGGGTGCAATTTTCTCGAAAACGGTAAGAGATAAGTATACACCATGTTACATGTTAATAACTTAGAATTCGTCTGGGAATCCGAATATGAACAAATATACAGGGTTTTCCATTTAAAAAATGAAATATGGCGGTATTTCCGAGTAAACCGGAAGTCTTGCCCAAGTGTTTGAAACGGGATCTGAGACACATTTACGACTTATTTGTCACCTCCAAATTTCAAATTTTTAAAACAAAAATTGTGGAAACGCTGGGCTGTTACATACATCTTGTGCCACCCGGTATACTATACCCGGTGACACAAGGTTTTATTTCCGATTCCTCATCAAATTTTAAGTTATTAACATGTAACATCAAGTATGCTTATCTCTTACGGTTTTCAAGAAAATCGCGCACGAACTTTCCATATCATCAATAACAAATGTGGATTTTTATGGAAATAAATGAACAAAGTCTTAAAAATATCAATTCTTATCTTTTTTGCATGACAAGTTGGAAAGACTTTTTTTTTGTCTACTGATAGAAAGCCTAAAAAAAATGGCAGTCTATGAAATCAGGGCTGATCGATGTTCATTTGTTTCCATAAAAATCCACATTTATTATTGATGATGCGGAAAGTTCGAGCGCAATTTTCTCGAAAACGGTAAGAGATAAACATACATTATGTTACATGTTAATAACTTAGAATTCGGCGGGGAATCCGAAAATAAACAAATATACAACGTGTTCCGATTAAAAAATGAAACGTGGCGGTACTTCCGGTTAAACCGGATGTCGTGCCTAAGTGCTTAAAACGGGATCTGAAGCAGATTTGCGACTTATTTATCACCTCCAAATTTCAAATACCGGTATATACCTATATATACGGAGAACCTCCCAATAGATTTGAATAGATCGGAAATGAAGCTCCCCAGTTGGCTATGAAAATCTCGTAGATAGACTCCATTTCAAATAGATATTCATCTAGAAAGCTCAGAAATTGACACATAAATGACATGTTTACATGGATGGAATAGGACGATTCTGTCAATTTCTCAGCCTGCTAGATGAATATTTATTTAAAATGGCCCTAATAATTTATTGTTTCTGCTCCATTCTAACGAGATTAGATTACAGAGTTCTTTTTTAAGCTAAGAGTGAAAAGAGCGAGCAGTTTTTTGATAATGTGCAGTAAAATGCACTTATTCACTATTGGGTGTAGCTGTGCAGTTCGTTAATGTGTAGCATTTTGCACAATTGTGTAGCTTGCTGCAACCCTGGTCACGTTTAAGTGACACTTATTGGAGGTCGTACCGAAAAAACTGGGCTGTGTAATAGAAGCGGGAAAAAGAAGGCTGAAAATACAATTTTAATTGCCTGATGTAAAATTTTATTGTCTGGAGAGCATTTAAATTCGTCCTCGTAGATGTAAACCGAAACAGCTGTTCGTAGGATGGTCAGATTTGAATCAAACTGTCTATGTTATCAAGGCAAATCAATTTTTATTTAGTAGCGCCACTCTCATATCCCGCCGTATTAAAAGTCAGAGTGGTACCGTGCAACTTGTGGTGAAGTTATTGTAAAGTAGTAATAAATTCGATTATTTTCCCGATCATAGTCATTCATAAAGCTGTGCTTTGTCACAAAAATATAAAAAAAAACAGTTGTTTGTAAAGGGAAGTTCAAACTGTCTAGTTTACCAATGTAAATACATTTTTATTTAGTTGTATCACTCCCATACCATACCGTAGTAAAAGTCGAGACAGTACAGTGCAACTTAATATTTTTTCTTAGCTGTGATGTTATCACGAAATAGTAATAAATTTGCTCTTTCTCTCTAGAATATTAATTAACTAACTGCTTTGTTCTGAAAATATGAGAAAAAGAGAAAAAAAAGAGCAGGTACAGGATAGACCAATGGGCCAAAGGGACAAAAAATCAGTTATTAGTTTTGGTCTAGCTCTTATACCGGGCGAGACACAAAAGTTTTTCTGTGCCACATTGTTTGAAAAATTTTGGTGTATTTTCCTCACATTTCACCCTGTAGATTCCACATTTATGCAGCTAAAAATCTTAAATAATTCAGAGAGGTAGTACGCATACGGGCCCTTGACCCGGCCAAAAACCAAGATCCCAGCTTTGAAATTGCAATTTTAAAGAATTTTTAAACTTTAAGTTTCAAACTGCAAATTTGAGGAAGATTTGTGCCGAGAGTGTGCGTTTAATCGAATGGCTTTGTATCCCAGGGGATACCCATATACTTATTATTTAAATGTACGTCGTAAAAGATCATAATTTTGAATTTTTGCCATAGAAATCTTACCAAGCAAAATGTTTTAATGAAATTTGGTACCTGTCCATTTGAAAGGGCGCTTAATCCAGTGGTGTACTCAGATTGTTTGTAAAAAATTGATTAATAAGTTTCCTTGAATTTTCGACCATAAAAATTACCTAGTAGGCCTTGGTTTTTGTAATAAAAATGTGATACTTTGCCCTAAAGTACAGTTTTTCACGCCTTACAATCTAAAAAAAAAGTTTGACAAAATCGAGTTGGTTTGTTTATGGTGTGCTTTTGTCACACACGCGCGTCATTTTTGCGTTTTTGAACATGCGCGCGGGGCGCCCATAGTTTAGGAAATATCCGAACGGTCCTCTGATACTGCCGTAAAATTATCTACAAAGAATCTGATGATACCTAAAAGTAACTGAAATGTCGAAACGTCTGAAATACTTGATTTCATATTCGCAAACTTAACATCTTTTGAAGAAGGATAAAAAACGTGCTAAAACTCATAAAAAGATATAAAATGGTACCACGAGTACCCATATCAAGGTTCTCATTTATAACATATTGTTTGTGATTATAAAACGAATCTACAATTGAAATTTCAGTTTTCTAGCTTTGATTGTTCGTAAAAATGTAATATTTGCCAATTTTTGGCTCACCCTATAGTATCTAAATCAGAAATCCAGGCAGCGTTTATAATAAGCTAATAAAACATAGCATTAGCACTTAGCATTATTTGGGACACCGTATACTATTTAAAACAGAAATCAACGCTCTATTTATCATAAAACTACTCGAATTAACGCAATAAATTAATTGATATCGATCTACATGCAAAAATCCTAAAATTCCAAGTTACAACATTTTTTTGGGACAGTTTATACTATCTAAAACGTAAACGTATGCCCTATTTGCCACAAAACTACTGTAACCAACGAATAAAATCGCTTACTATTGATTTATGTGGGAAAAGTAGTTATTTCTTTGTTAAGCATATGGAGCTCTCAAATCGACCCGAAAACCTAATTTTGGGGATCAAAATCGTGCATTTCAGCCTTCAACAGCTTATATCGCGTTTTAATTAAGATTTATCCGAAAAGCTATATGAGGAGCCAAAAAAGTACTATAATTTTAGTGTTTTTTAACAATTTGTGGATAAAATGGCGAAGGAAATGTTCTGCATGAAATATTACTAATATCTGACAACACCAGACTCCTTGAATAATTAAAATTGCTTTCATTACTAAGTTTTAATAACTCTTTCATCGCCTATATCTAACATTTTATTCTGGCTTGTCTACGTACTAAATAATCCACCCTTTCTATGTAAAATAAACACTGCTTATGAACCTTTTCTGCATTATTAGCATATATTAGCTTCCTGCATCATTTTTTGAGCCACCCTATACTATCTAAAACAGAAATCAACGTCCTATTCATTATAAAACGACTCGAAGTAACAAATAAAATCGATTACTATAGATTTAAATGACACATAGAAAATTCTATGTTAAACATCTGGGGCTCTCAAACTGCCCAAAAAACTAAATTTTGAGATAAAAATCGGGCATTGCTGCCTTCAACAGCCAATATCTCGTTTCGATGAAGATTTATCAAAAAATGTGTAAGAACAGCTAAAGAAGTAGAAGAATAGAGCTACACGTAGAGCCCATTTTCGAAGCTCTGCCTAGAACAGTAACTGAGCACTGGTGGCCCAAAAATAAGGTACAAATTTTGCACTTTTTTTTAATTTTCTCAAAAACCATGAAAGCTAGCTTCTTTCTGATACATGCATCTGATAGCTCTTGATGACCTCTTCATACATCATTTTAACCGGCATATCGAAAAACCGTACCGTTTCCAAGATAAACAGAAAAATGTAAAAATTTCAAAATTTCCAAAGGGGGTAGGTCGTGAAAATTTTCAGCCAAAATCGATTGTCATAGATTTTGTCAAAAATAGTCTCGAATGAAAGAGGGGACAAAAATATGTAAAAAAAATTGCAATTCAGGAATTTTCAGTAATTTCCTTCCTTTTCAAAATGGCGCCAAAAACGTAATTTTTCCACTTTTTATCGACATTTTCATACTTATATCTATATAATTCAAAAACTAAACAGGGTATAACGATGCTATTGACACCCATGAATAGAGCATTCTCGACCACAAAATACTTGCTTAATTTTTCGTTCAAGGTATTTAATTTTGTTGACGTAATGTTCGATCAAATAAAAATATTAGGTAATTTTTACAAAATTTTAATAGTTTTTCACTTCCCATGAGACTGTTATTAAACTTAACGAAATAGTAATTAACGTTTTGAGCAGTATTTGGGCCGACTCACACTTAATTGAGTCGAACACTAAATAAAAAAGTTCTGGGGGTGTCCCGCTTTTGCATGGGCCACAGTGTATAAGAAGTAATACGCGTCTAATAACTGCACATTTCTTATTGCCAGAGGTTATAACAATCAAAAATTTATTTCTAGGACAGATCAAAACTTTTGGATTGCCAGATTCGAGCATCTAAAAATAAGGGCGTAACTTGGCCTTCGCCATTTTATCCACGAATTGTTCTCATGGGAGAAAACATCGCCCGAATAAGATCTTGTCCTTATTTTTAATATAATTTGTGGGGATCCTACATAGAAGGTACCTAAATTTGGGTGTTTTTATTCACAAAACAAAAAGAAAGCATTGTAGGTACATATGTACTTGATTTTAGTTACAAGACACCCATGTCGAAATAACCATTATACGCAGGGTGTCTCATTTATCAAACCTATTATAGAAATAGCCCGCACAATGACCACACAACAAATGACCACAATTTAATGAATACGCCTTCTTGTTTACTTTACAAGATCCACACGATGTGTTATGTGGGTCGTCTTCGGTCAAAGGCTCTGTCTCTTCCTCCAACAGAGGAACTCGTAGTGGGCCATCTACAATTTCTGAAAACGGGGATGATCTAAAAGGTTGGTTCCAACCAACCAAGAAACCGTTCCGGAACGGTTCAAAAATCATTTTGGTCGATCCACTAATATAAATTTGAAATTGAGAGAACCAATGTGGTTGTCCATAGTGGTTCTGCAAAAATTTTGCTACGGTTCCGTGTTGGGTTAGAACAAACCTTATACCTAAGGTTCTGGAATTTCTCTGAGTACCTAAATTGCTAAATTCGATTTGGAATTTTTACTAGAATGTTGGCCAGAATGATTTTCTAACGATACTGGAACGGTTTTCTGGCGTGTTTGAATAAACCTAATATAATTAGATAGGCATATGTGAATATAATAGCCATCCTGTTTGCAGTTATTAAACCTATGCCTTCGAACTACTTATGGTAAGATTGTGAATTCGCATCGACTATATCAAAATTTAAAGATGACAGTACCTGCTCTCAGAGTGGTACTCCAAAATTAACGCTTTACTCTAAAAGTAACACGTTGTTTTATAGTACCTAACGAATTATACTTCAAAGTAACCGTTGCTTTAAGATAAAGTGTTACTTTTTAAGTAACGATTTTTCTGTAACGCTTTACTTTAATAGAGTAACCAAGAACGTTTTAAGAGGTTTTGCGTTGCGGACCAAAGTAACGACCGGTCTATATAATTGACTTCTATCAAAGTCATTTATATTAAAAATAATGCTCTAGGGTGCATGAACAAAAAAAATAACGCTCTTGGGCATTATGAATTTAAATTGACAATAATTTGATAAGTAAATCATTTATAAATCAAAATAATCATTGTTGTGTGTTGCGACGATAAATCAAATCATAATATATAAAAGCTAACTTTTTTTAAGTACAAGAAGTCAGAAGACACCATGACACCATGAGCATAATAAGACATAATTCGGCCTTCGGTCGAAGTATACTGTTGCGAACTCAGGGTTTAATAATTCCAGTGTAACGATTTAATACAAAAACACTATTTATTTATCCCACAATTACACACAGGTACAATTCGACTACTAAACAACTTACTACTTAACACTTTATAGCCTTCTATTATCGTTTGGTACTTTAGCTTACTTATAGGTCGATTATAATAAGACGACTGAAAAATACAGAAAAGCCTAGAATATCTTAGAAGCAAAGTAATTAATACGAGACACATAAAAAAAAAGTCGCAAACAACTACTTTCTAAATAAACAGAGCAACAAAGCAATAAATCACTCGTGACAGTCCCATGCTGAAGCGCCCGGACAGGCGCGAGACGCGAAGGTTCTAGCTCCTTTGCTCGCCTTAACAATACTAATAAATTTTAAGGTTTACAAGTGATATTTGTGGCTTCAGCGGACAGAAGAATAATAATTTAAATTAAAAAAAAAGTAGGCTGAAGGCCTTCAGCCTACTTTTTCCACTTTTAAAATATCTTTGTTGTCTGTATAAGTGTGGTATAACTATGTTATTTAGACATCGACTGTTTCAACATTGGTTCCTATGTAAATATTTCGTAGTGTTTTTTACTAGTAATAAAATATGTTCTTCGTTCTTTTATATCACAGTCTATCAACGAGCTACTATATTACATCTGGAGTCCCCCTCCTGTTTTACAGTTTTGGCACACTTTTTTAGCTGCGGTACTCTGAAAAATGGCTGCCATTTCCGCCAGAAATGACGTCAGTCGACGTCTTACGTCAAATGATTCGGAATGGTGATTTGCCAATTGCTGTGCTTTGACGACAATATTACGTCAGCGTACTCTTAAACATGGCGCATTTCCGGCCAAAAACGGTGCCACTTTTAAGGACATACCTTCGCCATTTGTTGGGTTCTTCCAGACACCTCCATGCAGTCTATCATGGACGTTTAAGAAGGCCCTTTTGTATAATCATAGCTTCACCTAAACCCTAAACCCATTGAATTAAAAGATAACAGGAACTTCAGGTAAACTGACCTGTAATATGACAATTCTGTCAGCAAAGAGACGCGCCTTTCAACATACATAACAAAAACATCATTATCGTAATCGATTTTAAATAATTTGTATTACTTATTCCTGAAAAATCATGGTTAGTTGTACGGCATGTCAACGAACAAAATCACCTGCCGCTAAATTGCAGGAAGCCACTTTCTATCTAGTAAGTATATCTAGTAAGTATCTAGTAAGTATATTATTTGAACTTTTTTTTTCTGAGTAAGTACCAACGTAAGTAGTTAAAAAAATTGCTGAGTATATCGCAATTCTACTGACTATAGATAAAAATTGCGATCATGTTTTACCATATTATTATTATAGATTTCCACTAGAGAAAGCTATAAGACGAATTTGGATTCAGTTTCTGAACAACGCAGATGTAACCTGAGACGTTGAAAATAGTTTCCTTTGCAGCCAACATTTCGAACAATGATGCTTTGACCGAAGCTCGCTGGTATAGTACCACGATTAACTGTTACTGCTGCACCCACAATAAAAATTACCCGAACTAAATATGTAAGTGAATGGTCACAGTTTAAGTAAATTATTCTCTCTGTAAGCAAAAAAAGCAAAATATGTGAAAATGGTTTGATTTTCACCTCCGATATCGACACATAAATCCGAGTTGCAAATTTATAAGTACCCTAAATAAGTAAGTAGGTATAGTTCGATTTTCAGTTTTCCTTTGTAAACGAGGCATGTACCCCCAAAGAAGGGTGATTTTTATCATGTTAACCACCATATTTTTAAAATCCACGCTCTGAAGCCTACATATTATATCTGTATTTTCTTTGCATTTGCGTGAAGAGCAACTTGTGTATTATAAATAAAATTCTAGAAAAATTTCAGTTTTTCTGCAAAAATATACGGGGTCTTTGAAAAAAAAATTCCTACATTTCTATTTAATTCCTCTTCGCATTTTGGAGCAATCATCCGTTGTTTTACTATTGGACCACCCTTATATTTAATGAATCAACAGGCAATAGGTAACTATTTTTGTTTTTAAGGCATGCAAAGGCAATGATATCAAATGCACAATCTTGAAATGGTGATGAAAACTAGGGGCACGGAGGTTCTAGAAAGTGGCAAAGATGTCATCAAGGAGTATCCGAGTAGTTCGTCGATGACTTCAACTAATCATATATCTCACAATCAACTCATAAGAACTGGTGCCGTAGACAATCATTCTGTGGAATTAGTTAACTTAAAAAGAAAATTGGCTGATATGTTATAATGGTAAAAGATAAAAAAATACGATATCTAGGAAAAACTAGTAAACTCAATACAGAGCTAAAAGTTTGTAGTTCATGTTTGTGGTCAGTTTGTAGTGGTCTGAAGAAGTCCTCGCACACTCCACAAACTTTACTATTAACTATTAACGATTCACGGATGATATAGGGATTGTAACTACTATATAAAGGCTAGAGCAGGACGAATAAGCCTGTGAAACTTTGTCCTTTATTGTAAGTTTAATAATTATAAGTAATTACTTGTTTTTACTAATTATAGATAATTTAGAAATGCATGGATAATTATTCTCGCTACACACAATTATATACAAACCCATATTATGTTTATTTCTAAAGAAAATCAAGACACCTATTCCTAATACCTAAGCAAGCCCACATTAATTATTTCAATATACAAAACATAATATAAAAATAATTATCAAGCAACAACGAAAAATATACAATCAAAACCGTTTATAATTTTTACAAGAGTTACGCCAATGACTATTGGAAATGTTTATCCGCCATCTTGAAAGACCGTTCCCATATCCTTTTTACAAGCACGCCAATGACTAGCGGAAATGCAACCATCTTGAAGAACCTAGCTTATAAATTCAACCTAAAAATCAAATTTTGACAGAAAAGCAGTACAATGTTCCTTCCTGACTCTTTTAATTCATTGCCTAAACCCGACCTTCGTACCTATATTTGACGTCCATAAGAAACACATTGGTATCAAAATTAATGTCAACATTACATCAACGAATTTCTTACCCCTATTTGCGCCAAGCAAATTTAGGTAAATCTAAAGTTAAGGACCCCTAGACAATATCCAGTCGACCAGAAAATCACCTATGACGTGAATATAACGTGATTATATGACCATATTAAACGTTATAAATATCAATGAAAATGAAAAAATATCACGTTTATTTTACGTGAAATTTTGGTGATAAAAATTCACCTACGTGACCCACCAAGATACTGATCTTTAATGAACGTACAAAAAACTTTCCCAATTATTCACAAAGCATCTGCGCCCTTTTATGTAAAATAACGCTAAAGTCTTAATATAATTACGAATAAATCGGGTTTGGTATTATGAAAAGTTTATTGAATAATATAATTTAATATTACAACTTTACAACTATTCAACAAGCAATCATAAAATAAATTTCAAATTAAAAGTTCGCGCGCTTTATCCCTCCACTTTTAAAAAATAGGACAGATAAAAATATAACATCACTTTTAATTTCACAGCTTAGCTTCTTCAATCCACAATTGAATTAAAAATTGAAGTCATATAAATACGAAAATTTAAAAAAGTATCCCTGTTTGTGTATGCTTCAGCCTGAACATCTTCATTGTCCTTGTCTTCACAACTATATGACACTGTCCCTAGAAGAATATTTCACATTTCTTGAAATAAATGTCTGTCAATATGTCTAAAATTTCACTATTTAACTTTGAATCTGGATCATTTAAACTGCAAAGTTTTTTAATCTTTGGGGTGTTTACTTGCACTGCTACGTCTCTAAAAGACCTCTCACCCAACTTCACAATGGCCCTCATGCATCTTAGAAAATTCCCCTTCTTTTTCATCACCAATTGGATGACTGATATTGAGGTCTGATGGAGGTTGTGTTTCAGGCTGCATACTAATGAATTGAATATCCTATAAATTGATGATCATTTTTATAATCAATAACCCTGTTATTAATGCTTATTAGGAGTTTTTTGATAAAACTTATAAGTACATAATTGCACTCACAGACAGCTTCAATTTTTTTAGGTTTCTTTTCTTTGCTTGAAGTTCTCGAGTGGCTTGTGAATCCACAATTTTGCATTTGGAACAGTTTGAGGTAAATTGCATGATGGTACAGCATCATGATTTAGACGGTGCCATCTAATACTCTTTTTTATATCATATTGGGGCCTTAAAAAGTAACCAAACTAGTAACAAAATGTGTGTTAATAAACACTATGTATATATTTATATGTTTTACCTTCATTATAATTAGCTGGCCTTGCATCTAGCTTATAGTGAAAAAAGCATATCAGCATATGCAGATGCCTGTTTACAAGTAACAGCCACAGGAGCCTTGTTGACTTTTCAGGGAAAGATTTGAAATTTATGATTTATGAACTGCTTTTAACGTTTTTGTATACATGGAAAGGATCATCAATTTTTGGAATTATTGTAACACAGCACTTCATAAAACTAAGGAATTTTGTTACTGACGTGTGTTAAATCTTCTAATATTGGAAAATATAGCAACTAATGCTAATAAGAAAAACTGAAATATCAAACATTAAAGATGAACAATTTCTACTTAAACATAAAAATCCCTTTGTTTTAAAATTAGGTTATGTTTTTTTATAACAATAAACATAGTCGACCGACAACACTCAAAATATTAAAATACCGGAAAGTAGTCGTGTAAGCACTCCCTGTTTGAAGGTCATTTAAGGACACTTTGGATGGTTTTTCGTTGGATGAAACTACGGTGGATCGAAAAATTTTGGATGTTAATACTTTGGATGTAAATTGGTTTGGATGGAATATCGGTGGATGTTTTTATTTTGGACAAAATCAACAGTGGACTGAATTAATTTGGACGTTTTTTTTTTGGATGTTTTTACTTTGGATGATTTTGTGTGGACCCTACGTCGAACGTCAATCCCTCACAGTAAATCGAAAATGAAGCTCCTCAGTTGGCTATGAAAATCTCGCAGTTGGTCGACGAGATTTTACTGCGCATGTTTCACTTCGCACCACGTGCTAGTTGAAAGATGAATGACGTTTTGAATCTGACGTCTACAAATTTTTAGGTTATGCCAAATGGGACATGTTTATTGGCGGGAACTAAAGTCGACAAAAATAAATAAATAGCGAAATTTTCCATTGCACTGATTCGAAGGCTCGTTGCAAGATGTTTTATGGACTAAGAAAGCGTAAAAAAAATTCACTTTAATTTATATAGCTACAGAAGTCATTTCTTGATTCTGGCGCGATTGACTAAAAACGAGCTTTGTTTTATTGCAGGGAGCAATATTTCATATGTTCAAAGGACTATATAAAGCCATTAAAATTTAAAAGGAAGATAGGTATCTACATAATAACTAAGTAAGGGCTACATTGAAGGCTAGATTCTGTTTTAGAGAACTATTCCACTTTCAGTTTGCACAAAGAGAAATCAAAAGCTTCAGAGTTGTTGTAAAGATCCCACTGAGAATTTAAGTGTCTTTCATGGACCTACATACCTAGTTATAGGTAATACCTACAACTTTATTTTGTTTTTAAAGGACATGGAATATTTTATAGGATAAGTAAAGCCATATGGAATTAAACACACAAAGATTAGTTAAAGCAAATAAAGTATAAGTACTTACCGAAAGAAACTTCTGGTAGTTGTGGCCCTTGGCGGGTCACAAACCAGACACTCAATATGCCTAGCACCCTTGGAGGCCATCTCATTGATGCTTTCCTAAAGTTTAGCATAAAATAAACACCTGAACTAGGTATAGGTCTTGATGTGGATAAAATAATATGAAACTCCTATAGGAGCTCATTACAGGAGAGCCTGGATAAGTACAGGCAAAACCCCTGAACATCTGTTTAATTGCAAAACAAACCGACATACCTAGGTATACTAAACAAATCTCAGTCAGAAATAGGAACAATCCTGACTCTGCAGCAGTAAACACAGCACAAAAAACGCCGCACCGGAATACCCAGCCAAGCAAAGTTGAATTAGATTAAACCAAAGAGTATTTATGCAGACCGATTAATGATTTGAGTAATTTAAACTAAACAAACACTAAACTGAAAGTTTAACTTTAGCAAAAAACGAACAAGATCAAGATGAAAGCTTGTAAACGTCCCCAAAAAGTAGGGTTAAATGCAAGGTTGCCAGATGTAATTTCTATTACCGTTTGTGAATTTTGTCGATTTTATAATATCATATGTTCTGTCATAATATAAGTAATACGTATCCTGCATAAACTTAAAAATGCTAAAATGGTAATTGTTGGTGATTTTAGTAAGATTTTACTAATTTATCTAATAAATCAAATAATTTTCAAACAGTGTTGCCGATCGTAGCTACTTGTCGCGAAGATAGAGACTTTTTCAACATTAAAATGCATAGCGACTTCCTAAAGAATACTCCGCGACTAGCGACATCCTGAGTGTTCTTATATCCTAGGATAAATATATCAAAATAGAGACATTATCCATGTAGAGAAAATAGAAAATAAAAGAAATTAGAACTCTCTGACGAGGGACTATTTAATTTAATGTCTTCTTCCATGCTCGATTGTTGAAGTTTTCTGTGTTATGCATCGGTTTCTGGTTTCTACGAACATTTGAAGGTTTAATTATAGAAGGCTCTCACCATTATCACAAAACAAGAAAGATTATATGATCAGAAACAATTTACGTATTTTCATTACAATTCAAAACCAGAAATTTGAAACGTGAATATTATGCCTCAAAAATGTTTAAAATGACAATAATGACATCGAGCAATTAATTTACTCTGTTCCTGATAAAGGTCAGCACCATGAATATAACAGCGACAATATAGCGACTTTTTAAGAGTCCTCTAGCGACAATTTTAGCAACACTGTTTTCACATCTCGCGCATGCCCAGTTCATTTCCGTCGAGTAAATGGGCATGTCGATCGTCAGCTGTTTTTGCTTTTCTTTCAGGACTTCCGTATTTTTTATAGAACTTCAAATTATCCTTGGAATGTTTTCTTTTTGGGACTTAGAAATCACTTTTTGTTGGGACGTCGCGAAATGGTTTTAATTGAATTTCGAAGCGAAAGATGCACATTTTTTCAAATTTTGGCCGAAAATCCCGAATGGTTCCGATTCTGCCACTAACTAGTAATCGGAAGCATTCGGCAGCGGCGGCATCTGCCATTGACAGCTGAGGTTTTCCGAAAGGTAAACATTGACTTTAAAGGCTTAGACCAAGGAAAATCGGCCGATAACCGTGGAAAACTGTGTGGCAGGAGAAAATTGGAACATTTCTAGGAAGATTGTTGGCAAAATTCCCGGTCCTCGAGGACTTTTTCGCAAAGACTGGTCGATTTGAAAATTTCGCGTCGGGATTCATGATGGCTGATGACGTCGAGGCTCGATCACGCCAAGACAGTGGCGGCTACAAATTCGGGCAAAAATGTATTTTTTCGATTTTTCGACAGACATGGGCGGAGTTAATATTTTATTTTAGCATTTTTTCCCATAAGATATCCATTGCGCAATGCTTTTTAAATGGACAATATTGATTTCGTCATAGATAAAAGATGGAGGCGAAAAAAAATGGCCGCCAGAGACAGTGTGATTAAAAAATGTTAATATCTTTGAAACGAATAAAGTTAGAGAGCTAAAATTTGGTACCATGGTTCATTAGGGAATGGACTGCAAGTTGTCATGGGTCGAAACCTTCCTTAAGGAACCGAACCCATGGGTATCATTAACTAAATTTTGCAAATAAGTTTTCAGGCTTTTACACGTGTATTTCTCATAAAAAAAAACTTTAGTCAGTGCATATTATATGGGACGAATGTAGATTACGTCATATTTAGGGTACTGTTGATGGTACATAGTTGAAATATGCATGGTAGGTACCTACGGAGGAATCATAAATTCTGATATAATTCCTGTAGCTATCATAGCTACAGTAACTGAGTAACGTTAATAATTAGGGAACTGTTTATGGTACATGGTTCAACTTTGGATGCTGGGTGCCCATGGGGGTACCATGATTGGTAAACTAGCTGACTTAACTATGTAGCTGATGATAGCTAGGTTATAGCTATTAACTGAACCGCTGGTGATATCGGTTCAGATATAGAAATTATCTAAAAAATGCATTTTTAAAAATCCAAAATGGCCGCCTGAAAACAATTGGTTATATGCCGATATCTCTGGAATGGTTTGAGCTTTGAAATTTGGTATGTGGCTACTCTATGGGACGGGCTAGAAGTCTAAGAGCTGGAAACCGGTCGCGAGTACAAAAAGTTTCATTTTAAAAAGTTTTTCGACTCATTGACACTTTTTTGCTACAACTTAGTAATTGTTGCTAGAGGGTGTTGAAAACAAATATATCCGACGTTTCAACTTTTTGCTTACTATACGCCATCATCAGGGTGGTATTTTTTTATTACAAATATTGCTTTATAAATGTGCCACGCCCCAACAATCAGTTTTTCGTATATGAGCGACAAAATTGCTTTAACGAAGACCTCTCTACTGGTAGGTACTAACTGTTGGATTTTATCGCTTTTAGCTTCCGAGATTTAATTGATTAAATTTCTCATTGATAGGGGTAGAGTGACATTTGCCATTTTATAGCAAAGCCATTAATGACAGTAGAACAACAGTATCTCAATTAAGTGAGAGCCGTCTCAAATACTGCTCAAAACGTTTATTACCGTTTTGCTTAGTTTAACAACGGTCTCATAGGAGGTAAAAAACTGTTAAAATTGTATGAAAATTACCTAATGTTGCATTTTGATCGACCATTACGCCAAAAATTAAAAACCTAGAATAACACATTGAACTAGTATTTTGTGGTAGTATTAAAATGTCGATAAAAAGTGGAAAAATTTACGTTTTAGGCGACATTTTGAAAGTCAATAGTGATGGATTTTATTGGTAGGTTCTAGTAGTTTTGTGATAAATAGCGCATATATAAGCCATTCACTTATTATTGTCGTCAAGTAGGCGTTGGAAATTTGACATTGACATTTTTTTCGTACCTTCTCAACATGTGCGAAAAGGAGATGGGTATAAAAAATGAAGGTTTCAAAGGTAACTAGATGGCAAAAATAAGTCAGTGGGTAATATCTACGTGTTAGACATTATAGGGTGTCCCAAAAAAATGTTGTAAAGTGCTGCTTTAGATAGTATAGAGTGTCCCAAAAAATGCTGCTAACATGGAATTTTTGAATTTTAGTATCAGTTAATTTATTTCATTAATGTGACTAGTTTTATAATGAATAGAACGATTATTTGTGTTGTAGATAGTATACGGTGTCCCAAATAATGATGTAACTTTTAATTCTAGATTTTTGTTTGTTTACCTTTAGTATAATATATTTGTTTTTATTACGGAATTTTATTTACGGAACCATTAAAGCTAGAAACTTGAACTTATTGGTAGTAGTTTCTTTTCATAATCGCAAACAATATGTAATAAATGGGAACCCTGGTTTGGGTACTAGTGGTACCTGGAGTGCCGAAACTCACACTCCGGTTGTTTTCTCCCAATGATTAAGTGGACTGTATACTAGTTATTGAAAATCTATTTGCACTCAAAAATGTCTATATTCTTAGTGACATCAAACATCAAAATCTAATAATAATCTACTAATAATTACCTAAACCTATTACCTATAAAAATATTAAGGTGTAGAAACCGTCCAGTGCCATTTTCCATACTTTTATACATTGTAACACGACTTTTACCATTGTTTAAAAGCTATTAGGTTTGCAAATATAAAATAAAATCTTTCCGACGTTTCGACATTTTAGCTACTTCTAGGCATCATGAGGTATAAGCGCTAGACCAAACTTTTTTCATAGTTGCGCGGTAGTTTGGGCTACGTAATAGCAACTTTCGGATATTTCCTAATGTTGTGGCTAAAGGCAAAGAAAAATGGTGCGCGAAAGAATATAAAGCACACCATACACAAACCAATTCAAGATTTTCACACCATACTGAAAGTCGGAGCAGTACCATCCAATTAAATATTTTTTCTTACTTGTGAATTTATCACTAGGTAGTACAGAATTCGCTCTTTATCTCTATCATATTTATTAACAACGCTGTGCTTTGTCATTTGTGTCACATCGTGTCACAGAAAACAACAGTTGTTAGTAAGAGGAAGTTCGGAATGATCAGATTTGAATCAAACTGTCTGGTTTAAAAATGTGAACAGATTTTTATTTAGTTGCTTCACTCCCATACCACACCGTAGTAAAAGTCGGAGCAGTACAGTGCAACTTAATATTTTTTCTTAGCTGTGATGTTATCACAAAATAGTAATAAATTTGCGTTTTCTCTATAATATCCATTCACTAAATAGCTTGTCCTGAAAATATGAAAAAAAAAACCGAAAAAAAGAGCAGTTGTTTTTCCCAATGTCTGAAAAATTAGTTATTAGTTTTGGTTTAGCGCTTATACCGGGCGAACCACAAAAGTTTTTCTGTGCCACATTTTTTGCCAACTTGAGTGTACTTGGCTCACATTTCACCCTGTAAATTCCACAATTATGCATAAAAAAATCTGAAAGAATTCAGAGAGATAGTGCTCATATGGGCCCTTGATCTGGCCAATAATCAAGATCCTAGCTTTGAAATTGCAATTTTGAAGAATTTTGAAACTTTAAATTTCAAATTGCCACTTTGAGGAATATTTGTGCCGAGACTGTGCGTCTAATCGAAAGGCTTTCTATCCCAGGGGATACCTTGGAATGTTTTCTTTTTGGTTCTTAGAAACAACTTTTTGTTGGGACGTCACAAATTGGTCTTAATTGGATTTCGAAGCGAAAGATGCACATTTTTTCAAATTTTGGCCGAAAATCCCGAATGGTTCCGATTCTGCCACTAACTAGTAATCGGAAGCATTCGGCAGCGGCAGCATCTGCCATTGACAGCTGAGATTTTCGGAAATGTAAACATTGACTTCAAAGACTTAGACCAAGGAAAATCGACCGAAAACCGTGGAAAACTGTTTGACAGGAGAAAATTGGAACATTTCTAGGAAGATTGTTGGCAAAATTCCCGGTCCTCGAGGACTTTTTCGCAAAGACTGGTCGATTTGAAAATTTCGTGTCGGGATTCATGATGGCTGATGACGTCGAAGCTCGATCACGCCAAGACAGTGGCGGCTACAAATTCGGGCAAAAATGTATTTTTTCGATTTTTCGTCAGACATGGGCGGAGTTAATATTTTATTTTAGCATTTTTTCCCATAAGATATCCATTGCGCAATGCTTTTTAAATGGGCAATATTGATTTCGTCATAAATAAAAGATGGCCACCAGAGACAGGGTGATTAAAAAATTTTGATATCTTTGAAACGAATAAAGTTAGAGAGCTAAAATTTGGTACCATGGTTCATTAGGGAATGGACTGCAAGTTGTCATGGGTCGAAACCTTCCTTTACTACCTAACCTACCTATGGGTATCATTAACTAAATTTTGCAAATAAGTTTTCAGGCTTTTACACGTGTGTTTCTCATAAAAAAAATAACATTTCAGTCAGTGCATATTATATGGGACGAATGTAGATTACGTCATATTTAGGGTACTGTTGATGGTACATAGTTGAAATATGCATGGTAGGTACCTACGGAGGAATCATAAATTCTGATATAATTCCTGTAGCTATCATAGCTACAGTAACTGAGTAACGTTAATAATTAGGGAACTGTTTATGGTACATGGTTCAACTTTGGATGCTGGGTGCCCATGGGGGTACCATGATTGGTAAACTAGCTGACTTAACTATGTAGCTGATGGTAGCTAGGTTATAGCTATTAACTGAACCTATGGTGATATCGAGTTGAAATTTGATATAATGTAAAATTAGCTAAAAATTGCATTTTTAAAAATCCCTGAAACAATTGGTCATTTGCTAATATCTGTTTTAACATAGAAATATTGTCTTTTCCCATGTAAATCAATAGTGATGGATTTTATTCGTTGGTTCTAGTAGTTTTATGATAAATAGCGCATATATAAGCCATTCACTTATTATTGTCATCAAGTAGGCGTTGGAAATTTGACTTTAACATTTTTATAGTATCTTCCCAACATGTGCTAAAAAGAGAGGGGTATAAAAAAAGTGAAGGTTTCAAAGGTTTCAAGGACAAAAATAGTCGTGTAAAAATGAGTAATACCCCGTGTTCATTATAAAACTTCATCTAGTTGACATTCTTTGACATCACTTTGATATGTCATCCTTTTCTGTCAAAATTTCATAGCCTGCTAGATGAAGTTTTATGATGAACACTCCGTGTTAGATAGTATAGGGTGTCCCAAAAAACATTGTAAAATACTGCTTTAGATAGTATAGAGTGTCCCAAAAAATACTTTTAACATGGAATTTTTGTATTTTAGCATCAGTTAATTTATTTCGTGAATTTGAGAAGTTCTGTGATGAATAGAACGATGATTTCTGTTGTAGAAAGTATACGGCGTCCCAAATAATGATTTAACTTTTAATTTTAGAGTTTTGTTTGTTTACCAATATATTTGTTTTTACATTTTTAGAAACTATTGAAGCTCGAAATTTTTAGGTTCTTTTTCCTTAATAGGTTCTTTTCATAATCGCAAACAATATGTGATAAATGGGAACCCTGGTATGGATACTCGTGGTATCATTTTACATCTTTTTATACATTGTAACACGATTTTTACCATTGTTCAAAAGATTTGCAAATATTAAATAAAGTCTTTTCGACATTTTAGCTACTTCTAGGCATCATCAGGTCCTTTTTTCATAATTGTGCGGTAGTTTGGGCTACGTAAGAGCAGCATTTCCTAACGTTGTGGCTAAAAGCAAAAAAAAAAAAAAATGGCGCGCGAACGAGTGTAAAGCACACCATAAACAAACCAATTCAAGATTTTCACACCATACTGAATTTATTAACAACGCTGTGCTTTGTCATTTGTGTCACATGGTGTCACAGAAAACAACAGTTGTTAGTAAGAGGAAGTTCGGAATGATCAGATTTGAATCAAACCGTCTGGTTTAAAAATGTAAACAGATTTTTATTTAGTTGCATCACTCCCATACCACACCGTAGTAAAAGTCGGAGCAGTACAGTGCAACTTAATATTTTTTCTTAGCTGTGATGTTATCACAAAATAGTAATAAATTTGCTTTTTCTCTCTATAATATCCATTCACTAAATTGCTTGTCCTGAAAATATGAAAAAAAAAAAACCGAAAAAAAGAGCAGTTGTTTTTCCCAATGCCTAAAAAATTAGTTATTAGTTTTGGTTTAGCGCTTATACCGGGCGAACCACAAAAGTTTTTCTGTGCCACATTTTTTGCCAACTTGAGTGTACTTGCCTCACATTTCACCCTGTATATTCCACATTTATGCATCAAAAAATCTCAAAGAATTCAGAGAGGTAGTGCTCATATGGGCCTTTGATGTGGTCAAACATCAAGATCCCAGCTTTGAAATTGCAATTTTGAAGAATTTTGAAACTTTAAATTTCAAATTGCCACTTTGAGGAATATTTGTGCCGAGACTGTGCATCTAATCGAAAGGCTTTCTATCCCAGCGGATACCTTGGAATGTTTTCTTTTTGGTTCTTAGAAACAACTTTTTGTTGGGACGTCGCAAAATGGTCTTAATTGAATTTCGAAGCGAAAGATGCACATTTTTTCAAATTTTGGCCGAAAATCCCGAATGGTTCCGATTCTGCCACTAACTAGTAATCGGAAGCATTCGGCAGCGGCAGCATCTGCCATTGACAGCTGAGATTTTCCGAAATGTAAACATTGACTTCAAAGGCTTAGACCAAGGAAAATCGGCCGAAAACCGTGGAAAACTGTGTGGCAGGAGAAAATTGGAACATTTCTAGGAAGATTGTTGGCAAAATGCCCGGTCCTCGAGGACTTTTTCGCAAAGACTGGTCGATTTGAAAATTTCGTGTCGGGATTCATGATGGCTGATGACGTCGAGGCTCGATCACGTCAAGACAGTGGCGGCTACAAATTCGGGCAAAAATGTATTTTTTCGATTTTTCGACAGACATGGGCGGAGTTAATATTTTATTTTAGCATTTTTTCCCATAAGATATCCATTGCGCAATGCTTTTTAAATGGGCAATATTGATTTCGTCATAAATAAAAGATGGAGGCGAAAAAAAAAATGGCCGCCAGAGACAGGGTGATTAAAAAATGTTAATATCTTTGAAACGAATAAAGTTAGAGAGCTAAAATTTGGTACCGTGGTTCATTAGGGAATGGACTGCAAGTTGTCATGGATCGAAACCTTCCTTAAGGTACCTAACCCATGGGTATCATTAACTAAATTTTGCAAATAAGTTTTCAGGCTTTTACATGTGTATTTCTCATAAAAAAAAACATTAGTCAGTGCATATTATATGGGACGAACGTAGATTACGTCATATTTAGGGTACTGTTGATGGTACATAGTTGAAATATGCATGGTAGGTACCTACGGAGGAATCATAAATTCTGATATAATTCCTGTAGCTATCATAGCTACAGTAACTGAGTAACGTTAATATTTAGGGAACTGTTTATGGTACATGGTTCAACTTTGGATGCTGGGTGCCCATGGGGGTACCATGATTGGTAAACTAGCTGACTTAACTATGTAGCTGATGGTAGCTAGGTTATAGCTATTAACTGAACCGCTGGTGATATCGGTTCAGATATAGAAATTATCTAAAAAATGCATTTTTAAAAATCCAAAATGACCGCCTGAAAACAATTGTTTATATGCCGATATCTCTGGAATGGTTTGAGCTAAAAAGCTGAAATTTGATATGTGGCTACTCTATAAGACGGGCTAGAAGTCTCTAAGAGCTGGAAACCGGTCGCGAGTACAAAAAGTTTCATTTTAAAAAGTTTTTCGACTCATTGACACTTTTTTGCTACAACTTAGTAATTGTTGCTAGAGGGTGTTGAAAACAAATATATCCGACGTTTCAACTTTTTGCTTACTATACGCCATCATCAGGGTAGTATTTTTTTATTACAAATATTGCTTTATAAATGTGCCACGCCCCAACAATCAGTTTTTCGTATATGAGTGACAAAATAGCTTTAACGAAGACCTCTCTACTGGTAGGTACTAACTGTTGGATTTTATCGCTTTTAGCTTCCGAGATTTAATTGATTAAATTTCTCATTGATAGGGGTAGAGTGACATTTGCCATTTTATAGCAAAGCCATTAATGACAGTAGAACAACAGTATCTCAATTAAGTGTGAGCCGTCTCAAATACTGCTCAAAACGTTTATTACCGTTTTGCTTAGTTTAACAACGGTCTCATAGGAAGTAAAAAAACTGTTAAAATTGTATGAAAATTAGCTAATGTTTCACTTTGATCGACACGCCAACAATTAAAAACCTGGAATGACACATTGAACTGGTATTTTGTGGTCGTGAATGCTCTATTCAATGGTGTCAATACAATCGTTATACCATGTTTAGTTTTCGAATTAGAAAGATCTAAGTATTAAAATGTCGATAAAAAGTGGAAAAATTACGTTTTAGGCGCCATTTTTGAAAGGAAAAAGAGCTACTGAAAATTCCAATTTTACTTTTTTTTGATACACTTTCATCCTCTCTATGTTTTGACACCACTTTAATCAAAATCCATAACAATCAATTTTGGCCGAAAATTCGACGACCTACCCCTTTAAAACTTTTGAAATTTTTACATTTTTCTGTTTATCTTGGAAACGGTAAGTTTTTTCAATATGCAGCTTAATATGTTTTATGAAGAGTTCATTGAGGACTATCAGATACATGAATCATAAAGAAGCTGCCTTTCGCGGTTTTCGAGAAAATTAAAAAAAACTGTAAAATGTGTATCTTATTTTTGGGCTACCCGTGCTCAGTTACTGTTCTAGGCAGACATTCCGAAATGGACTCTACGTATAGCCCCATTCTTCTGCTTCCTTAGCTCTTCTTATAGATTTTTTGATAAATCTTCATCGAAACGAAATATGAGCTGTTAGAGGCCGCAATGCACGATTTTGATTTCCAAATTTAGGTTTTTGAGCCAGTTCGAGAACCCTTTATGCTTAACATAGAAATATCGTCTTTTCCCATATAAATCAATAGTGATGGATTTTATTCGTTGGTTTTATGATAAATAGCGCATATATAAGCCATTCACTTATTATTGTCATCAAGTAGGTGTACCTGTGAAGTTATCACCAGATAGAGAGAAAATTCGCTCTTTCTCTCTATCATAGTCAATAACATCGCTGTATTTTGTCATGAAAATATGAAAAAACAAAAAACAACAGTTAGTAAGAAGAAATACAAGATGGTCAGCTTTGAATCAAACCTCTTTATAAATGTAAATAAATTTATATTTAGTACTGTCACTCCCGTCTCACATCGTACTGAAAGTCGGAGCAGTACCGTCCAATTTAATATTTTTTCTTACCTGCAAAGTGATCACCAGGTAATAATAAATTCGCTTTTTCTCTCTATCATATTCATTCACAAAGCTGTGCTCTGTCATAAAGACGAAAGTTGTCTCAAATCCATCAACTCTTCGCTTTTGAGGTTTATTGACGCCCACGTTCCGCAAACGCATCAAATATCAAAGTCCACGTATAAATCGGACCTACGTTGCATCTGGATATCAATGTGTGCCAATTAACGAACTGAGGTTCGCAGAAACAGCTGGTTCTCATTAACGTATTAGACAAACGCTTAATCAGCAATGTACTGCGCTTAGTGTACGTACTTTGTTCACATTCCTATGTCTCGGCACCACTTTCCGTTCGGGAAGAAGACCCTGAACCCAATTCCCCGGTTCCAAAGTTAAGTGGCGCCCATGGCATGGTAATAAAGTTTTTAACGACAAAAGTGATTTTTGCCATTGGCGTATCTAGGGCGCCATAGAGTTGCTATTGTAACATAGATGGGCTTCGCAATTAGGTGAACGCGTTCTCTTACTCTAGACGCCACCACTAAAGGGCACAGCCCACGACAAACACTAACGTCCCTAGTGCTGAGTACCTAACAAAGAATGGTAATTCCCGCGGACGCCTCTGCCCTCTAGCGCCGCAATTAGCGCAATTCACTTTACTACTAATAAAATAAACAAATAAAACAAACAAACTATAAAACAGTAGCATCATACGGAATGTCAACAAATCCCGATTACACAATGTGCCTTAACGTTTACTGCCCAATAAATTTCGATCGTAATACCTTGATATCATTGTCGTTACGTGCTACCGTGACGTATTACAGTTCTTTTGTTTCAGATGAGGAACTGTCAGCTGCTATGGCATAGCTGTTTGGTGCTGTCGGGCTTTATAGCGCTGGCTTCTTTCCAAGGCTACGACGACCTCAGCGACCTCAGGGGGCCCTACTGCTCGCAGATCGGATGTTGTCGCAACAGGCAGGACACTTGTTCTCAACCAATCATAGGTGGGTATATTGCACGGCGTTTTTTGCTTATGCGCAACATTTTTTCAAACATCGACTTAAGCACTTAGTGAAAATATTTCAAATAACCTTGAAAAAAATCTAAAACCTAGTGGTCTTAGTAACTTGAGCTTTTGTAGTTTTTATTTTTTTTTCTTTCTTATTGTTTTCTTATTTTTCATTTTATTCTATCCTTATTATTAGTCATATTTCATTAATTTTTCTTCTTCTTTTTTTTTATTTATCTAAATTGCACTTTGCAATGTTCTTTCGAGTTTTTGATTCATGATTAGACTTTTCCAGCGAGCGAACACAAACATTTTAAATTTAGGTCTCTAAGTGCCCGCTTGTTTTGTATATATTTTTTCTATAATTTTCTAACCATTCCAACTGTGTTTTTTTTATTTTCTATGCTCCTTATAGTTTTTGCTTTAGTTTTTTTTTATTTCTTACTGATATTTTATTGTTAATATCTTTCTATTTTTATTCTTTGTTATCTTTCGTTTAAACTTTTGTATTTTTATTTTTTTTTCATCGATCTAAATTGGACTTTTTGCTGAGTTGTTTTTTCGATCCATTTTAACTAATAATTTAGCTTTCCCAAGGAACGAATAATTATTGTAATTAAAATTTGTTTGCATTGAGAAAATGATGGCACAAAAATTGTGTTTCTTATATTAATAAACTTTTTGAACTCGGAATTAAATTAAATTTCCGAATAATCGACTTTAAATTCTGACTTCAAGCTTGTAATTGAATTAAATTCCGACTTTATACTTGGAAATTAAGTAAATTCCACCTTTGAATTGTGAATTTAACTAAATTCCGACTTTGAACTCGGAATTTAATTAAATTTCCGAATAATCGACTTTAAATTCTGACTTAAAACTTGTAATTTAATTGAATTCCGACTTTGAACTCGGAATTTAACCAAATTCCGACTTTAAACTAGGAATTTAACTAAATTCCGACTTTAATTCGGAATTTAATGTAATTCCGACTTTAAACTTGGAATTTAATTAAACTCCAACTTTGAATTCGGAATTTTCAACTTTAAACTCGGAATTTAAGTAAATTCTGACTATGAACTCTGAATTTAATTGAATTTCCGAATAGTCGACTTTAAATTTTGACTTTAAACTTGTAATTTAATTAAATTCCGATTTTGAACTCGGAATATAACCAAATTCCAACTTTAAACTAGGAATTTAACTAAATTCTGAATTTAAATTGGAAATTAATTAAATTCCTACTTTAAACTAGGAATTTAACTAAATTCCAACACTGAATTCGGAATTTAGGTAAATTCAAACTTTAAACTCGGAATTTAAGTAAATTCCGACTTTAAACTAAATTCCGACTCTAAACTCGGAATTTAAGTAAATTCCAACTTTAAACTTGGAATTTAAGTAAATTCCAACTTTGAATTGTGAATTTAACTAAATTCCGACTTTTAACTCGGAATTTAATTAAATTTCCGAATAATCCACTTTAAATTCTGACTTAAAACTGGTAATTTAATTGTATTTCGACTTTGAACTCGGAATTTAACCAAATTCCGACTTTAAACTAGGAATGTAACTAAATTCCGACTGTAACTTGGAATTAAATTAAATTCCGACTTTAAACTCGGAATTTAACTAAATTCCGTCTTTAACTCGAAATTTAATTACATTTAGACTTTAAACTTGGAATTTAATTAAATTCCAACTTTGAATTGTGAATTTAAATAAATTCCGATTTTAATTCGGAATTTAATTAAATTCCGACTTAAAACTTATTAAACTCCAACTATGAATTCGGAATTTAACTAAATTCCAACTTTAAACTCGGAATTTAAGTAAATTCCAACTTTGAATTGTGAATTTAACTAAGTTCCGACTTTTAACTCGGAATTTAATTAAATTTCCGAATAATCGACTTTAAATTCTGACTTACAACTTGTAATTTAATTGAATTCCGACTTTGGACTCGGAATTTAACCAAATTCCGACTTTAAACTAGGAATTTAACTAAATTCCGACTTTAAACTCGGAATTTAACTAAATTCCAACACTGAATTCGGAATTTAGGTAAATTCCAACTTTAAACTCGGACTTTAAACTAAATTCCGACTTTAAATTCGGAATTTAATGAAATTCCGACTTTGAACTTGGAATTTAATTAAACTCCAACTTTGAATTCGGAATTTAACTACATTTCAACTTTAAACTCGGATTTAAATAAATTCAGACTTAGAACTTAGAATTTAACTAAATTCCGACTTTGAACTCTGAATTTAATTACATTTTCGAATAATCGACTTTAAATTCTGACTTAAAACTTGTAATTTAATTAAATTCCGATTCTGAACTCAGAATATAACCAAACTCTGACTTTAAACCAGGAATTTAACTAAATTCCAACACTGAATTCGGAATTTACGTAAATTCCAACTTTAAACTCGGAATTTAAGTAAATTCCGACTTTAACTCGGAATTTAACTAAATTCCGACTTTAAACTTGGAATTTATTTAAATTCCAACTTTGAATTGGGAATTTAGCTAAGTTCCGACTTTAAATTCGGAATTTAACTAAATTCCGACTTTAATTCGGAATTTAATTAAAGCCCAATTTTAAACTTAAATTTAATTAAATTCCGACTTTGAACTCGGAATTTAATTATATTTCCGATAATCGACTTTAAATTCTGACTTAAAGCTTGTAATTTAATTAAATTCCGACTTTAAACTCAGATTAACCAAATTCCCGACTTTAAACTAGGAATTTTAGTAAATTCCGTCTTTAACTCGAAATTTATTTAAATTTAGACTTAAAACTTGGAATTTCATTAAATTCCAACTTTGAATTGTAAATTTAACAAAATTCCGATTTAATTCGGAATTTAACTAACTCCGTTTTTAATTCGGAATTTAATTAAATTCCGACTTTAAACTTGGAATTTAAGTAAATTCCAACTTTGAATTGTGAATTTAACTAAATTTCCGAATAATCCACTTTAAATTCTGACTTAAAACTTGTAATTTAATTGAATTTCGACTTTGAACTCGGAATTTAACCAAATTCCGACTTTAAACTAGGAATGTAACTAAATTCCGACTGTAACTTGGAATTAAATTAAATTCCGACTTTAAACTCGGAATTTAACTAAATTCCGTCTTTAACTCGAAATTTAATTACATTTAGACTTTAAACTTGGAATTTAATTAAATTCCAACTTTGAATTGTGAATTTAACTTACTTCCGATTTTAATTCGGAATTTAATTAAGTTCTGACTTTAAACTTATTAAATTCCAACTATGAATTCGGAATTTAACCAACCTTCCGACTTTAAACTAGGAATTTAACTAAATTCCGACTTTAACTTGGAATTAAATTAAATTCCGACTTTAAACTCGGAATTTAACTAAATTCCAACACTGAATTCGGAATTTAGGTAAATTCCAGCTTTAAACTCGGACTTTAAACTAAATTCCGACTTTAAATTCGGAATTTAATGAAATTCCGACTTTAAACTTGGAATTAATTAAACTCCAACTTTGAATTCGGAATTTAACTACATTTCAACTTTAAACTCGGAATTTAAATAAATTCAGACTTTGAACTCTGAATTTAATTAAATTTCCGAATAATCGACTTTAAATTCTGACTTAAACTTGTAATTTAATTAAATTCCGATTTTGAACTCAGAATATAACCAAACTCTGACTTTAAACTAGGAATTTAACTAAATTCCAACACTTAAGTAAATTCCGACTTTAACTCGGAATTTAACTGAATTCCGACTTTAAACTTGGAATTTATTTAAATTCCAACTTTGAATTGGGAATTTAGCTAAGTTCCGACTTTAAATTCGGAATTTAACTAAATTCCGACTTTAATTCGGAATTTAATTAAAGTCCGATTTTAAACTTAAATTTAATTAAATTCCGACTTTGAACTCGGAATTTAATTAAATTTCGCAATAATCCACTTTAAATTCTGACTTAAAGCTTGTAATTTAATTAAATTCCGACTTTGAACTCAGAATTAACCAAATTCCGACTTTAAACTAGGAATTTTAGTAAATTCCGTCTTTAACTCGAAATTTAATTAAATTTAGACTTTAAACTTGGAATTTAATTAAATTCCAACTTTGAATTGTAAATTTAACAAAATTCCGATTTTAATTCGGAATTTAACTAAATTCCGTTTTTAATTCGGAATTTAACTAAATTCCGTTTTTAATTCGGAATTTAATTAAATTCCGACTTTAAAGTTGGAATTTAAGGAAATTTCAAATTTGAATTGTGAATTTAACTAAATTTCCGAATAATCCACTTTAAATTCTGACTTAAAACTTGTAATTTCATTGAATTTCGACTTTGAACTCGGAATTTAACCAAATTCCGACTTTAAACTAGGAATGTAACTAAATTCCGACTGTAACTTGGAATTAAATTAAATTCCGACTTTAAACTCGGAATTTAACTAAATTCCGTCTTTAACTCGAAATTTAATTACATTTAGACTTTAAACTTGGAATTTAATTAAATTCCAACTTTGAATTGTGAATTTAACTAACTTCCGATTTTAATTCGGAATTTAATTAAATTCCGACTTTAAACTTATTAAATTCCAACTATGAATTCGGAATTTAACTAAATTCCAACTTTAAACTCGGAATTTAAGTAAATTCCAACTTTGTATTGTGAATTTAACTAAATTCCGACTTTTAACTCTGAATTTAATTAAATTTCCGAATAATCGACTTTAAATTCTGACTTACAACTTGTAATTTAATTGAATTCCGACTTTGAACTCGTAATTTAACCAAATTCCGACTTTAAACTAGGAATTTAACTAAATTCCGACTTTAACTTGGAATTAAATTAAATTCCGACTTTAAACTCGAAATTTAACTAAATTCGAACAATGAATTCGGAATTTAGGTAAATTCCAACTTTAAACTCGGACTTTAAACTAAATTCCGACTTTAAATTCGGAATTTAGTGAAATTCCGACTTTAAACTCTGAATTTAATTAAATTTCCAAATAATCGACTTTAAATTCCGACTTAAAGCTTGTAATTTAATTAAATTCCGACTTTGAACTCAGAATTAACCAAATTCCGACTTTAAACTAGGAATTTTAGTAAATTCCGTCTTTAACTCGAAATTTAATTAAATTTAGACTTTAAACTTGGAATTTAATTAAATTCCAACTTTGAATTCGGAATTTACCTAAATTCCAACTTTAAACTCGGAATGTAAGTAAATTCCTACTTTGAGTTTTGAATTTAACTAAATTCCGACTTTGAACTCGGAATTTAATTAAATTTCCGATTAATCGACTTTAAATTCTGACTTAAAACTTGTAATTTAATTGAATTCCTACTTTGAACTCGGAATTTAACCAAATTCCGACTTTAACCTAGGAATTTAACAAAATTCCGACTTTAATTCGGAATTTAATTAAATTCCGACTTTAAACTTGGAATTTAATTAAATTCCAACTTTGAATTCGGAATTTACCTAAATTCCAACTTTAAACTCGGAATGTAAGTAAATTCCTACTTTGAGTTTTGAATTTAACTAAATTCCGACTTTGAACTCGGAATTTAATTAAATTTCCGATTAATCGACTTTAAATTCTGACTTAAAACTTGTAATTTAATTGAATTCCTACTTTGAACTCGGAATTTAACCAAATTCCGACTTTAAACTAGGAATTTAACTAAATTCCGACTTTAACTTGGAATTAAATTAAATTCCGACTTTAAACTCGGAATTTAACTAAGTTCCAACACTGAGTTCGGAATTTAGGTAAATTCCAACTTTAAACTCGGATTTTAAACTAAATTCCGACTTTAAACTCAGAATTTAACTAAAATCCAACATGTAATTCGGAATTTAAGTAAATTCCAACTTTAAACTCGGAATTTAAGCAAATTCCGACTTTAAACTCGGAATTTAAGTAAGTTCCGACTTTAAACTCGGAATTTAACTAAATTCCGACTTTAACTTGGAATTTAACCAAAATTCTGAATTTAACTCGCAATGTAATTAATTTCCAACGTTGAATTGGGAATTTGACTAAATTCCTACTTTAATTCGGAATTTAAGCAAATTCCGACTTTAAACTCGGAGTTTAACTAAATTCCGACTTTAACATGGAATTTAACTAAATTCTGACTTTAACTCGGAATTTAATTAATTTCCAACGTTGAATTGGGAATTTGACTAAATTCCGACTTTAAACTCAGAATTTAACTAAATTCCGCCTTTAAATCGGAATTTAACTAAATTTTAATTCAACTTAAATTGCTACACTAATTATGATTAAATTTCGATTAATTCTAATTAAGAGCTTTTTACAGATCGAATTACGCGTGCAGTACGAGTTCTGTTGTTATTACACTGACATTGGTAAAATGTGTTCTCTGTCAAGAGATGTTTAGTGACTTGCACTCTTAATACAGACCACATTAAACCAATTATCATCTAAAACCGATGTTCAAAAGCAATTAGCAGCCACCTACGTATCACTGCTAATCAAGCCTAGACACTTTCCTGCTGTACGTGCTTTCGATACCCAATCATTTATTAGCATAAATCGACTGCAAATTATATTCTCACACATGTTGCAGGAACTCTGTGCTATTGCGATGACTTCTGCAACCGCACGGAGGTCCACGACTGCTGTCCCGACTACTGGTCATTCTGCTACGGGTTGGACATTACCAGCCCCCCTCCCCCCACCACCACGAGGAGGGCTCCTCCAGAGGAAATTCGGTCGTGCTTGTTCAAGAACAGGAACTACATGGTCAACGCTACCACCAGGGACAATTGCAAGAGATGGTAGGTCGTGCGTGTATAACTCATTCACTTATTTTCGTCTTCGTTTCTTTATACCTGTCTCTTTTCAGCACATGTTGAGAAGACTTAAAAAAAAAGTCAAAATCAGATTTCCAACTTCTACTTGATGTTAATAATAAGTGAATGGCATGTATGTACGTGTGCGATATTTTTCATTAATCAAAGCAATTCCTGATTGAGCAAGAATTTAAAATGTCAAAGTTTTTGAAAATACGTCTTTCTTGGACGTATCCTTTATAAGCCGGGTTCGGTAATTCCATCCGTGCGCTCCGGACACTGACCATCTCCCAAAATCTTAACAAGCTAGAGTGAGATCGACTGATATTCCGAACGCTCGGGATGTAATTACCGAACTCAACTTATAATGGGACACAGATAACTGAAAGCGTTTTCGGGTTGTCGCTCTCTAGACCGCTCTGAGAGTAATCCCATCCTTACATTCTTATTAAGAAAACAAAGGATGGGAATACTCTCAGAGCGCTCTAGAGCTGTTACTTGAAAACGGTGGCTACGGCAGAAACGAGGAAAAGAATGTGTGATGTTGCCATATGTCTTTATTATAAATAAATGTACTTAATACCTATTGGTAACTAATAAAGCCCGCAATGATCACCGTGAATTTTTACTTTCGGGAAATTAATCGCAATAAAGAATTAAACATTTTATTATTATTTACAACGTGTTTATATCCGTTTTATTTGATTATTGATGGCACTATAAGCAAATCCGACATGGTAAATTGAGACATATGACAACATGGAGCGACAGCGTTGTTTATTACAAATTTGATTGGTTGACAGTGACATGAGTCGCGTTGTATCCCTGGAAACAAAATGGCCGCGTATTTTTTTTGAGTTAATCCATAGGCGTAGGGTTGCAAATGGAATTGATCGCAAATAAAATTTAAAAGATTGTTCATTAAGCTTCCGGTCTAAACTAGTTTTTCTTAATTTACTTCATATCTTTCTAATGGTGAAGTGAAACCAAACCAGTTTTGTGCCGAAGCTGTCGCATCCCACAGACAGACGGCCGAGATTTGTACCTATACTGTCTGGGGACGACGTTTAGCCGAGTATCAAACTCATTTCTCTATCAGGTAGAGGAACCATAGACCAGTTTTGCTCTTATTAGAGACCATTAGTATGGTGTACTTCAAACCTGATAGAAATACGAGTTCGAAAAATACTTGGTCTCCTCTCTTGCTCAAGGCACTGTGAATGTATGCAAGTGGCGCCATCGGACGACGGCAGGTGCTTCCACTAGGGCATGCGAGATAACAGTGAAGTGAAACCAAGCCAGTTTTCTGCCGAAGTTGTCGCTTCCCACAGACAGATGGCCTTGTATACCAAACATCTATTGGTATACAAGGCCTGGTTTGGTTTCACTTCACTATTATCTCGCATACCCTAGTGGAAGCAACCGCCGTCGTTCGATGGCGCCACTTGCATACACACACAGTGCCTTGAGTGTATTATTATACAAGTATTTTTCGATCTCATATTCTCATACTGATGACCTCCAATAAGAGCGAAACTGGTTTATAGTTCCTCTGCCTGATAGAAAAATGAGTTTGATACTCTGCTGAACGTCGTCCCCAGAACGACAACTTCGGCAGAAAACTGGCTTGGTTTCACTTCACATATATTTCGCATGCCCTAGTGGAAGCATCTGCCGTCGTCCGATGGCGCCACTTGTATATATTTCTAAACATCAAAATGCATTTAGTGGTTATTTTATTGAATACATTTTATATATTTTTTTTTATTTAAATGTAGCACACTTTTGAGTCGTAACCTATAGAAGAATTTACCTCCCCCTTTACGATATGTCGCAGTATTTTTCCTTTGTTTCTTTATTACTAAATCTATTTATTTATTTCTCAAATTGCGTTTTATTTTATTCGAAAATAGAACAAAAAACAATAGAAAAAAAGCAGATTTATTGTGTAACTAATAATAAAGAAACACAATAAATTTTACGTTTTTTCTGTTTGTGAATATTCTCAACATTAACTGCTTACTTCTTACTTTGCTTTGTCCCTATGTTTTATTATTTATTTTGCCTTTTGTAATTTGTTAGTTCACTCAAATATCGTCATATTAGATTTTTTTTTATCAGTTTTTAAAGCCTTTTTTTTTTCAAATATGTTATAATTTTTTTCTGTTTTTTACTGTATGTACACTGTATACACGATAAATCTCACTTTACTTTGCATTTCAGTTAGTCACCAGTGTTCTATTTCTATTTTCCAAAAATTTACTTTTTTCTCTCTTCTTTCTGTGATTATGCTTTTATTGAATTTTGCCCATTTTTACTGACTTTGCTTATTTCTTATAGAAACCATATGTTTGTTCTTCTTCTTTTAAATTCCCTTTTTTCTCAGTTTTTGATCCTTTACGCGACAACAAACTAACTTTTTTTCTGTTTTAATTTGTTCGCGATGACTTTCATTTTCTTTTCTTTTAATTTCTTTAATTTATTTTCTAACTTTGTTTTTAGCGTATTCTGCCCTTGTCAATGCGTCTTGTGTAATTTGTTAGTTCACTCAAATTTCGTCATGTTAGATTAATTTTTTCATCTGATTTTAACGCCTTTTTTTCAAAAATGTTATAATTTTTTCTGTTTTTCCTTCACACTGTATACACGATATATCTCACTTTACTTTGCATTTCAGTTTGTCACCAGCGTTCTATTTCTATTTTCCAAAAATTTACTTTTTTTCTCTCTTCTCTCTGTGATTATGCTTTATTGAATTTTGCCCATTTTCACAGACTTTGCTTATTTCTTGTAGAACCCATATGTTTGTTCTTCTTCTTTTAAATTCCCTTTTTTCTCAGTTTTTGATAATTCACGCGACAACGGACTAACTTTTTTTCTATTTTAATTTGTTCGCGATGACTTTTATTTTCTTTTTTTTAATTTCTTTAATTTATTGTCTAACTTTGTTTTTAGCGTATTCCGCCCTTGTCAATGCGTCTTTGGTAATTTGTTAGTTCACTCAAATTTCGTCATGTTAGATTATTTTTTTTATCTGTTCAACGCCTTTTTTTTAAATTTTATAATTTTTTTTCTGTTTTTTACTGTACACTGTATACACGATAAATCTCACTTTACTTTGCAATTCAGTTTGTCACCAGCGTTTTATTTCTATTTTCCAAAAATTTACTTTTTTTCTCTCTTTTCTCTGTGATTATCGTTTTATTGAATTTTGCCCATTTTCACTGACTTTGCTTATTTCTTATAGAACCCATTTGTTTGTTCTTCTTCTTTTAAATTCCCTTTTTTCTCAGTTTTTGATCCTTCGCGCGACAACAAACTAACTTTTTTTCTATTTTAATTTGTTCGCGATGACTTTTATTTTCTGTTTTTTAATTTCTTTAATTTATTTTCTAACTTAGTTTTTAGCGTATTCTGCCCTTGTCAATGCGTCTTTTGTAATTTGTTAGTTCACTCAAATTTCGTCAAGTTACAATTTTTTTTATCTGTATTTAACGCCCTTTTTTCTCAAAAACTTTATAATTTTTTTTTTTTTGTACACTGTATAAACGATAAATCTCACTTTACTTTGCATTTCAGTTTGTCACCAGCGTTCTATTTCTATTTTCCAAAAATTTACTTTTTTTCTCTCTTCTCTCTATGATTATGGTTTTATTGAATTTTGCCCATTTTCACTGACTTTGCTTATTTGTTATAGAACCCATATGTTTGTTCTTCTTCTTTCAAATTCCCTTTTTTCTCAGTTTTTGATCCTTTACGCGACAACAAACTAACTTCTTTTCTATTTTAATTTGTTCACGATGACTTTTATTTTCTTTTTTTTTAATTTCTTTAATTTATTTTCTAACTTTGTTTTTAGCGTATTCTGCCCTTGTCAATGCGTCTTTTGTAATTTGTTAGTTCACTCAAATTTCGTCATGTTAGATTTTTTTTTTATCTGTTCAACACCTTTTTTTTTAAATTTTATAATTTTTTTTCTGTTTTTTACTGTACACTGTATACACGATAAATCTCACTTTACTTTGCAATTCAGTTTGTCACCAGCGTTTTATTTCTATTTTCCAAAAATTTACTTTTTTTCTCTCTTTTCTCTGTGATTATGGTTTTATTGAATTTTGCCCCTTTTTAATGACTTTGCTTATTTCTTATAGAACCCATTTGTTTGTTCTTCTTCTTTTAAATTCCCTTTTTTCTCAGTTTTTGATCCTTCGCGCGACAACAAACTAACTTTTTTTCTATTTTAATTTGTTCACGATGACTTTTAATTTCTTTAATTTATTTTCTAACTTTGTTTTTAGCGTATTCTGCCCTTGTCAATGCGTCTTTTGTAATTTGTTAGTTTACTCAAATTTCGTCATGTTAGATTTTTTTTTTTTATCTGTTCAACGACTTTTTTTTTCAAAAATTTTATAATTTTTTTCTGTTTTTTACTGTACACTGTATACACGATAAATCTCACTTTACTTTGCATTTCAGTTTGTCACCAGTGTTCTATTTCTATTTTCCCAAAATTTACCTTTTTTCTCTCTTCTCTCTGTGATTATGCTTTTATTGAATTTTGCCCGTTTTCACTGACTTTGCTTATTTCTTATAGAACCCATATGTTTGTTCTTCTTCTTTTAAATTCCTTTTTTTCTCAGTTTTTGATCCTTCACGCGACAACAAACTAACTTTTTTTCTATTTTAATTTGTTCATGATGACTTTTATTATTTTTTTTTTAATTTCTTTAATTTATTTTCTAACTTTTTTTTAGCGTATTCTGCCCTTGTCAATGCGTCTTTTGTAATTTGTTAGTTCACTCAAATTTCGTCATGTTACATTATTTTATTATCTGTTTTTAACGCTTTTTTTTTTAAAAAAATGGTTATAATTTTTTTCTGTTTTTTACTGTACACTGTATACACGATAAATCCCACTTTACTTGGCATTTCAGTTTGTCACCAGCGTTCTATTTCTATTTTCCAAAAATTTACTTTTTTTCTCTCTTCTCTCTGTGATTATGCATTTATTGAATTTTGCCCATTTTCACTGACCTTGCTTATTTCTTATAGATATTCCATATGTTTGTTCTTCTTCTTTTACATTCCTTTTTTTCTCAGTTTTTGATCCTTTACGCGACAACAAACTAACTTTTTTTCTATTTTAATTTGTTCACGATGACTTTTATTATTATTTTTTAATTTCTTTAATTTATTTTCTAACTTTGTTTTTAGCATATTCTGCCCTTGTCAATGCGTCTTTTGTAATTTGTTAGTTCACTCAAATTTCGTCATGTTACATTATTTTATTATCTGTTTTTAATGCTTTTTTTTTTTAAAAATTTTATAATTTTTTTCTGTTTTTTACTGTACACTGTATACACGATAAATCCCATTTTACTTGGCATTTCAGTTTGTCACCAGCGTTCTATTTCTATTTTCCAAAAATTTACTTTTTTTCTCTCTTCATTATATGATTATGCTTTTATTGAATTTTGCCCATTTTCACAGACTTTGCTTATTTCTTATAGAACCCATATGTTTGTTCTTCTTCTTTTAAATTCTTTTTTTCTCAGTTTTTGATCCTTTACGCGACAACAAACTAACTTTTTTTTATTTTAATTTGTTCACGATGACTTTTAATTTCTTTAATTTATTTTCTAACTTTGTTTTTAGCGTATTCTGCCCTTCTCAATGCGTCTTTTGTAATTTGTTAGTTCACTCAAATTTCGTCATGTTAGATTATTTTTTTTTATCTGTTCAACGCCTTTTTTTCAAAAATTTTATAATTTTTTTCTGTTTTTTACTGTACACTGTATACACGATAAATCTCATTTTACTTTGCATTTCAGTTTGTCACCAGTGTTCTATTTCTATTTTCCCAAAATTTACCTTTTTTCTCTCTTCTCTCTGTGATTATGCTTTTATTGAATTTTTCCCGTTTTCACTGACTTTGCTTATTTCTTATAGAACCCATTTGTTTGTTCTTCTTCTTTTAAATTCCTTTTTTTCTCAGTTTTTGATCCTTTACGCGACAACAAACTAACTTGTTTTCTATTTTAATATGTTCACGATAACTTTTAATTTCTTTAATTTATTTTCTAACTTTGTTTTTAGCATATTCTGCCCTTGTCAATGCGTCTTTTGTAATTTGTTAGTTCACTAAAATTTCGTCATGTTACATTATTTTATTATCTGTTTTTAACGCTTTTTTTTTAAAAATGTTATAATTTTTTTCTGTTTTTTACTGTACACTGTATACACGATAAATCTCACTTTACTTGGCATTTCAGTTTGTCACCAGCGTTCTATTTCTATTTTCCAAAAATATACTTTTTTTCTCTCTTCATTCTATGATTATGCTTTTATTGAATTTGGCCCATTTTCACTGACTTTGCTTATTTCTTATAGAACCCATTTGTTTGTTCTTCTTCTTTTAAATTCCCTTTTTTCTCAGTTTTTGATCCTTCGCGCGACAACAAACTAACTTTTTTTCTATTTTAATTTGTTCACGATGACTTTTAATTTCTTTAATTTATTTTCTAACTTTGTTTTTAGCGTATTCTGCCCTTGTCAATGCGTCTTTTGTAATTTGTTAGTTCACTCAAATTTCGTCATGTTAGATTATATTTTTCTATCTGTTTAACTCCCTTTTTTCAAAAATTTTATAATTTTTTTCTGTTTTTTACTGTACATTGTATACACGATAAATCTCACTTTACTTGGCATTTCAGTTGGTCACCAGCGTTCTATTTCTATTTTCCCAAAGTTTACCTTTTTTCTCTCTTCTCTCTGTGATTATGCTTTTATTGAATTTTGCCCGTTTTCACTGACTTTGCTTATTTCTTATAGAACCCATATGTTTGTTCTTCTTCTTTTAAATTCCTTTTTTTCTCAGTTTTTGATCCTTTACGCGACAACAAACTAACTTTTTTTCTATTTTAATTTGTTCACGATGACTTTTATTATTATTTTTTAATTTCTTTAATTTATTTTCTAACTTTGTTTTTAGCGTATTCTGCCCTTGTCAATGCGTCTTTTGTAATTTGTTAGTTCACTCAAATTTCGTCTTGTTACATTATTTTATTATCTGTTTTTAATGCCTTTTTTTTCAAAAATGTTATAATTTTTTCTGTTTTTTACTGTACACTGTATACACGATAAATCTCACTTTACTTTGCATTTCAGTTTGTCACCAGCGTTCTATTTCTATTTTCTCAAAACTTACTTTTTTTCTCTCTTCTCTCTGTGATTATGCTTTATTGAATTTTGCGCATTTTCACTGACTTTGCTTATTTCTTATAGAACCCATATGTTTGTTCTTCTTCTTTAAAATTCCCTTTTTTCTCAGTTTTTAATCCTTTACGCGACAACAAACTAACTTTTTTCTATTTTAATTTGTTCGCGATGACTTTTATTTTCTTTTTTTTTTATTTCTTTAATATATTTTCTAACTTTGTTTTTATCGTTTTCCGCCCTTGTCAATGCGACGTTTCAAGTTACAAAGTGTTTTCTAACGGGTTTTTGGTTATAGTCAATGCGTTGCCACTGGCGTCAGAAGAGTGGAGATGATGTGCGACCCCGACATCTGCCTTATCGAAGAAGAAATCCTCTACGGGGTCAACGCAGAGGAACATGGGTGGACCGCATCCAATTACTCCGAATTTTGGGGAGAGACCCTGCAGAGGGGCATCAAATACCGGTCAGTAGTTTGGCCAGTTTCCTCAGATTTCCCTTAAGTAACACAATAACTTCCGATCCAGATTGGGGACGTTGCAGCCTCAGAAAGACGTCCTCAGGATGAACGCGGTAAAGCGGTACTACGACCCACTGGCTTTGCCCCGGCAATTTGACAGTTCCACAAAGTGGCCCAGGTATATCACTGCAATCCAGGACCAAGGTTGGTGTGGGTCGTCCTGGGCCATTTCCACAGCAGCTGTTGCCTCTGACAGGTCAGACTATTCTTCAGGTTGTCAACCATAACTCACCATTGCGCTTTAGGTATGGAATCATTTCCAAGGGCAAAGAGGAGGTGCAGCTAAGTGCCCAGAATATACTTTCGTGTCTGCCAAGGGCCAAGGGGTGTGAGGGAGGTCGCCTGGATAGAGCCTGGACGTTTGTCAGGAAATATGGGTACGGGACTAGAACGTCATCTTTAACCTGGTTACTGACTTGAACTTTAGGGTTGTAGATGAGCAGTGCTTCCCTTACACGGGACTAGGTACTACCAGTTGCACGGTGAGGCGGGCGGGGCCTTTGAGAGCCGCGGGCTGCTCTCCTCCAAGGTACAGCGACAGAACTGAGAGGTACAAGGTGGGACCAGCCTATAAACTAGGCAACGAGACCGACATTATGTTTGAAATTTCGAGATCTGGGCCAGTTCAAGGTCAGTGAGATGTTTTGTTGTTTGCCTAAAGTATCATTCCCAACAATCAAAACAAGAGATTATTAATGAATAACTAATTTTTAGCCACGATGAAGATTTATCACGACTTCTTCTCGTACAAAGGGGGTGTGTACAAGCACACAGGGCTCTCGGTGCCGCATCTGCAAGGGTACCACTCGGTGAGGATCGTGGGGTGGGGGGAAGAGTACACACCGAGAGGTTATCAAAAGTATTGGGTAAGAATTGCATAGTTAAGAGTGCGAAGTAACTGGCTGATGGTTGGTTTTAACAGAAAGTGGCCAACAGCTGGGGCACTGACTGGGGCGAAAACGGATACTTTCGCATCGCTCGCGGTTCCAACGAATGTGATATCGAAACCTTCGTTTTAGCCGTCTGGTCCGAGGTGGACAGAAGAATTCTCACAGCCAGCTCTTACAGAAACCCAGTTTTGGATAATCAGATTTACTGACTAAATAAAATAGACTAAAACTACTATAAGATCCGATGTGTTCTTCGTTAAACTGCCATGAGTTCGAGATAAGAACTAAGCAAATAGATATGCGATATTTATTTTTTTATTACAAACCTTGTCCTATATATATATATTATGATTTGTGTACTTATAGCTTTAATATGTAGTGTATTGCACCTTTTGTTTGTAGTACTGTTATACAAGGGGAAAGAGAAAAAGACCTTCAATTATGGTAAAAGTAAGTAATTTTTAAAGCTCCCCCGTACGTATGATCTTGATCAGGCCTTCGATGTTGTTGTTCTTGATGGCGTTTCTACAATGGTTAATCATAATCGCAGAATTTTGTCCCGCTAGAATAAGTGTAATGCTACTTAATAATAAAACTCTTACATACTACTATTATTTCAAAGTGTTTTAACGTTACCTCGTAGCCGGGAAGCCTTCTGGATGATATAGTTGATTTTCTTCATGGTCTCGATGCCTTCGTTGTAGTTTTGGGCCTTGATGTTGTACCCGTTGATCAGGCTTTTGTTGACGTTGTCCAGCTCGTGGTAGTGACCAATCATCTCTTTGCTACATTTACAGAGGGGTTCAAAAGTATGTCTACAGGGGGAGGGTTATTAGAAAAACTATTTTGTGATAGTCACACATTTTTTTATTATATTTTTTTATGCGTGTTTATTTTTTTTACACTTTTTTACGTTTTTTAAACCGCCGTTATTTTGAGTTTTCTTATTTGCCTCTTTTATCAAAAAAAAAAAATAATAATCTCTTGGTCAAAAGTTTTTACTTCCTTCCTGAAGTACGCTCATAAAGACTTATGAATGAGCCTTTAAAAAAGCCTCAAATTATACTCACATGTCGTTCACCCGCGCGTCCTCAGCCCTCACAATCAAACTCCTAATTTGCCCCAGCCTATCGGCCACGTCAGTGTCCAGCCTCAGTCGAGCTTCCTGTATGTCGCTCAGCTTCTGCATGGCCTCTTTCAAATTGGCCTCTTCCTGAGGAAACGACGCCCTGGCCTACAATAATAATTATTATTAGACTTAAATGAGTAGCAGTAGTAAACCATGGGGGGGGGGGGGGGTCGAAGCTTTGCGACTAGGCCTACCGCCCATCCCTACTCCCTCCACGAGTCGACCCGTCCTTCTAATGAAGGAGCCCAGTAAACAGTCGAACGTTGTTTCAACGTAGAATCATCGTTTGGTCCGTTGATTTATAGTTGTCACGTTGATTTTAATGTGTTGATTTCAGGTTGATAAAATAAATAAATCAACGTTGTTAAAACGTGTTTTGGATCTGTTTTGATATTGGTTGAATTTTAATAATTTTAAATAAAATTAAACCGTCACGAATGCGCGGTTGCGAAATGTCTTTTAAAACTTATCATCATTTGTTCGGTCGATTTATAGTTGTCTCTTTGATTTTAAGCTGTTGATTTTTGGTTGATTTTTTCGAAAATGAACAACCATGTTTTTCGACTTTAAATCAACGTTGTTAAAACGTGTGTTGAATATGTTTAGATATTGGTTGAATTTATAACGTTGATTAAAGGTTGAAAATAGGTTTACATGTCACATACTCTGAACGCTGAGCTGCTGTAAACGGCGGACGACCCAGATTCCGACCACGGCATTCGTTGTTGTTGTTCGTTTCGTTTTGTTTGTTTACCATTTTTTTAGGGTAAAAAATTTCAAATCGTTTAAAAGGTGAGTACTCATGGGTTGAGATTTTACTGTTTTTTAAGATTAGAGACAAGATGGCTGGAATCTCACCACCACCATTGGTTTTGATGAGTGTGGCTATACTATTTTGCAGGCCAACTAATTTAAGTAGATAAGGTTAAATTAAGCTGTACTAAATTAGGCATATTAAGGCTGATATAAATTATTTACCTATGCATCAAAACAAAAATTAATGCTTGACAATTAAAGCTTTATTGTCTCTAGAATGGGTTTCGTGCACATGACGTCATTTTGCCAGAATTTTAGTAAATATAACCTAAGTTTAATAATTAATTATATAATGTTTGCAATAAACTTGATCGTTTTGCATTAATTTTAAATCCTACTAAGGCCTTTTTGGGGTTCCCCGAGCCCTAGCGTCCTGTACAATCTAAGTAAAGTTCAATGAAACAATTCAAGATTCTAAAACAAAACTCGCCACCTTACTAAGCCAAAAATGTTGTTTCTTTCATCTTTTCGACTTTGTTTCATATGTATTCCTTAAAGCAGTTTTTTTCTTCACATTTTATTACGTATTGTGTACTTTGTGTACTATCTTTTAAGTTAATAATTTTTATTAAAAAAAAATCTTTTCATTTATTACAATTTTGTTTAGTCTCTCGTTTTTGTTAATTTTATTTAGAAAATTTTATGCACATCACAAAGTGAAATTTTTCAATTTTTTTAACTTCATCGTCCTTCGAATTGGAATTGATTCTCCCGAAAAATGTGCGTTGTAAAACACAAAATTTATTTATTTTTTTTAGTTTTGGGATTACGTGGAGCAAGTCTCTACTCGTTTTCGATTGCTTTAAACTTGGGAATTCATCGTTGAAGACGAAGTTTATGTAGTCGCGAATACGTGTCAAAAACAGTTTAAATTAATGACAAATTTGAAAAAAAAATGGTTAAAAACATTTTTATTGAATGCAATGTTACAAAAACTGACTGACGACGTTCAGCAGAGCATCAAACTCATTTCTGTATCAGGCAGAAGAACCATGACCGGTTGCACTCTTATTGAAGCTAATCAGTATGGTATATCTCGAACCTAATAGAAATACGAGCTCGAGTATAACTTAGTTTCCTCTATTGCTCAAGGCACTGTGCATATATGCAAGTGGCGCCATCGGACGACGGCAGATGATTCCACTAGGGCCTGCGAGATGAAACCAAGTCAGTATTCTGCCGAAGTTGTCGCTTCCCACAGACAGATGGCCGAGATTCGTATTTATACTGTCTGGGTACGACGTTCGGCAGAGTATCGAACTCATTTCTCTATTAGGCAGAGAAACCATAGACCGGTTTCGCTCTTATTGGAGCTCATCAGTATGGTAGACCTCAAACCTGATAGAAATACGAGCTCGAGTATAACTTGGTTCCCTCTATTGCTCAAGGCACTGTGCATATTTGCAAGTGGCGCCATCGGACGACGGCAGGTAATTCCACTAGGGCCTGCGAGATGAAACCAAGTCAGTATTCTGCCGAAGTTGTCACTTCCCACAGACAGATGGCCGAGATTCGTATTTATACTGTCTGGGGACGACGTTCGGCAGAGTATCGAACTCATTTCTCTATTAGGCAGAGAAACCATAGACCGGTTTCGCTCTTATTGGAGCTCATCAGTATGGTAGACCTCAAACCTGATAGAAATACGAGCTCGAGTATAACTTGGTTCCCTCTATTGCTCAAGGCACTGTGCATATTTGCAAGTGGCGCCATCGGACGACGGCAGGTAATTCCACTAGGGCCTGCGAGATGAAACCAAGTCAGTATTCTGCCGAAGTTGTCACTTCCCACAGACAGATGGCCGAGATTCGTATTTATACTGTCTGGGGACGACGTTCGGCAGAGTATCGAACTCATTTCTCTATTAGGCAGAGAAACCATAGACCGGTTTCGCTTTTATTGGAGCTCATCAGTATGGTATACCTCAAACCTGACAGAAATACGAGCTCGAGTATAACTTGGTTTCCTCTATTGCTCAAGGCACTGTGCATATATGCAAGTGGCGCCATCGGACGACGGCAGATGATTCCACTAGGGCCTGCGAGATGAAACCAAGTCAGTATTCTGCCGAAGCTGTCGCCTCCCACTGACAGATGGCCGAGATTCGTATTTATACTGTCTGGGGACGACGTTCGGCAGTATCAAACTCATTTTTCTATCAGGCAGAGGAACCACAGACCGGTTTCGCTCTTATTGAAGCTCATCAGTATGGTATACCTCAAACCTAATAGAAATACGAGCTCGAGTATAACTTGGTTTCCTCTATTGCTCAAGGCACTGTGCATATATGCAAGTGGCGCCATCGGACGACGGCCGGTGCTTCCACTAGGGCATGCGAGATATATGTGAAGTGAAACCAAGCCAGTTTTCTGCCAAGGTTGTCGCTTCCCACAGACAGATGGCCGATATTCGTACCTATACTGTCTGGGGACGACATTTAGCAGAGTGTAAAACTTATTTCTCTATCAGACAGAGGAACCATAGACCGGTTTCGCTCTTATTGGAGCTCATCAGTATGGTATACCTCAAACCTGATAGAAATACGAGCTCGAGTATAACTTGGTTTCCTCTATTGCTCAAGGCACTGTGCATATATGCAAGTGGCGCCATCGGACAACGGCAGGTGATTCCACTAGGGCCTGCGAGATGAAACCAAGTCAGTATTCTGCCGAAGTTGTCACTTCCCACAGACAGATGGCCGAGATTCGTACCTATACTGTCTGGGGACGACATTTAGCAGAGTGTAAAACTGATTTCTCTATCAGACAGAGGAACCATAGACCGGTTTCGCTCTTATTGGAGCTCATCAGTACCTCAAACCTGATAGAAATAGGAGCTCGAGTATAACTTGGTTTCCTCTATTGCTCAAGGCACTGTGCATATTTGCAAGTGGCGCCATCGGACGACGGCAGGTAATTCCACTAGGGCCTGCGAGATGAAACCAAGTCAGTATTCTGCCGAAGTTGTCGCTTCCCACAGACAGATGGCCGAGATTCGTATTTATACTGTCTGGGAACGACGTTCGGCAGAGTATCGAACTCATTTCTCTATCAGGCAGAGGAACCATAGACCGGTTTCGCTCTTATTGGAGCTCATCAGTATGGTATACCTCAAACCTGATAGAAATACGAGCTCGAGTATAACTTGGTTTCCTCTATTGCTCAAGGCACTGTGCATATATGCAAGTGGCGCCATCGGACGACGGCAGGTGATTCCACTAGGGCCTGCGAGATGAAACCAAGTCAGTATTCTGCCGAAGTTGTCACTTCCCACAGACAGATGGCCGAGATTCGTACCTATACTGTCTGGGGACGACATTTAGCAGAGTGTAAAACTTATTTCTCTATCAGACAGAGGAAACATAGACCGGTTTCGCTCTTATTGGAGCTCATCAGTATGGTATACCTCAAACCTGATAGAAATACGAGCTCGAGTATAACTTGGTTTCCTCTATTGCTCAAGGCACTGTGCATATATGCAAGTGGCGCCATCGGACGACGGCAGGTGATTCCACTAGGGCCTGCGAGATGAAACCAAGTCAGTATTCTGCCGAAGTTGTCGCTTCCCACAGACAGATGGCCGAGATTCGTATTTATACTGTCTGGGAACGACGTTCGGCAGAGTATCAAACTAATTTCTCTATCAGGCAGAGGAACCATAAACCGGTTTCGCTCTTATTGGAGCTCATCAGTATGGTATACCTCAAACCTGATAGAAATACGAGCTCGAGTATAACTTGGTTTCCTCTATTGCTCAAGGCACTGTGCATATATGCAAGTGGCGCCATCGGACGACGGCAGGTGATTCCACTAGGGCCTGCGAGATGAAACCAAGTCAGTATTCTGCCGAAGTTGTCGCTTCCCACAGACAGATGGCCGAGATTCGTATTTATACTGTCTGGGAACGACGTTCGGCAGAGTATCAAACTCATTTCTCTATCAGGCAGAGGAGCCATAGACCGGTTTCGCTCTTATTGGAGCTCATCAGTATGGTATACCTCAAACCTGATAGAAATACGAGCTCGACTATAACTTGGTTTCCTCTATTGCTCAAGGCACTGTGCATATATGCAAGTGGCGCCATCGGACGACGGCAGGTGATTCCACTAGGGCCTGCGAGATGAAACCAAGTCAGTATTCTGCCGAAGTTGTCGCTTCCCACAGACAGATGGCCGAGATTCGTATTTATACTGTCTGGGAACGACGTTCGGCAGAGTATCAAACTAATTTCTCTATCAGGCAGAGGAACCATAGACCGGTTTCGCTCTTATTGGAGCTCATCAGTATGGTATACCTCAAACCTGATAGAAATACGAGCTCGAGTATAACTTGGTTTCCTCTATTGCTCAAGGCACTGTGCATATATGCAAGTGGCGCCATCGGACGACGGCAGGTGATTCCACTAGGGCCTGCGAGATAAAACCAAGTCAGTATTCTGCCGAAGTTGTCGCTTCCCACAGACAGATGGCCGAGATTCGTATTTATACTGTCTGGGGACGACATTTAGCAGAGTGTAAAACTCATTTCTCTATCAGACAGAGGAACAATAGACCGGTTTCGCTCTTATTGGAGCTCATCAGTATGGTATACCTCAAACCTGATAGAAATACTAGCTCGAGTATAACTTGGTTTCCTCTATTGCTCAAGGCACTGTGCATATATGCAAGTGGCGCCATCGGACGACGGCCGGTGCTTCCACTAGGGCATGCGAGATATATGTGAAGTGAAACCAAGCCAGTTTTCTGCCGGAGTTGTCGCTTCCCACAGACAGAAGGCCGAGATTCCTATTTATACTGTCTGGGGACGACGTCCAGCAAAGTACCAAACTCATTTCTCTATCAGGCAGAGGAACCATAGACCGGTTTCGCTCTTATTGGAGCTCATCAGTATGCTATACCTTAAACCTGATAGAAATACGAGTTAGAGTATTACTTGGTTTCCTCTATTTGCTCAAGGCACTGTGCATATATGCAAGTGGCGCCATCGGACTGCCTGATAGAGAAATGAGTTTGATACTCATACTGAATCTGTCTGCGAGAAGCGACAACTTCGGCAGAAAACTGCCTTGGTTTCACTTCACATATATCTCGCATGTGGAGCATATACCTCCCTAGTGGAAGCATCTGCTGTCGTCCGATGGCGCCACTTGCACATTTTGAATATCCTTACTTCAAAACCTTCAATTTTCACTTTAAAATCTAAACTTAAATAACTTTTTTTTTTGTTTTTAAAGTTAAATGTTGCAAATGACCACTCATTTTTACCGCTTTCAACTCGAGGATTCAACGGTGTAAACGAAATTTAAGAAGCTGCCGTCATAAAGGAAAAGTATCCAAAACACTGATAAATAACAATGATAACAATTCTGCAAGAAAACATGTGAAGTCGATAAAAAATTCCTTTTATTTATGTATTTACACATTGCTACGTCAATAATTTGTTCCTTTTCTTTATTCCTGCTGTTTTATTTTTTTTTAATCTTTTTCGTTTTTTTGTTTCATTAAATTCTTTATCTTCTTTTTGCTTTTTATTTTGTTTTTTTTTACCTACCCATCTGTTTTTTATATGCTACCCTACGATGTTTTTTTGAGCCTTATTTTCATGATTAATCATGAATTTTATTTTTTTTTATCTTTTCTAATTTTTTTCATTTTACGTCCAAATTTCTCGCTCTATCAGGGTAATTACGTATTTTGCACATTTTTTATTATTCTTAGTATTTTTGCACCAACTTGTCTAAACTTTTTTCTTTCACTTTTTTTATCATCAAGCCTTATGTTATCATAATTAGGTAAATATATGTGTAGTCAGTATGGTTTACTTTTATTTGTACTCTTTTTTATTTTGTTGTTTTTCCTTTTTTGATCTAATCATTTTTTAATATTTTATTCGTCCTGCGTAAATAAAATCAATCTTTTTTTAACTTGTCACATTTTCCTTCCTTTCTTGATACATAGGTAATAACATTTACTGCTTCTTTATTCAATTTTATGCGATTTTACAATCTCTGACTGAACTTATACCGCTGGTTTCTTTGGGCCATTTGTGTCTGAATAATAATAATTGTGGTAGCTTTTTGCTTTTCTTCGTTTTTTTTTTTATTCCACGTTAATTTTCTTCTCAATTTATCCATTGAAGCACTTAAGTAGTTTGCACATTTGTCGTTATACTTATTATCCTTTAATCATATTTTTTAACTTTTTTCTTTCACTTTATTCATCATCAGGCCTTGAATAATTGTCACACTCCTCTAAGTACCTCTGTAATAAATATAATCTACTTATTATACGCATTCTTGTGTCTTTCAATTTGGTCTTTTATTATTTTTTTTTTGTTTTATATTCTTGACGGTTTTTTTGGCCCTGTTTTCTTGACCCTGTTTTCTTGACCTAATAAATGTTTAATAATTTAATCGACCTTAAACAATTAAAATAGTTTTAATGTTGACTTTTTATTTTGCTATATTTTTTTAGCTAGTTTTACTTTGTTTTTCACCCAATGTTTATCCACGAAGGGAGTTTTTCCACTTCTATACATTCATTTTTCTTTTCTCTTATTATTTATACTTAAAAAACCTTTTAAAAAATTTGCTTAATTCATATACAATTATTTTCAATTCAAAGGTAAGCAATAATTTTTTTTTTTTTTTTTTTTTTTTTTTTTTTTTTTTAACTCAGGAATACAATGGTGTGACATTTGAGTCGTTTAAAATCGATTTTTTTGCATTCAAGTTAAGTTTTCAAAAAGTAACAAAAGAGCCGCCAAATTTAAAGAAAAACGATTAAGTAAATCATAGAAAGTTCTTGCTCAATGTTAAAAAAAAATTTACTGTTTTCGACAAATTCTCAGTCTCTAAACCCGAATTCATTCACTAGACTCACCTCTAATTTCTCCAGCTTCAAGTAACCAGCCAATGACTGCACCAAATCGGCGGTCAAAAACATATTGTCACAATAGAAGGTGACCTTGCCACCGATCTCAAACACCATCACCAAGTCCGTGCCGTCTCTCAGACACTCCACGTTGACGACCAGTTGAGGCCCCGATTCGAACTCAATGTCGCTGGGGAAGATGAAGTTCTGGTTGATCCACATGCAGATCCTCTGCAGCCTTTCCGCTATCCGGAAGTGCACTTGCCCTTCAGGGTTGGTCTTCGGCGCCGATTCTTTGAGGGAGTACATGGAGAAGCTGGGCAGCTGCTTGGTGATCTCGAAAACGTGGAATTGAGCGCTGGTAGGGTAACCTACTAGGGCCTAAGCACTCCTTGTTACCTACCACCATAGAATAAGTATCCGGGTGCTTATTAGAAAACGTCATCTAGACAGAAAAGGATGATCTAATCAAAGTAAATGGACTTTTGTTCTTTGACATAGAGGACGTTTTCAAATTAACACGCCCTACTAACTTTTAAGTGAATATCCACTGGATGGTCTTTGGGTAAGAAGAGAGGAATGGTCAACCCAGAGGTGAGCTTAGACATTTCTGGATGAACCACGTGGCTCTCTCCTTCAAATATCCCTTCGGCGAATATTATGACAGCTTTGATAATGGTAGAGTTGTTGGTGCACACATATAACTCCACGTGACCCTACGCACACATTTTCCATATTACGTACTATGAAAGCATGGTAATAACGAACCTTCTGATGCCTCCTTTGCCCATTGTTAGTGGTGACGACGATCTGAAGTCGGGTGCTCGAGGGGATTACCCCACTGACCTCGTAGCTTTCCACCTCATTGGTCACGTTGCTGTTATACTTGGCATTATTTTCGTAGTGACGTAACTCCATGAGGAGAGCCTGTTTCTTGGTAAGCAACTCTCTGATGGTTTCCTGTTCCACGCTGGAGCTGCCCGAGGTCACTATTTTGGTGGTGGTGTAGCCTCTTACTAGAACCAGCTTGAGCTTTATTCAACGTTAACAGGTTATACAATCTAAAGTGTTTCCCGGGCTTTAAAGACGGATTTCTTCCTAACGCTTCGGCTACAGCCGCGGCAGACATTATCAAAGGCGATGAGGCAATGGGCGAAGTGATCACCCGTGCTTCCCGACGTTGACTGATTCGACTGTGGTGAGCTCCGTGGTATTTATTCCCCCGCGGTCGCGCTGCGGTGGAGGGGCTGGGGTGGGGTTAGTGGTGGCGCGGGGTTTCGGCGCACTTGTAGTATGTTGTAGAGCCAGCTTCCAGTTTGCATTTAGAAACGTAATTTCCTCCTTCCTGTTGAAACTGTTGTCGTCTCGGGTTAACCCTGCGTTTTGTGGTGCGAAACCCGAGGATTTTGGAACACAAGAAGAGTTGCAGGCTGGGAGAAGCACAAAAGTCAGCATAGCAGAACACGCTCTCTGCGAAGGTCGCGACATGCTTTTCAACGAGGTGGATGTCTTATATCAATCGCAGTGTTTCTATCCGAGACTAACGAGAGAGGCCATTGAGTACTTTAAACACGACAACAATTTCAACAAGAAGGAGGAAAGTACGTTTCTAAAAGCCGACTGGAAGCGAGTTCTCCGACATACTACAAGTGTCCCCACTATCCCCACCCCAGACCCTCCACGGCAGCGCGAGGGCGGGGGAATAAATACCACGGAGCTCACCACAGTCGAATCAGTCAACGTCGAGAGGCACGGGAGATCACTTCGCCCATTGCCTCATTATCTTTGATAATGTCTGCTGCAGCTGTAGACGGAACGTTAGGAAGAAATTCCATTGGACCACGGCTTCAAGATTGTATTTTGAGAGGCCGTGAAAGCCTTCACAGTCTTAACAGGGTCATAATTCGTAAGGTCATTTGCAGACAATTTTCGAGGTTAAGAAACGGTTATTTGAAATTTAACAAGTAAAATAAAGAATAAATACCAATTTAATAAAACAAAAAAAAACAAAATTAATAAAAAAATCAGAACACGAACAACATATCAGCAAAAATATACGCAAAAATAAGTTATATTGACACAAATTAAAATGAGAGAAAGGAGAAGAGAAAAACATTATAAAAAAAATATATATAAAAAACTGAAATAGGTATTAAAGTGTGTTAAAATCTTTAGACAGACTAGACAATGGTGAAAATCACTGATTCAAATGTGTGTTATATAGTAGTAATAAGTTATATTGACACAAATAAAAATTGAGAGAAAGGAGAAGAGAAAAACATTATAAAAAAAAATATATAAAAAACTGAAATAGGTATTAAAATTCAAAAAAAAACAGAAAAAAAATAAGTCAAATAACGACAAAAGATATGTCAAGAAACAGATTAAAAATAGTCAGGAGTAATAAAAATAAAAACGGTAAAAAGAGGGTAAAAGAAAAAAGAAAACAAACTGGATTAAAATACCGCATAGGGAAATGAGCATCAGAATCAAAATGTCAAAGACAAACATCATTAAAAATGTATCATCAATCAGATTGAACACGTAAAGAAATATATGTAGTGAATTGTGAGAAAAAAAAAGGTAAATTGGACAAGAATTAAAAAGTATGCAAAAGAATAACGGTAAAAACTGCTTGAACAAACAAGTTTAACAAAATGATACATCTAAGAGAGTCCGAAGAAATATAGAAAATGTGTTAAAAAAATAACCGGTGTTATGCTAAAAGTCATTAAAAATAAGTAAAATCAGATTGAGCGCATAAAGAGAAAAAAGTAGCAGAGAAATTCTATTGGTGAAATTAAAAGAAATGCCATAGAGAAAGAGAAAAGCAAAAAGGTTAAAATAAAAAAGAATAAATAGAAAAACACTAACTCTTTATTAAAAAAAATAAAGAGCAATAATAAAAACCTCCATAGAAAGACAAAACATTAAAACAAAACCAAAAAAAGTGAAAATAAAAGAGAAAAGACTAAATGAAGCAAATCCCAAAACTAATATAAACGCATACGAACCCTCTCCTTCAGTGGACACACAAATCAAATCGTTCTTCCCCATAGACCTGTAGTCTCCTTCGACTATCCCCGCTACCCCAAAAGACATGGAATCCTTGAAGAGAACCTCCCCACTGCGCACATTCCTGCAATCTATCTTCCCATTGGACCATCCGGTGATCAGCTGAGGCCCCGATTGGCCCAGCAGGTCGTAGGGATGCATGGAAATTGCAAAGTTTTTGGACTGCAAAATGGAGGATAAGCGCAAGATTTTTTCGTCTTGGAAGTTACTAACTTTGACTCTCCACAATCGGACATCTTTCTCGTAGACCCCGATGGTGCCATTGGAGACAGAATAAGCGAATTTTTGGTCGGGCAAGGCCTCCAAACCGGATACCACCTCTGTCTCGTTGTGCTCGGCCACCAACTCATCCCCGCTGAAGATTCTGATGTTGAAGTCTTCGCAGCTGACGATGAGCTTGTTGGTACCGTCGCTGTTGTGGTCCAAGAGCACCATCGAGGTAACTATGTCTCCGATAGCCAACCAGAAAACGTCATTTCCTCGGTGGTCGTACCCACGGATCGACGAATTACCTCCCACCAGAATTATGGCGGTGGGGTGACCCTTGAAGGTACCAATGGCAAGTGATTTAACACCATCCTCACAGTCCTTGTAGAAGAGATCTTTGTTGTCGTGCACGTGGTAAGCCAAAAGGTTAGAGGAGGTACCAATGACCAAAACGTCTTTCTCTTCGTTTGGTATTAAGGGACCGACTTCAAGGGCTGTGATAGTCTGATTTATGTTCAAGGTGGCGATTTCCCTATTGGATTCGGACCATATCAGCTTACCAACTGTTGAAGCGTTTCTTCGATGGGGGTTGTGAATTAGGACCTAGACAAAAAATACTTCAAACCCCGTGTTGAGGTTTGGCTTTGGAGGTACCTTATCTGTATTTGTGGCAGCAGTGAGGCAGGGATGGGTACCATCATATTTGCCAATGGTCACTAGACCTGGCACTATCTTATAACCCAATTCTAAGGTAAAAACCGGTCTTATGTGTTTATCCATTGAACGCCATCAACTACACTCCACGATACAAACATTCAATAGGGGTATATCGATTAATAAAATACCGGGGCTATACTAAAACTTCATTTATTGAACTTTCTACCATTTATAGCTGCCACCGACGTGCCATGTTTCCGAATGCTTATCGGGCCCCCGAATGGTCTTCCCGTAGCCGGCCCCAAAGTCGTGGTTCTCTCCGCGGTTCTGAACCCCAATTTCGGCCCTGGTGTTTCCTCGCTGGTCGCGGCTTAAGTCAGGTCTAACTTCCCAGCCCGACGGCTTTTGCTGAGATGGATTTTGCGCCTGGTCGAAACGTCGGTTCTGGTCTGTGAACCTGCGCAACCGATAGAGTACTACGGGCAGTTCTTCGGGCTCTGGCAAAGCCGTGACGCAGATGATGAACGCGAGGGTCAAGAGAATTAGAGACGAATAGAGCCGAACCATCTGAAAAAAAAATAAATTTTTATAATATTTTTATTATTAAAACTAATGGTACTTACCTTTAGGTACTAATATAAAAATCTTCTTCTCAGCTAATACTTCGTTGTCTTGCTAGTGGTACCTACTGATGCCGATTACTGCCCCTGCCCGGATTTATATACACGACCCAACGGATGGTACTTCACACTTCTTTCAAATGTGGTACTTTACAATTTCCTGCGGGTCATGAACATGTTTATTATCGTCTGGTGATAAATTCGTCTTGGTGCTTGTCTGACTTTCTTGAAAATACATATAAAGTTTGTTTGCTTGGAGTGTAATATTTGATTAGAGTGTGAGTAATAAAACGTTCTAGACAATGGCTAGGTGTGGGGTTCACAAAATCTAATTAATTGTGGTACTGATCGAAAGAAGAAAAAAATACTCTTTTAACGTGTTTTACAAACGCCGCAAATTATAAGTTTATGCTTTTAGTAGCTATAAATATATTTAAACAAAATAGAAAATAATAATTAAAGTCTACCATACAGTCTCACCATAGAGGGCCAATAGGTTTGAGGTTGGAGGCAGTGACTTTGTGACCTTCGCCGGGTCTTGACAATGAGGTTTGTTGCAGTGATTAGACTGGGCAGAGTCCAGGAAAACATCCAGAAATCAAGAGAAAAAAACTTATGGCCATTTTGGCCATAATCTGAATTTGAATTTCTCCAAGTTTGTATTTTTATGCTTTTTGAGTAATTTTTCACTGATTTGGCATTTTCCATCCTAGCCTGACTTTTCTTCAAAAAAACATCGAAATTTACTTTTTTAGAGAAATTCTGACGTTTTTAATCGACTTTAGTCCTAATCCTAACCTGAACTTTTCCTTAAACCTTTAGTTTGTATTTTTAGACCCTTTTTGCTCTTTTAGATGAAATGGGTCATTTTTAATCGACCCTAGTTCCATATTCTAACCCGGATTTCTCCAAAAACTGCAATTTTGCACTTTTAGATGTTTCTTTTTAAATGTTTATCCCATTTTGGCCATAATTTCAATTTGAATTTCTCCAAGCCCTCCATGTTTGTATTTTTATACATTTTGAGAATTTTTTTACTGATTTTGGCCTTCATCATCAACTTAGAAAAAAACATCAAAATGTACTTTTTTCGGTCGTTTTTAATCGATTTAATCCTAATCCTAGCCTGAACTTTTCCTTAAACTTGTAGTTTGTATTTTTAGACCCTTCTTGCTCTTTCAGATGAAATGGGTCATTTTTAATCGATCCTAGTCCCATATTCTCTCCCGGATTTCTCCAAAAAACTGCAAATTTGCACTTTTAGATGCTTTTTTTAAATGTTTATCCCATTTTGGCCATAATTTCAATTTGAATTTCTCCAAGCCCTCCAAGTTTGTATTTTTATACATTTTGAGAATTTTTTTACTGATTTTGGCCTCATCATCAACTTAAAAAAAAACATCAAAATGTACTTTTTTCGGTCGTTTTTAATCGATTTAATCCTAATCCTAGCCTGAACTTTTCCTTAAACTTGTAGTTTGTATTTTTAGACCCTTCTTGCTCTTTCAGATGAAATGGGTCATTTTTAATCGATCTTAGTCCCATATTCTCTCCCGGATTTCTCCAAAAACTGCAAATTTGCACTTTTAGATGCTTTTTTTTTAAATGTTTAACCCATTTTGGCCACAATTTCCATTTGAATTTCTCCGAACCCTCCAGGTTTGTATTTTTATACGGTTTGAGTATTTTTTTTACTGATTTTGGCATTTATCATACACTTTTTAAGAAAAAAACGTCAAAATTGTTTAAACCATTTTGGCCATAATTTCAATTTGAATTTCTCCAAACCCTCCAAGTTTGTATTTTTATTCATGTTCAGTATTTTTTTAATGATTTTGGCCTTCATCATCAACTTTAAAAAAAATATATCAAAATTTACTTTTTTAAATAGTCGGCGGTTTTTAATCCATTTAATCCTAATCCTAACCTGAACTTTTCCTTAAACTTTTAGTTTGAATTTTTAGACCTTTTTGCTCTTTTAGATGAAATGGGTCATTTTTAATCGACTTTAGTCCCATATATTCTAACCCGGATTTCTCCAAAAACTGCAAATTTTCACTTTTAGACACTTTTTTTAAATGTTTAACCCATTTTGGCCATAATTTCAATTCGAATTTCTCCAAACCCTCTAAGTTTGGTATTTTTATAAATTTTCAGTAGTTTGTTACTGATTTTGGCCTTCATCATCAACTTAAAAAAAAAAACCTTTTTAAATAAAGTCGCCCGTCTTTAATCGATTTAATCCTAATCCTAACCTGAACTTTTCCTTAAACTTTTAGCTTGTATTTTTAGACCCTTTTTGCTCTTTTAGATGAAATGGGTCATTTTTAATCGACTTTAGTCCCATATATTCTAACCCGGATTTCTCCAAAAACTGCAAATTTTCACTTTTAGACACTTTTTTTAAATGTTTAACCCATTTTGGCCATAATTTCAATTCGAATTTCTCCAAACCCTCTAAGTTTGGTATTTTTATAAATTTTCAGTAGTTTGTTACTGATTTTGGCCTTCATCATCAACTTAAAAAAAAAAAACCTTTTTAAATAAAGTCGCCCGTCTTTAATCGATTTAATCCTAATCCTAACCTGAACTTTTCCTTAAACTTTTAGTTTGAATTTTTGGACCTTTTTGCTCTTTTAGATGAAATGGGTCATTTTTAATCGACTTTAGTCCCATATATTCTAACCCGGATTTCTCCAAAAACTGCAAATTTTCACTTTTAGACACTTTTTTTAAATGTTTAACCCATTTTGGCCATAATTTCAATTCGAATTTCTCCAAACCCTCCAAGTTTGGTATTTTTATAAATTTTCAGTAGTTTGTTACTGATTTTGGCCTTCATCATCAACTTAAAAAAAAAACTTTTTAAATAAAGTCGGCCGTTTTTAATCGATTTAATCCTAATCCTAACCTGAACTTTTCCTTAAACTTTTAGTTTGTATTTTGAGACCCTTTTTGCTCTTTTAGATGAAATGGGTCATTTTTAATCGACTTTAATCCCATATTCTAACCCGGATTTCTCCAAAAACTGAACATTTGCACTTTTAGACGCTTTTTTTAATTGTTTAACCCATTTTGGCCATAATTTCAATTTGAATTCCTCCAAACCCTCCAAGTTTGTATTTTTATACATATTGAGTATTTTTTTTCTGATTTTGGCCTCCATCATCAACTTTTTAAGAAAAAAACATCAAAAATGTTTCACCCATTTTGGCCATAATTTCAATTTGAATTTCTCCAAACCCTCCAAGTTTGTATTTTTATACATGTTGAGTATTTTTTTTTACTGATTTTGGCCTTTATCATCAACTTTAAAAAAAAAAATCAAAATTTATTTTTTTAGATAAAGTCGGCCGTTTTTTATCGATTTTAGTCCTAATCCTAACCTGAACTTTTCCTTAAACTTGTATTTTTAGACGCTTTTTGCTCTTTTAGATAAAATGGGTAATTTTTAATCGACTTTAGTCCCATATTCTAACCCGAATTTCTTCAAAAATCTCCAAATTTGCACTTTTAGAGGCTCTTTTTAAAATGTTTAACCCATTTTAGCCATAATTTCAATTTGAATTTCTCCAAACCCTCCAAGTTTGTATTTTTATACATTTTGAGTATTTTTTTACTAATTTTGGCCTTCATCATCAACTTTAAAGAAAAACATCAAAATTTACTTTTTTAGATAAAGTCGGCCGTTTTTAATCGTTTTAATCCTAATCCTAACCTGAACTTTTCCTTAAACCTTTAGTTTGTATTTTTAGACCATGTTTGCTCTTTTAGATGAAATGGGTCATTTCTAATCGACTTTAGTCCCATATTCTAACCCGAATTTCTCCAAAAAGTGCAAATTTGCGCTTTTAGACGCTTTTTTTTTAAATGTGTAACCCTCTTTGGCCATAATTTCAATTTGAATTCCTCCAAACCCTCCAAGTTTGTATTTTTACACATTTTGAGTATTTTTTTTACTGATTTTGGCCTTCAACATCAACTTTAAAAAAAAAGCATAAAAATTTACTTTTTTAGATAAAGTCGGCCGTTTTTAATCGATTTAATCCTAATCCTAACCTGAACTTTTCCTTAAACCTTTAGTTTGTATTTATAGACCATTTTTGCTCTTTTAGATGAAATGGGTCATTTCTAATCGACTTTAGTCCCATATTCTAACCCGAATTTCTCCAAAAAGTGCAAATTTGCGCTTTTAGACGCTTTTTTTAAATGTTTAATCCATTTTGGCCATAATTTCAATTTGAATTCCTCCAAACCCTCCAAGTTTGTATTTTTATACGTTTTGAGTAAGTTTTTAATGATTTCGCATTTGCATTGCATTCAGGGTAAAACTATCTACTACAGCTCGGGTCGAAAATGTTGCACTCAGTATGAAATTCGCTGCACATGTTTTCCCAATAAAACATACCAAACTGCACGAAGGTTACCATTACCAATCGAACGTGTATAGAGGGCACTAGTTTTGCACTGGGGTTCCCAATCGAAAACGCTATAAGAAACATAGGAATCGCAAAACTCCTGCATCCTTGTCTAGCGCTAGCGCAAGGGCAGTTCTAAGACATATTCTGTCGAGTGATAGAGTGACATTTAAAATGAAGGACGTTACTGTCAATGTCGGAAAAAATGATAAGATAAGTTAGGTTTTGTTATTTTAATCAAAATAGAAAATAATAAAATTAACGAGGGAAAGACTGTTTATTGTCTCCCTGTTCTGTTATGCAAAAACACATTAAGAGTCCTGAAAGAACAATAAAATATCCATTCAAACCCTCAGGAACATACTCGGAACTGCAGTGCCACAAGAAGTGTTGCAATGTAAACAATGACCCAGTAGGTAAGAAAAATGCACCCTTTACTCCATAAAACTAGCAGCAGCACAAAACCAGGAGAGTTCCTTCAGTGAATGAACTGCAAGGGCAAAATGAAGCAAAACTTGATAAGTACAAAAATGAAATTGGAAGCATTGTCTTTAGACAGACTACACAATGGTGAAAGTCAGTAATTCAAATGTGTGAGGCATAAACTCAATAAAGAGATATAGGCAAACATTAAGGTATGTTAATAATTAAAATTAGGAAGTGACAGTAATGGCAAAAAATGATCATGACCTATTTGTAGCTCTTCTTCTTTGTATTCTGCCATCTCCTGCCGGAGGTTGGCGATCCAATTGGCAATCATTATCCTGGATGTATAGGCTCTGAAGATGTCAATTGAGGTACATCCAAACCGTCTTCTTAAGTCTTTCAGCCAGGAGTTCTGCCTTCTCCCCACTGATCTTTTTCCCTGTATTTTTCGTTCAATGATTAGTCTCAAGAGTTCATACCTTTCGCCTCGTCTTTCTCTCCTTAACAATCAGTATCAGTTCTTTGATTTTCTCATCTGCGCAAGGACTTCCAAGTTAGTGACTCTCTGCACCCACAAAATTCTTAAGGATGGTATAGGTACATCTCAAAAACGTCCAGCTTTTTCTCTGGAGACACATCGAGAGTCCACCCTTTGCTGCCATATAACAAGATTGAAAATATGTAACATCTAATCATGTGCATTCTATGTTCTAGGCTCAGTTCATTTTTGTATCGTCAGATTGTATCTGGTAAAAAATTGCTTCATATCAATAAATGTTCATATCAATAAATTCGTAGCTCAGAACTAAAAGTTGCTGTTGATTTTTGCTTCCGAAATAGTCAAAAGGTTTGTTTTGATTTTGTAGTCCTACTTAAATCTTACTTACAAACTAGAGACTTTTTTTTAATTCATACCTTTTTTATTCCTGGTGAAAAATAAATTGTTAGTTTGAAAATTACCCTTAGAGAACTGATTTATTTTACACCTTCCAGAGATTCTCAATTCTTTTAAAACCCTACATATAAATTTCTTCAATTAATAAATATAAATGCTTAAAACAGTAAAAAAAGTTGCCTTGATCTTTATAGTTCTAAAGCAAATCTACAAACTTCTCAATTCCTAAGAAACAGAAATGTTAGTTTTTACCGAGGTTTTTACTTATTTCAACTTACATCATGTTCTAAAATTCATAAATCTTTATTCTTGATAGAAAACAACCTGTTAGCTCGAGAATTACACTTTAAACAACTCATTAATTTTCCTCACTATTTTTCTTTCTTTAATTATATTTATTTTCCACCTTTCACAGATTCCAATTTATAATTTCTCAACTGGTTTCTCAATTCTTTTAAAACCTGTTTATAAATTTGTACAATTATCAAATATTAATCTTTACAATTGTTTTTGATTTAAGCCAGTGAGAGAGGGTCGATTTGCTCTTTGTAGTTCTAAAGTTTCAATTGTATGAATTTCTCAATTCTTGAAAATAAAAAATGCACAGTCCTTACTTGTTTCTATTTACTGCTAAACTTGCTGCTTTCTAAAATTTATAACTGCAGTGAAAAACAAGTTTTTAGTCAACAATTTTCACTTGAAAACCAACTATATTTCCCCCTTACACAGATTCAAATTCACAATCGGGTGTTTTAGTGTTTCTTTTTTTAATGCGTTGCATTTTATTCTACATTAATTTTGAGGAGATTCGTATGATTTTTTATTTGACTCAATGGTTACTTATCTTAAACTGCTAAAAAAAAATTATTAAAATTCATAATTCAAAAGTTAAGGTAGACGACCGCGTGACGTCACTTATACCAAATACGACGCAATGCCACAAGGTGGCGCCAGTTGAACATCCAATTAGAATAATAGAGTCCATTTCAAGTAGATATTCATCTACTAAGCAGAGATTGACATATAAATGACACATTTACTTGAATGGAATAGGAAGAATCTGTCAATTCCTCATCCTGCTAGATGAATATCTATTTGAAATGGACCATAACAGTGCAAAATAAAAATATATAACTCCGGAATTTTTTTAGCAGACGAAACACGTGACTTATTCAATTCAATTATCAGATTATCTCCCATATCAAACTAAAAAAGGACAGATATAATCTGACCATCGCGACGTTGCCATATCGTCCTTTTATAAACTTTCATACGGGGTGTTTATTATAAAAATTCATCTAGTTGGCTGTGAAATGTCAAAAGAAAAGGATGGAGAACACAAAAGTCCATTTATTTTGATTATGTCATCCTTTTCTGTCAAAATTTCATAGCCTGCTAGATGAATTTTTATAATGAAAACCCCGTATATTCTCATATGTCACGATTCCGATTGACCCCATTTAGTAGACTACCTAGAATATGTAGACTACTAATAAGCGTGCTCATATGGGGTGTTCATTATAAAACTTTATCTAGCAGGCTATGACATTTTAACAGAAAAGGATGATATAATCAAAGTAAATGGATTTTTTATTCTTCATCCTTTTCTTTTGACATTTCACAGCCAACTAGATGCAGTTTTATAATGAACACCTCGTATATTAGGGTTAAACGACTGACAACACCGGCATATCTACCTAACCTTGAAATTTACAAAATCAAAGATTTTGTGCTTTGTGTACGTTTTCCAAGATTTTCTTATACGATTATTGCGATTTTCCTCACGTTTTTTCATATTTATTGTGAAAACGTGAACAGAAAAGATGTCAAAGTCTTAGTAAAAACTGAAAAGAACTTGTAGCCTCCCTCTTGAGATATTTTGAATTGGAGGAATTTGACAATGGAGGCCCCCTTTTACCAATCACTGCCATTCAACAACGAGTTGCAGTTGCCTCAGTTCTACATTTAGCCACTGTCTCCAAAATATCACTGGAAATGAAGGAAGAAAGGGCTCTTAAAAATGTAAAAAATTACAATATACAAAATATTGAAAAAACAAGAAACAGTAGATGTGACATTGACAACAGTAGAACACTATCAGGGTAACGAACTAATGAAAACAGTAAATCTCGCCATTCGCAACACTGATTTGAGATTATCGTAAAAAGGCGCCATGAATAATAACATAGAACATCTACAGAGACATCTCATGGCGCTAACGCTAACTAGCATACAATTATCCTACACTTAAAAGTAGGATATCGTTCAAATTACGTATGTTAAATCAGCCTTTTAGACCTTCACGGATAGATGGCGCCACATCTGTAATTACTTTAATTTTCGATAATTTGCCTGGCGGGCTTTAGACCTTCTCGAATAGGTAAATAAACATAAGCGCATGCTTTTATGGATCACGCTCCAGGACAGTGTTGCCAATGTGTTTAACTTATAGATGGGCGAAGGGAAAATTCCCAAAAAAACCTTTTTGGGTTTTTACCCGGGTTTTTTTCCCATCTAATAAAACCGGAATTTTCCAGGGAATAAACCGTCAAAAATAAAAAAATCGGGTGAAACCCATCTCTAGTTAACTTATCTATGAAACTGCTTAAAGTCATTTTCGTTTCGCACCGGTTTTGGTTCTGGTTGACATAAAAACGACAGACCAGCTGATTTTCAACCAATCATCGTTAAAAATCAGCTGTCATTTTTATGTCAACCAGAACCAGAAGTGTTCTGAAACGAAAATGACTTCTGATTATAATAACGTGCGTTCGTTTAAAAAAAATCTCAAGCAGGCCATGGAATTAGAACAGTAGGCCTGAGATGACTTCATAAAAACAATTGAAAGTTGAAAATGTCATAAAACGTTCCGATTTTAATTTTTTTTTATGAACTTATCTCAGTCAAGAGTTTTAATTCCATGGCTTGGTAAGAGGTTTTTTTTGTATACACCCTATATAATAAGAAATGACCTAGCAAATATGGACAGACCAAAAAAATGCCGATATTTCTCTAAAAATAGCCTCCTTTTTGGCAAGAAGTCCGATTTTTAAGACACCCGTGACGTGATATTATAGTCAGGGCACATCAATTGGCGAATTGTCGTAAGATGTTAGGTGACGTCAATTCACCGGAATGGACTCAGTTTTTCTCGGCTAAAAGGCTGCCAAAACTATAAAACAGCAGGGTCTTTCCAGATGTAACATTCTAGGTCGTTGGGTGTAGCGTTTTGGGTTGGCGCCTGGCAGCAACTATAAACCATTCACTTATTATTGCCGTCAAGTAGGCGTTGGAAATCTAACTTTGACATTTTTATCATATCTTCTCAACATGTGCCGAAAAGAGATAGGTATAAAAAAAAGGAGTGAATGAGGTATAGGTGGTATAGCAAATCTGGATAGACCCTCCTGTGCTACTTCCTGGAACTGACGTCACCTGACATCCTACATCAAATAATTATTCGAAATTGCGATTTGCCAATTAACGTGCTGTGCCGATAAAATTACGTCATGGGTATCTTTAAATTTGCGGATTTCCGGCCAAAAAACGGAGTCATTTTTAGGAAAATATCGCCTCTGTTTGTAGTAGTAGTAGCAGAAATTTTCCCCGTTTTTTTCTCCCGAAGTCCGTCGTTTTTAAGGGACCCATGACGTAACCATCAATTGGTAAATCGCCAGAAGTGACGCTGTAGTTTTGTTCTTCAATAGCCGAGTTCGGTAATTCCATCCGAGCGCTCCGGACACAGACCATCTCCCAAAATCTTAACAAGGTAGAGTGAGATAGACTGATATCCCGAGCGCTCGGGATGTAATTACGGAACTCAACTAGTGTTTGCAAAAACAAAAACAGATTATCTTTTCGGGCAAAAAATAGGGCTAATTGGGTGAAATCCGAAGAAAAACTTAAATCTGCTAATACCGTTATAAATTAAATTTAACAGAAAACGTGGAAATAGACGCATTTTTAGCAATTTTCTTTCCATTCCTGTCAATGTCAAATCTAAGAAACGTCAAAACGGTAGCCATTTTGACGAAAATCGGCGTCCCGAGTGCGGCAACGCGGCAACGTCGCGCAGAATCGAATTGTTTGTGGTTGAATATGGAAGGCGAGTGGAGCTGGAGCCGCATATTTTGAGAAAGTGTGTTTTAATTACCACGTGTACGATCAAGTGTTTAGCTCTGTGCCGCAATTCAACGCTAAAACCATTCTTTCGCCAGTTTTTCGTAAGTATCCACCAAATTTAACTCTCATTAGAGCTTAAAAACCCTCAGAATAGGGCTTTGTTGTGTTGACGGTGTGCTTTTGCCACGCTTTTTCCTATTCGTTCAGCACGCGTTTTTCAATTGTAAAAGCTGGTTTTATTGGAATTTGTTCAGTTTTTGCGCGTTTGTTAGTGTGGTTATTAGGTAAGAACCTAATGGTGCGTGTGGGAATGTAACAGGCAAGCAAAGGAAATGGTTGAGCATAAGTCGCAATGGATTAGAATCTTAGTTCATTGCACCTACTGACCTGAGGCTGCTAGCCAACAACCACTTGTTTAGCTGTAGTTGACCATAAGGATTTCAGCAGGGAGATTAAAAACCTTATATTAGGAAAATAAAGCAAACAAACTTTATTTTGTTTGCTTTATTGGACTACTCTAGGTTCAAATGGTCGAGGAGAGTAGGTAGGCAATCTAGAATCAGCCAGAGTGAGGAAGCCCTAGCAGCATTCTACTCTTTGGTTTTATAAAATTGAGTTATTTTATGCTGAGTGATAAAAAATATAAGGTGAACACAGCTCACACCAGATTACCTTTGGGTAAGGGCAACTCGGCTTTATAAAACATGGCATCAGTGCTTTTTAGGTCTTGAGACTGAATGATTTGATAGAACTCTGGGAACGCTGTGAGTCCTTGACCCACTTTAAAAGATTTGTACTTTTTCTACTCTGATTTCCAAGATAAATTTTGTGGTGCCATTATTTCCTGGCCAGCTTGCTCTATTGTCCCTATACCTACAGGGTGTCATGTTCTGTAAGCGCATGGTCAAAAGACTACAGGAACATTCTCTGGGTCAATAAAATAATTTGATCATAATTTTATTAAAAATAAAGTGTATGTTTGGTTCCACAGCTATTGATGAGTAAAGTTCTCGATTTTAAATATCTATAGAATCTACGGTGTAGGGAAAATCGGTAGAACTTGGGACAAGGCAGCAAAAATACAACTTTTCCTTGACGTTTCATTTAATTGTACTTAAACACCATCAGATGATTGTGTGTAATAAAGTAAAACATGAATAATGGAAAAAAGCACCACAGTGAAGTATAAACCTCACAGATAAAATTTTAAAATTGCTCTAGTCGTAATAGGATACAAAAACACATCAGGATGATGTTTAGGTACAATTAAATTGTTGAGAAAAGGGTATTTGTATTTATTTTTGCCACCTTATCCCAAATTTGTCTGATTTCCCTGACACCATAAATTGACTCTGGGACACAATTTTCATCTATATCTAGAGAATGTTGTGATGAATTTGAATTAAATTTAATGCGGACTTGTTTCTAAGTAAGACTGATGTTTTTATGTACAAAGGGACAGTAAACTACTCTACACTTGACATAGCACTGTATCTCGGCTATTACAAAAAATAGCACAAAAAGTCAAAGAGAAATATTTAAAGTTTTTCATATGTGATTTAGTGGTGAAATTATGATTTATTGATTGAACATAGCCTAGGAAATGTTAAAGAGTATTGTCAAGGATATACCCAAGATTATATTATTATCTATGGGTCTATGAGTATTCTGTACTCATAGATAATTACTGTTCTATAATTACATAATACTTATTTAGCAAAAATAATTTTACTTGAATGAATTGTCTGTTATTTTATAAGTAATTTTATAGAAAAATTGGCACATTTTCTACTTTTTGTGTGAGACAGAGTTCAAACTGTCAGTTTTGCCACTTAGTACCATACAATTAATAATTACCTAAAGAACATTTTTTACAAATGACTTTTTGACACTTCTGTCACTGAAGATAAAAACAAAAATGCAAATTTGATAAATGGTGGGAATTGTAGTAGGCAAAGGCTTTTAAAATTTGCCATATTGGCAACTTTTACAAACTTTGCTCTACCGAAAAAGAAATTTTCTCACAATTTCCAAGGCCCTTGATTTTTCAAAACTTAAATTATGTAATAAAAATAGAAATTAGTCTTTGACCAAGCAGAGTTACTTATTTACTTTTACTTAGTGTCGTTTCACCTATCCAGGGACACACTGTAGATATCTATTTAAGTTAAAATAAAAGAGATAGTTGGGGAAGAAAAGATCATACACCGTGTCCAGAAATTGTTGATATTATTATGCATTTGACAGTAATGGAATTATTTCCCTTCCTAGACCAGTAATGAGATACTTCCAAGATTTTAAAAAGACAGAAATGTCATCATTACATATGTGGTTGAAAATAAAAAGTCTAACGCCTTTTGCCCCCAAACTTAATCACACGCGTCGTTATTATTTTTGGGTCTCCTTTTAGAATTCCTTTAGTTTCCTCCGAGGTTTACTCTTTGTCCACCTCTTTCTGCTTTGTAAATTTTTTGAAAATCTCTTTTTTTGAAGTTTTGTGTTCAGTTACAGTTACCTTCAGCTTCTTACCTTGTTTTTTATTTTTTAAATATAAACTTCTTGTTAGGTAATTTTTTCTCAACGACTCTTCTACTATTTTATGAAATCGCTCAGGCAACTTTTCAATGGTAACAGTGTTTCCTCTTGGGACAGTTCCTATTTCAGTTTTGTCTTCTTTACTTCTTTTCGTCTTTTTGTTCCTACTGACACCATCTTGAGCAACTTTTTTTTTCTCGGATTTGTTCCGAAATTTTCTTCTTTTGATACTCAGGTAGCTCTTCCTGCTCACTTACTTTTGTATTCTTGTCACATGTTCTTCAACTTCCTTTTCAACCTGACGATTCGAGTTCTTTCTTCTTTATCACTTTCGCTTTGTTAATGACTTGTTTCTTAACTGTCTTCATTTTTGGGACTTTTAGTAATTGTTCTAGTAGTAATAGTCTACTACAAACGAAGGCTTTTTAGGACCTTCTAATTCTTCCTCAGTTAATGTAGCTTCAGGTTTTTTTTTTTCTTCATGGACTGCTCCAATTTTTCTTTAGCTACTTTCTTCTTTCTGATAACTAGAAGGATCGTCTTATTCTCCTCAGAATAAGACGACATGTTTTCTTTTTGTGGATTTGTTCCGAAATTTTCTTCCTTTGATACTCAGGTTCTTTTGGTAGCTCTTCCTGCTCACTTACTTTTATTGTATTCTTGCCACAATTTTTTCGCCTTCCTTTTCAACAGTGACAATTCGAGTTCTTTCATCTTTATAACTTTCCTTTTCTTAATGAGTTGTTTCTTAACTGACTTCACCATTGAAACTTTTGGTAATTCTTCTACTATAAATAGAACCTTCTAGTTCTTCCTCAGTTAATATAGTTTCAGGTATCTTTTATTCTTCTTGAACAGCTCCCAACTCTTTAGCTACTTCTGATAACTAGAACGATCGTGTTTTTTCTCCTCAATAGAACCTCCTTCAACCTTCTTGCCTTCAACTACTTTCTTTTTGGTCACTTTAATTGATACAATGTCCTGTTCTGCAATTCCTCCTAAAACAGTATCTTTTTTGTTTCTTCTTTACCCACCTATCTTTTTCTTTATAATTTTCTTTTTAAGGGGTTTCCTAGATCTACACAACAATTAGGCAGTTACTGCAGTTGTCGACTTTTCATCCTCTTCTTCGACAGTTACACATTCTGTTTTTCCTTTCTTGTCTCCCTCCTTTTTAATAACACCGTTCTTGACCACCTTCTTAGGGACGTATTCTTATACCACTATGATTCTTCAACTAATTCGGTTTTTTTTTCCTAACTCGCTTGTCTTCCTCTTCAAGAGGTAGCTTCTCAATGTCTTCATTTCATTCATCACCTACCTTCTTTTTCATTATAATCTTCGTGTTAATCTTCTTAAATACTTCATTGGTTTCCTCCCTTGCAGGTTGCAGGCCCCTTTCTTCACAGTTACTGTTGCTTTGGGCTTTTACCTTATTCTTTGATTTCTTTTTTTCTTACTTTTCTTCCTTATTCTTTTCAACCACACTCTTTTTGACTACCTTCTTCTTATAGACGCGTTCTTCTATGAGTGTGGTTTCTTCAACTAGGTACTTCCGGAAACTCCTCAACAACCTTTTCGGATTCTTCGAGCTCTTCAACATTTGCTGAGGTTTCTGGCAATTTCTCTTTTTCTTCAACTCTGAGGATTCTGTCTTTTCTTCTATACCAACTTTCTTTTTTTTTATTACTTTCTTCTTTGAAGCTCTTTTCTAGAATCTTTTCTGGTAGATTTTCGACCGTCGCGATCCAAGCGCTACGGAAAACTCTTCTAGTGTTACTGAACTTTCAGGTTTCTTGCTTTTTTCATCAACGGTGACGATCAAGTCTTAGACGCCTTTTTTATTCATTATAACGCGTTTCTTCAACTCGTAAACGACTTTTTCGTTAGATGTCTACAATCCAAAACACGCTTTATATATTCCTTCATTGGACGTTTGACTACGGGAAGCCAGACCTGAATTAATGATAATTACCCATTAGAGTTATTGATTTCACAATGCTTACTACTAATCCAACACTAATATGAGCATTTTTGTTACAGATACACCTATAATAGAGTAGCTGAAAATGAACGGTAAGTGAATCCTTAATTGCCTTAATAGTTTTAACGTTTCTGAAGACATAGCTACAGCCTTCCTCAGAGCAATTTTTATTTTTCGTCGCCCCTCGACGAGAACGAAGAGGTTTCTTATAATAAAATATTGTAATTGCCATATCCTTGACCTCTGGCCAATGCCCGGCCAACATCAGTGGGTCAACGATCTAACGTTAGTATAAAAGACAATTTCGAGATGGATTCGCAGAGCCTTGAAGTCGATGTCTCCGTTAGGTCCAACTTGATCAAACGTCTAGACTTTCGTTCTGAAATTTCTAACGGTCAGTTTCGTCAAACAGGCTTGGTCCGAATAAATTGATACCGGTTATGTACTGGTTCAGACACTTATTTGTATGAATTATAGAACCTAAACTAATATATTAGAATAAATTGGTTTTTTTCCATTCGTTTTGTCGTTCCTAAGCCGCGTGAGGAACATAAATCGATGCCTGAAAATAAACTCGTTTTGAGTCAATATTTAGTTTATTGAGGTTCCAGGCTAAATCGTTGTCTAATTGCATTAGAATAATATTTGCACAGTCGCTGACGTGATTGATATGGCAAGAAAAAATATAAGTAGTATAAAGACTGGTTTGATGGTACCGCCTCCGACTTTAGGAATGTGTGTACAACGGGGAGAGGCACCATGCATCATATGTTTTTTGCTGCTAGTCAATATTCCAAACAAATCCTTCCTTGTCCGATAAACATGTTTACCTGCTCAAATTTAATTATTACGTGCAAGTTTAGATTAAAAATAAGGCTTCCAGAAAATCCTCTACTAATAGGCAAAAAACATGCGGTGATGTTTTAATCCTAAAAGTGCTTCAGTAAAGGTCATGTGACGCTCTTAAATTTCGTAATTATCAGTCTCCATGAGGTTCACACGATAAGAGTTACTGTTTTATTATTAGCAAATAAAGATTTATTTGTTTATTTACGTTTCCATCTCGAGCACTTTAATTTGCAACTAAGACAAAGTTTTTGGTTTTTGGAGGCTTGTTCCTGCCATATCAATTCTCAGACAGCTTTTTAAAACCTACTTATAACGATTATGTTGTTTAATGTCGAGTATTTAAAAACATTATAGTCATTATCAATATGATAGGAGAGTTCCCACGAATATTCCGCGAGACCTACACGTTGACACTTAACCTAAAAGGTTAATGTAAATACATAGATAGATAACAGTTTCTATAGGCGTTTGATTATAGTTTTTTCTCAATGGGTCATCCAAAGGGTCATTTAAGGCACATGGCAACTTTTAGTATTGTCCATCAGTCGCATGCTTTTGACAGATCAAGAAAACATGAACTCAAAGAGTCGAGTTTGCTTCAGCAAGTTTTATGCAAAACTAGAATAATATACAACTTTATGAAGCAATAAACAGGTGTTAAGTAAACGAAGGAATATTTTTGATGTGCTAACAAATGACGAACTTTATCTAGTGTCGGGTGACTGAAACGTTCCTTAGACTCTATAGGAACTAATAGCTAATCAATTTGCACCTTTAATGTTAATGAAATTTAACGTTTAGTAATGAATGGCGACGATGATCGTGACCGCACTCGCGTTTCCACGTGACTATGTTGTTTTATTGGATTTCTCCATTAATCCAATTAAGTACGCTGGCGATGATGCATTAGCTGAGGTTTTGCTGGTGGGTTGCCAAAGTCCTGCCGAGCACATGGAACCCCATTGTACAGGCAAAACAAAAATATTTTTAATTATTATTAGCACTATTAATATCCTTTCGAGTACTGCCCACTAAACTTCAAGCAGTAATTTTAGTCCTTAGAGATATTTTTATGGCTAAAGGTCATTCAAATCAAGTCGTTAAAATGAGGATCAACAAACAACGTTTATAAAACGGTTTTGCTTGTCTCCTGCCGATATCGAAAGGAATTCCCAAGTTTAAAATAGGATTTTATCTCATCTTATTATCTAATTGCATTAGTGAGAAAGTGGCAACACAGCCCAGCTTCTTTAGGGCCAATAGCGTTAGCAATATGGCCGCACAATATTTGACAGCTTTATGAGGGTTATTACGTATGTCGAAAAAACTGTGTTGCCAAACTGTCTAGTTTTCTTGGTTTTCCACTTCTTTTGTTGCGCAATTATTACGCGAGTTAAACAATTTAAGTTTTTGTGCGTCACCGTTAAGCCTGATTGTTGATAATTTCACATAATTACTAACTGATGTTTATTCACCGATGCGTGAGCATGACTGACATCAATTTACTTTAACATAAAAACTTATAGTCGTCACTAAATTAGGTAAGAAAATTGTCCTTATCCAAAAGTTTTTTTGAATCACAATTTTGTCATTAAAAATCTCCAGAAAAACAGATTCTGTTTCTTGTTTTGGCGATTTCTTAAAATTGCAGTTTGTCACTCAAGTCGCATGTATGGTAGCAAATAGTTTTTTTTTTTGAAAACAATACTCGAGTCGTAGGTCGATAATAAATCATTTAACGTGGCACAACAATGTGTCATTTCGATGATTTATCGGGACCTGTTCTAATTGACGTTTTATAGGCTGTCTATCACTATTAGGTCATCGGTCACATGCACCTGTTATTAGGTGATTATATGTTTGTATATATACCAGCGTTTCGATTAGTCAGTATATTAAAAGAAAGTGCATACAACATACCTTAAGAGTGAACCGTGAACAGGAGCAAAATCGGAAAACCGATATTAAGAGTAAGCCCTAAATGTGCCCACAATTTCATTGTAATTCAATTTTGTAATTCAATCAAATTGCAATTCAATGTAACCACTACAACTTCAGTTCTTAACTCAACTGAGGTTAGTTATTCTTTAAAGAAATAAGCATACATTTCCTAAACCCTCTAGAACTCAGTGTCGATAGTTTTTAAATCTCATAGGAAACATAAACCTTCTAAAGCCCCTGACCTCAAGGTTTTGCTGACTTATCTTGTCCCCTAACTCGAATTTCGCCAAAAATGTATATTTTCTTTACTCTAAAGCCCTCACACTCCTGATCTTCCCAATCCCATGAACTAAAAATTGACTGTTTGATTAAATGGGGCTGTAGTGACTTAAAGCCCCCTAATCCAGTTTTGAAATAAGAAGACTTAAGGTTTCTAATACTAAAGAAAACGCGAACTTATGAATGTCGTATGTTTTCAAGCCCCCAAATTTCCTAAACATTCTCTAAAATTCAGTGTCGATAGCTTTCAAATCTCCTGGAAACATAAACCATCTGAAGCCCCTGACCTCAAGGTTTTGATGACTTGTTCCCTAACTCATTTCGATAATCACTTGAAGTCCATATTGTAATTTCTACAAAAATGTTTTATTTTAAAGCCCCCATACTCTTAATCCTCCCAATTCCATGAACTAAAAATTGACTGTTTGATTGAAGTCGCTGTAGTGACCTAAAGCCCCCTAATCCAGTTTTGAAATAAGACCGAAGACTTAAGGTTTCTAATACTAAATAAAACAGGAACTTATGAATGTTTATGAGCTTTCAAGCCCTCAAATCTTCTAACCCTCTAGAACTCAGGGTCAATAGTTTATAAATCTCCTTGAAACATAAACCATCTAAAGCCCCTGACATCAAAGTTTTGCTGAGTTATCTTGTCCCCTAACTCATTTCGATAATCACTTGAAGTCCCTACTGCAATTTCGCTAAAATTGACTGTTTGATTGAAGCCGCTATAGCGATTTAAAGCCCCCTAATTCAGTTTTCAAATAAGACCGAAGACTTAAGGTTTCTAATTCTAAAGAAAATACGAACTTATGAATGTTTATGAACTTTCAAGTCCCCAAATCTTCAAAACCTTCTCTAGAACTCAGTGTCGATAGTTTTTAAATCTCCTGGAAACATAAACCATCTAAAGCCCCTGACCTCAAGGTTTTGCTGACTTATCGTGTCCCCTAACTCATTTCGATAAGCACTATTGCAATTGCTCCAAAAATGTATATTTTCTTTAATCTAAAGCCCCCACATTCATAATCCTTCCAATCCCATAAACTAAAAATTAACTGTTTGATTGAAGCCTCTGCAGTGACTTAAAGCCCCCTAATCTAGTTTTGAAATAAGACCGAAGACTTAAGGTTTCTAATACTAGAGAAAACACGAACTTATGAATGTTTATGAGCTTTCAAGCCCCCAAATCTCCTAAAACTTCTGTAGAACTCAGTGTCAATAGTTTTTAAATGTCCTGAAAACATAAACCATCTAAAGCCCCTAACCTCAAGGTTTTGCTGACTTATCTTGTCCCCTAACTCATTTCGATAAGAACTATTGCAATTTCTCCAAAAATGTATATTTTCTTTAATCTAAAGTCCCCACATTCATGATCCTTCTAATCCCATAAACTAAAAATTAACTGTTTCATTGAAGCCGCTGTAGTGACCTAAAGTCCCCTAATCCAGTTTTGAAATAAGACCGAATACTTAAGGTGTCTAATACTAGAGAAAACACGAACTTATGAATGTTTATGACCTTTCAAGCCCCCAAATCTCCTAAAACTTCTGTAGAACTCAGTGTCAATAGTTTTTAAATCTCCTGAAAACATAAACCATCTAAAGCCCCTGACCTCAAGATTTTGCTGACATATCTTGTTCTCTAACTCATTTCGATAAGCACTATTGCAATTTCTCCAAAAATGTATATTTTCTTTAATCTAAAGTCCCCACATTCATGATCCTTCCAATCCCATAAACTAGCTGTAGTGACCTAAAGTCCCCTAATCCAGTTTTGAAATAAGACCGAAGACTTAAGGTTTCTAATACTAAAGAAAACAGGAACTTATGAATGTTTATGAGCTTTCAAGCTCCCAAATCTCCTAAACCTTCTCTAGAACTCAGTGTCGATAGTTTGTAAATCTCCTGGAAACATAAATCATGTCAAGCCCCCGACTTCAAGGTTTTGCTGACTTATCTTGTCCCCTAACTCATTTCGATAATCACTTGTTGTCACTATTGCAATTTCGCCAAAAATGTAATTTTTTTTTAATCTAAAGCACCCACACTCCTGATCCTCTCAATCCCATAAACTAAAAATTGACTGTTTGATTGAAACCGTTGTAGTGACCTAAAGCCCCCTAAACCACTTTTGAAAAAAAACTTAAGACTTAAGGACTGTAATACTAAAGAAAACACGAACTTATGAATGTTTATGAGCTTTCAAGCCCTCAAATCTTCTAACCCTCTAGAACTCAGTGTCAATAGTTTAAAAATCTCCTTGAAACATAAACCATCTAAAGCCCCTGACCTCAAGGTTTTGCTGACTTATCTTGTCCCCTAACTCATTTCGATAAGCACTATTGCAATTTCTCCAAAAATGTATATTTTTCTTTAATCTAAAGTCCCCACATTCATGATCCTTCCAATCCCATAAACTAAAAATTAACTGTTTGATTGAAGCCGCTGTAGTGACCTAAAGCCCCCTAATCCAGTTTTGAAATAAGACCGAAGACTTAAGGTTTCTAATACTAAAGAAAACAGGAACTTATGAATGTTTATGAGCTTTCAAGCCCCCAAATCTCCTAAACCTTCTCTAGAACTCAGTGTCGATAGTTTTTAAATCTCCTGGAAACATGAACCATGTCAAGCCCCCGACTTCAAGGTTTTGCTGACTTATCTTGTCCCCTAACTCATTTCAATAATCACTTGATGTCACTATTGCAATTTCGCCAAAAATGTAAATTTTCTTTAATCTAAAGCACCCACACTCCTGATCCTCCCAATCCCATAAACTAAAAATTGACTGTTTGATTGAAACCGTTGTAGTGACCTAAAGCCCCCTAATCCACTTTTGAAAAAAAACTTAAGACTTAAGGACTGTAATACTAAAGAAAACACGAACTTATGAATGTTTATGAGCTTTCAAGCCCTCAAAAATCTTCTAACCCTCTAGAACTCAGTGTCAATAGTTTATAAATCTCCTTGAAACATAAACCATCTAAAGCCCCTGACCTCAAGGTTTTGCTGACTTATCTTGTCCCCTAACTCATTTCGATAAACACTATTGCAATTCCTCCAAAAATGTATATTTTCTTTAATCTAAAGTCCCCACATTCATGATCCTTCCAATCCCATAAACTAAAAATTAACTGTTTCATTGATGCCGCTGTAGTGACCTAAAGTCCCCTAATCTAGTTTTGAAATAAGACCGAAGACTTAAGGTTTCTAATACTAACGAAAACAGGAACTTGTAAATGTTTATGAGCTTTCAAGCCCCCAAATCTCCTAAACCTTCTCTAGAACTCAGTGTCGATAGTTTTTAAATCTCCTGGAAACATAAACCATCTGAAGCCCCTGACCTCAAGGTTTTGCTGACTTATCTTGTCCCCTAACTCATTTCGATAATCACTTGATGTCACTATTGCAATTTCGCCAAAAATGTAAACTTTCTTTAATCTAAAGCACCCACACTCCTGATCCTCCCAATCCCATAAACTAAAAATTGACTGTTTGATTGAAACCGTTGTAGTGACCTAAAGCCCCCTAATCCACTTTTGAAAAAAAACTTAAGACTTAAGGACTGTAATACTAAAGAAAACACGAACTTATGAATGTTTATGACCTTTCAAGCCCCCAAATCTCCTAAAACTTCTGTAGAACTCAGTGTCAATAGTTTTTAAATCTCCTGAAAACATAAACCATCTAAAGCCCCTGACCTCAAGGTTTTGCTGACTTATCTTGTCCCCTAACTCATTTCGATAAGCACTATTGAAATTTCTCCAAAAATGTATATTTTCTTTAATCTAAAGTCCCCACATTCATGATCCTTCCAATCCCATAAACTAAAAATTGACTGTTTGATTGAAACCGTTGTAGTGACCTAAAGCCCCCTAATCCACTTTTGAAAAAAAAAATAAGACTTAAGGACTGTAATACTAAAGAAAACACGAACTTATGAATGTTTATGAGCTTTCAAGCCCCCCAAATCTCCTAAACCTTCTCTAGAACTTAGTGTCGATAGTTTTTAAATCTCTCGGAACCATAAACCATCTAAAATCCCTGACCTAAAGGTTTTGCTGACTTATCTTGCCCCCTAACTCATTTCGATAATCACTTGAAGTCCCTGTTGCAATTTCGCCAAAAATATATAATTTCTTTAATCTAAAGCCCCCACATTCATGATCCTTCGAATCTCATAAACCTAAAAATTAACTGTTTGATTGGAGCCGCTGTAGTGACCTAAAACCTCCTAATCCAGTTTTGAAATAAGACCGAATACTTAAGGTCTCTAATAGTAAAGAAAACACGAGATTCTGAGTGTTTATGAGCTTTCAAGCCCTCAAATCAATTGTAAAATTCTAAAGATATTTTTTATGTGGTAAAATTTACCGAGTTTCTTACTATTCCAGGTATTTGAAACGAAGCCCCTGATCCGAATGCGAAATTGACATTAAAGTCCAAAAATAATTTTTAAATAAAAAAAAAATATCTGGATGTATTTTCCAGAGACCCCTACTATTTAAATGGGATTTAAGTCTCCTACCATTGTAGTTATATGAATTGAAGCACCTGACCCAAATCTGAAACTGACTTTCTAATATCCGTTTCCTCAATAACTGTATAGATATGATTCCTTCCATAGACGTTTGTGGTCCCTACTATTAAAAGAGACATTTTAATGTGATGTCTCAAGCCCCTAACTCAATTGTCAATTTATGGTAAGACTTCTTGTTTCTCTAGTGTAGGAAAATTCTTATACCTGAGGTCTTATTTCTGCAGCCCTTGATTCAAGTACGATATCATTCATCTGGAACTTCGTTGTAATATGGATGTTTGAGTTGTTTTACCCAAATTTGAAGCTCAGAAGGTATTCTAGTATTCATTTTATGTGGTAAAATGTTCGAACTTTGAAGTTCGAGTTTGAAGCTCCAGACCTTGTTTTTACTGCATGATGTTGATATATTTGTAGTTTTCTAATATCGAAAAACTATGATGTCTTTCCTATCCGGTCAAATGTTTGAGGTCTTTATTACTGACGAAAACATCTTACTCTCACTCTGCAATCAAATTTATGAGTATTCGTCATTACTTTTGAAGCCCCTAATCCAATTTTGAACCCCTAACCCAATTTTGAAGTTAATAATATGGTGTCCTAAATTTTTATGTGAATTAATGTACCGGGTATTATTTAGAAGTCTACTGTTTTTGTAATTTGAAGCCCCTGACCCCTGACCCAATTTTGAAGTTGCCCTTTTAACCCCATTTCCACACAAAAATTGTTTTGTTTTTATGTGACTTGCTTTCTTACGCCTTAAATGTTTATGTTCCAAGTATACTTCTGCTGAGAGCTGTTTTTGCATTTATGTGAAGCCCCTAACCCAATTCTGACCCTACTTGATCAGTGTTTCTTCTTGAATATCGTTAGGAATAATTTATTTTTTTGGGAGTTTGAGGTCCTTTTTTATGATATTAAAAAGTTTACTTATTACTTTGTTATCAAGACTATTAATATTTGTTATCTAAGGCCCCTAATCCAATTTTGAAGTTTTGATATATATCATCCCTTTTATGCAGTAAAATTTCTTATCCCGAGCATTTATTGTGAACTTTCTCATTTTCTTGGCAATCTTTACATTTTTTCAAGTCCCTGACCCCATTCCCAACAGTCCACAGTTTTTTGGGGAATGAGGTCCTCTGTTTTTCTCGTTTTAAAGTTTTCCAGTTTCTTGAAGTTTTTGACACAATTTTGAGGGTGTATAGCATTTTATGTAAAGCCCCTAACCCTATTTTTAACACAATTTTGATGTATTAAGATGATTTTAAACTCCAGGTATACTTCTGTTTGTACTACTTTGTGCATTGGCTCCTGGCCCAATTCTGAAACTATCAGAAATTACAATAATTATTTAACATATTTTTTTGTAGTTTGCTATTTTGTGCATTAATTTGATGCCTCTTTGCTATTAATACTTGGAGGTACTGTTACTAGAAGCGCATAAATATCACTTTACGATCAAGTGTGTGAATATTTATGACGTTGCCCCTTTTGAAATATTTGATAAAGTGAAACTTATTTGCGAAGTTTCCCGACCTTATTTAGGTCATTTATACCCCCTGGCCCAATGTTTAAGTTCTTATAATATGGTGAGGTTATGCAGCAATTAACACATATTTGGGATATTTTTTGCTCCTACATAATATCCTACATGTAACCGAATTCTTTTGCCCCTGACCCAATTCAGAGCTTTTGTGAAATGGCCCTCATGAATTATTTTATCTTTTGTGATTTTTTTTGTTAACTTTGATGGTTATTTTAGACTTCTACGGATGGTTCAGATTAGTTCTTGCTTGCCCCTGACCCAAAATTGATGGATCAGGAGCGTCAGGAATATATTTGCAGCATTTTAGCCCCCAGACACAATGATGAAGAATTATATTATTTTTGTTGGTGAAGTTAGCGGGATTAGGACAAATAATGCACCTCTTCTTTATTCGAAAATGGCCGACGTTTCGACTATTTATTTAGTCTTCATCAGGGCTAAAACTCAATAAGTTAAATGGTAACAAATCCCTGGGCCCAACCTAAAATTGTAAATACTATTTGTTAAATTATGGAACGTAAATTCCTATACATCCATTACATCTCTAAAATTTTTAAATTTAAAAAAAAAAAAAAAATTAAACAAAAAAGAAATGAAAAATATTAAATTTCTTTTTTGTTTAAAAATTTTTTAAATTTTAGAGATGTAATGGATGTATAGGAATTTACGTTCCATAATTTAACAAACAGTATTTACAATTTTATGTTGGGCCCAGGGATTTGTTACCATTTAACTTATTGGGTTTTAGCCCTGATGAAGACTAAATAAATAGTCGAAACGTCGGCCATTTTCGAATAAAGAAGAGGTGCATTATTTGTCCTAATCCCGCTAACTTCACCAACAACTTACAACTTAAGGACGCTAATTACAACAATATATTATTTTTGTTTCTTTCTATTTTTAAGGCGTTTTTGCGGTATTATAAATATGTTTTTTTTTAGGGGTTGTGATCGAGACCTCTTCGCAGAACGGCGACGCCGAGTCCGATCTAGCGCCGCCTCCCTCCGAAATGGAACAAGAGGAGGAGGAGGGGGAGGAGGAGGTCGTGTTGCAGCTCGAGTTCTTCGACGAGGTGCACCACTCCTCCATGCTGAAGGCGCTGAACATGATGAGGAAAAACCGGCACTTTTGCGACGTCATCCTTCACGTATGTGGCCTGACTGTACAATGAAACAGATTTTACCAACCGATTTTTATCGGTCACAACACGACCGCCCCCTGCTTAGTAAAGTAAAACAGTTCTTGTTGCGGACAATTGTTATTGTTGGCAGCAATTGTTGAGATCGCGCATTGTGTGACCGTTAAAAATGACGGTAAAATTGTTATTGTATACGGTCAGTTACACTACTGGGCTGCTCTCAATCAAATCCGTCATTATTGAAATAAATTATAACCAGTAGTGAGTAGCTTTTAAGTAATACTTTAACTAGTTAGATTATAGTAAATTGTCTAATAATCGACGTTGGTGGTTGCACTGCGCTTTCGCGATGTTTCGTCGATAATTTGTAGCGGTTTTTATGGGGCCAAAGTGCGGAAGTTTTTGGCTTGAAACGGCACTTTGGGCGACCTTAGGCGACGTTATTGATGTAATTGAATATCGATTATGTTTTTTCTTTTAGTCGTTGTTATATCTTATTACTTTATGACCTCCTTCTGTCCTTTAGAAATCATTTATACAATTTCACGGTCATTTGCAAGCGTGACTCATGGAAAGTAATTAATATTACCTACTAATAGTAAATAATAAGCTCTCAGAACGCCCTGAGCCTTGTCATGCATCAAATGTGACTACAAAGAGGTCTTAATTTTGTTTGTTGCAAATTTTTCCCTAAACTTTCACCACAAGGCCTGCAAAATTAATATAGTGGCTAGAAACAATCAATGTCTGTCTACTTACATCCTCAACTGATTTGTAAATAGAATCGAGAGCTCGTAATGAAGTGTACGTTTCGAGTGGGACGTGCCAATCGATCGGTCATATTCAATTACCGGGTGTTTGGCTCGCACGTGATTCTAAGCGTGATATCTCCCATGAATAAACCCACCATTTACTAGCAGAAATTCCCAATTGTCAAGGGATTATAATCAGATTTGAGTTATTTGGAGGAATTGCGCGGCTTCTTTTGTTTCGGGCATGCAACGTGAGGATGGCACCATAAATCGATTTTCTGTGCATCATTGAAGCATCTGGCACATGTAATTAATTGTTTTTCTTTTTCAGTAGGTAGTTTTTTTGGTCCTTCGAGCCGGAGTTTCCAGTCCCATCCCAACTCCTCCTTTCTCTTCCTAACTTCTATTTCTATTTATTTATATAAATCGCAGTGCAGCCATCTTAGACGTGTAGTAACCTTGTACCAACCATCTTACAGATAGTGTTTTGTTTGGGTAAATATACTAGAAATTTAAGTGCGTTCTTTCATCGATATGTGAGAACGTTTTAATTTTATCTATTTGCAGAAAAATATTCGCCACACACTTTGGTGACGGTAAAATTTTTATTTATTTATGTATTTTTGTTTTTAAATTGTTTTGTTGTTGGTGGGATCAGTTTTCTAATATGCCAATAAGTAATTGCGGACCGCTCCAACAGCCGCTTTCTTTGCTCTGCATAGGTCGGAAATACGGAAATCCACGCGCATCGGGCGGTGCTGGCCAGCGCCTCTCCGTACCTCTTTGAGCTCTTCACCACCGACCAAGACCAAAACCAGCAGAGGCTGGAGAATGTTATTACGTATAAGTTAAACGGGGGGTTCGATCAGCATGCCCTTGAAATACTCACTGACTATGCCTACACCGCCAAGTTGATTGTCAAGTACCCGCAGGTTGGTTTGCAATGGCAATCTTGAGGTGTAATGGGTTTAACATAGATCTATTGCAGGTAAAGGCGGTGTTTCTGGCCGCCACCCACCTGAAGATGGACAAGGTGGTCAAAACGTGCGGCAAGCACCTGATCAAGTATTTGTCAGTGGATAATTGCGTGGAGATACGATCAATGCCCGGTATAGGCAAAAACAAGCACTTTATACAGCAGATCGATGCGTTTATTTCCAAGAACGTAAGTTTTTAGCTTCTTTTGTAGGATTGTGACTAAGCAACAGGAGCAGTTCACAGAAATAGTCAAGAGCAACAACCTGTTGAGCCTCTACTGCGCCAAGATCGAGGTCCTCAACCAATCCAAGGAGGAAATGTCCTTTGTCAATCAGAGCTCCCTCTGCCGGCTGGTGCTGGAATGGATCAAAAGACAAATTAGCGAGGACGCGCTCAGCAAAGACACGCTGTCGGAGAAGACGTTCATGCTGTACCTGGCCATCGACAATTCGTTGCAGGACTGTATGACGCTGCCGTCGGGCGACATCAGCGACACGGAAATCGTGCAGGACTACAAGAAGATGTCGCTGAAGAACAGCTCGTCTTCGAATAAGATGAAGAAGAAGCCGTTGAGCCAGCCATCGAAACCGCGCGTGTTGATCTACAACAGGGAGATCGGCGAGGAGCTGGAGAGCGAAATGGAACCGGACTGGAATCTCATTGCGTCGGAAAGTGTGGGAGATCACAGTTTTCTCGCTCTGGTCACTTTGGCCGGCAAGCTGGCAACGCTGTCCATCCAGCTAAGGTAAGAATCGTCAATGTATCTGATTACTAAAAATTGAAAGCTTCGGATTTTAAATTAATATTATTTAATTGACATTCAAAGTTTTGTACTATGATAAAACGAATACTTAGCGTAATGAATCTTATTGGTGGGTTTTTAGTGTAATTTTAAGCTAAAATTAGTAGAAATCGACGTAAAATGTCTTAAAATTCGTCTTTGACTCTTATTAGTGGTTTTTGGGAGGAGGGAGGGGGACAATTGATCAATCTGCTCGGATAGTCGGGCAGCGCTTATGTCTTTGCGCTGCAATTCCAAGAAGAACAGCGTCACACTGGTTTGGATTCCGGGCCATCGTGGTCACGAAGGCAATGAGGGTCGTAGGCTCGGAGCCGGCAGTGGGAGTCCCATACCCTCTGGTCAAGGCTGAACTCCAGAAATGGAGCTATGCCAAGTCCCAAGACTGGGGGGGGGGGGAGACTATCACACTCAACAAAATTATTACAATAACAGGGAGGGCAAAAGCCCAAACATTCCTCAGACTAAATAGGAGACAAATCAGAGTGGCCACTGCACTGTACACAGGACATAGCCACCTAAGATTTCACTTGCACAGACTCGGACTGGCCGAAGAGACGGAGTGTCGGCTATGCTTAGAGGACGACGAGACAGTCGAGCACGTTCTATGTGTCTGCCCGGTTATTGCCAGATCGAGATACTCACTGTTCGGAAACACGATTATTGAGCCTCAAGATGCAAACGCAGTGTCGCCCGAGAGACTCATCGGATTCGTTGAGGGTCTGGGCACAACGGGGGGCAATTAATGGACCAAACAGGGGCAAACCTTCTTGGCAACACTTCGGGTGATGAGACGGTTTATTCTTACAAGAAAGACAATCACGAAATAAAAGCACTGTCTGACGTGGTGTGGTCATATATGTCAGATCCGTCGAATCAATATTTTCCTTTTGGAAGGCATCTTTCACGAGGATCTAGGTAACATGAACTATAATGGCATTTCAATCAAAACTATGTAAGCCTCCATAAACCAAAACACATAAACAAACAACTCTGCTCTACAATAATCCGATAAACCGAGCTCATATGAAATTGTCCATCTAAGTTAATAATCCGGGGCCAGTCTTCCTTTCTTTCGATCTCTCCAAAAACTAAACTCTCAAACTCATTCTCTCCCCTGGCCCCGTTCCACCCAGACCGATCGTATTTCCCACGACCCATCTGTTCTTTACTTTAACCCAGGCATAACATATAAATCAGTCAGCCGCCCTTAACTCATATTCCGGCTGACTCCTAGAAACGTATCAATAGCACTTGACTGGTAAAAAGGTTCTTATTCTTTAAAATTACAAACAATCTGAACGCGCCGACATATATTATGTAACAAACAAATAAATGTAAAAACAAAAACAAATAAATTCAACAATACACAATGGTGGATGTGTGTGTGTGTGTGTGGCAACCCTACATTTGACGGTGGCCAAAAGCCCACTAAAGGTGAACACTTGCTGTTGCCAATAGATCAAGGCCGTGAGGTGGCTCAGATAAAGCTCGGCTAATAGGAGTGGGTGCGCCACCTGTTGTTCACAGCCTCAACAGGACGCCTCCCAGGTGGAAGGGAAACCTTAGTAAATTTGGGCCACCGCAAGAGTTCACTCCAATATAAGTTAAACGTAGCGAGGCAAAGTCAAGTTGGCCAAATAAGAGTCGTAATAACTTACACAAAAGACATTCAAAAGGTCTTACCACTAGTTTACATATGTTGTGGGGGGGGGGAGATTGTGGGGTTGCAACAGTCCACTGTCCTGTCAGTCTAGGGATGTAGGTCAGAGTGACTCAGTGACAGTAGTCCGCAGTGGTGTAGTCGATAGCTACAATGGTCATACTCAGCAGCAGCCAAAACAATCCCACTAACACTGGGTCCAGGCCAAGGAAGGTGGCACAAGTAGCTGGTTCAGGTCAGGGAGTGTTAGGTGGTACTTCTATGAGCCCCTAACAAGTCCGCTGTGTGCAGTTCAAGCACCTAGGGATACAGTGAACGAAAGTTGGGTTTCTTGGGTAGTCGGTCTGGGCGACAAGTATTAAAACTTCTAAGCTGTCAAGCTTTCAACAATTTTTATTGTCTTCATCAGGGCTATGTTACAGTAAGTGCACATGTTTTTTAACTATAAGGGAAATGAAAATGTTCCATCATTGTACAGTACATAGTTTAACAATGTCGTAATCGTGTGTCCGTCTTTTTAATACTTTTTTAACATTTTTCTGTTGCGGGACCCGCATAGACGTAAAACAGTAGACGGTAAGCTATCTATAACCATTGTAACGGTTGAAAACTGTCGCTAGAATTAGTCATGCAAATGCGGATATTTGTCGTCTATTTGGGGCTGAAACGTTTGTTGTTCTACTCGAGTGTAAAGATTTGAGGTTGTTTATTTACCTTTTTTTGCTAACCTGTGGAAGATGGATAGGGTTCACGTTTTGTCTTGTCAGGGGTCTCAGGACTATGCTGGCAGTGAGTTGCGCCCATTTTCCTTGCCTTTGTTTCAATAAGGGAGGCCACAGATTTTATTAAGTGTGGGAAATTATAACCCCAAAACTTGGAAAATAAATAAACAACTGACTTATTTCAAATGTCGCATTGATTGACTGATATATTGACGGATTTGTTGGGTGAATTATGTAGATATGGAGGTGACTGCCTATCCACCTAAGTGCTTCGGTTTCTTGGCCGGAAGTCCGCCATGTTTGAGAGGACTTTGCAAATTCTTTGCTTGCACCTAATAGCCTTTGTTAGCTGTTCGTAAGTCAAACGTTATTTTATGATAATATCACTAGATGAAATGGAAAACATATGGGACAAACTTTAAGTGGTACATTTTGCTTATTTTCTGAGGAGTAAAAAGGGTAGCGAGAACAAGTATTTTGGGTGTCGTCCTAAAACGCCTTTCGATAACAATGAGAGTTGTCATTCGTCAATTGTTCGTTGCGCGCTGGCGCTCTCGACCAATATCTTGTCCCCTCCTCCACCTTTTATCTATTGAAAATCGGAATATTGGTGAAGATCTTTTCTTTCTGGATCAAGACACGTGGAAGACAACACTCATCTCTTCGCTGCTACTCATTTCGACGTAAAAGTGTAAACCACTACGTGGGATTTAGTCGATTTGTAGTAGTATTTCAACTTCCCTTAGTGTTAGTTTTGTGGTCACTCGACCAGTTTTTGGGACATTTTTGGATGAGGGAAGTTGAACCGAATTTCGGGATTGTGCAGCAAGAGAGTTTGGGCCTACAAGCAAAGCATTTGTCAAACTATACTACGATCCAGGGCCACATAAGCCAATGTACCACGTGTCAGCAAGGTTAATGTGAGGGCTGAAAGCAGCCACACCACGTGTTTATTTTGTTCTGTTTTTGGAAACCCTCGTGGACGAGGGTGTTTCCAAGGGGGCCTACCGCCACCAATTAGTGTTTCCAAGGGGGCCTACCGCCACCAATTAGTGTTCCAAGGGGGCCTACCGCCACCAATTAATGTTTCCAAGGGGGCCTACCGCCACCAATTAGTGTTCCAAGGGGCCTACCGCCACCTTTAGTCTTTCCAAGGAGGCCAACAGCCACTTTTGTGTTTTCAAGGGGCTACCAGGCACCATTATTGTTTCTGAAGGTTAATCACCACCTTATGGTTACCGAGGGGTGCAAATCACCTCCTTATTGTTCGAAAACCACCACTATTGTGTGCAAGAGGCAGACAGCTACCACCATAATTTTTGGAGGGCCAATAGCCACTACCTTTTGCGTTGTTTTGGACCTAAGGCGTCTAGCCTTTGTGACCATCTGTAATAGCGTCGTGTCAAGCTAAGTAGTAGTATTTAAGTTAACCTGTTTATTTTTTTATTGTTACGCTTGGTGATCACCACTAGGGGAATATTTTCCAGACAATTGTGATAAGTAGAATTAAGGAAAATCTTTCACTCATTGACTTGAAGTACAATCATCATATTGTACAACATTGATTTCGTTCTTTGATATTATAGGACATAAATTAAACTTGTTAGTTTTATTTTTTTTGCAAGTACTATGGGTATTTTGGAAGAGGCTAAAGGGAACTGATCAGCTACCTAACAGTGTAGGATTTTTCCAATTTAATTGATTAAAATTGGTGGCGCCCCGAACTCACTTTACCGGCCGGTTTTGTAGCACTTTTGTTCCTAACCTGATACTTTTCCCTGAGCACTTTTTGATTATTCTAAGATACCTTAACTGAGATTAAAGTGTTACACCATTGTAGCCTCTTATTGTGACTTATTTGCACTTACTGTAACATAGCCCTGATGAAGGCAATAAAAATTGTCGAAAGCTTGGCAGCTTAGAAGTTTTAATACTTGTCGCCCAGGCCGACTACCCAAGAAACCCAATTTTCGCTCAACTTGGCGGTCAAGAACAGTCTCTCCGATACAATGAACTCTAATATTCGAAAACCAGGAGGATAGCAAGAAAAAGGTGAAATACTTGTAATGAAATCGCCGAAGGCACATGGCTGAAAGACTTACCTCCAAGGTGGACACAAACCACCACTAAAAGCTTCTCAAAAGTGGGTCGTCCCACACTAATGAAATCGAACTCCGCCGTCGGCGCTCAAACACTCGCAATCTAATAAACTAAAGCACAAAAGAAAACTAGTTAAAATGGATCCAAAAATACGCCTTAAAAATTACCGGCAAGGCGTTTCTTCAGGCTCGGCAAAATCCCGTAACGAAACGGCAATTTCGGCCACGCAAAGCAACACTAAAGGTGGCCCGAAATTTTATATCAAGAAAAGCCGAAAAATCCTCGGGATGCCTGAGATAAAATACAGTGACAACACTGTCAGACGTCAACCGAAGAGAAGCAACAAGTGGAGACATCTCCCAAGAAAATGGTCCCGTTTCTGGGCCGGAAGACCGCCATGTTTGACACCGATGTGTCAAACTTCAGATTGAAAATAACCTTAAAAAAAAGAATGACAAACGTAAATAAACACAAAATTATTAACTGTAAGATGAAAATTATCTAATAAGGCAAATAGCAAAAAGATCCAGACGGTAAAGATATTGAGTGTAATGAGGCCAAAGAGCAATTAAAAAGGTAACTTTATTCATAAAATTCCAACTGTTACAGTGAGCCACAATAGACCCCAGGTCGCGGTGGAGGACTGTGCAAGTCCACTCACATTGAACACAAAACAATACTGTTACGTCCGACCGTCGGTCCACAGAGATTCGGGCTGAAGCGGCAACGCCGAGCGCCGACCGCGACCCCGGGAACCCATCTAGATTAAACGAGAACCGGGAACAGTCGCCTCCGTTCTCGAAAGTACGAGAGTGTCATCATCTGTGGTTAGCGTCCTTTATTTACTAATGTCAACGTTTAGATAGCAGGTGTAGGAAAGAAGCTACTTCACTTTTTTTGAAATCGCCAACGTTTCGACCTTTAATGGAGGTCTTCCTCAGGGCTTCCGGTTAGCTAGGGAAGCCAGTTTCGTCTCAGCGTTGGCCCAGTTCTTCAAAGTCCTCAGTGCTAGCTCGCCTTATGTACGCCGGATGTTTTCAAAGAATCACCCATTGAATGACATCATCTGTGCTTAGCGTCCTTTATTTAATAATGTGAACGTTTGGATAGCAGGTGCAGAACAAGAAGCTACTTCACTTTTTTTTAAATCGCCAACGTTTCGACATTTAATTGAGGTATTCCACAGGGGTTTCGGTTAGCTAGGGAAGCCAGTCTCGTCTCAGCGTTGGCCCAGTTCTTCAAAGTCCTCAGTGCTAGCTAGCGTTATGTACGCCGGATGTTTTCAAAGAATCACCCATTGAATGACATCATCTGTGCTTAGCGTCCTTTATTTAATAATGTGAACGTTTGGATAGCAGGTGTAGAACAAGAAGCTACTTCACTTTTTTTTAAATCGCCAACGTTTCGACCTTTAATTGAGGTCTTCCTCAGGGCTTCCGGTTAGCTAGGGAAGCCGGTCTCGTCTCAGCGTTGGCCCAGTTCTTCAAAGTCCTCAGTGCTAGCTCGCGTTATGTACGCCGGATGTTTTCAAAGAATCACCCATTGAATGACATCATCTGTGCTTAGCGTCCTTTATTTAATAATGTGAACGTTTGGATAGCAGGTGTAGGACAAGAAGCTACTTCACTTTTTTTAAATCGCCAACGTTTCGACATTTAATTGAGGTCTTCTACAGGGCTTTCGGTTAGTTAGGGAAGCCAGTCTCGTTAAGGAAGGCAGTAGGAGAGCCGCGCGAGAAAAAGAGAATAGATAGGGGAGTGTAGTAAATAAGCGGACAAGCGAAGAGTGCAAATTGTCAGAGAGAGTAAAGACGTGGATCAAGTCAAGCATGAAGTAAAGATGAAAATGACGGAGTTAAAATAACGATGGCGGACCTGGGAAACACGTCACAGTGGGCCAACTTCAACCGCTGAGCGACTAAACATTACTAGGCCTCCAGTTTTCGACGGCACTACTTCTTGGAGCATCTATAAAGACCATTTTGAGGCGGCAGTAGTTAAAAATGGATGTACAGATTCGAACAAGGCTATCGAACTTTTAGTAGCTTTGAAAGGAAAGGCTGCAGACATCATGCCTACATTGTCGACCACTGAAAAGTGTAATTACGACACAATTGCGGCGGCGTTAGAGCGGAGGTTTGGTAATGCTCATCGAGAAATAATCTATCAGACAGAACTACGGATGAGGCAGCAGAAGCCAGGCGAAAACCTACAGGAATTTGGAGCGGACATTGAGCGTTTGACAAGATTAGCGTATCCTGCGGCTTCCTCTAATTTCCTTGACCAGGTGTCACTCTCAGCAACAGTGAAATGAAATGCCATTAGAGGTTGAAAAAGAGCACTTTAAAAGTACTTAGAAAGTCAAAAGTTTAAAATATAAAAAACAATAAAGATATGTTAAAAAAACTGTAACATTGTGAAATTTATGCACTTACCTTATTTGGGGTAATTATGGTTTTCGCCCATTAGGTCAGAGTTTTATTGTGTACCTAGTTCAGTAATTTCCAATATCACCTTGGTTATCTGCCCTTTTTGACTGAGAATGTATTGCCTTCTATTAAGTTCTGTTTCATGATGCCTGAGTTTACCTTTCTGGGTTGAGAAGAGTGTGGACAGCCCGGCATTAGCTCACATTGTTTTATAAGTGGAAGGTGTCGCCTGTTAGCTGGAATTTCAAGCTGAGTTTTCCCGTTTGGGGACCCTTTCATGTTGGTACATACCTCTATTTTTATTGTTTTCCTCGACTTGGAGGATCGGAGGATTGTGGTGAAATTGCCATTGCCAATCGGCCAGGAGTGTGTGTTTCCATCGTTATTGTCGGTTTTCGGTAGATTTTGATTGGGGGTTCGTTTGCTTATGTTTATGTTACGATGTTTGGAAGTGGGGTTAAGTAATAAAATCGCCCGTGCAAAATTGACAAATAGTGTCACTGTCACTTAGCCATCACTCATTAGTGACAATTGCGGAGTTCGGTAATTACATCCGAGCGCCCCGTACAGAGACCATCTTCCCACATCTTAGCGAGCTAGAGCGAGAGAGACTCATATTCCGAGCGATATCGGCGAAGCTCCCGACAGCGTTCCCTTCGATGGATGGCGCCGTCTGTCATCGTCCAATTCTCCCATACCGTATTCTGACGTCACCAGAGTACTAAAAGGTACTTATTGTCAGTTTTGATTTCGTGGAGATTGATGTTACTTTCCTTGAGGTTGGACTAATTGGCCATTACTAATGGGATACTTCTTCCTGTTTTGCTGTTCCGCATTTCTTCTGTCTCTTTTTTTACTATTTTCAGCTGTTTGTTTTCGGCTACTCTTCGTGACGTCATCGTGGGTCGAGCATGTGCATATTTGTTTGTGGCATTTTGGGCATCATTGCGGAGGGGTTATGAAGGTCACTCGTTGGTATAAAAGGGCAGGACATTGACTTTTGATTTTTTTGATTCTGACTTCTGGTGCGTGAGCCAGAATCCCGTCGTGCTGGCCGTGATTTGCAAATGTCCTCGTGGTCTACTTTGAGTGATTTTCATCTCAATACTCTTTGGAGGATCAAGACCAGGGCATATTCCAAATGGTAGTTGCTTTTTGAAGTTTTTCCGGATCCTCGTGGAGAGGATTATTGTCGATTTACGCCGCTCTACCTTACCTCTTGGAGGGATAAAAAGCAATCCACGCCGCCAACGTCATCACCTTGCCCCGTTTGTCAACCTTGCAGGTATGTGTAACTCCATTTAATGGAATATTCTGTAGTTTTCCGTGCTAATTCACGTGTTTCTATAGGGGTTTTATTGTTGTGACGGGCTTCTGCTACGTCCACGTTTTTTTTTGTATTAACGGGCTTCTACGTCTGACGTTCTTCCGCCGTCAACGTGCCCTGTCGGCGCATTTTTGGAGCATCCACGCCGTCCACGTGCCTTGTCGGCGCATTTTTGGAACATCCACGCCGTTCCTGGAGGCCTGCTCCTCATCAGAGACCTTCGGATAGCTGCTCTTCAGGACCACCCTGATCCGCGATAAGGGGATAGTTTAGAGTGAGAGCTTTCCAATTTGTTATGTTGTAAATGGGCGACGATAGTGGCTGAGCGTTGAACCGACTATCGTAACTTTTTTTATCTTATCAATTTTAATTATTAACTTTACTTTTTGCCGTCACCATAACAATTTAAAGTAGTATTTTTTTTTGATAGTATTGAGGCCCCAAGTAAGCGATTCTTGTTATCTTTTCGATCAATTTTTATGACAATTTACTGAGTAGTAAGTTCTCTCAGATCTTCAATTTGTTTGTGCTTCACACACTTTAATTTATTTATAAAGAATTAACTTTTGCTAGGTATTGGACAGCACTACGTCTGTACAGTTACGAATCTTTTATGTACCGCACCCTTTATGTCTTGTACCGTATTGTGTTGTGTAATTTTGAGGACAGATATTGAGGGCTCGTGATTCCTCACTTTAGTATTTATCGTTATTAAGTAAATTTCAATTTTCAGGTATTTAAAGTTAGATTTGATCAGGTATTCAATAATCACTCTAACATTACAGCGTTAGTCATTAGTTGGTAAGCTACGGAAGCGACCCTGTGTAAGTTTATGGCCATAAACCCTGAGCTCCGTCCCTAATTAGTTGATTATTGAGAGCCGTATTGATTAGTAATAATTCATATTCATTAATACATAAAGTTCCTTCACCATATATTCCAGAATATTGCAATTACCTTAAATTTTGTGTGTTTAATTGCTTTATAGCATTTCAAATTTTATTTGAATTGCTTTTCCTTAATTTGTTAACCAATCTATCAATAGAAACAGTGTTATTTGTCCTCAAACAATTTTGCTTTAATTTCATGCGGATTTTGACTGGTGCAGATAATTGAGATTTATAGTTTCTTATTTTCATTTTATTATTAAAAGTAAATTTAAATCAGAGTAGTTAGGAAAGTGGTAGTGAAAGAGGGATATATTTCGTGATTGGTATATTCCTGTACGGCATAACATCCTTCTCAGGACCTGGCGTCTTCCGGAAATCACGTGGCGCCTATCGGGATATAAAATAATACAACTAATATCGTACTGAACCTACCCCATCTTCACTGTTGCTGGCGGCCCGCTAGTGCTCCTGCTCGATTACTTACTATTCACCTCCTTTCGCTCTTTCTGAAGTAAGGTATTAAGTAACGATTTTCTTCTAGTAAGTTCCAGAGATTCCAATTAACAAACAAGAACTAATCAGTGCTTAACATTCCCAATAACCCTTGATAGTAAATTAATATTATAAAATAAAAGCGTCACAAAACGTTAAAAAGTTTTAAAAAGCATAAGCAAAAAAGCAACTACTGTTGAACGAAAATTAAAAATGTCGGGTCGAATATGGATGAAGGACGAAACAAAAAACAAAACTTGAAATAATTTTTAATGTATTAAAAAGCGCTAACAAAAAAATCACAAATAAAAATATTAAAAAGAGAAAAAAAACACCCATAAATCGTAGAAAAAACACGACAAGACCACTAAAAAGGCAGTTGAGAGACTGCAGACACTAACGAACGACACAATGGCCTGGTTCTACAAATGGAGACTAACACCAAATGCCAAAAAAAACCAACTCCTTCTTTCAAACCACCAAATTAAAGCAGACTCCCCAACAATAACAGCAGACGGTCACACAACCGAACCAAAAAACGACATAAAATACTTGGGAGTAACTATCGACAAAAAATTAAAATTTACTAAACACGTACGAAATACTAGAGTGGAAATTATTAAAAGGACAAAACACTTTCGATCCCTGACATACAAAAACAAAGGAATTAGCACAAAAACGGCTATAAAAATATACAAATCCATTTGCAGACCACTGTTAGACTATGGACACGTGCTAAGAGCTAATGCGTCAGAGAAAACTAAACAATACACACAAACAACAGAACAAATCGCATTAAGAATGATAACCAAGATAAGACACCCCGAAAACCCGCTGCATAATCCTTCCAACCAACTACTCTACGAACGCACACACATGACAAAAATAAGTGAAAGACTGATACAACTTCAGACTAAATGGAAAAACAACCCACACAATATGACTCTACTGAACCCACTTTGCTTAACAAGACAAAATAGACAGTCCCTCTTCGTTTTCCCTACAACCACCCTAATGGAACATTTCCAAACGTAGAGAGGCCAAGCTCAGAAATGAGTCGCTTTTCTTCCTTTCCCTAAGTTTGTAATATTTGTATATGGAATTCATTTGTGTAATATTATAACATGGGCAGAAAGACCAAATGGTCGATAGCCTATTTCCCTGGAAATAAAGATGTTATATATATATCGTAGAAAAACGTGTCTCAAACCACCTAAAAAAAGAAGCGCTAAAAGGAAAAGGAACTGAAGTAAAGAAAGAAAAATATGTGGATTGAAGGAACAAGAAAGAGAAAAACCGCTTAAAGGTGCAAAAGATTCGCAACATTTAACATAAAAAACAAATTGCTAAACGACTATTTCAAGAAAAGAGATATTTAATGTATCAGACGGGACTGTCAGTCAACCCTCCTGGCAAGGTAGAGCTTGCGCTGTACACCAAAAGAAGAAAAACTACAGGATTTCGCTCACCCACGTTGTACGGTGAACCTCTGCTACTAAAGCCTGAGGCTAAGTACCTGGGTGTGACCACCGACACCGGGGTGACCTGGAATAGTCAGGTGGAAAGGCAACAGCACTGACATGGCAACTACGGAGGGCAGTAGGCAGAAAGTGGAGTCTAAAGCCACACGTTCTGCACTGGCTCTACACTGCGGCAATCAAACCAAGGATAACTTATGTGGCCGTGGTTTGGTGGCCAGCGGTGAACAGCGCATGCTATGTGCTGAGGTCTGAGGTTGGCCAGACTGCAGAGAACAGTCTGCCTAATCATAACGGGTGCATTCAAAACAACACCAGGAGCAGCACTCAATAACTTACTGGGTTTGTCGGAGCTTCCAATCTGGGTTAAGAGGGAGGCGATGGCGTCCTGCAGGAAGATGGACAGTGGCAGGATACAGCTATGGGAAGTGGTCACACGCAGATCGCCAGCCTCATTCTGCGGGACATCCCGATCGTCCTGTCGCAGGAGGGGCGCCCACGCGATCATCTGAGACTGAAATCCCAACAAGGGACGAACTCAAGAAAGAGCTGCTTCATCAACCTTCTTGGAATAATCAGGTATGGTATACAGATAGATCAAGAATGGCTAATACACAGTTGTCAGGAGCCGGTATATACAAAGCAGGGCATGTAGAGGGCGAGGGCTTCGCCTTGGGAAGCCACATGACAGTTTTCCAGGCGGAGGTAATACTCGAGGTGGCCACACGAACAGAAGTCAGACAGAGATCAGAGCAGAACATCTACATCTACTCCGACAGTCAGGCGACTCTGCGAGCCATCTGCAAGAGCGGAACGAGCTCAAAGCACTCATTCAGAGTCTCACACTCTGAATGAGTGGGCGTGGGAGAGTACAAGAACAAACTGCACACAATCAGGAATATGTAGGATATCTGCTCTAATTCGGATAGATCCAAGGCCTCGTGACTTCTTGGGAGAAGCCTGCAGTGCCTAGAAGACCTTATAGGAATCCTTACTAGACACTGTAGACTAAACAGGCACATGCACGTCCTAGGAATGGCTGACAGTGCCCACTGCGGGGTAGAGGAAGAGTCCACATACCACTTTCTGGAAGTGTCTCATAGGTGGGCGCGACTGCGCCATAGGACACTTGGAGTCGCTTTTCTTCATCGAGAGGAATTTTCGACTCTAAAATGGGACGGGATACTCTCCTTCATTAGAAGAACGGGTCGACTCGTAGAGAGAGTGAGAGCCCTTGTGGAGTAGGACACTGTGAAAAGGGCCTCTAAAGCCTATTCGCTAGGCTTCTGCCCCTCATTGTTTACTATACTACTACTTCCCAAAAAGCAACAATTTGCTTTAACTTTACTAACCCGTTGCTAATAACTAAGTATCAGGTTACCGAATATGAATATTGAATATCATGGCGTTTTCTAATATTAGTGTGTCAATTTTAGGTTGAATCCTCCTCAAACACCCTCCCCGACCTTGACTCCGGCCGCCAGCCGGTCGCAGAGCGAGGAGAAGCCCGATCTCTACTGCGCCGTTGCAAATATGACGTCGCAGAGATGCGCCCACGGCTGCGCCAACTTTAACAACACTCTTGTCGTTTGCGGTAATTTACCCTCTAAAAGCATATTCTAGCAAATTTTTCTTTAACCGAATCTCTTTCAGGAGGTTACGATAGAGTCGAATGCCTCCGCTCCGCCGAGCAATACGTTCCCGAGGCCAACACCTGGAAATCCCTGCCGCAGATGCTGGAAAGTCGCGGACGATTCAAGATTGTCGTGGTGGACAGAAAGGTGAGTTGAAGAACTTTACCTGGAAATAATAATGTGTTAAATTTACACTTTTTGCTTAGATTTACGCGGTAGGAGGCAGCAACGGAACCACTGAGCTGGCTTCGGTCGAAATGTTGGACTTCGAGATCGGTAAATGGGTAAAAATGCCGCCGATGCCCATAGCGAGGAGTAACATGGGCGTGACAGAGCTGAACGGCCTGATCTACTGCGTGGGCGGGTGGAACGGGCAAGTGGGGCTGAAGCAGTGCGACAATTTTGATCCCAAGACGCAGCAGTGGACCACCGTCGCTTCGCTAAATACTGGTGAGTAAACAATATTTTTTTTGGTCCTTCACGCCTATGTTTCGTATATTTGTTCATTTTTAACTCTTCATTTCCTTCGGTCGACTCCGGTCAGTCGGTATTTTTTTTTCTTTCTTTTTTTTTTTAATTGATGTCTTTTCATTTTATTATTCATTTTCCGTTCTTAGTTTTTTCTTTGGGGCTTAATTCTTTTTAGATCCTCTTTCTTATGTTTTCGTTTTTTGGAGCTTCTGATTTTTTTAGTGTGTGAACCTTGTTTTCTATTTTTTGAAGGTAGTTTAAATTCATTCAGAATTTTCTATTTTTTTTTAACTTTGAATTCACATTTTTATTCAATTTATGAGATTTACTTGTTTTTTTTTTGTTCACGCTTTTTTTATTAATTTTAACGTTTTTTAATGTTTCTTTTGAATCGTATAGTGTCGAAAGGCCGAAAGTTATGCAACATCGTGTTAAAGTGGTAGGAGTTAATGAAGGTGAATTTGAAACAGGTGAAGGAGCCATAATAAACAAGGTAATTAAACAAAATGGTTTAAACAATGGGCATTGCAATTTTCATATAAAAATAATACGTAGAACAAGTGTTATAAATCAAAGATTTAATTTGATATTGGAGGTGGATGATGATACCTACATCCGGCTTATAAATCAGGGAAGGATGAATATTGGTTGGAATCGTTGCCCTGTTTACAGTGATTATGGTGTAATTAGGTGCTTCAAATGTTGTCAGTATGGTCACATTAGTAAAGATTGCAACCACAAAAAAGCATGTCCTAAATGCAGTGAGGAACATGACGTTAAAGATTGTGTTAGCACTGCATATAAATGTTTAAATTGTATGTTGGCAAACAAAAAATATGGACTGTCACTAAAAACTGACCATGTAGCTTGGGATAGGAATAGTTGCGAAACGCTTAAAAAAGTAGAGCAAATTCAGAAAAACAAATTTGTAAAGTAGCAACTAGACGCTAACATAGAACTAAATTCCAGGGTTGCATATTTTAATTGTCAGGGTTATTTAAATAACAAAGATCACATTAGGGTATTTGTTAACGAGTGGCAGCCAAGACTGTTGTTGTTGTCTGAAACACATGTGTGTTCGGAGGTTGAGATATGTGAACTTATCATTGATGGTTACCAGATTGAACAGTGCGTCACAAATAATAAAAGAACGGGTGGAGTCATCGCATTGATCAGAAATGATATTAAATATTGTGTAAAGGACATACAATGTATTCAAAACTTTGTGTGGTTGTTGTCGCTTGAAATTACTGTATCTAGGATAAGATATCTTTTCACTGTATTGTACCATCCACCTCAGACTGAAAATGTCAAATTTGTGGATTTTTTTAACAATTACCTAGATCAAGTTAGTGTATTTGAGGGAATTAATATTATAATGGGAGACTTTAACTTCGACCTGTTAAAGCCTTCATTTTACGGCGACAAGATTTTATCTCATATTTACTCAAATGGATTTTTTCAGATGGTTGACTCTCCTACACGAATTACCGATAAAAGTGAAACCCTTATAGATTACGTTATAACGAATGACAGATCTTTTTCAGTTGTGGTACATTTAACACCTAAAATTAGTGATCATAATATTTTGTCTTTTCGGCTTGAACAATGTACAAATAAGACATCTGATAAGATTGTTTATTTTAGAACCATGAAAAATTATGATCCGGACCAACTGCATGCAAATTTGCTAAATACGGTATGGAATAATAGTAGTGGGAATGTGAATGTTTTGGCGCGAGAGTTTGTAGACAGCATTACTAACATTTTGAATAATATGTGTCCTAGACAAAAATTTGTAGTTAAACAAAAATATTTAAATAAACCCTGGATAACGGGTGATATTAGACAACAGATGCAGACCAGGGATGGATTGTATGTAAGAGCTGTTAGAGAAAAAAATGATGAGACCTGGAGGGAATACAAAAGGATACGAAACTTAATAGTAAATGAAATTAAAATTGAAAAAGACAGATATTATAAAGAAATGATTGATGAAAACAAAAATAATTCATCAGAAATGTGGAAAAATTTAAAAAATTTGCTTCCGAACCGAAATGAGTCAACACCGGATCAAATCAAATTCGTAAATAAAACGCTTTCTGAGGAGGTATTAATTGCTGAGGAATTCAATAGGTATTTCATAAACAGTATAGATGAAATTATAAGTAGTGTCCCAAAATGTTCCCTTCGAGATGAAACTTTAGTTTCATGTAATGGTCTGTATAGTAAATTTCTCAGATTCGAACAATTGAGCATGAAAGATATGAATGAGACAGTAAAAAATTTAAAAAATGTTAGAGGAGGTGTGAATGGAATTTCCAAAAAAGTTTTATGTGATGTCGTCTGCGTGATTGGTAATAGATTGTTGGATGTTGTTAATACTTCTCTATCAAGTGGTGACTTTCCCGAGACGTGGAAAGAATCCACAGTGATACCGGTTCCAAAAGTACAAAATACGAATCTTTACAATGAATTTAGGCCAATAAATACGGTTGAAGTGTATGAAAAGGTTTTGGAACTTGCAGTAAAGAAACAGTTGTTGGAATATTGTAACAAAAATAATATTTTAGTTGTAAACCAGTCAGGTTTTCGTGAGGGTCACTCATGCGAATCTGTAGTGATTAATATATGCGATGTTTTTTTGAGAGAGGTTGATGGGGGTAATGTGGTTCTGGCGGTGTTTTTGGACTTTAAAAGAGCATTTGAAACGGTTGATAGAGATATTTTATTAAAACGGTTAAAGAACATCGGCATTGGAGGGACAGTTTTACGGTGGTTTGAGTCATATTTGCACAATAGACAGCAAAAAGTTAAATTTAAAAATTCTGTATCAAGCCCCTTGCGTGTTCAGCATGGGGTACCACAGGGAACTGTTCTGGGTCCAATGCTGTTCTTACTTTACATAAATGAAATGGTTAAGGTTATTAAAGGCTGTAAAATTGAGTTGTTCGCTGATGATGCAATGATTTATGTAGCTGGAAAAAATGTAACACAAATGCAACAAATTGTTAACGATGATCTAGGTCGAATATTCCAGTGGCTTTGCCAAAATAAATTGAGCTTGAACACCTCAAAATCAAGATTTTGCTTGTTTGGGAAAAAATTCAAGTTGAGAGACATTAATCTGGCTGATTTAAGCATCATAATTAATAAGGAGAAAATTATTCATCAAGAACAAATCAAATATTTGGGTGTTATATTTGACACAAATTTAAATTTCTATGCTCACGTGGAGTATATAACTAGAAAGTTTGCTAAAAAGGTAGGTTTTATTGCTAGAGTAGGAAAGAAACTGTCACTAAGTACAAAAATGTTGCTGTATAACAGCATAGCGGCTCCTCATTTGAATTTTTGTGCTACACTTCTTTATAATCTACCTAATTTTAAGATTGAACAATTACAACTTGTGCAAAATAGAGCAATGAGAACCATTTTAAAATGTAACAGATATACCCCTATTGAAACTATGCTTAGTGTTTTAAATATGTTGTCAGTCAAACGAAAAGTTATGTTTAGTGTTTATATGTTTATATTCAAAATTAAAAATAACTTCTTGCCGCCGTATATATGTAATAGAGTTAAGTTTTTTAAGGACGTACATGGATATTGCACGAGAAACTCGAATGATTTCATTTTGTTATCAAAGTGCAATAGCACTCAAAGATTAAATTCAGTTTTGTATAAGGGATTGCTAGATTTTAATATGTTGCCAAAAAATATAAAAGACTGCAAAAATTTCGAAGTTTTTAAAAATCTTGTGTGGGCTTATGTAATGTCTTGTTGAAGATGTTTTGTTTAGTTTTAGTGTTTAAATAATATGTACAGAAATGTTTCAACGCTTGTTATTAATACTAAGTTTCTTTGTATAGCGATATGCTAAATAAACCAATATTATTATTATTATTATTTTTTCCTATTTTATCTTTTGTATCGTATCTTTTGGGGCGCATTTTCCTTCTTTTTAGACTTTTTTTCTTCAAGCTTTACGCTTTTTTGTTTAATTCAATTTTTTTAACCAAATTCCATTTAGTGTTTTTTCAGTCACGTTTTTCTTCTATATTTGATTTTCAGTTTTCCTTTCTTCGTTTTCTTTGTGGTCTTTCGAGTAGTTTTTGGTGAATTTGTGAATAATATTGTAATACTTGGGCGTTTTTATTCGATTTGTGTTTTTCCGTATTTGTGTCTTATTTTTTGAGTACTTAGTGGTTTTCTAATAATTTTCGATATTTTAAAATTTGCATGGTATTTTTAACAATTTTTTATTTCAACAACTTATTTCAACAGCTTCAACATTTTATTTTTTTTGTTTTTTAAAACACGTGTTTTTTTTTGTTATTTAAGGTTTTTAACACATTTTTATTCACTTATTTAGTTTTATGTCTTAAACACTTTTTGCGTTTTTTCAATTTTGCAGCTTTTCTAGTGAGTTCTTTTTAGTGGTTTTGGTCCTTTGTCCCACATTATCATTCGATTTTTGATTTTCAATATTTCATTTTTTTTTATTTCAGCAAGTTTGCTGTTTTTTTTTTCAATTCAGTCTTTCCAGTTCCGACTTTCATCTTTTTTCAGCTTGTGCTTTTCTATATTTACTGTGTTTATTTTTTGTTTTATCAAAACTTCTTTAATAGCAGTATTTCTTTATTTTTACTGTTTCTGTTTTAAAATTTTTGGTGGATCAAACCGCGTTTTTCTTCGATTTGTGATTTTCTTCTTTTAATTTCAGTTTAATTCAGAATTTGGTTTTGTGGTTAATGGATTCACATTTTTCCTCATTTTGTGAGATTTTCTTGATTTTTTTTTGTTTACGCATTTTACAAGTTTTCTATTTTTTTTTAGTTACTACATTTTTCCGCAATTTGTGAGACTTTCTTGTTTTTTTTTGTTCACGCTCTTTACAATTTTTTTAACGTTTTTTTAAGTTTGTGTCATATTTTTAAATTGTTTTTGCTTGTTCAGCGTTTTCTCAAATTTGTAATGTGTGACTTTTGTATTGTTTTGGTTTTTGAGTTTTCTTTTTTATCTTTTTATCTTGTGGACCGCATTTTTCTTCTTTTTATTTTTTTTGCTTGGTTCAACTTTTCCATAGCTTTTTTTTCATTTTAAATTTTTCTTCATTTTTTAGTTCTTTGTGTTTTTTAATATACTGATTTTTTTTCCTTTTTTATATTTTTTCATATCATTTTTTTATTTATTTAGTCTTTCGAGTAGTTTTTGGTGAAATAATACTTGCGCGTTTTTTCTTCGGTGTGTGTTTTCAATTTTTCTGTCTTATTTTTAAGTATTTGGCGGCTTTTTGATGTGAGTTGATTTTTGATAAGCGATTTGTGAGATTTTCTTGTTTGTTTTCGTTCGATTTTTTTTTAAATATTTGTCCTATGCAATTTTTTTTTACTTCAGTTTAATTCAGAATTTGGTTTTCTGATCGTTTGATTCACATTTTTCCTCAATTTATGAGATTTTCTTGTTTTTTTGTTCAAGCGCTTTACAAATGTTTTAAGGTTTTTTTTTTGTTTTTTTAGTTTATTTCATCATTTTAAATTGTTTTTGCTTGTTCAGCGCTTTTTTTTTGCTTGGTTCAACTTTTCCATATTTTTTTTTTGTATTTTTTATTTTCCTTCTTTTTAGTTCTTTGTGTTTTTTAATATATTGATTTTTTTTTCATATTTTTTTTATAATTTTTTTTTATTTATTTTTTTAGTCTTTCGAGTAATTTTTTGGTGAAATAATACTTGCGCGTTTTTATTCGGTTTGTGTTTCCAATTTTTCTGTCTTATTTTGGAGTACTTGGCGGTTTTTTGATGTGAGTTGATTTTCGATGAGCGGTTTGTGAGATTTTCTTATTTGTTTTGTTCGATTTTTTTTTAATTGTTAATATTTTCTTTGAGTTTAGTTTAATTCAGAATTTGGTTTTTTGGTCGTTTGACTCACATTTTTCCTCACTTTGTTAGATTTTCTGGTTTCTTTTTTGTTCACGCTCTTTACAATTTTTTTTGTTTTTCAAGTTTCTTTTATATTTCGAATTTCTTTTTGCTTGTTCAGCGCTTTCTCACATTTGTAATGTTTAACTTTTGTAGATATTGTTTTGGTTTTTGAGTTTTCTTTTTTATTTTTTTCTTCTTTTTTAGGAGAAGTGCATTTTTCTTCTTTTTTAAGTTAAAACATTATTCTTCAATTTTTTTTTGTTCTTTGAGTTTTTTTTACTTTTTTTTGCTTGGATCACTTTTCTATAGTTTTTTTATTTTTAATTTTTTGGTGAAATAATACTTGCGCGTTTTTTCTTCGGTGTGTGTTTTCAACTTTTCTGTCTTATTTTTGAGTATTTGGCGGCTTTTTGATGTGAGTTGATTTTTGATGAGCGGTTTGTGAGATTTTCTAATTTGTTTTGTTCGATTTTTTTTTTATTTTTAATATTTTCTTTGAGTTCAGTTTAATTCAGAATTTGGTTTTTTGGTCGTTTGACTCACATTTTTCCTCAATTTGTTAGATTTTCTGGTTTCTTTTTTGTTCACGCTCTTTACAATTTTTTTTGTTTTTCAAGTTTCTTTTATATTTCGAATTTGTTTTTGCTTGTTCAGCGCTTTCTCACATTTGTAATGTTTAACTTTTGTAGATATTGTTTTGGTTTTTGAGTTTTCTTTTTTTACTTTTTTTTCTTTTTTAGGAGAAGTGCATTTTTCTTCTTTTTTAAGTTAAAAGATTATTCTTCAATTTTTTTTTGTTCTTTGAGGTTCTTTTACTTTTTTTTTTGCTTGGATCACTTTTCTACAGTTTTTTTTATTTTTAATTTTTTGGTGAAATAATACTTGCGCGTTTTTTCTTCGGTTTGTGTTTTCAACTTTTCTGTCTTATTTTTGAGGACTTGGCGGTTTTTTGATGTGAGTTGATTTTTGATGAGCGGTTTGTGAGATTTTCTAATTTGTTTTGTTCGATTTTTTTTAATTTTTAATATTTTCTTTGAGTTCAGTTTAATTCAGAATTTGGTTTTTTGGTCGTTTGACTCACATTTTTCCTCAATTTGTTAGATTTTCTGGTTTCTTTTTTGTTCACGCTCTTTACAATTTTTTTTACGTCTTTTTTTGTTTTTTAAGTTTCTTTCATATTTTGAATTTGTTTTTGCTTGTTCAGCGCTTTCTCACATTTGTAATGTTTAACTTTTGTAGATATTGTTTTGGTTTTTGAGTTATCTTTTTCTACTTTTTCTTCTTTTTTAGGAGGTGCATTTTTCTTCTTTTTTAAGTTAAAAGATTATTCTTCAATTTTTTTTTGTTCTTTGAGGTTTTTTTACTTTTTTTTTTGCTTGGATCACTTTTCTACAGTTATTTTTATTTTTAATTTTTTGGTGAAATAATACTTGCGCGTTTTTTCTTCGGTGTGTGTTTTCAACTTTTCTGTCTTATTTTTGAGTATTTGGCGGCTTTTTGATGTGAGTTGATTTTTGATGAGCGGTTTGTGCGATTTTCTAATTTGTTTTGTTCGATTTTTCTTTATTTTTAATATTTTCTTTGAGTTCAGTTTAATTCAGAATTTGGTTTTTTGGTCGTTTGACTCACATTTTTCTTCAATTTGTTAGATTTTCTGGTTTCTTTTTTGTTCACGCTCTTTACAATTTTTTTTACGTCTTTTTTTGTTTTTTAAGTTTCTTTCATATTTTGAATTTGTTTTTGCTTGTTCAGCGCTTTCTCACATTTGTAATGTTTAACTTTTGTAGATATTGTTTTGGTTTTTGAGTTTTCTTTTTTTACTTTTTTTTCTTTTTTAGGAGAAGTGCATTTTTCTTCTTTTTTAAGTTAAAAGATTATTCTTCAATTTTTTTTTGTTCTTTGAGGTTTTTTTACTTTTTTTTGCTTGGATCACTTTTCTACAGTTTTTTTTATTTTTAATTTTTTGGTGAAATAATACTTGCGCGTTTTTTCTTCGGTTTGTGTTTTCAACTTTTCTGTCTTATTTTTGAGGACTTGGCGGTTTTTTGATGTGAGTTGATTTTTGATGAGCGGTTTGTGAGATTTTCTAATTTGTTTTGTTCGATTTTTTTTAATTTTTAATATTTTCTTTGAGTTCAGTTTAATTCAGAATTTGGTTTTTTGGTCGTTTGACTCACATTTTTCCTCACTTTGTCAGATTTTCTGGTTTCTTTTTTGTTCACGCTCTTTACAATTTTTTTTTACGTTTTTTTTTTTGTTTTTTAAGTTTCTTTCATTTTGAATTTGTTTTGCTTGTTCAGCGCTTTCTCACATTTGTAATGTTTAACTTTTGTAGATATTGTTTTGGTTTTTGAGTTTTCTTTTTTTATTTTTTCTTCTTTTTTAGGAGAAGTGCATTTTTCTTCTTTTTTAAGTTAAAACATTATTCTTCAATTTTTTTTTTGTTTTTTGAGGTTTTTTTACTTTTTTTTTGCTTGGATCACTTTTCTATAGTTTTTTTTATTTTTAATTTTTTGGTGAAATAATACTTGCGCGTTTTTTCTTCGGTTTGTGTTTTCAACTTTTCTGTCTTATTTTTGAGGACTTGGCGGTTTTTTGATGAGAGATGATGTTTGATGAGCGGTTTGTGAGATTTTCTTGTTTGTTTTTGTTCCATTTTTTTTAATTATATTTGTCCGATGCAGACTTTTTTTTTAAATTGTTTGAGCTTGTTCAGCGCTTTCTGATGTTTATAATTGTAATCTTCTTTAAATTTTTTTTTATTGTGGTTTTCTAGTAATTTTTGGCTAGTTCAACTTTTCAAGTGTCTTTGTTACGGTTTTCGATATATTGATATCTGCATAGTATTTTTTACAGTTTTTTTTAATTTCTTTGTCCTTTGTCCAAAATTCTTTGCCTTTAAAATATTTATTTTTTTGTTTTTTCAAACCTTTTTTTTACTTTAATTTTTTGGTGGTTTTTAGCGTTTTTAATAATAATGTTTTTTTTTAAGTAAATTAAATTATGCTTTAACGCTTTTTGATATTTTCTACTACTTACGTTTTTTCTACCGAGTTCCATTTAGTGTTTTTGGTCGTTTATTCCTCATTATCATTTCATTTTTGAATTTTAGTATTTTATTTTTATTTTTTATTTCTTTTTGGCTTGAACGGCTTCAACGCGCGTTTTTCTTTGATTTGTGATTTTCTTATTTTTTTTTACTTTTCTCGTGATTTTTGGTGCTTTATTATAATTTTTGGCTATTTTTTGGTGATTTTTGATATTATGGACTTTTCTAATCTCTTAAGGTTGTTTTTATTTGGCTTTCTAAGGCTTTTTTAAATTTAGTTTATTTTCTTTATTTCTGGTTCTTTAACGCTCCTAATAGTAATATTTTTTTAATTTTTTATGTAGTGTTTTGTCTATATTTTTTTTTTCATAATTCTCTTTAGTATGCCATCGCTTATTGATATTTTTAGTTTCACGCTTTTTCTAGCAATTTTTGTCATGTTTTTTTTGTCAACCACATTTTCATTTAATTTTTTTTATTCTTAGTTTTTGTAAATTTTGCGCTTTTTAAAATTCCAACTTTTTTTGAGTGCCTAAAAACATTAAAAATTTCTGTTCTGCTGAGCGTCGTCCTCAGACGGTATCAGTTCGGCCATCTGTCTGTGGAAAGCGACAACCTCGGCAGAAAACTGGCTTGGTTTTACGTCACTATTATATCACATGCCCTAGTGGAAGCACCTGCCGTCGTCCGATGGCGCCACTTGCTTACATACACAGTGCCTTGAGCAAGAGAGGAGACCAAGTAGTTTTCGAACTCGTATTTCTGTCAGGTTTGAAGTATACCATACTGATGAGCTCCAATTAGAGCGAAACCGGTCTATGGTTCCTCTGCCTCATAGAGAAATGAGTATGATGCTCTGCTGAGCATCGTCCCCCAGACGGTATAAAATATAAAACTGGCTTGGTTTCACTTCACTATAATCTCGCATGCCCTAGTGGTAGCACCTGCTGTCGTCCGATGGCGCCACTTGCGTACACACACAGTGCCTTGAGCAAGAGAGCTCTACTTTCTTTACTTTGTATCTTTTCTTTTATATTGTAATATTTTTGTTGTTTCTGCATGTGCTAAGTTTTTAGAATACATTTGCTAATTTTGGTAATCGGAAGTACACTCTTATAAGACTTGTAACTGTGGTTTCTCTCAATTTGTATCCATTTTTTTGTCCTGTATAGTATTTGTTTTTATTGCAGAGCAATTTTTTTCTAAATTCATAACATTGGTTTCCAGGTCGTTACCAAGCGGGCGTTACCGTCTTTAAGAATTTTGTTTACGCCATCGGCGGCTGCGACTCGTGGAACTGTCTCAACTCCGTCGAGGTTTACAACCCGGAGAGCGATTCTTGGTCCGCCTCTAAGCCGATAAACACGGCCCGTAGAGGTTGCGGCGTGGCCGTTTTCAACGACAAGTTGTATGTCGTGGGCGGATCTGACGGCAGCCACTCACTGTCCACCGTCGAGATCTTCGATGAGCAGACGCAGACGTGGAGCGTCGGCCCGAGCATGACCACCGCCAGAGCCAACGTCGAAGTGGCCGTCGTAGGCGACCGATTGTACGCCGTCGGAGGATTTTCTGGTAAGTTTTCACAATCGGCAACAACAAAAAGTGTGTTTCCTGATGGTGAGTGAAACTTAAAAGTCGAAACGTCTTTTCTTTGTTTAGCTTTAATGCTTAATGTGTCGCCTTCAATAGGTAAAGCCTTCCTAAACACAATCGAATACCTCGACCCCAAGTCCAACGAATGGACCACGTTCATTCCAAAAGGTACCTGTGATGCCATCTCCAGGCGAAAGCCGAGGAGTCGCAGGAATTCGAGAAAAAGTGTCTCTGAAGACAAAAAGTTGATACCGACACCTACGGAAATACTCAAAGGGTTATGCATAGGGAAGGAAAACGGGCATGCGTAAGAGGGCTGCGCGTGAGTGGTATAGTTATTAAGAGTTAGTGCGTGTGTTTTTTGAATGGTAAGAAGTAGCAAATTATCCTATACCTAAGAAAGTATTAATAATGTAATAATTTGGATATTGAGTAAGCCGTAATTTTAACAATAATAAAAGCTCTAGTGGGTATGATAATTATTGTCGGTAAGCAAATTAAGCGAAAGAGTATGATTGGGCGAAAATAATATCACGTCGACTGCAATAGTTCATTTTGTGGAATCTATTTTTGGTAAAAGTTTATATATTTTGCTATACACTTGGGTGAATTTTTAGGGGGCTCGAACGTTGTTCGCGGGGGGCCAAATTTCGTAAGTTTTTTAATACCGTTGAGTAGTCGAATGGGATCTCTCTCTAGCAATACGCGGAGCGCGCTAAAGTCCGATGGCAGTCTAAAGTCAATGAAAGATGGGCTTGAAGGACCAAAACTAAAAATGGTTTATAATAATGCTTCGAAGGGTTCTTCTTAAATAAATTAATTTATCCAAATGGGGCCCTATATTGGAGCTTAAGTGACTATATATTGGGCAAAAATGAAAAGGAGTTTATTTATAAAAATGTTTAAAGAACCATCTTTGAGATTCACCATATTGTCAAGATAACCTTCAGACTTTATGCAGTGCCGTCCGTAATAAAATAATTATTAATTTGTATATTAAGCTATAAGTAAGTACATAATGTTATTGTATGATTGGGGTCAAATGCCATAGTATTAGCGAATATATTATTATTCATATTAAAGATTATTGTATATTAAGAGTACCTATTTAGTGAAAAACTCTAATCTCTTTGCTGAGGTGTTTTCCTTTATAGAATATTTCCATAAACTATAGTCTATATGAATAAATCCGCAAATTTGCATGAAAAGACATTTTGCTGTATAAATTACCCCATTACCATAAACTATAAAGATAATTATTGCATTTTTATTTTTACCTAGAGAATAACCAAGTTTGTATTGTATATTTTGGTTTATCACAGGGATTATTTAATTACAGTGCGGAGGAATTTAAATAATTTTCGCTGTATTGTCTCGCTCAGTTTAATTAAGTTCTTTATAGGAAATTATAATTATTTATGGTTGTTTATTATATTAATAAATTGTTTTTCTAACAGTACAATCGCATATATGTTTTCTCTCGCTAATCTCTTTTGGAAAAAAGTGGGCTCGCTGCCAGCGAAAGCAGGTGTGGAATTCGCTACACTCTAGGTGTGTTAAAATGCAATAAAACTTTTATTTTTAGCAGGGAAAGTTTCATAACGCATCTTGCCTGCATTGTAATTGCCCTGCAACAATTTGCAAAATGGTTGTGGTAGGCAACACACTTTACGCATTCCTGTCAAAATGTAGAGCAGCGTTGCCAATGTTCCTCGTAAGTAATTTTTTTTTAAACAATTGTTAAAACTAAAATATACATTAATATGTATTATTCCACTTGGTAAGTAATTTCTTTGTTTTTGTACTGTTTAATCGAATTTAATATATACATTTTTTTGGGAATTAATTTTCAACTAGGGCGCATTGCTCTAAACATATAGGAAAATGACACATGTAACATGTAAATCTGGCAACGTCGCCGTCAGCTCCCAAAATGGTGGGAGGAAAGATTGATTAATCGTTCCTCCCCGAAAAAAAACCATTTTTTTCGCCAAAATTCTGATTAAAATTGAACAAAAACCGTAAATATAAACAGTGTAATTGGTTCGGTGAGTGCAGAGTTGAAATGTTGTGATTTTTTTCCTAGCAGGACTTTCGACTTTGGATCGTTGCAGGGAGCACTGAACAGGACCATTATACAATGCAGTTTTCTGGCACCGTTCGTAGTGAGCTGATTGTTGCTATTAAAACTCAAAAATAGTAAGTAGAAATCGAAATCTGGCTTGTCGGAAGGCCGCTTCTAGTTTCCGGAAAACTGCATTGTTAAGTTGTTGGGTAGTCCTGTAAACTAACCTTAAATTTTGTATTTTTTGCAAAGAGTATACCTTCTACAGTTTTTGTTAATATTATGTAAACACATTAAAATTAGGTACGGAATAAATTCATTATATTGCTATTTGCTATAAAGCATTCACTTATTTGACATCAAGTAGGTATTGAAAATCTGGCTTTGACATTTTTATCTTATGTTCTCAATGGATAAGCCATTTCATTTATTATTGTTGTCAAGTTGGCTTTAGAAAATTGACGTTGACTTTTTTATTCTATCTTTTCAACATGTGCTAAAAGGAGATGGGTATAAAAAAAAGAGGGTTTCAAAGGTAACTAGATGACAAAAAATAAGTGAATGGGTAATATAAGCCATTCCAAAAAACCGAAGGTTTCAAAGGTAACTAGATGACAAAAATAAGTGAATGAGAAGTACTGAAAGGTGATAGGTATAAAGAAAGATTTTAAAGGTAATGAGATGGCAAAAATGAGTGAATGAGTTATAGAGATTTTTAAAGAACCCAGAAACCAAATCTAAAAACTTATGAGTTTTTTGTTGTAAACATTTAATAGAGTAATTTAAAAAAAAAACATAAAATATGGGATACTAATTGGTTAAAAAAAAATTACCAGTATTAGAGCTTCTATGCACTTCTGGAGCATTCTGCTCGGGCACCCCAGGAAGTGTAGAACTCTGGTGCAAGCTGACCCACTAAAACCCTCTCCCTCTCTTCACCCCTTGACCGCCAGGCATTTCATCAGCTGGGGGGTGGAAGTGGCTTAATTTATCTGACCTACAGCGATTTCTCTATTGCGCTCTTTTTCTCTTCTTTTCATGATGTCTCTAATCATAAATATGACTATGACCAACACAAGAGTGGTCTTCAAGAGCCACTTTTGTAGCACCTGAGATGCTTGTGTGTTATTTATTATTACATGGGGTGTTTCGACTGGTACTATCGATGGGCCACTGGTGCAAAATACTACAGAAAACCAAAACTAACCTCAACCTAATTGAGCTAACCTGAATCGACCAGTGCTAACCTGTGACCATATGAGCAGCTTTGTAACCAACAGAAAATCAAACTATTTGGGGGGGCTATTTGTGTAGTTTGTTACCTGAATAAACAAGCAGCTCAGGGCCACTTGTGTTTTACTATGACTAAAACTAAAGGGGCCAGAGGGCCTTTTGTGTGTTATTTATTACTACATGTTTTTTTTTTACTGGCACTATGGTGTAAAATACTACAGAAAACCTTTTTAGGAGATTCGCCCAGGCAAAAAGACCAAGATGCCTACCTACTAAACACCTAGAGTTTAATGTCTCCCACGGGCTCTGGGACAGTCGCTGTACATAGTATATTGTATTCTTGTATTGTTTGGTGGTTGTTATCGATCCTCAAGTTCAAAAATATGATGGATTATGCGGGAACAGGATCACAAAATGACGAAGACAACTATTTGAATTAGTCTACGTTTCCCAGATATATTTCTGCATCCTCAGGATATTAAAGTTATAGGTGAGTAATTTACACAGCACTTTAGTATATATTCTGCTGTACTAAAGTGCTGGGTAAATTTAGAAACAAGGAAGGCAAAACCGATTTGTAAGTTGAATAACAATATTTACTGTTATAGAGCTATTCAGGAGCCCCTTTTTGTAAATTACCTATAATTTTAGCGTCCTGAGGATGCAGAAATATATCTGCGAAACATAGACTATTTCAAATAGTTGTCTTCGTCATTTCGTAATTGTGTTCCCGCATAGCCCATCATATTTTTGTATTGTATTCAATGTGAGTGGACTTACGGCCAATTTCATAATCAAATTTAAAGTCCTTTTAGCTAAAATAACTCCCAGCATGTGTCATTTTCCCTGATAGATGCTAAATAGATGTCACATCTTGATGTCACTTTAAATTAAAGGTACTTTAAATCTGATTATGAAGTTGGCCTTTATACAGTTCTCTGACATTTGAGTTGTTATTGAACTTCAGCAAAAATGTACACATTACAAGAAAAGACATTTGTGTTTTCGCTATACTCCTCTGGCTCGAGTAGCAGGTCTGAAAAGAGATAATAAAAGAATACCAAGGCTCTTCATTCTGCAAAATTCATGTCAGACAGCAGCCTCAATTTAAAAACATCATCCACCATTCTCAATACTACCTTTCAGGTTATTTTGCTGTAGTATTTGCTATGGCTCATTAAAAAAAAAAACATCGAACTTCCTTGCATGGAATTTCCTATGGCTCATCTTAAAAAAAACACCCTGTATATCAATTTTACATGAATATATTCCGTGTAGAAATGTAAAAATTGGCGGATTTTGACATGAACTATCGAAATTGATAATTATTCCCAATTGGGTTAGAGATAGAAATCTTTTGACGGCTTAGTTGACTTAGTTGGTTCAAGGCAGTTGAAAATGAGTTGTTACTTGACAGGGTTATCTTCAATATTGAAAAAGTTTTTTCAGCAAAAAAATAGGAAAAACAGAACAAAAAAACTTATCATATGAAAAACTGCAATTTTTAAGCAAGCGACGTGATGAGTTAAAAGTATATCAATTTTACATGAATATATTCCGTGTAGAAATGTAAAAAATTGCAGTTTTTGACATACATTTTTGAAATTGATGAATATTTCCGATTGGGTTAGAGATAGAAATCTTCTGACGGCTTAGTTGACTTAGTTGGTTCAAGGCAGCTGAAAATGAGTGGTTACTTGACAGGGTTATCTCCAATATTGAAAAAGTTTTTTCAGCAAATAGATAGGAAAATAACAAAAAAATTTACCGTATCAAAAACTGCAATTTTTAAGCAAGCGACGTCATGAGTTTAAAAGTATATCAATTTTACATGAATATTTTCCGTGTAGAAATGTGAAAAATTGCAGTTCTTGATGTAAATTATGGAAATTGATGAATATTTCAGATTGGGTTAGAGATAGAAATCTTCTGACGACTTAGTTGACTTAGTTGGTTCACGGCAGCTGAAAATGAGTTGTTACTTGACAGGGTGATCTTTAATATTGAAAAAGTTTTTTCAGCAAAAAATAGGAAAAACAGAACAAAAAAACTTATCATATGAAAAACTGCAATTTTTAAGCAAGCGACGTGATGAGTTACAAGTATATCAATTTTACATGAATCTATTCCTTGTAGAAATGTAAAAAATTGCAGTTTTTGACATACATTTTTGAAATTGATGAATATTTCCGATTGGGTTAGAGATAGAAATCTTCTGACGGCTTAGTTGACTTAGTTGGTTCAAGGCAGATGAAAATGAGTGGTTACTTGACAGGGTTATCTCCAATATTGAAAAAGTTTTTTCAGCAAATAGATAGGAAAATAACAAAAAAATTTACCGTATCAAAAACTGCAATTTTTAAGCAAGCGACGTCATGAGTTTAAAAGTATATCAATTTTACATGAATATTTTCCGTGCAGAAATGTGAAAAATTGCAGTTCTTGATGTAAATTATGGAAATTGATGAATATTTCAGATTGGGTTAGAGATAGAAATCTTCTGACGACTTAGTTAACTTAGTTGGTTCACGGCAGCTGAAAATGAGTTGTTACTTGACAGGGTGATCTTTAATATTGAAAAAGTTTTTTCAGCAAAAAATAGGAAAAACAGAACAAAAAAACTTATCATATGAAAAACTGCAATTTTTAAGCAAGCGACGTGATGAGTTACAAGTATATCAATTTTACATGAATCTATTCCTTGTAGAAATGTAAAAAATTGCAGTTTTTGACATACATTTTTGAAATTGATGAATATTTCCGATTGGGTTAGAGATAGAAATCTTCTGACGGCTTAGTTGACTTAGTTGGTTCAAGGCAGATGAAAATGAGTGGTTACTTGACAGGGTTATCTCCAATATTGTAAAAGTTTTTTCAGCAAATAGATAGGAAAATAACAAAAAAATTTACCGTATCAAAAACTGCAATTTTTAAGCAAGCGACGTCATGAGTTTAAAAGTATATCAATTTTACATGAATATTTTCCGTGTAGAAATGTGAAAAATTGCAGTTCTTGATGTAAATTATGGAAATTGATGAATATTTCAGATTGGGTTAGAGATAGAAATCTTCTGACGACTTAGTTGACTTAGTTGGTTCACGGCAGCTGAAATTGAGTTGTTACTTGACAGGGTTATCTCCAATATTGAAAAAGTTTTTTCAGCAAAAAGATAGGAAAAATAGAATAATAAAGTTTATCATATTAAAAACTGCAATTTTTGAACAAGCGAGGTCACGAGTTTAAAAGTGTATCAATTTTACATGAATATATTCCGTGTAGAATTGCAAAAAATGGCAGTTTTTGACATAAATTATCGAAATTGACAATTATTTCCGATTGGGTTAGAGATAGAAATATTCCGATGGCTTAGTTGACTTAGTTGGTTCAAGGCAGCGGAAAATGAGTTGTTACTTGACCGGGTTATCTCCAATATTGAAAAAGTTTTTTCAGCAAAAAGATAGGAAAAACAGAACAATAAAGTTTATCATATTAAAAACTTCAATTTTTGAACAAGCGAGGTCATGAGTTTAAAAGTATATCGATTTTACATGAATATATTCCGTGTAGAATTGTAAAAAATGGCAGTTTTTGACATAAATTATCGATATTGACAATTATTTCCGATTGGGCTCTCTAGCCTCTATAGAAATCTCTATAGAAATCTTCTGACGGCTTAGTTGACTTAGTTGGTTCAACGCAGCTAAAAATGAGTTGTTACTGGACAGGGTTATCTCCATTAATGAAAAAGCTTTTTTTAAACAACTTAGAGTTTTCTGTGAAAAAGCTAAAGATTCGAAAACATTTGCAGGAGCAGGAAATAATTCTTTTCAAAGTTGAGATTAGTGTTGTTTCAGGGTTGCAAACACTTAAAATTTCGGGTTCCTAGAAACATTTTCAAATTACCCTAGAAAACCCTAACATGTGAGCACACTCCCGTTCACTGTCACCTGTCATAATTGTCACCATTAATAGTGTCCAAAAATGTCATAGTTGTCGACGGTCGACATTTAATTGATTTGATCAACAATTAATTATTAATTTCTTTTGAATCAAATTTATAATTATTAAGACTCTGGACTTTCAAATTAAGGTTTTATATGCAAAATCGCGAAATATAAATATAATAATCGCCGAGGATCTAGTTATAGCTCAATCTTTAAATGCGCAAGTAACTTTTCAGATACTTGTTAACAAAAAATTAAAAAGAAAAGACCCTAAAGAATTATGGTTCCTAAGTTTACCCCTAGAACCGAAATGTGTCCCTAGATCTAGGTTCTAAGTCCCTAGGTTGGCAACCCTGTGTTGTTTTGACTGTGACTGTCAGATCAGCGTTTTTTTTTTAGTTTTGGCGCACCCTTTTGAGCAATTAGATTTTAGCTCATAAAACTCACATCATCAATGAATGATAGAGAAATCAGGACTTAATACACGATACGAAACCAATGACGCACGTCAGCAGTGGCTTACTTAGGTTGGACTGGAGATACCAGTGACTTTGTAATACTAGACCCCGAACATTCTTTTTTCTGATCATCTCTTGCTACATTACGGCATATGCGTTAAGCTTATCTCTCTTGTGGCACCCTTTATTGTCAAAACAACGATCCAGGCACCGACGTATGCATGACGTTTCCTGATTTTCGACTTTTCTTTATTATAAGTTGAGCGTATGAGTAATCTCGAGCGCTCGGAATATCAGTCTATCTCACTCTAGCTTGTTAAGATTTTGGGAGATGGTATGTGTCCGGAGCGCTCGGATGTAATTACGTAAACTCTAATAAATAGCGTTTTCGAGAGACCGCTCAGAGAGTATTGCTATCCTTACCTTCTTATTAAGAAGCCAAAGGATGGGAATAGTCAATTTTTAACTTCGTATGTCACTAATTGTGCCAAGTTTTGTTACGACGAAAGAGACAGGCTTATACAACAAGTGGTATCGCCATGCCTGGATCTAGTAGTACAAAGTCACTGGGAGATACCAAACAAATGTCCGCATTATCCTAAAATTGGTCCCGTTTTGTGGGCAGAAATCCGCCATGTATGTGTAACCCACGACGAAACGTCATCGTCCGAGCATATCAATTGATAAATCGCGATTTTGGATCAATTGATGTCACTCATATTTTTTGTGTGAGCCACTGCTAAAAAAGGAGGGGGGGGGGGGGAAGGTGAAACTCCACACTCTCGCCATATGTAATATACGTATTAGGTCGTTGGCTTGTACTTTCTAATATCTCCTCCCATCAGATCACCACTAAAGCCGAGTTCGGTAATTCCGTCCCAGCGCTCCGGACACAGCCCATCTCCCAAAATCTTAACAAGCTAAAGTAAGATAGACTGATATCCCGAGCGCTCGGGACATAATTACCGAACTCAACTTAAGAAATGCCAGTACAAACAATTTTTGCTTTACACCGTTGCCACATTTTGCCAACTTTTCTGTTTTCAGAATAAATATGCCAGAACGACTGAACATCGACGCCCCGCTGTGGGATCAAACCACCTTCGTAGGCAGGTTCAAGCACTTTTTGTGGGTGACGGATCCTCGCACATGTGTAGTGGGTAAGCTTTTGATTAGCGTTATTTACTAGGATTTTTTAAAACCATTTCGTTAAAGGCGACGAAGCCTTAGACAAGGCCAAGGAACTAGTCGAGCAATACCGCAAAGGCTCTGAACCGCCGGGCACCTCAGTAGAACAAGTCATTTATGCCAAGAAGCTGTACGAAAGCGCATTCCATCCGGACAGCGGCGAGAAACAAAACGTCTTCGGAAGGATGTCGTTCCAGGTGCCCGGCGGTATGGCGATTACCGGCGCCATGCTGCAGTGGTACCGGTAAGACTATTAGTACCTTTTGCAAATTACTGTATGTGATAGATTTTACAATTATTATCCAGCACCCCGTTCGCTGTCGTCTTTTGGCAGTGGGTGAATCAGTCTTTCAACGCTCTAGTCAACTATACGAACAGAAACGCCAAGTCGCCTACGACCACCACTCAGCTGGTGGTGGCCTACGTTTCGGCCACTTCGTCAGCTATGATCACTGCCTTAGGTTGCAAATATTACTGGCAGAAAAGGGCCAGTCCATTCGTTCAGGTGGGTGCAGTTTTCAATTACTAAAAAAGCGAGTTCTTTACAGCATTTCTTTTTTTTTGTTGTAGAGGTACGTTCCTTTTGCCGCTGTAGCCGCAGCCAATTGCGTAAACATCCCGTTAATGCGACAAAACGAGTTCTTACACGGTATCGACTGCGCCGACGAACGAGGAAACATCGTTGGACAGTCCAAGGTCGCTGCCGCCAAGGCTTTTAGCCAGGTAGGTCCCTTACATAGGGCTTGTTCCCACAGGCAGTCGAACCAGTCCCTAAGCGTCAAATTGTGCATATCTAACCGATCACTGTTCCGAGTTATGGCAAACCGGAAATAGTCTGATTCTCTGTACGAACAAAGCCAACATTTTGAAGTCTCTTAATAGACTCGAAAGATGGCGCTGTTTTTTTTATATTGGGGAGTGGATGACAGATTTGAAGTGACAGATGAAGTGACAATGTTTTGACGTCTGACGTGAATGTCAAACGTCTTCATCCCGTTGCATGTGCACCTACCAGGACGCTTATTCTATAGGAAAGAGTGAAAGTGAAAGTGAGAATTTTGACAACCTTGATAGGTCAAAAAATTCTGTTGACGAATTCCATTGGCCAGCAATTCTCACTTTCACTCTTTCCTATAGAATAAACGTCCTGGAAGGGCTGTACTGAACTAATTGGGAGACTCGGATATAATCCACAATTTTTGGTTGCTACGCGGCCATTTTGGTTGCGGCAACCAAAATGACGATACATTTTGAAGTCTCTTAATAGACTCGAAAGATGGCGCTGTTTTTTTTTTATATTGGGGAGTGGATGACAGACTTGAAGTGACAGATGAAGTGAAAATGTTTTGACGTCTGACATGAATGTCAAACGTCTTCTTCCCGTTGCATGGTACAGCCTCATTCTGTAGGAAGTTGTGAAAGTGAAAATTTTGACAAACTTGATTGGTCAAATAAATCTATGGACCAATTCCAATGGCCAGAAATTTTCATTTTCACTTTAACACCTCTCTATAGAATAAGTGCCCTGGAAGGGCTATATTGAACTAATCGGGAGAGTCAGATATAATCAACAATTTTTTATTGCTACGAGGCCACTTTCGTTGCAGCAACCAAAATGACGATACATTTTGAAGTTTCTTAATAGACTCGAAAGATGGCGCTGTTTTTTTTTTATATTGGGGAGGTGATGACAGATTTGAAGTGACAGATGAAGTGAAAATGTTTTGACGTCTGACGTGAATGTCAAAAGTTTTCTTCCCGTTGCGTGGTACCTACCTGGAGCCTCATTCTGTAGGAAGTTGTGAAAGTGAGAATGAAAATTTTGACAACCTTGATTGGTCAAAAAAATCTATTGACCAATTCCATTGGCCAGAAATTTTCATTTTCACTTTCAAACCTTTCTATAGAATAAGTGCCCTGGAAGGGCTGTGCTGAACTAATCGGGAGAGTCGGATATAATTAACAATTTTTGGTTGCTAGGAGGCCATTTTGGTTGCGGCAACCAAAATGGCGATACATTTTGAAGTCTCTTAATGGACTCGAAAGACGGCGCTGTTTTTTTTTTATATTGGGGAGTGGATGACAGATTTGAAGTGACAGATGAAGTGACAATGTTTTGACGTCTGACGTGAATGTCAAACGTCTTCTTCCCGTTGCATGGCACCTACCAGGACGCTTATTCTATAGGAACGAGTAAAAGTGAAAGTGAGAATTTTGACAACCTTGATTGGTCAAAAAATTGTGTTGACGAATTTCATTGGCCATCAATTCTCACTTTCACTCTTTCCTATAGAATAAGGCCGCTGGAAGGGCGGTACTGAAGAAATCGGGAGAGTCGGATATAATTAACAATTTTTGGTTGCTAGGAGGCCATTTTGGTTGCGGCAACCAAAATGACGACACATTTTGAAGTCTCTTAATGGACCCGAAAGACGGCGCTGTTTTTTTTATATTGGGGAGTGGATGACAGATTTGAAGTGACAGATGAAGTGACAATGTTTTGACGTCTGACGTGAATGTCAAACGTCTTCTTCCCGTTGCATGGCACCTACCAGGACGCTTATTCTATAGGAAAGAGTAAAAGTGAAAGTGAGAATTTTGACAACTTTGATTGGTCAAAAAATTGTGTTGACGAATTTCATTGGCCATCAATTCTCACTTTCACTCTTTCCTATAGAATAAGGCCGCTGGAAAGGCGGTACTGAAGAAATCGGGAGAGTCGGATATAATTAACAATTTTTGGTTGCCAGGAGGCCATTTTGGTTGCGGCAACCAAAATGACGATACATTTTGAAGTCTCTTAATAGACTCGAAAGATGGCGCTGTTTTTTTTTTTTATATTGGGGAGTGGATGACAGACTTGAAGTGACAGATGAAGTGAAAATGTTTTGACGTCTGACATGAATGTCAAACGTCTTCTTCCCGTTGCATGGTACAGCCTCATTCTGTAGGAAGTTGTGAAAGTGAAAATTTTGACAAACTTGATTGGTCAAATAAATCTATGAACCAATTCCAATGGCCAGAAATTTTCATTTCCACTTTTACACCTTTCTATAGAATAAGTGCCCTGGAAGGGCTATATTGAACTAATCGGGAGAGTCAGATATAATCAACAATTTTTTATTGCTACGAGGCCATTTTCGTTGCGGCAACCAAAATGACGATACATTTTGAAGTCTCTTAATAGACTCGAAAGATGGCGCTGTTTTTTTTTATATTGGGGAGTTGATGACAGATGAAGTGAAAATGTTTTGACGTCTGACGTGAATGTCAAAAGTTTTCTTCCCGTTGCATGGTACCTACCTGGAGCCTCATTCTGTAGGAAGTTGTGAAAGTGAGAATGAAAATTTTGACAACCTTCATTGCTCAAAAAAATCTATTGACCAATCCCATTGGCCAGAGATTTTCATTGTCACTTTCAAACCTTTCTATAGAATAAGTGCCCTGGAAGGGCTGTGCTGAACTAATCGGGAGAGTCGGATATAATTAACAATTTTTGGTTGCTAGGATGCCATTTTGGTTGCGGCAACCAAAATGACGATACATTTTGAAGTCTCTTAATGGACTCGAAAGATGGCGCTGTTTTTTTATATTGGGGAGTGGATGACAGATTTGAAGTGACAGATGAAGTGACAATGTTTTGACGTCTGACGTGAATGTCAAACGTCTTCTTCCCGTTGCATGGCACCTACCAGGACGCTTATTCCATAGGAAAGAGTAAAAGTGAAAGTGAGAATTTTGACAACCTTGATTGGTCAAAAAATTGTGTTGACGAATTTCATTCTCCATCAATTCTCACTTTCACTCTTTCCTATAGAATAAGGCCGCTGGAAGGGCGGTACTGAAGAAATCGGGAGAGTCGGATATAATTAACAATTTTTGGTTGCTAGGAGGCCATTTTGGTTGCGGCAACCAAAATGACGATACATTTTGAAGTCTCTTAATAGACTCGAAAGATGGCGCTGTTTTTTTTTATATTGGGGAGTGGATGACAGACTTGAAGTGACAGATGAAGTGAAAATGTTTTGACGTCTGACATGAATGTCAAACGTCTTCTTCCCGTTGCATGGTACCTACCTACAGCCTCATTCTGTAGGAAGTTGTGAAAGTGAAAATTTTGACAAACTTGATTGGTCAAATAAATCTATGAACCAATTCCAATGGCCAGAAATTTTCATTTCCACTTTTACACCTTTCTATAGAATAAGTGCCCCGGAAGGGCTATATTGAACTAATCGGGAGAGTCAGATATAATCAACAATTTTTTATTGCTACGAGGCCATTTTCGTTGCGGCAACCAAAATGACGATAAATTTTGAAGTATCTTAATAGACTCGAAAGATGGCGCTGTTTTTTTTTTTATATTGGGGAGTTGATGACAGATTTGAAGTGACAGATGAAGTGAAAATGTTTTGACGTCTGACGTGAATGTCAAAAGTTTTCTTCCCGTTGCGTGGTACCTACCTGGAGCCTCATTCTGTAGGAAGTTGTGAAAGTGAGAATGAAAATTTTGACAACCTTGATTGGTCAAAAAAATCTATTGACCAATTCCATTGGCCAGAAATTTTCATTTTCACTTTCAAACCTTTCTATAGAATAAGTGCCCTGGAAGGGCTGTGCTGAGCTAATCGGGAGAGTCGGATATAATTAACAATTTTTGGTTGCTAGGAGGCCATTTTGGTTGCGGCAACCAAAATGACGATACATTTTGAAGTCTCTTAATGGACTCGAAAGACGGCGCTGTTTTTTTTTATATTGGGGAGTGGATGACAGATTTGAAGTGACAGATGAAGTGACAATGTTTTGACGTCTGACGTGAATGTCAAACGTCTTCTTCCCGTTGCATGGCACCTACCAGGACGCTTATTCTATAGGAAAGAGTGAAAGTGAAAATTTTGACAACCTTGATTGGTCAAAAAATTGTGTTGACGAATTCCATTGGCCAGCAATTCTCACTTTCACTCTTTCCTATAGAATAAGGCCGCTGGAAGGGCGGTACTGAAGAAATCGCGAGAGTCGGATATAATTAACAATTTTTGGTTGCTAGGAGGCCATTTTGGTTGCGGCAACCAAAATGACGATACATTTTGAAGCCTCTTAATGGACTCGAAAGATGGCGCTGTTTTTTTTTATATTGGGGAGTGGATGACAGATTTGAAGTGACAGATGAAGTGACAATGTTTTGACGTCTGACGTGAATGTCAAACGTCTTCTTCCCGTTGCATGGTACCTACCTGGAAGGGCGGTACTGAAATCGGGGGAGTCTAATATAATCAACAATTTTCGGTTGCTACGCGGCCATTTTGGTTGCGGCAACCAAAATGACGGTGGCAACCAAAAAATTTCAAAAAATCGCTACTTTCTTACGGAAATGCTTGCGGAAGAGTGGTTTCGGATGTGTCATACTGTGTCATCCCATTTCTGCCTTTATCCTAATCGGGCCTTTTCGCATTTATGGGAATATTACATTGCCGTCGCCGGAGACTCTGGACGTTTTCGTATCTGTAGCGTAGAAGTTGTAGCAGTTGAAACCAGATAATTAACAATCGAATATAATATGAACGTAACATTAGAAAGTGCAGCTAGCGAAAAACCAGGTCGAAGCTCCTCCCGTCAATTTCGAGAAACTCTGACAATAATTGCCATCTTTATATTCTTATTGAGAAAACAAAGGACGGACATAGTCTCAGAGCAGTCTAAGGCCATCATGACGAAAACTCTGGCGTGTAATCGGCGTACGTCTTGCGCATAAAAATGTGCGCATTAGCAAAAACTCGACCTGGTTTTGGTTTCTATATTATGGCGAATCCAAGAATCTATCTACTTCTTGCGGTATTTTCTCATTTCTCTTCTACATTGCGTAATTTAGTTTTCTTTATCTCATTTTTTGTTAGAAATCGTGTTCACGTCAAACATGTTTCTAATGGTCTACTTGGCTTACTACGATATACTTGGCTTATTACAATTACCGCCCATAGTAACCCTTTTAGCGACTTCAGGGACAATAAGGAAGAGAACGCTCCTTTCTGTCCCTTGAAATTGAAGATTTGTTGCATAAGCGGGACTTGAGAGTGTATTACTAAACAAAACATGGCAGTAAGGCGCAGAGGAGACTCTTGCTATGTTGCGACATCCTTTTTTTTCTACCTTTCTCTTTCTACATTACGATATCTAATAAGTTTGTCTCTCTTTTGACCCTCTTTCTCTTTGAGGCTCGGTATCATGACAAAGATGAAATATTGATATTTTGTTCAGCAAAGATAGACAATGTATTAAGGATCATTTATTATTATTACAATTCAGTAAGGATCGACATGTTTGGTGTCTAGTAATTAAACTTCTCTGAGCGGGACGTAGAAACTCCACGCAGTCGAATCGCGACATCACCGAACAGTGGGGGGCACGGCGCGACATGGCATCCCTGGCGGAGAGCTCCCGTATAATTATTCCCAGGAAAATTAGCGACCTGGCAGTATTTTTATTTGACACATCCTTCGCTCTTTCCAGTAAGGGCAAGTTGGGCAGATTACTGTTTACTCGTCTTATTTTACGTTTGTCGTCTGTCAAACTTCATCTGTTTTGCCAACTCGAACGGATTAGAAAATAGTGAAACTCCGCGGTTGATGACTTCATTAGATATCCTAAAGCAAGCGGCTCAAAGGACAATGTAAAAATAAGAACGGTTCTTTCTGAGAGTCGTTTCTTTCTCGCGGCTTGAATTTGAAGATTTGGTGGAAAGGCGCAACCAGAGACCTTGTATTACCAGATGTACAAACGTACGATGCAGAAGAGGCTTACTAAAATGTCCAACATCCTTTTGTGTGTTCCATCCACAGCATCCATTCACACCTACGTGAGAGCGGTGGGCACGGCGTAACCTGGCATCCCTGGCGGGGAGCGTCTATAATATATTTTCATTTACTACATTACTATTATATACATAAACGCCTTATGTTGCGTTTGTCATCTGCCAAACTTAAGATCTGTCTTGTCAACTCGTATGGGTTGAAAAAAATTGTGAAACTCATGAGTTGATCGACTCAATTAGGTATCCTCAATCAGAGAAGGCTCATTGATTAGTTTAAAAAAAAACTCAACCGTATTAACTAACCATACTAAGATTGGTAACTAAAAATAACCATTTACGGTATTAGGTGATAATCTCTCGGATAACCATGTGCGCTCCAGGCATGTTGATTCTGCCCGTGATCATGGAGCGAGCCGAAAAACTCCCGTTCATGCAACGGATCACCTTCTTGCACGGACCCATCCAAGTCATGGCCGTCGGGTGTTTGTAAGTCGAACTTAAAGGAAACTAGATAGCTTATAGGTGCATTGATTGATAAGGACGTCACCAAGTAACCCACCATGTCCCCATTAGGTTCAATCATCCTATAAGCTTTCTGATATCCTCTGTTAAGATAAAACGACCTAAATTTTGAAAACTCTCTACCTTTATTTCAGCTTGACTTTCATGGTACCGACGGCGTGCGCCTTGTTCCCTCAGAGATGGTAAGTGCCCTGCCAGTGTTGCCACCTTTGAATGTTATTTTTGTTTTTCTTTAGTTCCATGAAAACGGCAACTCTGGCTTGGATCGAGCCAGAGGCGTACGAAAGCATCAAAAAGACCTGCGGGGATAAAGTGCCCGAAAGGGTTTATTTCAACAAGGGCCTGTAAGGCCCAAAACGCGCACACTCAGGACAATAATACAGTCGCATAAACAAAGTTTAAGAGTAATCTCTATATAGTAATAATTTATAGGTAATAATATAGGGTAAACCGGAAATACTTTCTCACAAAGTATACGTAAAGACATGATGAAAAGTACCGATTATTTTTGGGATTTTTTTGTTTTACTATTTTTGCTTCTCTGACACATTTTTATGTGTTAATGTCAATTGAACTAATGACAGTCATTGATTAATAATTTTCAGCAATACTTGATTACTTTAGTTTAATATTTTAAATAAGCAATAATTTTTTGTTGATATTTACAATCATTTTACTGTTTTTTTTTAAGTTTTCTTGTTATATATTTATAAAAATATACCTTTTTGTTTTGCAAAATTCAATAATATTTTTCACTCTGAAAAAAAAAAAATTTTCCTTGAATAATAAAAAATTAAAGGGAATATAAAAAATGGCAACACCGCAAGTACACAAAGTCGAGATTCCTTTAATGAATTTGACACTTGTAAAAAAATGTTAAATTTTTGACAGCTGTCAAAGTCAATATTTAGATTTGCGTTGAAAAGGTAAGATAGAAATGTCAAAAACCATTTCGCTCTAAATCAAATCCGTTTGAAAATTAGGGACCTAGAAGGTGCAAAAGGAGACATTTTAAACAAAAATATTCTATAAATTTCAAGACGAATCGAGCGTATATTTTTTAATAAATAAGTTTCAAGAGAAGCGATACGACCTCTTGAAGTCGAATTAGAACTAATCTAAAGTACATTGTTCTGATCTGTCATTCGTTGAAAGAGTGACATTTGTCGGGTTGCTATGGAAACGATGTACTAGATATTAGATGATGGCGCTGCGATCTTAATTTGAATTCCCAATAGACTGTAGAAATTAAGTACGTCAATAACGTGCTGGACATTCCTTAGTGACCTTGATGCCAAAATATGGGGGCTCGGATGCGATTCACTATGCGCCTGTGCGTGGCTTGTTACTTAAAGAAAACGTACTTAGGCAGAATCACATACTTTCGTATTGAATATTTTCCCGTCACAAGCAGGGAACTCTCTAGGGTAAACACTAAACATTCCACTTGTTTCAACGGGCCCCTGGTGTAAACAGAGTAAGTGCTCCGAAAAACACCACACGTGAAAATGTCAGTTGTCACTGTCAGTAGTGCCACTTCGTTTTTAACCCAACTTTTTTGTTTTGAATGGAAATGGGGCCCATGCTTGCCTGAAACCTGTCGAAATAACTCTTTTCACGCTATAGAGCCGGGTAATTAACAAATAAAAGAATGCCAAACACTTCAGCAGACCCGTTCGCAGGCGATTCCGACTCAGAACCGGAATTTAAAACCCAGAACGAGTACGCCAAAAACTACGACACATGGAGAAAGAAAGAAGAGCTAAACAAACGTAAGTTTTAACGACTTGACCCATAGAGACTCTCTAATTATTTAGACCTTTGTTATAGTGAAAACTCAATATGGCGATGACGTCCTTGGTGCTAGCGAGTCCAGCAGCTCATCAGAGGATGACGAAGATGCTGCGGAACTTACAGAAGAAGTTGAAAAAGATTTCTACAGGACCTTGTCATATCTCAAGAGCAAGGACCCCAAGATATATGACAGCAGCAAGGTATTCTTTAAAGAGAGCACTGAGGTACCACAGAAAATAAAAAAGAAGAAAGATCGACCTATGTTCTTGAAAGACTATGAGAGAAAGTTGATTTTGGAGAGAGGCGGGGAGTTGAGTGATGAGGAAGACCAGCCACAAACATATGCAAAAGAGCAACAAGGCCTAAAGGATGATATTAAGTGGGCTGCTTTGGAGGAGAGCGATGAAGATGAAAATGAACTTCTATTGAAACCGAGGAAAAAAACTGACAAAGAAGAGGAGAAGGAGGCAGAGCTTTTTAAATGGTTAGCAGGAAAGAGTGATGTTCTTAAAGACCAGGAGATCAAAACTGAGCTAAAGCCTTTAAAAGAGTTTTGGAGTGACCCAAATTTGGACAGTGGAGAGGGTTTCTTGAGGGATTATATTGTGAACAAAAGGTAAATGGACTTTTCTCAATGCAGAACAAATAGCCCTAGGTGATTTTTGCAGGTATTTAGATAAAGATGAAGGAAACTACATTCCAACTTATGACGAAGTTATTCATGACTCTGATGAAAGTTTATCTGGGGATGAGGAGCATATAGAGAAACAGGAGGAGTTTGAGCATAAATACAATTTCAGATTTGAGGAACCTGATCAGGAATTTGTAATAATTTTTAAAAATTTTTTGCTTAAAGCATTATTTTCTTCAAGCTATGTTTTAGATTAAGAGGTACCCAAGGACCATCGATCATTCCTTGAGGAAAACTGACGACAGAAGGAAACTTAAGCGTGCTGAAACCAAGGAGAGGAAACAAAAGGAAAAGGAACAAAAGATGGCTGACATAAGGAAGCTACAAGAGCTGAAGAAGAAGGAAATCGAGGAAAAATTAGAAAAACTTAGAGAAGTCACTGGGGCTGCAGACTTGAATTTTGAAGATGAAGATATTGACGGCGATTTTGATCCTGACGCGTACGATAAGAAGATGCAGCAGCTGTTTAATGATGAGTTCTATGAGGGGCAAGAAACTGACCAAAAGCCCGAGTTTCCAGATCTTGATAAAGAGTTGGAAATTGGTAAGTTCTTCAATAGTCCTTTTATTATGGTTTGTAATATGCATGTAAATAGGACCATTTTTGGGAGGTGCAAGTGCACAAGAAACTGTGAATGATTTTAAAATTTGTTTCTACTTTTCTTACTACCTTCATATTCGTACCACCTGTTACCAACTGATCATTTTCCATTATTACATTTAATTTTTTTTCATAGTCATCCTACTCAATAGTCTATAATAATTGTACAGTCTGTAATAATTTTTGATTTGGTCCTTCGAGCCAGTTTCTAACATGCTTGTTTTCCTTCTTATTACATGTCTTGGGCTTTTACTTTGTCTGATTTAATTATTTTGGTTATTTGATTTCTTAATTTTTTCAAATGTTTAGGTTTTGTTTCAACTTTTAAGTTTTTTTTTTCAAATTTTATTTTTTGTGTTTCCTAATCTTGTTTCTTCAAGTTTGGTCATTGCCATTTTCTTTTAATGTTTTTAAGAAAGTAAAACTTGCTGTATCATTTTTTCAAATTAAAAATTTTCTTGAATTTGGTCCTTCAAGCAAATTTATATAATTTTTGCTGACTGAAACATGCTGATTGATTCTGGTGCTTTTTGAACCTGCTGAGTTTGTTGATAATTATGAGAAATTAAAATTCCATACGTCCTCTTTTTAAGGTTAAGAAGAGTTTTTGAATTATTCAAATTTCGTTAATCCTTCTTTAATACTTTTTAGTTTTAAGTCTCGTTTAAATATATTAGTCATTTCACCTCTTTCTTTTCAACAAATGTTTGGTCTTTCAAGCTTGTTTTTAAGGTTTCTTTAAGCAACTTCAAGTATTTTTCCAAGTTTTATTCTTTGGAAACCATAATGTGTTCCTCAATTTTTTTTCTTCAAACTTGTTCATTTCCGTTGGTTTTTTGTTTGTTTCAAAACCAGTGAAAGTTGCTTTATAATTGTTTAAAATAAACAAAGTTACTTTAGGTCTGAAAATTAGATCTTCTCTGAATTTGGTCCTTCAAGTGAGTTTCCAACATTTTTGTTTTTTGAACCTGTTCTTGATGAATAAATTTTAGCGTTTTTTCTAAAATTTTAGCTTTTTAAACTTGTTTTTAGTAACTTATTGGTACATATAGGTTTATATTTATTATATAGTAGTATTGAGCCAACCCAACCAAATTGCCTAAGATCGAAATAATTTAAACTTCTCTCAGATTGGTCCTTCGAGCCAGTTTCTATTATTTTTGTGCCTTTTGAACCCAATCTTAATGATTTTTTTGTTTTAGTTTGTTAATGTTCTGTTAAGCTTGCTTTTAAGGCTTATTTACGCTCTTTAAATCTACACATTCGTCTCGTTTATAACACTTTCTTAAATATTTGAGTTACACACTACTTTCTAAGCTTTATCATTCTCTAGAAAATTGGGACCGTTGGGATGGGAATGATGATTTCTCAGCAGATACAACAGAAGATCAAGGACCCCACTGCGAAGATGAAGATTTCAATGTAAGTAGGTATAAACCATTCACTTATTATTGACATCAAGTAGGTATTGGAAATTTGACTTCAAAATATTAACATGTGCTGAAAGGAGTAAGGTATACAAGATTTTAAAGGTAATGAGATGTTAAAAATAAATGAATGAGCTATACCTATCAGATTTGACCTAGAACTCAAACTTTGCAACTTTTATATTAGATGGACGCGGACTTTAACCCATCGACGTCTAATACCGTGGACGAGTTGATAGAAAACTCAAGAGGCAGGAAAAAGCGAAAACGAAAATCCAAAGTGGCCGAAGCGCTGAGTCGACCGAAACCAAAATTTGACCCAAACGACAAGAATTATGAAAAGTACTTCGAGGAGTATTACAAACTGGAATGCGAGGACGTTATCGGCGACCTGCCTTGCAGGTTTAAGTACCGCGAGGTGGTTCCAAACGACTTTGGCTTGAGCATCGAAGAGGTAAGTTGTCAAACCGGGTTTTTGGATGCTTGTCATTTAAGGAAATTTTAGATTCTATTGGCAAAAGATAAGGAGTTGAACAGGTGGTGTTCGCTCAAGAAAACGGTGCAGCGACGACCGGAGCTCGTGGAGAAGTACGAGCAGTTTGCGTATGCTAAAAAAGGAAGTAATTTGATGTTAAAGAAGAAGCTACTGCCCAGTCTTTTTGGCGGTGAAGAAGAAGATAAAAAACAGAACGTTGAGGAAAAGAGTTTAAAAAGTGAAGACCAGAAGCCTGAGACTCAGGAGGTACCAGAGGCGGTGCAAGAGGAAAAATTAGAAGTAAAAAAGAGTAAAAAGAAGAAGAAGAAGAAAAATAAAAGACAGCAGATTATGAAAGGTGATGGCGTTACTGGTAATCCAGATAGTAAAGAACCCATCAAAAGTACTGGAGGGACTGTAAAAGGAGAATATAATGAGGTGAAAAATAGTAACAAAGCAAAAATTGACACAAAATCAAAAAAAGACGGCAGTGATCTTCAAAATTGTGCAATTAAAAGCAAGAAGACTAAAAGGAAAATGGCAGGGTCTGACAATAATAAACATGGCGGCAAGAGAGCGAAAGAGAGTTTGAATGTTGGGATGTCCGACGCTCGATTGATCGCGTATGGGATCAATCCCAAAAAGTACAAAAATAAGCTTAAATATGGGAAACAACAGAAAAATTAGGCATAGAATTTATGGTTTTTCTAATTAGAAAACTATATTACTTTTTTCTAGTTGTAGATGGTAGTTGCTTTTTTTTAAGCAGTATGGATGAGCCTGTGATATGTGTGAAAACAAGAAGAATTGAACTTTACTCTTCTTTTTAAAGTTAAATCTGTGATCCTTCAAGCCAGGTTTTCCTCACTTTACTGTTTCCTGTTGTTTTTGACCATATTTAATCTCAATTTTTTCCTGCTATTTTGGCCTGATTTTTATTAGATTATTTTGGTCCTTCGGGCTAGATTTATTTAAGAAACAATTATTATAAAATGAAAAAATAGAACTGCTGTCGGTTAATCAATAAAAACTTGTTTATTTCAGAACCAAATTTGTTATATTGAAATTTATTAGGTAAAAATTTAATTTTTTTACACTTTTGACTTCAGGTCTTCTCAAGAACTTTAAAATTTCTTTTTAAAAATTACTCACCAGTCAAGCCGCATTTGGACAATGTTGCCACATTTGGGCAATTATCTCAAATTAATCAGTTTCAATGATAATACACAATAATTCTCCTCCTCCTCTAGAACTAAATTACACAAGTAAAGCTTGTGTAGGTTTTTTTCCAGGCCACGCTTCCTTGGCATATTTCTTCTTTTTGGGCTCCATGGTGTCTGCTGAACCCTGCACTGTCTGAGGCACCATAGTGGGAACGCTGGGAAGTCCCATGTCCACATCAGGGGCTGGGTTAGGAAGACTTACACCCAGCCTAAAGACAAACTCTTAACTTCACAGAATTTTCTCATAACTTAAACACAACTTGCCTGGAGCTTAGGGAGCTGTAAATGTTGTTCATATTGCTGACGCTCGCACTATTTGTCTCTGGGGGCAAGTCGTTGTATAAGTCGTGCTGTGGATGGTGCAGCACCTTGGGGACTTTGAATTCCATATGGTGACTTGACACTCCCAAAGAGTCTCCCAGTTTACTTCTTTTGTGTGCGGAAGGAACTACAGTAGTTTGTACCAGGTTCCTAAACTTGCCTATGCTGGGATCAATGTCCTCAGGATTAATAATCTCCTCATCCTCATTAAAAGACACATTGGTCCTTTTTCTTTTCCTGCTCTTGTTCCTCTTCTCTATGTCATCAGTGATTCCCAACATTGATATTCTTCTATTGTGAGCAGTGTTGAACTCAGTTAAATTCTAAAACACTTCTTAAGAAAATGATCTATCTACAAGAGGAGAAGATCACTCACATCTAGCTCTGTTTCAGTCTCTGGCAGCCCCAAAAGTCCTCCATCAGTTTCTTCCCCAGCTTTCTCAATTTCATCAATAATCGGCCTGATACCAGTCTGTGGCCTTTCCCTTATTATGTAATTCCTTGTGGAAGCTCCAAAATGAAAGCATGAGTCAATAGGTAGTTGCGTGGGTTTGTAGCCTTCCAAACGAAGACTGCCAATATATGTTCCATGGGCTATAAACACCTATTTGTATCTTGGATGGATATAAAAGAAGAGTGTTACTTACTGCTGCCTAAGTCGACTAAAAAGGCCCTGTTTAAATGCTTGTGCCAAACGAAAGCTGCATGTACTCTAGAACAAGACGCATGGTCAATGCAAAAATCGTTCATTTGCGTATTGCGGCCAAAAAGATAACATTTCTTTTGGTCGATCATGAGCTTTTGAATAAGCTTGTCGCCCTTTAAAACGTCTAAATGTAGACCGACCGGTGGTTTACCCGCCCTGAAAGTCTTCAATGTATTTAAGCTGCTTAACGAAGAGTTGGTGAGGCGCGTATTTTCAGGCCTCCGCCGGTGCTATTTTTGATCATGGTTCGAAGGCAGGTTTGCATTGCATTAACCCAATCCTTCAGCAAGAACAACATTGTACTTACCAATTGGGGACTTCGTAATGGTTGGCCATTGCTCAGAAGGTAACCGGAAGTTTAGGGTAAGCTATTTTCATTGATAATTAGGGAATAAAGAACCTTTTAAAATGAAAAAATATAATAACAAATTCAAGAAAAATTGATACACCAGTACACCACAAATAATTAGAATTTTGGCAAAGTCGTTTCTGTCACTGTCAAATTTTGTTATCTGTCATTAACGTCAGTTTTCTATAGTTGACATTTACTGCACTCGTAACTCTAAATACTCCAGATTTAGTTAGCACATTTAATTCTGCTTAAACTGGAATTTACGCCATTTTAATATCAATTTTGAAATGTTTCAAATTATTTAAATATTCAAAATTTTTTTATTTTTTAAAAATCAAAAATTATTGCCATTTGGTAGACCTTCAAAAACTAATTAACTCTTGTTTCTGTTTGGCGTTCTGCTGCACTAGGCAACTTTCAATACGGAGTTCATTTAAAACTTCATCTAGATGGCTGTGAAATGTCAAAAGAAAAGAATGGAGAAACAAAAGTCGATTTATTTTGATTGTCATCCTTTTCTGCCAAAATTTCATAGCCTGCTAGATGAAGTTTTTAATGAACACCCCGTACTTTCATATTGTTCGTTACGTTCGGGGGTCGCGATTAAAGCAATGTTGCCAGTTGCCATTCCTATCAGAGTTGAGGGGCCCTCATGTATGATGTAGGCTTTATAGATCTGAATTCTACTCTGTTATCCGTTCAAGTTAGATTTGATTAGTTTAGGTTTGTGCAGGTTAGTTTAGGTTAGATCAAGTTTGTTCAGTTCTGTTATTTCTTTATTTTCTCATTTTACGTTACTTTTTGCGGGTAATGTCATTTATTCTCTTAAACATTTAATTTTGCGCAACGATCGGCAATGCTGTATAGGGCAAATGTTGGAGGGAAGAGTTTTAGCATAGTAAAAGGTGATAAATTGGCTGCTTTATGATAAATTTTTTTATGTTAAATATGGTTCATCCACATTTTTTTTCTTTTCATCTACTTAGTAGACACCCTGCTACTCATAACAGAAGAGAATACTGCGAAATTCAGTGGTATCTATATCGATATAGACCGCTAACCCCTAACTAAGCACTAAAGTGTCAATTGTTCAATTCTAAACAATACTTACTTTAAGCCTGGGTTAAACAACGTCGGGCAAATTGTTAATCATATCTAAAAATGAAATATTTGATTAATTATTTACATTAACTACAGAAACTTCAAACAGAACTCCAATCCATAAAGAAGCCGAGATCGGTAATTCCATCCGAGCGCTCCGGACACACACCATCTCCTAAAATCTTCACAAGCTAGAGTGAGATAGACTGATATCCCGAGCGCTCGGGACGTAATTACCGAACTCAACTAGAATCGTCAACGTCAATTCAGAAATTAGATTTAAACGTCACGTGTCATTTTCAATTTTGACTTTTGACGTTTTTTTATTAAAATAAACATAAACAAACAAATCCAACCCAAAGTGGAATCGGAAACTGGAAAGCAGAATCTACCCCAAAAAAGCTCTATCCTGAACTGCTGCATGTCTAAAATTCCTTAACAGTCCAGAACACAATAACCCCCTCCCCACTATCGATGAATGCCCCTCAGGCTGAAAGGCTCACGAAACCCAAAAACATGTCGGAAGAACTAAACGGAGTGGCCGTAGTGATTATTATAGGGCTGGGTGTGTTGACGCTCATCCTGCTGTTTCTATTTGCCAAAAGGCAAATCATGAGATTCACCTTGAGATCCAGGCGGGGGCCACATGTTCCCATAGGACATGATGGACCAAAGGTTAGTTCTTAAGTATCTTTCACTGCAAACGTTGATTTTTGTTTTTTAAAGGCTCTGAAGCGCGAAATTGAAAGGCGTCTTGATCTGATTCCTCGAATAGTGTGTGAACCAAAGCTTATCAGCAGAACTGATCCTCGCTACATACTTTTTCCTGGGCAACAGATACCTGCTCACTACTACAGACTAAAGGCTGTAGATGACGTCAAGATACTTGGTATGTTACCCTTAAACCTTACAAGGGTTTTCAAGAACAATAAAACGAGGTTGATCTATCAAAATTATACCAGAAAATTGGTTTTTGACTAAGCAGAGCTAAACACCACAAAAGAAAATTTTAAATTTGGCAATATTTACCTTTTGCAAGAGTTATTTGAAATATCCTGACTCATTTAATAAATTATGCAGAAAACGAAATCACCAAGCAAGACCCTTGTCTGTCAAGGCACCCCAGTGAAAACTTGAGGGCGTATTTACTCTCGGCCCTTGCAGCCCCCTTAAATGGCACCGGTATCCGCCTGATACATCAATTTTGCGACTTTTACGAGCATGCCAGGCACGATCCCAGTCATTTTGGTGATGAAGAGTATCAACAGTATAACCGACTACTGCTGAAGCTAGTTGATGCGTAAGTTGGCTCTATTCTCAGCTGAACTAAGTTAAATGACCATTGCAACTTCAGGGCTAAGATGCTGAAATCTTACAACAGCAGAAAGTCATCTCCTAATAGGACTCCAGTAAGGAAACAGATTGTTGTGGATAAGTCTAATAAAACCACGGCAAATTCAAATTACTCAACTGACGAAGAGGTCATGAGTGTGGCTGACTCGCGACCTACGACGCTCTCTGTACCGCTTTCAACCGAATCTAATGAGACTTCAGTATGAGATACGCTTTTTTAGACTGACTTAGTGTAGTAATTAAATAAATAATAAATGCTGTGCAATACTCATAAAACATTATTCACATATATTTGAGAGTCCAAGTACCTTAACCACCGGGGGCTCTTCGCAAATTCGTCTTCGTGTCTCAAACTGGCCAGCGCCCATCCAAAGATGTTTTTGTATTCTTCAGGGATGCTTTCTGACGAGTTCATGTAGTGTAGCCACTCCAAGATCTGTTGGATTTAATTATATTTAGTTGAAAATGTAGTGCTGAAAGTAGAGTGTGACAAAACTGGAAACTTTCACTTTCAAATTTTATTTAATGTCGCGAGAAATAGTGAAGGGGGAAGTTAATGGGGCATGCGAGAAATAGTGAGGTGATGGTTCCTCTGCCTGTCCCCAGACGGTATAGGTACGAATCTCGGCCATCTGTCTGTGGGAAGCGACAACTTCGGCAGAAAACTGGCTTGGTTTCACTTCACTATTATCTCGCATGCCCTAATGAAAGCACTTGCCGTCGTCCGATTGCGCCACTTGCGTACATTAACAGTGCCTTGAGCAAGAGAGGAGACCAAGTATTTTTCGAACTCGTTTTATCAGATTTGAGGTATACCATACTGATGAGCTCTAATAAGACCGAAACCGGTCTATGGTTCCTCTGCCTGATAGAGAAATGAGTTTGATACTCTGCATAACGTCAGACAAGAAAAACTGGTTGGAAGATGGAAAGTCAAAGGAAATAAAAAGCTGCTAGAAGAAACTTTCCTTGATGCCTCAAGACTTATCCCTGACAGTTTCCAACTTGGCCAAGCTCCCCCTCATGCCCCAATGAAAGCGAGAAAACAACAACTAAGTTACGTACCTGTACGATTCCGTAGCTCCAATGGGGTTCTTCTATTAGGTACTTTAACACTGCAGGAAAGAAATACTTTACACTGGAATGGTCGTATTTTGGTGTGATCACGCTTAGGCCGGAAAAACATGCCGCTGCCAAAGTCAAAACGTCGCACAAAAGTCCGATTTCCTCTTGAGGACACCTATCGGCCACCTTTGCCTGGATATCGCCGAAAAGTTCGTTTAACCACTGAGACGAGTCTTCGTGGCCCATTCGCTTCTTAAAGGACGCGGCCAAATCGTCAAAATACTGGTTTGGGCTACAGGTACATAATAGGGAGGAAAAATATTGAAATTTGTTTGATCTGAACTTACGACACGTGGCTTTTGAAGGCGACTACAAAAATGTCGTTTAGCCAAACCAACGGAGTGCCAGTGGTGACTGTAGCGGCCAAACAGCATCTGACTTTGGTAATTTTTGTAAACTCTTCTTGGCCAACCGGGTCAGAACTAAATCTGGTGACCTTTTCTTGGCCCTTAGGGGAAAAAGACGCGAGACAACCTAAGATGAGATTGAACGTCTGGAAGTAGTTAGATAAAAACGTGTTAATATATCTAAAATGCAAATCGGGCGGCTTACTTTCGATTCCAAGTTGCTAACAAACATCAAATCTGCGAGCACCTCCTCGACAACGGTCTTATTCACATCTTGTATCTCCTTATTGTTCAGGACAAGTTTTAAACATTCAAGCGCCGTGGCCAAACTATCGTCGACGGTCTCCGACCAATGCTGGAGCGTATTCACTAAAAATGGTCTCAAAACCATAGGTTGGATGCTGTTGGCCAGGTACACCAAGTTCTTGTAAACGTTAAGAGTTTCTTGAGCCTGAAACATAAGACTCACAATTTGTATTGCATCAAAAGAAGTAATTAGCCGCGTTTATTATAAATAAGTGACTTATTACACTTAATGCAGAATCGGCTGATACTCAGCAAATAGTTCCAGATCGCACTTTCCGAAAAGTGCTAATAATACAGGAACACAAGTAACTCATAGCGGCACTTAAAATCGCTACCACGTTCACCTCAAGGTTTGTGTTGAACAATAATAACCTTGCTGGTATCTCAAATCCATTAAATTTGATTTGGTAATCCAATTTATTAATTATATCCGACTAAGTAAACGATGGACGGGGTTTTCCGCACCCTCTACTAAGCGCCACGGATAGGAAATCGGCTTTACGTGCCCCAATTAGACAATAACCCCTTTAGCGATCTCAGGGACGAAGAAGAACAGTCTTTTCCAAGAGGCTAGAAGTCGACGATTTGGTACTTGCGCGGGACATAGAAAATTCACGTAGCCAAATCGCGACACCAGAGTCAAGTGACAGGGGATGGGGCGGGAGAGATGAGGGACACGGCACGATTTGTGACTTAACATTAGTATGGCCGGCAGGTGGTATAGAGGCCACAGCGTGAAAATACCCGGGAAAAATGCCAATGGCCGGGACTAAAGGGTGGAAGGGTTAAAGAGACACCAAGGGAGAGCACAGGCGTAGCGCGTCCTAGTCACCCTCGACGTGAAAAACGCTTTTAGTAGTGTTTCATGGGAGACAATCATGAGAGAACTCTTCAGAAGAATCCTCCAAGAAGAATATCTGGCTACCTCATGAACATACTCATAGAAAACTTCGAACGCCGCGTGGTCGCGTTATAGTAAGTAGATGGAAACTACGATTTTAGCATGTCTCCGGGGGACGACGCACGTCCTGGAACCGGCAATTCACAGTATGATGACATTATTGGGGAAATATGTACAAACAACGTAGAAATAGTGGCTTGCGCTGACGACATTGCTCTTATAGTAAATGCAGAAGACAAACACCTTCTCGTAGAAAAACAAATCGACTAATTGAACAGACTATTGGGTGGATCCATACAAAATCATTAAAACTGGCCCCGGAAAAAACCGAGGCGGTGAATCTTAGCGGCAGAAGGGACAGGACCGGCATAAGTTTTAAGGTTGGGGAATCCACAATTACCTAAGTAAAGCCGTAAAATAACTAGGAGTTTACTTCGGGGAAAATATGAGATTTGCGGAAATGAACGCAGCCTTGAACTTGATTCTTATGAACGCACCCCAGAACACGTGACTTTGACAAGGTCAGCGATAGCCGAGTGCGATAATTCCACCCGAGCGCTCCGGACACAGACCATCTTCCAAAATCTTAACAAGCTAGAGTGAGATGGACTGATATTCCGGGCGCTCGGGATGTAATTGGCGATTAAAAAAATCAAGACGCCACCTGGGGGCAAAAATGTAAAACTAGTTAGGAAGTAATCATTTTTACTTTTCTGTTTATTTTTATTTATACCAGAGACAACCCATGAGACGAGCAAATGGCATTATAAATTTGTCCGATTCTCCGTCTCGTTTGTACCCGCTTTAGATTACAATGATTCGTACTCTGTCGTTGTCTTGTACAGTATAACAGAGCGAGCCACCATCGTGTTTTCCGGTATTGCCATGCTGACCCAGTCTACCCCAATAATAGGAAATAATATACCTTTTATCTCTTTCTGATACTTTGCTTTTTAAGCGCCTATTTTACAACCTGACAACTCCGCACTTTTGTAATAACCCTCTGGCCGACGTGGTGGCGCCGCGACGTCGGCCAGAGGGTTATTACAAAAGTGCGGAGTTGTCAGGTTGCAAAATAGGCGCTTAAAAAGCAAAGTATCAGAAAGAGATAAAAGGTATATTATTTCCTATTATTGGGGTAGAATGGGTCAGCATGGCAATGCCGGAAAATACGATGGTGGCTCGCTCTGTTATACTGTACAAGACAACGACAGAGTACGAATCATTGTAATCTAAAGCGGGTATAAATGAGACAGAGAATCGGACAAATTTATAATGCCATTTGCTCGTCTCATGGGTTGTCTCTGAACAAAGTTTGATTTATTTTTAAATTTCCCTGCATTTTCCGAAATTGTCTACATTTTGAATTGGTTTTTTTTACTTCATGTATCACGGTGTTTAATGATTAGTTTTGTGGTCCAAATTGTCAGGTGATTTATAAAAATGTTCAGTACAAGAAAAAAGCAGAAGAAAACTATCCATAATACAGATTGCTGCGAATTCAATTGCAATTGCCCCAAAAACACCAACAGAAGTATTTCCAAAGAAGAGTTTGGCGTGGATGAGTTTGTGGACAGGAGAAAATCCTGGATCAAAGTCCTATCAATAACAAAACCAGTTAGCAAACATTTGAAAGTTTGTTCATTGCACTTTAAGCAACATGATTACAATAGAGGTAATTAGACATATTTTTCAATTAAGTGTTTTTTGTTTAACATTTTTGGGTAATAATTTTTCAGGGAAACTAGCATCAAACTTGTTGAGACCTAAGTTAAAAGCTTTTGGGGGACCATCAAGAAATCTTCCTCCAGGGAAAATTTGTCAGACAATGATTTCTCTAACCCAGACTTTAGTAGTGTTTGTAACGGTTGTCATAAAGAACCTATGACTTTAAATTCTGAACCTAGTGAAGAAAAGTTGTTACGATTGAGTGATCTAACACCTAAGGAACAATTGGTAGTAAATGCTTTGGTGGATATGAAGACATCACTGCACCAAGAAGCACCACAGTCTAAGTTTTTGGATAAAAGTGTCCAAGTGACAAGTGGTGATTGTTTCGAAACAGCTTTCGCAAAAATGGTTCTATTCCTCTTTGTGTATATAGTTAGGTTAATTGTTGCATTAACATAGATATGATTGATTGATATAAAATAAAAAAAGGCTTGTCATAATTTTTTCTCCAATCTGTCCCAAGCAAAGAAGGATGAACTACAAATTTAAACCCCACAAGAAAACTCTACAAGATCTAGCTGTTGGTAGAGGCCCCCTTTAACTCTGAAGTCCCAGCCACCTCAACCTTTTAGCAATCCCTACTGTGATACTACAAGTAACAAGGTAAAGGTCTAGCTGATTATCTTCAGAAATTACAATTTGCAAGTCACTCAACATAAGAATATCTATCGAGAAAGATTGAAGGTAGGCGAAGTAAATGCAACATAGTTGGACCTAAAGGTCGACGCATTTGGTTTTCAAAATTATTAGTATTTTGACCCAAAACTACTGTCAAAAGCAAGAGTACATATTTTGAATTAATTAGAGAATAAAAATATTTGATATATTAAAGAGTCCTTTATATACCGAGGAATTTAATTTACAATATTGATGAAATTATTACTGTAATATGTGAAATTGTAGTAAATTTAATGTCTCCAGTATTACAAGATGACAAGTTTTAATTTAACAATTACCTATAAAAAGTGTCACAAAGTACATTATTCCTAGACAACCAGTTCAAACTTTAATGACATCATTTTTATAACATTTATAAAGATTATTGGTTAATAAACTGGCAAGTAAAACAATCTTACCTTGAACAAAGTTACTTACTTACACTTGAAATTTTTTTTCATAAGAAATAAGGAAGGTACTAGGCATTTTATTTTCAAAGGATTTATATTTAATTTTAAATTGGTAATAAGAAATTGTTCATACTTAGCTAGTGATGTAATAGGTAAACAAGGACAGGTGCTACCTAATTCTCTTGGAGCAAAACCTTTACGCCAGACATGAAAGCCCATACTTCAACTGAGGACTGAGGGGTAAACCACTTGTGGCATTATGGAGTACAAAATTTAAAGCAATGGTTTACCTACCTCTCAACTTCAACATTGCTTGACAAAATAAGAACTCAAGTTGTTATTATCCCAGGTTTCAAAATAAAACAATTAATTAAAAACCTTTTATCTATAATATTGCATTTAAATTTTAAACACACTTTGGTGACAACACATCCACTTTACTATAGTTTTTTACTATGTACCTACTAAAATAGTTTCCAGATGCACCTACTTTACAGCTGCATTTAAAGTTTAAAATTTTGTAACCTGATGCATGGATCACGGCTCCAGACACCTCATGGGGTTTGCCATTCAGTAGAGCACTTATTGTCTGAAGGCACAATGCTACGATTTTTATCACTTCACCTTCCAGTGTTGGTAGATTTCCATAATGGCCACACAAAATGAAGTGTTTGGAATTTAAGATGTTTTCTCCTTCCACAATACATCTGCTGGTTACAGCCAGGCTTCTAAGTACTGGAAGACTGTAGCTAGTTTTAGGTATGCTTCAGGTTCAGCGATACCTGAATTAAAAAAAATTACAATTATGAAATAGAATCGAAAAAAGGTACACTTTGCATGGAAACTTACTTTTTCAAGCAATTTTTGCTTCACAGGAAATTATGCCCACAAAATGTTTCACAAAAAAACACTTCCAAATAATCACAGAAACCACTGTTGAACTATAAATATATCATTAGCACGTAATTTAAACAGTAATCTTCTAAAAACGGTGTTCACACAGTAAGTATACCTTGAAACTAGAAGAAAAAAGTCGTTTCAACAGAGACAACCCATGAGACGAGCAAATGGCATTATAAATTTGTCCGATTCTCTGTCTCATTTGTACCCGCTTTAGATTATGATGATTCTTACTCTGTCGTTGTCTTGTACTGTATAACAGAGCGAGCCACCATCGAGTTTTCAGGCATTGCCATGTTGACCCAGTCTCCCACAATAATAGGAAATAATATACCTTTTATCTCTTTCTAATACGTTGCTTTTTAAGCGCCTATTTTACAACCTGACACCTCCGCACTTTTACAAAACCCCCCTGGCCGACGTCGTGGCGCCGCGACGTTGGGTTGGGCAAATCTTGCAAATGGCGGATTATTGCGAATTGTGAGAGAAATAATTATTAAGTACCTATGCGCTTTTGTGTTGTGTTATTTTAAAAATAATTAATTTACAGTTGTCTTTGGCATTTAATCTTTGTTCTGTCCATAGTGTGATTAGTGTGAGTGCGGTGCGAAGGGCCTAGGCAAATACAACGAATAAATAATAAAAAGTGCGATTGCCGAGAGCCCAGACTATAATAATTTTGGGAAGATGTCATCAAAAAAGTGTTTTGTATGTGGCCTTTCTCAAGATGAAGTAAAACGTTTACATAATTTTCCTTCCGACATGAAAAAGTAAGAAAAATCTTATTGTAAGTAGAATATATTTATAATACATATTTTTAGGTCGCAAATCTGGCAAGAAGTTTTGGGATTTAAATATACAGGTTTAAGTTTAAAACACCGCAAGATTTGCAATAATCATTTCTTAATTCAGTCGTATGAAAGCTCTATGACCATGCGGTTGAAAAGAAATGCAATGCCACTACCATTTATAAAACCAGATGCAACCATTGCAACTTCAGCATCTGCCTCTGAGAACCAGGTTGCTGATCCTCAGAGGAGTACAGTATTAGCGCCAAGCATTACCTCTGGTGTTGGTGGGATGTCTGGGAGTGAAATTTGTTGTACTACTTCTATATGTAGCGATAATTCCATTAATAGAAGTATGGTGGAAGAAATTCAAAGTGTAATTTGCATAGGTAGGTCTTGTAATAAAGGAATTAGTCAGAGTTGTATGACTATATTGATTTTAATAATAGTGTGAAGCTAATAAATTATCCTTATAGATGCCCCCAAAGCGAGTACAGTAGTACTAGATGATGTACAAGGCAGCTCTCAAGGTACCTCAACAGTAATATCCCATTCCTCCAAACATAGTAAATTGTTTAAAAGCATAGAAGGAGTAAATATGAAAACAATGACTCCAAGAAAACAAAAGTTGGTGAACATAATAAGGAGAAAGCAAGACCACTTACGGAAAATAAAAAAATTAAGCAAGCAGAGAAAAGGAGATTTAAAAGCCTTGTATGATCTGACAGACACTACAGTTGTGAGGAATCTTTTTAGCTCTATGCCATCTGTCACAGCCAACTTCATGATCGCCCAATTAAGATCATCGAGAACTAAGGGAGCAACAGGTAGGAGATGGAACTTTGATGATAAGGTTATGGCACTGGCTATTTTCAAATAAAGCCCAAGGTGCTATAATTTGCTAAGAAAGTTTGTCGCATTGCCAAGCAAGAAAACACTATTGAACATGTTGAGAAAAGTGCCATTTTCTTCAGGAATTAATAATCACATTTTTGAGCATATAGATGAAACTATTTTTCATGCAATTGATAGGTATGCAATATCCTTATACCTAATATTTACTTTATTTATACTTCTTTTTAACTTACAGATGTTGTGCATTAACTTTCGATGAGATGGACATTAAGGAAAACTTAGTTTATGATGTCGGAAGTGACCGAATTATTGGGTTTGAAGACTGTCCTGGAATGAAATCTACAAAACCAGCCAATAAAGCATTAGTTTTCATGTTGGTTGGTTTATCAAAAAAATGGAAGCAACCTGTTGCCTATTATTTTACGAATAATGGATGCAGTTCTGTGCAATTGAATGAATGCCTTTATGAAGTCCTGCATGCATCACACCATGTAGCTAAAGTTGATGTTGTAGCAACAATTTGTGACATGGGAGTTTGCAATGTCAAGTGTTTGAAAGATCTGGGTGTAACTACGGAAAGACCATATTTTGTTTTGGAAGAGCATCAAATTTTCTGCATGTTTGATCCACCACATTTGCTGAAATGTATATACTCATTGTTTAGAAAACACAATATCTTTGTATCTGTTGGTCAGAACAATGAAGTTATGGAAGCTAGATTTTCGGATCTTAAGTTGGCATATGAACATGACAAGAAATGTCCACACCAATTCCGGACTATGCACAAAATCAAGGAGGACCATATGCAACCTATTATGCAATATTCTATGAAAGTTTGCATTGCAGCACAAGTGATGAGCCATACTGTGGCAGCTTATTTGTATTCTTTAACAAGTACAGGTAATATAATATTGAAGAAACTGATGATCAATTACTTTGCAATACTTGATTTTTGCACCAAGTTTGAGAAGCAGACCTCTCTTTGTACTAATTTCAACTAAGTGGACTTTTTCCAAAGCTGATGGCATATATTTATCTAACCAAGCAATATAATCAACAAACACCCGAAAACGTACCTTTAGTTTCAAAACCGTATTATTTCACCTGAAAACTTACCTGCTTTCTCAAACTTGGTGCAAAAATTTTGTGTTAAGTATAAAGCAATTGACCAACAGTTTAGTTAAAACTTATGATGTTAAATCTATAAAAATTTGTAGGGATTCTTGAACAGAGAGCGGTTGCTACTGCCACGTTTCTAGAAGATGTAGACAGACTTTTTGACAGTTTCAATGGTAGTTCTAGCTTTGGACCACCAGGAAAAGAGCTGAAGTGCTGTATTTCCGAGTCAAGCAATCATCTCGAATATTGGACTAAAGCTTTTCATATGGTAAAGAACTGGCGTTTTATCAGAATGAAGAAAGACGGTTCCCTAAAAGACTCAAAACCACCCTCTCAGATAGGTTGGTTGACCTCAATTAATGCCATTAAAGGCATCTGGCAAAAGGTACAAAAAAAGGGCTTACCACATTACGACCTCGATCTTTACAGCAAGACTGCTTAGAAAACTGTTTTGGGTCAATTCGCAATGGTTGTGGATGTAATGATAATCCTTCTGCCCAACAGTTTATCTGCAGCTTAAAAACCCAAATTCTGAATGGCTTAACTAATAGGGCAGTAACAACAAATTGTGAAGAAGATGACTATGCAATTTTGTCTAACCTCAATAGTTTTTTAAATATTAAGGAAGCCAAGAACAATACACAAGCAACAGAAAATATTTCAGAAAATGTTCAGTTGGAAGTCATAACCAGTTCAATTGCAGAAGATGTGGCAAATGGAAATCCACATGCATTTTCTGTTGCTTATGTTGCTGGATTTATTTTAAAAAGATTAAGTTCAAATATGAAGAAATGTCAGATTTGTTCCACAGAATTGTACTCAAATAATCTGGATCCACAAAATATTTTTATAACAATGAAAGAGTGGACAGATGTGGAACAACGTTTGACATATCCAAGTCAAAGTGTTACAATAGCTGTTGGTGAAGCCGTTAACTTATTGGAAATATTCTTGAGTGATTTTGCTAGTGAACTAAATATCAGCAAAAAATGTTACACTGCCCTACAAAGTAAAATTAATTTTGAATGGTTGACCTGTACAGTGCATAATGAGTTGATAATTTCGATAATAATTAAAGCGGTAATAAAAATAGGTTTGCCCTGGTGGTGTAAGAGGCAAAATCGTGAAATTAAAACTGCCAAAAAAGAGAAACGTAAAAATAGACGTAAACTGAATAAATTACAGAATAATTAGTTGCATTATTTTTTTTAAAGAGGGTGATGATGTGAAATAAGTAAATGATGTTAGGTATTAATTATGTACCTACCTAATACAAGTACCTAACTATTTATATTATTCTTTTGTTTTAAATTTAAGTAATATATTAATTCAGGTATTCCTACTTAACATAAAAATGTTTTTTTGATGATAATTTAGGGCATTTAAATTTATTTTAGTCAGTTTATAATTTGTTTTTTATTATATATTAGTAGGTGTTTTTATGACTTAATAGATTATGTATAATAATATTTTGTTTGTTTTGCAATACTTTAATTTAATTTTACTGAAGTATGTACTAAATTTCTTTTTTGAGTTTAATTTTTTGTTGGAAATATAGATATTTCGTCATGATATAATTTGAATAATAATTGTTTCCCTCATCCTTTAACATATTAGAACATTTTCAGGGTTTTAAGTTGCGGTCCAAAGACGCACTTCATTGCATTTCTTTTTGATCATAGCTTGAAAGTCTGGAAAAGTTGCAAAATGTATGCGGGTATAGAAAATCTATTAAACCTTCATAAAATTCAGCTAAGTAGACCTTAAATTTTCCATATAGAATACATTGCTGTTAAACGACCTTCTGCATACCAATTTTTTTACAGAGCAATGGATTTTATATGAGAAATTTTAAGTCTACCTTAACTGAACTTCATGGCGAAAGTGTGTAAACGGCTCCTCGAGTGCCATCGAATACGTTTAAATTATGGCGGCAATGTGACGTGGCGCCCTCTAGTACGCTGCACTTTTCTTAGACAGAGACCCACAATAAAGAGAGACAGTGGATTTTTACAATCGGACGAATTATTTACGTTCAGTTGCTCGTCTCATGGGTTGTCTCTGGTTTCAATCAAAAAAACTTCTTAAAATTTAACAAACGTCACTTTTCGATTACTTCCTAAGTCGCCATATTTGTTTACATTCGCAGCGCCCCCATCGGTAATTTTACTCGCCAATTACCGAACCTTGCAAAACAAGTTAAACAGTGTTGCCAATCATACGGAATTTTCTTTGTGTTAACGTTTATTCCTTTTAGAACTTTTTTTGTTAATAGAGTTTTTTAGAACTTTTTTTTTGTTAATAGAGTTTTTTTAAAAGCATTATCTACCTGCATAACATATTTTGGTAAATATCGTTTCACATGAGGGTTGCACTAGTTATCTACCAGTTCTATTATCAGGGAAAACTGGTGCAGTCTCAACAGAACACGAATCAGGTGTCAACGAAATGGGTGCGGCACGAGGTCGTGCCAAAAAGTTGGCACTCAATCTATAATAATAATAAATTCTTTATTGCTAACAAGATCATAAAATATGACACAGCAACGTCAAACAAGAGTAGCATTATAGCTTACTAAAATGAATTAATCAAAATAAATATTAAATTGAAATGAATAAATAGTTTTTTCAAGCAAAAGAGCCTTGACACGTTGTTTGAAAACCATGTCATTTTGAAGACGCTGCAAATTAGCGGGTAACAAATTGTATGCTTTAATGGCTCTATATGAGGGCCCTTTCTCGAAAAAAGTAGTTTGGTGGCGAGGAATGTTTAACATTTCCCTATTTCTTGTTAGAATGGACATATTTTGGGAGTACCCGTCAGCGTTCCTTCTGAATAATGCACTGTTTTTTCTGACAAACATTACCAATGACATAAAGAATATTGAAGGGACGGTAAGTATTCCCAATTTAGAAAAATAAGGGCGACATGAATCCGTCGGTCTCAGACCAAAAATACACCGAACGATTCTTTTTTGAGCTCTAAAGATATCCATTGGGGTGCGTCCCGATCCCCAAAATAGTATACCGTAACTTATGATTGCCTGAATGTTGGAGAAATAGAATAACTTAATAGTGTCCACAGTGAACTGATCTTTAAGCCGTCTGATCAACCCACAATAGCTATTTAACCTAGACTCCAACATGCGAATGTGAGATTCCCAGCAGTGGACAAGAGTCCACATAGACCCCTAGAAGATCTTCCACTCAAAGCAACATAAAGAGACTCATCAGTACAAGGTTGTTTGTTGAAACACAACAATCCCGTTTTTTCAGGATTTAATTTTAAATGATTGTTGATGCACCAATCACTCATTTCCTGAGTTGAAGTTCTGCACGGAGCAGATAAGTCAGCTTTTGATTGAGAGGCAATTAGAATGGAGGTGTCGTCAGCACATTGACAAAGGATATCTGAAGAAACTTCGTTGGTCATTCCATTAACATATACTAAGAACAGCGTGGGCCCCAAGATGGAGCCTTGGGGCACACCTCGACCAAGGCCAGTACAGGTGGAATAATGAGGTCGACCATTGCTCATGATGCAGACGGACTGCTCACGACCAGAGAGGTAGGACTTCAGTAAGTCAGCACACAACCCCCGTAAGCCATAACTATGTAAGCGTGCCATCAAAATATCGTGATTTATGGTGTCGAAGGCTTTGGATAAGTCAAAAAACAATCCAGCAACACGCCTACCCTGGTCCAGATTCGTAATAATAAATTCGATTGCTCTATATATAGCCTGTTCAGTAGATCTGCCCGAGCTGAACCCAAACTGACAATTACTAAGCAACAGCCTACCTTCCAAAAATTTGACAATCCGACCATTTAAAACCCTTTCAAACACCTTCGACATATCTAAAGTGTTTTCCGCGCTTTGAAGCCATGGTCCAATGGAATTTCTTCCTGACGTTTCGTCTACAACTGCGGCAGACATTATTAAAGGCGATGAGGCAAGATTTGCGGAACATGCCAAAATCACCGCACAGAAGTGTACCGACAGACTAAGCACTCTGCGAAGGACCAAACCTTGATGGCCCAAAAAGTACAAAAAGGAACCTCCTTTATGGAGTAGTGCAGTCAATCATGGTATACGTAATCCCAATATGGGGGGAGATTACTGCAGTTAAAAGACAAAAACAAATACTAATGGACAAATACTCTGGATACTGGACGATCTCAAAGGAAGCAACACAGGGTATAGCGAGAATTCCACCCATTGACTTACTCATTGTGGAAAGGAGGCAGGAGCATAGAACAGGACGCACAAAATCTGACCTAAGTGAAGAAACGTTGCACAAGTGGAAAGCCAGATGGGAAGCTAAACAAGTTCAGGGACAATGGACAAAAAACCTGATTCCAGACCTTCGAAAGTGGCTCAGTTGCAAACAAAGAAAGTTGAATTTTATAACTCAAGCTCTATATGGACACGGAAGCTTCCGACACCACACTAATAGGACAGGGAAAATACACAGTAACTGCCCCCACTGCGGAGCTAAACCTCTTTCATTGCCCCAAATGGACCAAACAGAGATTATCACTTGAGTTACAAGTGGGAGTGGAGACAGCCTCGTTGACATAATGTCAATCTCAGAATTGGAACGATTGTGAAACATTTCTGATGGAAGTTACACAAGCGAAAGAAAAGGAAGGCAGAAACAACGAAAATGTAGTATAAAGAGAACAAAAAAAAAAGGAGAAGAGCTAGAGAAAAAATATCAAAGATTTTCCCCCGGTGTTTCGAGGAATACCCTAAAGGGTGGTGCCGTAGCGATCAGTGAGGGTGAGAAAAAAAACTTGGAGCTGAGGAAATTGTGTTTAGTGGTACCTACGCTGCCCTCGAGGCAGCAGGTTGCTGCGGGGGTGGAGAGCTCCTTGCGAATCCCACACTCCCACACTACTTGGTCGCCAGAACAACAGGCCGGGTGTCTTTAGAAGATTTTGTACAATTGTGAGAATACAGAGGACAGCAAATAGAAGCAATTTCTGATTTCCCTATATTGAGTGCCGTTATTGCTCATTCGCGTTCGTGTATTATTATTGTATATCGTTTCTTTTCCGATCTCACTCATCGACCAACCCACACAGAGTGTTACAGATTAACAAAACGGTTGTCTACATACTGTTCTCTCAGTAACTGATCAACTAACCGGAACTTTTACAATAGATTTTTTTAAGTTCATACCTTCTGGGGTTCATCGGTAACAGCCACGATAAAGTTCTCAGCCAGCCTCCGGGCCGAGCCGGACAAAATGGCCTGATGTGAAACCAAGTCCAGACAGTGGTCGCTCAAACTGTTCACGTGAATCAACTCCTGTAAAAAGCACCAGTCCAGTGGCGGCAGCGGCCTGGAATATTTTAAACTCAGTATCCTCAGACAGTTGGTAAAGAGATTTTCGTCTGCAGCGCTCTCCCATTTGCCCATCTTTAAAAAGAGAAACTTAATATTAATTGAAACATTGAGAGTGTGGAATATTTACTTTTAGAAAATTGCTTTTGACGAATTCGCCTAAAGCTCGGACTACGCTGTGCGAGGGCAGGCCTCCGTAGCTGTCCGGCTCCCTGCGCGATTTTAGCTGATAGACGTATTTGAGGTAACAGTCGATTTCCTTCGAAACGAGTTTTGCAACGAAACTGCTCGCGGCTGCAGGTGATTTGTACGAACCAAGGAACTTTATCCACACCTTTCCTAGAAAAAACTCCCTATCTCACTTGAAGTGTAAAAGTAAACTAGCACTAGTTGATTTTTATTTTGTGTTCAACGTCAGTAGAACTTAACATATTCAGCCTTATGCAGTAAGCTCTTGACTTAAAGTCAATATTGACATTTCGTCAAGAAATTGAAATGAATTCAAGTTTTAGTAGAAGAGTTAAGCTGTAAGCAAATTATTGAAATAATTTGAAAGTCAAGAGGTTGACAAATGTCAATAATTTTAACAGGAGCTTGAAACGTTCACGTTAAGATCTTGAAATGCATTTCAATTGGTGCGATTATGTCAAACATCCCTCCAAATATTTATTTGCGAGTTAACGGTTTTTAAACAGTGGTCATTTGGGGAGTGAAACTTGAAAACAATTGCCATATAACAAAGAAATGGATTTAATTCTGTTTATAGAGTTGTTCCAAGATGAAATTCAAAGTTAAGTAAGTACCTATATCTAATTATTTGACCTTTGGCAGTTAAAGTTGTAATAATTGATGGCTCACTGCTATATAGTTATAAAATTTAGTACCATAATGCCATACCAGTTTATGTACCTAAATAGTGTTATCAGTAGATAGGTAAGTACCTAGGTACTAACCTATTTTTTTTAATGTATTGTATTGTGTTCAGGTTAGGTTAAATAAAAAATGGCTTATAAACTATTGTTTCTAGACACCATTTAAATCTGCAAAGACGAATTCTGAGGGATAGGAGTGACCCCTTAACATTACCAGATACAACTTTTAGAAAGATATTCTGAATATCTCAGAATTTAGGGCACTGGCTTCTAACACAAATTGGTCCACATATGAGGGATTCTGCTAGGACAACCAGCATACCGAAAGCACTTAGGGTAAGTGACTATGGACTTTCACAACAATGCTTATGCTCTTGTATGATACTATCTTACACAGTTTTTTAAAAAACTGTCTTATGTGAAAAGTTGTATGTGTGTTATATGAGTACGTGAGCATCAGCATTATCAAGTGTGGTACACTAAGGCTCAATGCGGAAACAGTAATTTTATAAGGGTGGATGTGATGGCCATATCGCACGTGAATGGAGCTTCGATCATAACGCCAAGGCGGACTGCTCAACCGGTCGAGTGGGATATGGACAATTCCACCTTAGTTTTACAGTCTATTTTAATACGACTAACTGAGGTTTTGTCAAAGTTTAATAGTTAAAAATTGTTAGTTCTGACATCTCCCTCTAAGCTTAATTAGGTTTGACTACATTTTCTTGAAAATTGTTTGTAGTTTCTTTTGCAGTTTTGCTAGTTTGTTGCACCTTTATAATACTACTTGCCTTCTGTTTTGTGACTAATTTTATGTTCTGTCCACAGCAACATAAGTTACGACAATAAGGCTATAATTGATTTATCAATTAAATTTTTTAGGTGTTTGCATCAATACATTTCTTAAGTGCAGGATCGTATCAAAGAGGAATAGGACAGGACTATCTAACCACTATGCACCAGACTTCAGTGAGCCGTTGTCTATCTGAGGTAACAGACATCACAGTGGATGTTCTGGGCACATCATCAAATTTCCTGTAACAGTTGATGAGAAAGACCAGGAAAAGCAATTGTAAGAGATGGTTATGGTTTTTTTTTTATAAATATTTGTTAGTAATAATTGTTGGAATAGAAAAGGTGTAAGAACCTTCCTATTGTACTTCACTTACAACCCCTCTCTATTTTTCGATTTATGCAATTAGGAGCTTTTCCTGGTGTAATAGGGTGTATTGACTGCACTCATATTTTCATAGTTGCACCTAAAACCGAAGATGCAGAAATACCTGGGGTCATATTTTATAACAGGAAAGGATACTATAGTTTAAACGTCCAAATAGTAAGTATCTAATGCAATGATTGTTATTGATATTGTGGCTGCACAGGCACCTTCTTGATAGGAAAGGTGCCTGTGCAACCAGTACTATTTTTATTTGTGAATTTTGTCATAGAGTCATAGTTTCGACATTTTTTATATTTCTGTCTACAATAATTGTGCGGTAGCGTGTTTATGGCACTGATATGCGCGTGATAATGTTCCTGAACCACGTTAATATCCTCTATGAGTCGCTTTCCGTAAAAACAACGTAATATTAACTATTGCGATGCGATAAAATAAGGTCCCTATAAAATATGTGTTTTCAATGTTCAGTGCCTAAATGACAATTTTATGTAACACACTATTTAGTTATTAAACATTTTATGTGTCAGATGAGTCAGTTTTCGTAGAATATTAGTAGTTGTTTCACATAAAATTGTTTTTCAGATAAATTTTATTTTTCACCATCCTGTATCATAATCCTTTGTTTTAGGGTTTAAGTTTATTAAGCAAATTCTTTAGTTTTAATTAGTAACTTTTTCATGAACTTTTACCAGTTTTATTTTGACACCACAGTTCCCTAACGCCCAGCTGTATAGTTATTTATTGTTATCATTAAATCGTAGATATGCAATGCAAAGCTCAAAATCTTAAATATTAATGCAAGATTTCCTGGATCGGTGCATGATTCTGCAATCTGGCAAACATCGATGGCACGAACACATTTGGCAAACATGTTTGGGCAAAACAGGATTCAAATGACATACTTATTGGGTTAGTTTAAAACTTGTATATACAAGTAACTATGATGGCGGTGGCATATTGTAGAGCTACATATTTAGACTAAAATTTTACTGATGAGGTGTCCACCGACACCGGTCATCAAAGCCCCTTGAGTGGTCCCAAGTAGCCTCATTATTCGGCAGATAACTTTCTGATTGTTACTTGCCAGAGCATCTTTTCTGAGCCCGCCACCTGTGTTACTAATAAACTACTTAAAATACCTACTAGTCAATAATATGGGGTATTCATTTAAAAACGTTATTAAGTTGGCTGTGAAATGTCAAAAGAAAAGCATTAAGCAACAACAGTCCAATTAAGTTGATTATGTAATCCTTTTTCAGTTAAAATTTCATACCCTTCTAAATGACATTTCCTAATAAATTCACCCTTTGTGCCTACTTATTTTAAAATATATTATTAGGTGATTCTGGTTACCCCTTGGAGCCTTGGTTGCTAACACCAGTAGCAAATCCTACAAATAACCATGAAGAGGAATTTAATAGTAGGCATAGAATAGTAAGAAATGTTATTGAAAGAACTAATGGCGTCCTTAAGCAAAGATTTAGGTGCACTCTAAAACATTGACAACACCGACCTAACGGGTTCGAATACACTTCGAACTTCGAACACACCTCTCCTTAGTAATTTATACTTTCAAAAAAAAAAACAATAAGTTCAAAGTATTAAACACGTGTGTTATTAACGCCTAACTTCCAATAGTTTTCTTTGATCCGCGAAGAAATAGTTCTGGTCTCATGAGTATTGAGGCTAACAACTTTTATTTACTGCAAGTCATACAAGGTGCTTTCTTCGTACATTTTTTGTGAGTTCTAAGTAAGGAACTGCCAATTTAGCAACTCAGTTACATAAACTTCTTTGTTAAATAATAACGTCATGCATCAACCTACCAATCCCTTAAGACCTCTAAATTCTTGCTGATCGTATTGAATTAAAACCAGCTCATAGGTGACGATAGCACTTGTAACCTAAACACAACATTAATGTAAACATAAGCAACATCAATTTTCTTCTAAACATTACCTTCAGCAGCAAGCCTCTGGTAATTTTAAACAGGTTGTTGCCGGTTAATGCCATTTCAGACGTTGCTAAGTGCATAATGAATCTTTCAACCTGATAGCAGGGTGATCAAGTGAGGAAAGTATTAAAATCTAAAAGCAATTCCTACCTCCATGTTGTAACAAGCAGTGGGAACAGTCAGCAATACCTTAGTGATTTCATTTTTTTCTGCGTAAATGGCTCCTCCAAACAAGCAGACTGACGTAATTCTCAGGATGAGTAGAAGAAAGGAGAGGGAAAAGTAAATCCTGTAAACGATTTCGTCGCCGATAGAAGGACGGAGGCTGTTGAACAACTGAGTGAGGATGTGATAAGTGTTGTTTAGAAACGAGATTAGAATGAACCAACGTAGCCTTTGATTGATGGTGTAGCAAAGATGAGAAAGCTTTACGTAGTCTTTTCGCACCAAGCGCCAGATAAGCTCGTTGGGTTCCTAGCAGAAGGAAACATTAAAATTTAATTTATACTTACTAATATAACACGAAGTTTTACCTCAACGTTAGAAAGGTGCCTAAGTTTTAAGAATATCTGTCTTAACCTGTAGTGAAAACAAATGCTAATGGCTATTATGAAGACGTCAACGTAAGACCATATGAAGGTTTGTTGTACAATTAGTAACTAGAATGATACAATCTAAGTTATGATTAATTAGAAGCAGCTCTTACACCTCTACCTTGAATATCAAACCTATCCATATAGAATAAGGGATATAGTAGAACAGTTGCGGAAATTCCTCTAGGACGAAGTAGTCACGCGAAGCATTATAAACGCTATCCGGGTGAGCCCTCATGCACTTAAGAGTCATGCGGCCCATCACTGATGCATGCTCAACTGCCGAACATATTAGGTATTACATTACGTTGTAATACAGTATTGTTCATTACCTAACGCTAAACCCAAAATAGTGACAGTCATCACCAGAATTCTCTTTTTCACATTAATGCAGTCATTGTAGTATCTTATTGAACATTCAGCTTTTTGCCATAGGCCGGTGAATGTGGGCCACTGTTTAGCTAGCAGTAGATATAATAGCCAAAGAGCGATGCCCTCACCGAAAAAGAGAAGAGCATCTGCAAGAACCAAATATGTTAAACTTGAAACACACACGAACCTTATTTTGAGCGATACATACTTAAAGCGAGAACATTGTAAACACTAGTGTAGATTACGAAGCAAAATAGGTTAAACGTGGCGCAAAACATTGGGAAGAGGTTGAGAAATACGTCCCAGGATATCCATTTAAACTTTAAATGTTTGGGGTCAGCGTGTTTCAGCCCTAAAAAAAAACATTTTTTCAGGCGTTTTTTTTTTCAGGCGAATAAATGCATGAAAATTGTTTCTAATGCGGCATTCTCATGCATCTTTCCGTCCGATGGGTACAAACTTGACTAAATACAAACTTGCGATTGGTTAAACATTTCCCAAAATCTTGGTTTGAGCGGACGGATGCATGAGAAAGGGGGATTCTCAAGCATCCGTCCGTCTAATTAAAAAGATCTGATGACTAAATGCAAACTTGTGATTAGTTAAAAACTTGTCAAAACCTGTTTTTGGAAGTTTTTCGTCGGAGGTATTGATGCATGGGAAAGGCGGATTCTCACGCATCCCTCGGTCTAATTAAAAACGTCTGATGTGTCCAAATTTGGCTAAATACTAACTTGTGATTAGTAGAAAATATTTCAAAAACATTTGTTAGAGGTTTTTTTGTTCGAACGAAGAAATGCATGAGTATCCTCCCTAATGTAGCATTCTCATGCATCCGCCCGTCCAATGCAACATGCTCATGCAGCTATCCGGCCGATGAAAACGGCCCATGTGAGTGGTTAAAAATTTGCCAAATCTTGTTTTGGACGGACGGATGCATGAGAAAGTCGGATTCTCATTTCCTAATGCAGCATTCTCATGGATCTATTCGTCCGATAAACACTTCCGATGTGTACAAATTTCACTAAATACAAACTTGTGATTGGTTAAAAATATGCCAAAATCTTGTGTCGCACGGACGGATTCGGCAGAAAAGCGGATTCTCATTTCTTAATGCAGCATTCTCATGCATCTATCCGTTTGACGAGAACGTTCGATGTGTACAAATTTGACTAAATACAAACTCTTGTGATTGGTTAAAAATTTGGCACAATCTCTTTTCGGAGGTCGGATTTATGAGAAAGGTGGATTCTCATGCATCCGTTTGTCTAATTAAAAACGTCTGATGTGTCAGAAACATTTGTTGGACTTTTTTTGCTTAGACGAACAAATGCATGAGGATCCTCCCTAATGCAGCGTTCCCATGCATACGTTCGTCCGATGAACACAAATTTGTCTAAGTACAGAATTGTAATTGATTATAAAATTGCCACAGTCTTTTGTTTCGGACTAACGGATTCTCCTCTTTTTAGCCAATCACAAAATATGTGATTGACTAAGAATTTGCCAAAATCTTGTTTCGGACGGACGGATGCATGAAAACGGCGAAATCTCATTCCTAAATGCATCATTCTCATGCATCTGTCCGTTTGATGAAAACTTCCGATGGGTACAAATTTCACTAATACAAACTTGTGATTGGTTAAGAATTTGCCAAAATCTCTTTTCGGAGGTCGGATGCATGAGAAAGGTGGATTCTCATGCATCCGTCTGTGTAATTAAAAACGTCTGATGTGTCAGAAACATTTGTTGGACTTTTTTTGCTTAGACGAACAACTGCATGAGGATCCTCCCTAATGCAGCGTTCCCGTGCATACGTTCGTCCGATGGACACAAATTTGTCTAAGTACAGACTTGTAATTGGTTAAAAAATTGCCACAGTCTTTTGTTTCGGACTAACGGATTCTCCTCTTTTTAGCCAATCACAAAATATGTAATTGACTAAGAATTTGCAAAATCTTGTTTCGGACGGACGGATGCATGAAAACGGCGAAATCTCATTCCTAAATGCATCATTCTCATGCATCTGTCCGTTTGATGAAAACTTCCGATGGGTACAAATTCCACTAATACAAACTTGTGATTGATTAAAAACGTGCCAAATTCTTGTTTCGGACGGAAGGATGCGTGAGAAAGGCGAATTCTCATGCAAGTCCTCTAAACCAAAACGTCTGATGTGTCCAAATTTTACTAAATGCAAAGTTGCGATTGGTTAAGAACATGTTGAAGACACATATGTAACAAATGTGTAAAAATCCTCTTTATTAATGCAGCATTCTCATGCATCCTTCTCTCCGATACTCCGATGTATACAAGTTTGACTAAATACAAAGTGGTGACTTCAAAATTTACCAAAATCATATTTCAGATGTTTTTTATCGGACTGATGCAAGAAAATCTGCTCTAAGAGATATAAAGTGGATGTAAAGCTGTTAATTGTCAACAAACCTTGAATTGGAAAGAACCTAAAAAATTTTAATAAATGGAGTTGTGGTTTAATTTGTTCATAAAATGTTTGATATTTTGAGTCATATTTCGCTGATTTTCTCGCTAACATATTTTTCAGTTTAGAGGACAAAATCTCATTTAGGAGAGCCATATTGTATATATGGGTGGAAACTAAGTAATTTTGTTTTTATCTGATTGTCATAGGAAATTGTCATTTATAGAGTTGTTTACAAAATAGGTTATCAGAGCGATCAGTGATTAATTCAAGTGTAATTTTGCTGGTAGTAATAGAGTAAAAGGGTGTAGAAATGTCCGTAAGTTTTTTTATGTGGCCAAATTAATGGTAATTATCATTAGCAGAGCCCCTATTTTTGGTGTGGTACAAATTTAATATTTGGGTCAATTTGCTATGATATCAATATAATAATCCCTCTCTGCAATAATAATTAGAATAAGCTTTACGGCTTTACATATAAGTACCATAATTAGAATCTCTACATTAGTGTCATAAATAATTTTGGTGATCAAGACCGATATTATCGCACTGAAAAGAGTCAATAAAGTAATAGCACAGTATAAGGAATAATACATAATGTATTATTCTTTATACTGTGGTAATATAACGACTTTATACTTTAAATTATGGCTCTCTTATTAGAAATGGTTCTCTTCTTCCTTGCGTTTTTCAATGTTATTTTATCGGTAAAACCCTCCTATGCAGTAAACCACAGTTACACATCAGGGACAGAAGCGCAACCTGCGCAACGACGAAGATATAAGCAAAGTACCTAAGTTAGAATAAGTAAGTCGAAGACCACATACCACTTATACTTGGCGGTATAGCAGAATATGTAAAAGATAAGAATAAAATCGGCAAAATCAAACGTTTTACGATGGGATTTTACGAAACTCTTGACGAAAGTATCAAACTATTTGATTTCTAAAAACAAAATAAAAAATATAAAAAAAAAATATTTATTCAAATTTCTCTACATTTTCTACATAAGAGCGAATTTCTGAACGTACCTATTTGAAACCGGAACATGATTTCTTCTGCGTCATTCGATGACAGATATGTGTGGACGTCAAACTGTCAAACTTTTTGTTGGAAAGGAGTTTGTAAATAATAAAAATTATTATTGTGATATCATTTGTGGGTTGGGTTGTCTTGTGGGTTTATTTACTCAAATAACCCGAAAATGAACATATGAAAAGCTGTATTATGTGAACAATACCATGGGTAGGTAAACTTGACCTGCACAGTGTTTTGGGGACGTTTCTTTATGTGGAAAACTTCTGTTTTTTAGTTGAAGTAGAGGTAGAATTCGACTATAGTGCCCAGGAGAGCGATGAGCTCACCATAAAAAAGGGGGATATTATTAAAAACGTGGTACGACAACCAGGTAAGTCGCTTGTAACTTTAAAAAATACTCCACTTTCTTTACCTGTGTTGTTAATCCCCATGTCAAGTATTAAATATATACACTATTTATCACATTTATATTTTTACCTTGTTTTGTTCATCTGGGTTATTTTTTGACGTTTGCATGTTTATTACTTTATATGTACCCCTGCATTCTGCTGTTCATGATTAATTTAACCCTTAAAAAGTCTCATGTAAGGCAAGAACTCTGAGGTACTCTTTGATATACTATTGAATATTATATTGGACTTCATTGCTTGAAGAGAATGGGAATTATAGGACATTCAAAATTTCCCTCCTATATTTTTTTCAAGATTGTGACAGTACCACTATGCAACAGTAGTATGCAGCCACACCTATAAGTGTTTAACTAAGGCACCTAAAAAATTTAAAGATTATAACAGCTATTAAGATACCTATGTTATATATGATAAATGGGTCAGTTATTTCTACATCCGCCTGCTCTTGTACTTGCAATGGTTCATGTCAACCTGCAATCAATCCACATATAACATCTGAAGTCAAAACCAAAAATTGTCAGTGTGTAGCAAATATATTAAAAAAGTGCTTGACCTATTTATATATACTGAATGGAGTCCTTACATCCCCATTCATTTTTCTAGTGTTCTTTTTTTTCAGAATATTTAAGGGATAGTAAAACTTTGATTGCCCACTAACATAAACGTTTTTTGTGCTATCTTTCCTCTTAATTTTTCCATTCAGATAGTCATATAATAACTTCTTCTTCAAGTGCCATATCAGGTCCCCCTGACATTGGCAATTACTTGAGCAAGTTTTTCTTGATTCTGCGTCAATCGAAATAGTTCCTCTGCTCTGCATATACCAGTCCATTCATGGATGTTCCTCAGCCAAGAAGCCTGTTTTCTTCCTACTCCTCTACATTCTTCCACTTTTCCCATCATGATCAGTTGTAGGATTCTGTATCACTCTCCTCTCAGATATGATATTTTCCTGCACTTAACTACATTTAGGTACACTCGGTTATAATATACAAAATGGTTTAGTACCATTTTGTTGGTTTGCGTAGCTGCCATTCTCAGCATTTGCTGGTGCCTCATATAGCAACACTGACCATATGTAGGATTTTACCATTCTCTGCCATAATTTTAGTTTTAGATTATCATTGTGGAATAGTGGTTTAATTTTCTGGATTGTTGTTTGGGCTGTCTCTATTCTACATCTTATTTCTCTGTCTAGATTTAGATGTTTGGTGATATAACATCTAAGGTATTTGGATGTTATATCATATAATAACTATGTGGGGAATAATCTGCCCAGACGTCAGAAAAGAGCTTGACAAAGGGAAAAAGTGGTGTTTAGTGGACAAATTAATATTCTGGCGACACTGTTCCTGTTAGTTCATTAGTTTCCTTTATCCTCAGAATTTTTTCTTGTTGCAACTACCTTGGTGTTATCTGTTTCAAGGTTTGCAAGCAGGTTTGCATTGGTGTTACACTTAATATTGAAAAAAAAACAAGTTTATATAAAATTAAGTTTGAACAAATTAAAATATATGTGTAGTGACATAATCCCTTTGGCAGAGTTGTAAAATAATGATCTAGATGATTTTAAAAATTACTTAAGGATGATTTCTGGCAAATTGCCCAACTTGGAGCAGACGCCATCAAGAAGTCAACAAGGATGATTTATTAAAGTTTTATTAGGATCCACCAAAGACAAAATTACTTCATAATATGTCTACACCAAAATTCCCTATAATTCACACTAAATTCTTAGCTAAATTCTATTTAATTCCAATAAATTCCACTAAATAGCACTTAATTCCCATTAAATATAGTTTAAATATAGTTGCAACATTTGAACATGTGTCGTTCTTGGAGCATGATTATATGGGGGGGGATAGTTCTTGGGATGTGGTCCTGATGAGATGAGAAGAAAAACCAATGTCTTTCCAAAAAACAGCGAAAACTGAGGTATTGAAAAAATTACAGGATGATAGCTGACCATAAGCTCTACAACTTTACTCTTAAAAGTTTTTCAATCAAATCAACCGTACAGGCGAAAAAAAAATAAAAACCGATTTCTCATGTTAATCTCCTATGTCCAGGGTTCTGCTGGACACCCGGTATATTGGAAAAACATTAATGATACTAACAGTTAAAATAAATACAATGTAGGTACATTGTAAAAAAGAAAAACAAAAAAAAGGGGTGGGGCAGCTTACTGCTTAATTCCCAATGTGCACATACATCAAAACTAACCAGTAATTTTACCCTTGGGAAAAAATAGTGCTGAATTTTAAAGTGAAGGAAAAAGTTGTAAAAAGTTACTTTAAATTCAACTAAATATCACCTAAATTCCAATAATAGTCCTAAATTCTTGATGAGTGTTCACAAAAATTTCCCAGTGATTTTCTCCTTAGAATCCCCTAACTCTAAATAGTTTTTTAGATATTTGCCTTTCAGTTTTTTAGTAGGTACTTACAGTCCTTTAGAGACACTATTTTAATGCATTGTTATTGAATACAGTAAGTCAATTTTTTAATTGTTTACTTTATTTTAGGAGGATGGTGGGCCGGAACATTAAATGGAAAAACCGGAGTTTTTCCAGATAATTTTGTCAAAATAGTGGTTAAAGATGGAGTGAGTTTGAGAAATCCCAAGGAGTCTACAAGGTAGTGCTTGGTTTATTTTATGTATTCTGTTTACAGGACGTTCCAACTCTATTTAAACACTAAATTTCTCCTCCCCATTAGGTACATGATTAAAAAAAATTTTCAGTTAAATGAATGGTAAAGTCTGCTTTATTATAATTAATTGGCAAAACATTGGTTACAAAATTTATAAAAAACTAACCTATACTTTTTATAAATATGCTCAAACAGCGGACCATCTTCTGTGAAGTAGTGCCACAATACACACATTTATAAGGAATATCCCCGCAGGCATGAGTGGTTTTGCTTTTCAAATCTTCCAAATCTCTTGGCCATTCAGAATAAATCACACTTTTTGAATCACCTCATAAGAGATAGTCTAATGGCTGATGTTACAGACCACCTGGTGGGCTCTCCATATCTTATCTATCCTGCCTCAAACTTTCAAGCTCAGAAATTCTGGTTTGTCATGTAGCTGTGTAGTTAAAAAAGCAGTAAATTCCAACGTCCGTTATAATCGTCAGGTCGCAATTCTTGAACCAATTCCTTAACAAATGAATTTTGTTAAGGATCTTGTCCATTTTCATATAGGATGCATTGTACTGAACTTTTGCTGACTTGTTTCATCCAAAATACTCTGAAATGATATTTGAGGATTTTCATTAAGATCCATAAACTTTTTTTTGAAGCATGTACAGAAGTGGAGACAATTAGCGGCTAAAACACTTTGGGGGGCACCCTGCATAATGCTTGCAATAACTAGTACCTAATGTGAATATGATAAAATGTATATTAATTTTATATAAGGATCAGGCGGCAGTGCAGGGCATTGTTCAGCTACGTTCGAGAGCAAGAAGACGAACTGACCATAAAAACTGGGGATATTATAACAGTAATTGGTGAGGAAGAAGTAGGATGGTGGCGGGGTTTATTGAACGGCAGGGAAGGAGTGTTTCCTTCCAATTTTGTTGAGGAGTTGGAGGTGCAATCATCCCAAGCAAGTTCAATACCACAGCCAACCTCTCGAGGAGAGGCTGCGAAGGAACCAGTTCCTGCACTTCCAGCTAGACCAGGTACAAATAACAATTTTTTTTTACATATTTCATTCATTAGAAATAGTCATATACAAGTATCATTTTTCTTTTGACGCTTTACAGCCTACTGTATGAGGTTTTCAAATTAACGTCCTTTATTAGTTTAGCTTTTCTTTTAACAAAATGTATGAAATTAGATTTTTTTCACAAAACATGTATACAAGATTCAGCATTAAACCTATCTTATCAGTTTTAATTACTAATTTATTGATTATTGTTATCAGTTTGTATCACAGATGTACATTGCAGGCTTAAGATCGAGTTTGACGGTGTTATCAGGATTAACTGGATGTTATATGTTCATTGGCAAATAATTTATTAATGACTCGATTTAGAATAATAACTGATATTACAATATTTGTCATAATACTGAGAGAAAAAATATATGTATTGTTTATTTTTTTCAGTTGTTTAAAACTCAAGGTTCTTGTATAGAAAACTATGTGGGACTTTCACAGTTGTCACTCTACCGGGTTAAATGCAACATTTTAGAACAAACAAATAAAATCAGTCTTAATAGTAAGAAGGAAAGTCTTAATAATAAGAAGAAAAAAATTGATATTAATACCAAGTCAGAATAATGTCTGGTCAAGATGTTTATGTAATGATAAATATGTAAATATACTTTTAAGTTCCCTCTTTTTTTTGCTGTCAGAGAATCCTTTTTATTATATTAAAACATAAAAATGATAGAAAATTCCTCCATTCTTTTACAACTTGCTGACATTTTGACTGTTGTTTATTGCGATCTTTCTCAAGGCTACAAGCAAGTAAGAAAAACGATGCAGTGAACTGAACAGTATTTAGAAAACAAATCAGAAATCGATAGAAGAGAAAAAACATTGAACTATTAAATGGACTACTTGTTAATGTGTTCCAAAAGCGTGGCGAGTTTGAATCAAGGTATTAATGTTCGGTTTACTAAAGCATCCTTTCCTGCCTGTTTGTAGCCTTGATAACTATCAGAATAATCTGTCGAAACGAAGACATACTGAAAAAAGGTTGAGAAATCGTCATTTCGTCATCACCCATTGACTCAACTTTTTGGGACATTAAAAGCTTCCTCATAAAAATGATGTTTTTCTTTCCATTTTCAGTCAAACAGCTATGCAGAGCACGTTTTTCCTACGAGGCACAAAACGCTGATGAACTGACAGTAAGCGAAAACGACTTAATAACGATTTTGTCCACCGACGGTGCTGATCCGGGATGGTGGAAAGGCGAACTTAACGGAAAGGTCGGCTGGTTTCCCGATAATTTTGTTCAACTCGTTGAGCCGTTGCCTAGTAGTACTGAGAGGACGAAAGCCCCAGCGAAACCTGACGCTACATCGCCTAGTAGTAATAAGGTCGGTGATGTGTAAGCTGTTTTAATGCTAACTAAATTCAAAGAAATATTCGATGCGATCGTTTACTCTGTTTTTTTGTCTGCAGGTGGATAGTAAACCGTCTAGTGACGGTAGTGCCATAAAGCCCACTTCTGCTGCCGTTCATACGAAATCGCCGAAAAATGCACCTGCCAAACCTCCTGAAACGAAAACGACCCCACCTTTGCCGGGTAAGTGTAATAGACTAAAGTACGATCATTTAACCAGACATCTACGCATAAAAAAAAGATTGATTAACAGCGTATTCGAGTGGCGCCTCCAGAGCGCTCTGAGAGTATTCCCATCCTTGCATTCTCGCTGGGAAGACAAAGGATGGGAATACTCTCGGAGCGCTCTAGAGCCGCCACCCAAGAACGCTGCTAGTATTCATGTAAACAATAGATACATTAGAGTACTATGTAAATAACGCGTGATCTACGGAGTGAGGCCGTCGTCACATACGGCGGAACGGAGCTGAAATGTCAATAACGTCATTAAACATGTCAATAATGTCATTATACATGTCAATAACGTCATTACACATGTCAATTTCTATTTTAGATTTTATCTGATTGGTTTAAATTCAACTGTCAAATTACGCTCCGTTCCGCTTTTAACCAAATTCCGCTGTATGTGACGTCGCCCTCACTGATTAACTGTCGTCAAAGTTATTAGATACAATATTGACATCAATGACATATCAATTGTCATTATTCATTACATCATTTCTTTCAGCGTTTTTGGGCGACGGTCTAGAGCGCTCCTTCAGTGTTTGCATCGTTTGTTTCTCAACAAGATCGCAAAAGTGGGCATATTTTCAGAGCGGACTAGAGCGTTAAAAAAATAAATGTTGATTTCCATTAATATTATGCTCTTGGCCTTTGCGCGTGCTTAAGCTTTCCAAACCAAAATTCGTGATTATTCGGCATTAGCGCAACAAAAATGTGTGTTTTGACGACTTACTCGAATAAATTAAAGTTAATAACCAATCAGCATATTGCGCTTTGCCTCTTATCAATAATTAGAAAATTTTCCTACACCTGCGATTCAATATTTTTTTAATAACCAATATAAAGTAACAGGTCCATTTGCAAGAAATCGTTGCAAAATACTTCAGCTGCCCCGCTAAAGGAGTATAGTTTACATTTTTACATAGATAGCATGGAAAAACAGGCACGTAACTTTTACGTAGACTACTCTTAGAACATTGATGTAGTATTTGATGGTCTTTCTCACATCCCTGCATTTAAAACACATAGACCAAACTTATCGAAAATCATGCTCCAGGCTCCTGAACTGTAACGCAGGACAGCCCTCTATTGAATTTACAAATATCTTATTTAAAAAGTTGTTTAATTCTTAAGCAATTTGAAGATGGCTTTGACTGAGCTAGACCTGAATTTGTTTGCCTCCAAATCGGGGGTGTTATGTAGATGCAAGCCACTATTTGATACTGGTAGCAAGTGCAACCGAAGAAACATAAATGGATGGTCGATGGATGACGGCAATATAAAAGAAACCCAGAAGAATATAAAAAGAGACAAAAGGAAATAAAACAAAAAATTTGGATCGCCAAAGAAAACTGGATGAATGAAAAATGTAAGGAAATGGAAGACCTGGAGAATTAACATAATACTTTCAACATGTATAAAAAAGTCAGGAAAGTAGCAGGTTTTTACATTAAAAATACCTTAGTAAACACTGACGCCAAAAATATCTGAGATGAACAAGAAATCCTTGGAACATGGTTCAAAGACATAAATGATCTGTTTGATGATAATATACCGAATGAATCCGATGAACACGTTGATATAGACGGAGGACCAAAAATTCTGAAGAGTGAGGTTCTATTTGCGATAAAATCCAATTCCAAAAAAACAACGAGCAAAATGATGCAGTGAGTATAGACTAATAAGCCTTATGAGCCACACCTTGCAGGTCTTTCTCAGGATTATTCACGGGAGGATAAGATCCAAATGTGAGGCAGATTTGGATGAGACCCAGTTTGGATTTAGAAACGCTTTAGGAACTAGAGAGGCACTGTTTGCTCTGAACATACTACTACAAAAATGTCGTGACCAGCGCAAAGACGTTTTTGTGTGTTTCATTGATTACGAGAAGGCCTTCGACAGAGTGCAACACAGAAAACTTATAGACATTTTAAGGAACATGGAGGTGGACAGCAGGGACGTTAGAATTATCGAAAATTTATACTGGAGACAGAAAGCAGCAGTACGACTAGACGGAAAGTTCACAGAAGAAAGCCAAGTTCTACGAGGCGTCAGACAGGGCTGCATACTGTTACCACTGCTTTTTAACATATATTCAGATAAAGTCTTTAAACGGACTACTCAAGAACAAGAAATGGGAGTACAAATCAATGGAGAATATATAAATACGATACGAAATGCTGACGACACTGTCATCGTGAGTGACAACCTAGGAAAACTGCAACATCTACTAAACTGTGTAAACGCAGGACAAGAAATGGGGCTCAACATAAATATCAACAAGACAAAATTTATGGTCTTCAATCGACAACCACATCCTGATGCTGCACTACAGATCGGTACGAAAAATATAGGCAGAGTAACCCACTTTAAATACCTTGGATATTATATCAACGGACATCTAAATCCAGATAGAGAAATAAGATGTAGAATAGAGCTAGCCCGGACATTCCGGAAAATGAAACCACTATTCTGCAATGATAATCTGAACCTAAAATTACGGCAGAGAATGGTAAAATCCCGCATATGGTCTATGTTGCTGTACGGGATAGAGATCTGGACCATTAAGACCGCTGCAGGTATTCGGTTAGAATCGTTTGAGATGTGGTTACACCGGCTAATGCTGAGAATACCCTGGACAGCTATGCAGACCAACGAAATGGTACTAAACAGGGCCGACGCAACACATTTGCTACTAAATACAGTTAAGTGCAGGAAAATCTCATATCTTGAACATGTCTTCAGAGGAGAGCGATACAGAATCCTACAACTGATCATGATGGGAAAAGTGGAAGGACGTAGAGGAGTAGGAAGAAAACAGGCTTCCTGGCGCAGAGGAAGTATTTCAATTGGAGCAGAATTACATTCCTGGTGCGTGAAATATTTGAAAAGTATGGCAATAGTGGTCATATATCCATCTATAACATAAAGATGTCCTTTGTTGCACTCCATGACAATTATCGTACCATTCTACTTGGGCGGTCCTCACCTGAACGTTTCACAATATCGCCAATTTTATTAACGACGAGTTATTCAGTCTAAATTATTTATCAAAAAAAGTTTATCGTCAGACTGAAAATAAAAAATACAATATACTAGGCATAAAATCAAATTTTCTGACTGTATTTAAAAGAAAAACAAAAGTTGATGATGGTCGAGAAAAGTCGAAACGTCGGCTTCAAAATCTAAGTGATCCAACTTGCAGAGAAGAAAAAGTTGCAACGAGAATATTGAATTTATTTTTACATATCTGTTAACATAAAATTAGGAAAAAAAAACAAGTTGAGAAAAATCGTTTTTTTTTTAAATTATCTTAAGAACTAATTGCAATTAAAAGGGTTCAATAAGGCCCAACCTTTTTCTAATGTAATCATTTTGTATCTCTTAGGATTTACAAGATCCCTCTAGAGTGTATGCTTATCCGGGACACCCTATATATCGTTATCACAATTTCGCCAGTCGGCTTCGCTCATTTGACGTCGGGGTTTGTACTGCGGGCCATATAGAAATTTAGTTGTGTTTTTAGACCTGTTCATGCATGAATAATGAGATTTTTCTTTATAATTGGAATAAAAAATAAATAATGAACGATATCTTAAAAATATGCACATAACTGTGCCTCCGCCATTTTATTCACAAAATAGGTTTTTTTACCAGGGATGTATCGTTATCACAATTTCGTCAATCGTTAGCGGGCTTCGCGCATATAACGTCGAGGTTTGTATTGCGCGCCATATGGGAATTTAGTTGCGTTTTTAAACATGTTCATGTATGATTTTTCTTTACAATCAGAATAAAAAATGAACAATGAGAAAAATTTAAAATATTCAAGTTACATGCCTTCGCCATTTTATTCACAAATTATTTTTTTTTACCATCGATATTTCGTCACTCGGCTTGGCGCATATAATGTGGTGATATGTACTGCGGGCCATATGGAAATTTAGTTGTTTTTCGACCTGTTGCATGAATAATGAGAATTTTCTTGATAATCAGAATAAAAAGTTAATAATCAGAGACATTTTAAATATGCGGCGTGCGTGGCTTCGCCGTTTTATTCACAAACTGTAGTTTTTACCAGCGATCTAGCCGGGCGCCCGGATATGATAATTTTAATTGTTACGGTATCATGTACAGTACCTACCTACATACCTACTTTTAGTTGATTTAGTGTTTTTGAATGATTCTCACTGCTAATTTAAACTTTGTATCTGAGTGCTTTTGAATATTGCGCTTCAACCGAAAAAAAACATTTTTGTCGTTTTTCCTGTTGATTTAAAATAATGTAATACACTCCTAATTAATAAGTTTAGTTCGGGGCAAATTAGTATGCCAAGTAATTTTACTGTTACTGTAGAGCTACAGACAGAGCTCATATTATATCGTTGCCATAGATCATTAAAAGCTTCTTGCTGATGGACGCTATTTACTTCTCATGCCAAAGATTTGCAAAACGATTTGCTCTATATGATTAATACACTTGATGGTACGTATTTCTGGAGTGATCATGTTTAGGTCTTTATTCCGAGTAACCAAACAGAAGAGAATATTATACGGTAGATCGGCAAATTAGCAGGATTTATGTAGAAACACACGGCCTCGAAAGTAGCAAAAAATTAGACAACGCCCAATTGTGATTCCTCGTGGCCAATAGGAGCGTTTGATTTCGCACCTCGTTATGGGCATGGTTATGATTCGGCTTAAAGAAGCAGGGTGGCAAACAAGATCTAAGAATTCAGGACTAACAATCTGACGGAAAAATATCAGAGCCGCCTGCGCAAGTAAAGTTATAATGTATGAACTAGTCTAATAAATATAATAACACTAAGTGTTGAGGAGTAACACCCAAGAGTAAGTAAAAAATGTGAAAAGGCATTCGATATAATGTACATTCTATAAAACGCTCTTCTTGTAACGTACGTTGTTTTAAACAAACCGTCATGGAAAAATGGGTACCTGATGGGAAATTTCCGTCGTTCGACTTTTGGTTGGCAGTATTCGATATAATTACCTCTTGTACACGCTTTACTTATGTGTATAATTTTTTTTAGGTAAAAAGCCCTTGATCTCCGGCATATCCTTAAAGAAATCGCCCTCCGGATCGGGCGGCGGTCTGTTTTCGAAAATAAAAGACAAAATAGCGGACGCGGTAGATGGGGCCACCGGCAGCAAACCAGACAACAAAAAGGAAGCGAAGGAGAACCACGTTACAGAAAACGCCTCTACTAACGCAACTTCAGCCACCACGTTCGATCAGGTAGATCGGCGACCGTTACTTAATGACGTTAGGGCAAACAGAGTTAGAGCACCAGGTAACTAAACATAGATTTTAAAGAGAGAGGTTATCGCTTGTTCTTTAGAAATATCTATTTTCCGCAAAAATTAACCTTTCTTGTCATTTCGTTCTGATATACCCCGAACAACATTGTAACTTTCGTTGTCATAAAGAGTTCATGCTGTTGATCCACGGTAGCATTTTTGAGTAGGAAACGAATATGATGCTAAGCTAAAATTTACAGAGAAAATCAAAACCTACACGTCTTAGATATTACTAATGTCTTTCTATTAGGACTGGAGGTAAGAAACAAATGCCGATATTTCTCTAAAATTGAGCCTGTTTTTTTGGCCGGAAATACGCCATGTTTGTGTGACTCATGACGTAATCGTCAAAGCACAACAGTTGGCGAATCGTGATTTCCATTTTTGAATCATTTTTGACGTCAAGTGACGGCACTTTAGGCGGATATCGTCGCCATTTTTGAGTAATCGACTGCTAACAAGGAAGGCCATAGCATCAGTGTGAAATCGCTCTGATTTATAGAGAATAGGATTATTGAATAATCATGTTTTATCCGAGGAATCGACAATTTATTGTGTTTTGCCCATTAGTGAATTCGGATTGGACTGGGATGTGTATGGTGGATTGTGGAAACGGAGTGATGGAAAGATACTGCGGACTACAGACAGGCTTTATCGCTATCAGTGAATAGCAGAGAGTCCAATTATTTAAAAAGTTGTTTTTATTCTATTAGTTCGCCAAATTTGTTAGAAAATTATTTATATTCATCAAGCAGAATGGCTAAAAAATGCAACTGTTAAAGTTATGGAGCGGAGGCTTCTTACAAGTACAAATTTTCTATTTGTTGTTACATAACAAAGTTTCTGCTCGGACACAACACAACCAATTCAAGCCTTTTTTATATTAAGAATTTCTATAGTAAATCGACACCGGATTAGTGATATTATCAGTACCACTTTCCGTACTTGTTAGGAAAATAACTATTTCCCGAAGGTTTTTCACACTGCGTGCTGGAAAGTGCTAATTAGTCACGGTGGTAGAATTAGTAAACCTTTTCTCTAATGCCAAGTTTCGGAACTAATAGATATCTTTTACCTAAGTCTATGTATCCGTTAATTTAACATTCTTACATGTGTTTTGAGAAGGTATCGAACTGATAAACTTATGTAATTTGTTCAGAAACTGGACAGTTATACTTATCATTTTTTTTACGTTTATACACGGGGTGTTTATCAGAAAAGGTCATCTATAAGGCTATGAATTTTTGACAGAAAGGGATGGCATAATTAAAATAAATGGACTTTAGTTCCTTCATCCTTTTCTTTCACATCTCACAGCCAACTGGATGACGTTTTCAAATGAACACCTCCTATATACTCACCCAAGAAAAATATATCTCAAGGCGATTTATTTTTTCTAGCTTGTTAACAATTATTGAAATGAATCATTCATCAGCCGATGCTCACCATAGAATTATGTCATATCGCTAATTTAAAAATACATAACCCGTTTAGTACCTGATGTTTAAATTAATTGGTCGATCTGTATGTGACCTGCGATGGGTCTTTCAAGTAATTGTTAATTCAGATGTAGGCGATACGCATCATAAGTCGCCTCATTGTTTTAACGCCGCTGAAAATAAGTTTAAAGTGAAAGTGATGTTTTTCAAACCGAAACTTCCACTATTCGGTAATTGACGAGCGTTATTCCTCTAGAAGTCTCTGATTGTTTGTTTGCGTTTTATAGGACGACGGCTTCCCACTAGTATTTACAAGGAGGACGAAGATGAAATACCGGGTCTGCCCAACGGCACTGCGGACCACAGTAAACTAGATCACAGCACCAAGTCTGAGGACAGTTTCAAGTCGGAAGGGAGCGCGAGCAGCGAGAACTTGGACTCGTCGGATTTGGACGCGAGCGGAGACGCAAAACCGAAGCTGAGGGAATGGGAGAAGCACAAGGCGCCATGGTTGGAGGAAATGAAGTTAAACCAAGGTAGGAGAATTGTTTGTTTTTTCGTGGCATTACAGTTGAGCTCTTCATTGTTTTGTCTCATAAGGAATATAATATGAATGTGAGTATTTACATAAGAAATTTTTGGTACAAATCTGTTTCTTTTTAGAGCCACATTCAATTTTTTAAAAAGAAAAGAAAGTACTCAAATTTAACTCACTATTAACAGTCTGTTCACACGTGAGCGTTGAATGTTTTTACAGACCTGAGATGGATCATTTTATTTAATTTTCAATGCGGTGTTTCAGTTCATCCAAGTTTTAAGGCCTGTTTTTGTAAACTGTTTTTTGATGCTCCGATAAAAAACATCTAAAGGGGTTATATAGGGCGACTGCACTGGCCATTCGATTTGACCGCTTCGGTCTATCCTGCGATTAGAGAATATCTCATTTAGGTACTTTGATACAGTCAATACAAAGCGTGATGGTGCCCTGTTTTGGAACCTACTGGAAACCGCCGAGCCAGAGCGTAGAACGTTCTCAAATTACGTTCTCTAGACAGGCTTCTCTCAATGAAAAACCAGGTATAAAAATTCCCGTCCAAACATTCATTTCTGTGGATGTTGGGTATGTGCTTCTATCATCCAAGGGTGATTTCCATCGGACCTTTATCGATAGTTGTGTCTTTTACTGTTCCGTTGAACATAAATGTGGCCCCGTCAGAACAAATAATTCCAGAAAATTTTACTTCGCCGATCAAAATTCTTTGATTGGTGGAGTCCTTTGATAACTCTTGAACTAATTTCTCTTTGTAAGACTGGAGTTTGTTTCTAAGGAGAACTTTATGCACGGGTCTTTTGGATATTGCTGAATCCTTACTCCTTTGTGGGGTCGTGTGGGGGTTGTCCTGAATTGCAAGCAGAGCATTCCAGTTACGATCCTCGCACAAAGATGGTAGACCTGATTTTGACAAGTTCTTTACGTGACCAAAAGTTTCCTAGCGACCAAAAGTTAGCTACCGATCGAGATGCGCATCATTAAAGATAGTACAAAGCTGATCATAAGATCTTTCTGGATCACTGAAACCGATCATCGTTAGGATTTGTATTCGAGTGGTTCCGCTAAGGGTAATAGCCATCTGAAAATTTTGACGATTGTTTGTCTTTTGCAGTTTGAAGATCTCTCATAGTTTTTCCTGAGTCTTACTCAAGGTAACCGGATTTTTCTCAAAAATTATGTTCTAACCAACCACATGCTGCACATTAGTGTAATCATGATAACAGCATCTATCCAGAAAATGCAAGATGAAATAATATCAGTTTAGTGGTTGCACGTAGTAACAATATTGGGCTGTGTGTTACTGAAAAAAATCAAAACTGCCATTTAATCGCTTGATTCTTTACGTTACGGACCATGTTGTTCAACACACTGGACTATTTCTCTTTAATTTATTATTTATATTTCATCAGCCTTGAAAATGTGACTGACATTTTTATACTATTTTCTCAATGTGAGTTAGTGGTATAAAGAAATAAAGATTTCAAAGAAAAAAAAACATATACAGGGTGTCCCCTGCATTTCAGAAAAAAATCGATTTAGTGGTTGTTAGGCTGACAGTTGTTGAAAAGAACAAAATTGACGTGTTATACTATTTTTTCAAGAAATGTATCGTTTTAAAGTTAATTGCTTGTTTCATAATAAGCAATCATGGTCACAATATAGCGTGTCAACCCCGGACACAGGAATTATGCTACATATTATCTCTCCAGGGCTTTTTTTTATCCCACATATTAGAAATTAGACAATTGATCAAAGCGAGTTATAGTATGTTACCGTTCATAGTATGCATCAATGAAAGGCATATTACACAGGATATAATTGAGGGTAAGTACTGTGTGGATGGATACATGGCTGTATCAAGTTTTTCAAACAGCGGACACACGGGAGGAGCAATTATTTATATAAAACAATGTTTTCCATTTCCTGTTGTTTATGTGGACTCCGTGAACTACAAACTATTGGGCAGTATGGTTGAAAATAAAGACAATAAATGAAACTATTCTTGTATGTGTTATGTATAGATGGCCAAATGCAGACTGCGCTCAGTTCCTATAATATCTCGAAAGCAGGTTAAATGAGCAAACTATAAATGATAATAAAACGCTTATCTTGGGCGATCTGAATATAAATTGGTTACATAAAGAAGGTGATACAAAAAAACTACGAGAAATAATACAGAACGCGGGATTTTGCCAAATTGTAAATAGAGAAACCAGAATAACAGAGAAATCATCTTCTCTAATAGACCACATAATAACAAATCATTTTGCAGCCAAATTGGTGACAAGGGACTTTCCAGTTATAACTGACCATGAAATCATTGGAACTGAGTTGCAGGGTAACTATAAGACGAAAAGAGAAGAATATGCCGAGCTCAGGAAGTATAATGATGTCAGAGCTAGTCTTGTTGAGGAACTGGTGGGCGCAAATTGGAATTATACGCCTGTAGATGTAGATCGAAGTGTGATGATCACAGACTAATAAGTTTGATGAGTCAGGTTCTGAAGATCTTTATAAAAATTAAACATACTAGAATATAAAAAAAATGTGAGGCTGAAACATCAGGCACACAATTTGGTTTCCGCAACGGAATGGGACGAGAGAGGCCATCTTTGCTTTGAATTTCTTGTCTCAGAGATGCCTAGATGTAAACCAAGACCTTTACGTATGCTTCATAGATTATAGTAAGGCGTTCGACAATGTCAAGCATGAAAAGCTTCTGGATATACTGCAAGAGGACTTGGCATTGATTACGACGATGTCCGAATAATATCAAATCTCTACTGGGGACAAACTTCTAGAGTGAAATGTGACAATGCTTTGACAGAACAAGTTAATATTCGGAAGGGAGTCAGACAGGGGTGTGTTCTCTCTCCTTTGCTATTTAATATTTACTCGGAGTTTGTTTTTCGGGAGGAGCTGGGGGGTAGTGGACAATGGCAGAACTGCCAACAACATCAGGTACGCTGACGATACCGCTGTAAGTGGTGGGTGTACCGCCGAATGTTAAAGATCTCCTGGATGGACCGCATTACGAACGAACAAGTTCTGGAAAGAATGGATAAGGAAATGGAAATTCTTTTCACAATTAAGAGAAGAAAACTAGAGTTTCTTGGGCATATTATGCGTAATTCAAAATATGAAATTCTGCAGCTCATCATGCAGGTGAAAATCGTGGGACACGGAAGCGTCGGTCGACGTAGAATTTTCTGGCTACGTAGAGACTGGTATGACCTCTTATCTGTCGAACTATTTCGGACAGCTGCCTCCAAAGTTAGAATAGCAACCTTGATCAGCAACCTCCGAAGGAGAAGCTGAGATCAAGAAGAAGAAGATGTTATTTATCGCGATATTATAAATATTATTCAAACATCAATTGAAAAGATTTCTCCACTACAAAGAATTATTACCCAAAAATCTCTGCGGATGACAGGTACAGTTCTAGAAGCTCAAAATCAAAGAGATAGATCCTATAAAATGTTTAAGTTTACTAGGAGACCTGACGATTGGGAAGAGTACAAATTAGCACGGAACACAGCAACTACAGTAATGTGCTAAGAGAAACAATCATATTATAATAAGAATATTGAACAATGTATAGGAGATGGTAAACAAATGTGGAGAACAGTAAAAGATTTGATTGGAGGGAAAAAAAAGAACACAGACTTTTCACAAATAGATTTTGGAAATAGCGCAGAGCTGGTTGAAAATAACTTCAATAATTTTTATCGTGATAGTCTTATTGACATTAATAGTATAGAAGCTAAACCGTGGAAAAACATGATTCCGGAAGTTGAAACATGTCATCTTGATGGGTTTAAAGCCTAGATATTACGCAGCTTAAAAAATAGTCTTTTCCCTAAACAATAAAGGAACTAGCGACAAATCAATAAGTGTTCAGCTGGTGAAAGATTTGTTTTGTGTGATTGGTTACCCGTTGCTAAATCTCATAAATACATCATTGAATACAAGGAAAGTGTCAGAAGACCTAAAAAATTCTCATGCTCAAACTCTCAAATGCCCAAAAATGAGACACTTCAAACGCCAGGTGACCCAAAAATCTTTTGCACGTAATAGATAAAATAGTGGAGGTTGTTCTATGACAGCAAATTAGGGAATACTTTGAAACGCATAAACTTCTATTTTGCGGCCAATCAGGATTCAGGAATGCTCATTCAACTGAGTCTAAAGTGAGTTTGCACGCTGGAGAAAAGCTATAAACCAAGGAGATGTGATGATTGCAGTTTTCATCGACTTGAAACGGGCATTTGAAACAATTGACCGCGGGATTGTGGTGAAAAAACTGAGAACTTTGGACTGGATTGGGGACTATTTGGCTAATAAGCATCATAGAACTCGGATAGGAGAAAAGACTTCAAGCAAAGTGATTAGTAAATATGGTGTACCACAAGGTATTGTATTAGGATCCCTATTATTTATTACATAGATAAATGATCTAAATGTGATTTTTAAGAATGCTTTTGTTAATCTTTTTGCGGATGACACCCTGATTTGTGTAACTGGAAAGGAGTATCAGGACATAACTAATACTATGAATTTGGAGTTGCAAACATTATATAACTGGCTTTGTCAAAATAGATTAAAACTAAACAAATTAAAAACAAAATGCATGGTTGTCGGCTCAAGACATAGCTGCAAAAAATATCGAGATCTAGGTTTAAACTTATCCATGACTGACTGATATTGAGTTTGTTACTGAAATTAAATATCTAGGTGTCACACTGGATCCGCAGCTAAGTTTTTCGGTTCAAATTTACTATATTTGCAAAAAATTGGTTTATTTAGACGTGTCTTCTTCCATCTTTCTTATAGTACCAAGCTACTAATATATAATACAATTGTCTTGCCTCACTTTACCTATTGTTCCTCATTGTTAATGTCATGTACACAGAGAGATATTACCAGGTTTTAGAGACAACAGAACAGGGCCGTGCGTGTGTATTGTATACCCCTGTTCAAAGCATGTTAAATGCACTGGGCTGGCTTTCTGTGCAACAGAGTATTGAGAGGGCAAATCTTCAAATAATTTATAAAATAGATTTATAGAATACGAGGGACTGCAAATGTACAACTCTCTCCCTACTGTTATAAAGTGCTCTAGTAGCCTAATAGAGTTTAACTAGAGTTTTAATTTATTAAAAAAAAAATGGACTTAAGCGTTTAGTCTAGGATAAGATTAGAATTCAGAAACTTGTTATTATGTTTAAAAACTTTTTATCATTGTATATTGCTCTATATTAGCCAGGTGCTAAATAAACAACAATTATTATTAGCATAGGACACCCTGTATATCAAGAGACTGTTCTCTTTAATTTATTATTTATATTTATTAGCCTTGAAAATGGGACATTTTTATCGTATTTTCAGATATCTTTTGTCGATTCTTCTATCATATCTACCAAAGTGAGTTAACGGTATAGCGCATATAGAGAACATCCTGTATATCTTAGGGGTTGCACGGAGTAACAATATTAATATGACAGTTGCTAAAAAAAAGACAAAATTGACATGTATTTGTATTTTTTTCAAAACATTTATTGTTTTTAAGGTAATCGCTTGTTTATTTACATTACGAACACCATGGATATCAAGGTACTGAACTATTTCTCATTATTTTTTTTCTATTTATAGGTCATTAGCCTTGATAATGTGCTTTTAACGTTTTTATCGTATCTTTTCAATGTCATTTAAAGGTATAAAAAAATAAAGATTTCAAAGATACCAAGATAAGTAATAAAGGGTGTCCCCTGCATATCAGAGAAAAACTAGTTTAGTGGTTTCACGGAGTGACAATATTAGGCTGACAGTTGCTGAAAAAAAGCGAAATTGACGTGTTTTACTATTTTTTTTTAAGTGTATTGTTTTTAACGTAATCACCTATTTACAATCTAAAGTGTTTTCCGGGCTTTGAAGCCGTGGAATTTCTTCCTGACGTTTCGTCAGATCGATAATATATACAGGGTGTCCCTTGCATGTCAGAAACAATCACTTTAGTGGTTGCACGGAGTAAAACGCACGCGGTAAAAAAAAGGTAAATTGACGTGCTTTACTATCCCTGCATATCGAAAAAAATTGCAATTTACTAGTGTTGCCGCTGTCCTTTAAAGATTTTGCTATTGTTAAGTTTACCTATAGGTCTGTACTCAATTTATGACGGTCTTTTGTCTAGTTGTAAAACCCAATTGCGGTTGAACCTTCTCATAACAGTCTTTACTAGGAAATTTGCTCATAGTGTTTTTATTAGTGCTTGCCCTTAGTCTAAAGCTATCTACCTCTGGCACCGCCCTCAGGTATTGTATAAATTTTAGCCGTAATAGGGTCGAGCGACCTTTTATGTTTATGACACGTAAAATCCTAGCCTTCAAGAAAGTAGGGAAAGTTCTGTATAAATAGGTGCTCGAATGGTTCTGGGCCTCTCTTTCTTTTCTGGCTTGTCATTGATTCAAGATCTAACTCATCGGACTTACAACTCTCTCGCACCCTCGTAAGTAAGAACTCAAAACTTAACTCTCTATACTTTCTAGTCTTGTTAACTAGTATACACATATTTTGTTGTACATAAGTTAGGGTCTTTTCTTCCCATTTCGAAGTTTGCAACACGGCCACAGGGAGATCTATGAGTCGCTTAATAATGTCACCATAAACACATAACTTTCTTTATGCACGGTTTTATAAAATCGTGTTACTCTCGTTAAATATAGGGTCAAAAAATAACTAAATCAAATTATTTATTCAACAGCAATTGAATGAATAACGACAATAATTTCAATCACTCACTTACATATTTAATCTAATAATGCTAATCGATTTTTATTAATAGGAATGCTATTTAATTAGCAATTCAGATTAGGGTTTTCGTGTTCAGATTCCCATGCTGTTGCGCTAGTAATGTAAAAAAAATGCAATATTTATGGTTCTTGCTCAACAATTTTCATTGTATAAGCCTAGTCAATAAAGATACCAAAAACAACGTTTCCAGATAAGGCAAGGTAACCGTAATAACTTATTGTTATGTGCGCTTGTGCTGCTAATTGACGTAAGATTTGGGAGGCTGCGGATATTTATATTCTAATAGAAGCTGTTTCAATAAAATGTACTTCTGTAGCAACTTTCGCCAGATTCTGTTATACCTAAACTAAGATAAGTTTATTTTCACTCCATTTTTTTCCATGAGCGCCTAATCACGTTGATATCAAGCATATTACACATACCTTTATCAGAATTATAAGTTAACGTAAATTCTGAACTTTGCCCAAGAAATTTTAATTTGAGTCATGTGAGATTGATGACGCACGGGTATTCTTTTAGCGGTCCACCTGTATCTATGTTTGATAAAGTTTTTAGCGCAGCAAATACGTTTACTTGAAATAAACAAATACATTTCTTTTTCACGACTTAACTCCTGCTTAATATCCACATCGGTTTGTTTTAGCTAAAAGAACATCAGTCTCGCCCGTTCCAGAACTAAGGCCCAAATCCCAACAACCATCTACCGCCGAAACGAAGCAACCCGAACCAGAAGCCACGTCCAAATCAAGTCAGAACTCCCCGGCCGAGAGGGAAGTCAACGTTCCGGACATGTCCAAATCGATGTCTGAAATGAAGATGGGCCCCATGGAAGTGAAGCCTATCCCCAAGCCGCAAAAAACGTCTCCGAGCGAGGTGGAAAGAGCTCCCCCCATTAAAAGTAAGCCCGTTGTGCCGTCATTGCCGTCTGTTAATAGGCATTCGTTAGGTAAGGTTCGCAAGAAGCTTTTGGTCGGTGTTGGGAGCTTAGGGCATGGATGGTGGAAAAACTTCCTTTTTAGTTCTTCTTCAGTGTTCTTAGTCTCAGTAGATTATTGAATTTTTAAATACAGAAAGACAGAGGGGGGGAGTTTTTATCGTTGCTTTTGTATAGGTTCAGTTCCTCGAGAAATCGTCTTCAAACCGCTGCCTCAGCCTCTGTTAGTAAGAGCCACGCCCAAACCCAGAGCCGAGCAATACGAAAACGTTGTACCTCAGAAACAATCTGCAACTACCGTTGCCACAAGTACTTCCAGTAGTGGCGTTATCATCGCCACAGAAAAGTCTTCAACAACCATCACTACTAGTTCATCTTTAGCTTCTTCCATTGTCTCAACCGTCAGCAAACCGGAGAAAGAGGAAACAACGCCACCAGGATTTAACCTTAAGGAAATCTTAGATCGATTAGCAAAATTAGAAGCCAAGTGTGACAAGCAAGGACAACAAATCGAAGACCTAAAAAACAGGCTGCAGGTGGAAAGCGAGTTGCGCATGATCTTGCAGGAAAAGGTGTTGCGCAACAACGTGCAAGTCTGAGCTGGTTTGCGATGGTAAGCCGACTTTAGCGATTGACCATTGTGATTTTTTTTACGTCTATTAGTTCCGGTGATATAAAATTATATCTCGGCCAATAAATCTAGAGTCAATAGTATGGAGAGTGGGTCGTGTTTTCGGGACGTAAAGAGCCTGACATATTAGAAAGTATTTTCTAGCTGGCGCTTGAAATTAATGTTTAAGCAAAGTGAACAGTCCACCTCCCATGGTAATAATTATTTCTTTGTATTAACTTATTTTAGCTAATTTATTGGCCTCGTACAGGTTGAAAGCATTTTTATATTTTTGCTCTTTTGATTTTATTTAACAAAGATAAAGACCGTTACAATCACCTTTACAAAAATTTATTCTGTTATGTTAAAGCGATATCATTGCTGAAGTTTCGTCTTAATAGTATTTACACGCTATCTATCAGAAAAAAGTTGCATGTGTCAGGAAAAGAAACTGGCTTTTCTGCTCAGCAAATGTAGAAACTTTTTTTGTCACATAATGGTGACTATTTCCCTCATCCATTAAATCTGCAGTGCAATTGTCACCGAATTACAGCGACAATTGCACTCCTAACTGAAAATTGCATTCTGTTGGTGTGTGTATTGTTGAAATCCTTAGTTACAATTGTAAACAAATTGGCCTTCAACTTCAGGAAATAGTCTATAAAATCTGTTTCGTTGAGGTAAAATTTTAGAAAATTTTGCATTCAGATTTGTTGCCCTGAAGAAACAGCTCTTATATGCATTTTGATTGTTATTTTCCTAAAAAGTGCTCTCTCCTTCGGATAGGGCCCTTTTTGTCAAATAAAAATCACAATGCATTCAAGCTGTTTCTGGGCAACAAACCTTCAGGCAAAATTTTCGGCAATTTTATATGCACTTAACATATTATTCTTGGCTATTTCCCTCATCCATTAAAGCTGCTGTGCAATTGTCACCGAATTATAGCGACAATTGCACTCCTAACTGAAAATTGCATTCTGTTTGTGTGTGTATTGTTGGTTGTTAGTTACAATTGTAAGCAAGTTGGCCGTCAACTTCAGGAAATAGTTTATAAAATATGTTTCGTGCAGGTAAAATTTAAAAAAAATTTGCATTCAGAATTATTGCCCTGAAGATACAGCCTGAATGCATTTTAATTGTTATTTGACAAAAAGTGCCCCATCCGAAGGAGAAAAAAATCAAAATGCATTCAAGCTGTTTCTGGGCAACAAACCTTCAGGCAAAATTTTCGGGAATTTTATATGCACTTAAGATATTACTGTTGATAATCCACTGACATCACGGAACAAGACAAAACACGATCACGTACCACAAACTATGTCGACCAGATTTCTGTTAAATTTATTGGATTCTGTCGCTATTTAGGCTTAATATTCAGCGTTGAGCCCCAGTAATTATTTTTTTTTCACATTTGAAGCAGTGATATCTCTTCTAAAATAAGATTAACCCCGATTCAACTATATATTACATATATTATGCAGATTGATTACTTTTACAGTGCTCGCCATTGATATCTCCAAAAGGGTAAGCCTTGCTGGGTCAGTTAAATCAGCAAAACATTGGACGTTAAAAGGCCTACATAAAACTAGATTTATCTGTCACGGTTTCTGAAATATCTCAAAAAATATGGAAAATGTCAAATAAAAAAAAAAAACTCGAAAACTGACAACCCGGTTCTGATAAAATTTGTGCCAGTGTAATTTATTGTTATTTGCGCTTCACATTGATAGCACAAAATTAAATAAATTTGTCTAATCCACTGGATTTTTAAATTTGAGGCACTCTGCCCCGAGGTAAATGTAGGAAAAGAACACAGCTGACGCCCGGTTAACTCTCGGCGCAGAGGTATTTTACCATTATAAAATTTGGCTCTATGTCATGCTTTATGAGTGCGCATGCGGAGACATCAGTTGGCGTTAGGCAGAAAATACTCTATGGTAAACTTATCGTAAGAAGTTGCTCCATGTGTATCTTTTGACATAAGGTAACGTAAGCTTCTTTCTTAAAATCAATTGTTTTTATTATTAAAACGCATTTCTCCAATTGTCAGAAAAGATATGGTTAGTAATTACAAATTTGGTTGTTTATTTAGTAAACAGTAGATTTTTTTGTTATTAGACTTTTATAGTCGTTTGAATTCTACCCCGTGTTCATTAGAAAACGTCATCTAGAAAATAGACTCTTGTTCTTTCATCTTTTTTTTTAAACATGTCACAGCCAACTCGATTTTCAAATGAACACCCCTATAATTTGGGTTGAAAGACACTGAGATAACTATATCAACTTACCATACGTTACTGCAGTCCATAATACGATAAGTATTAACCGTAAAATAATGCGCGTTTGTACGGAGTCATATTCAGCATAAGTCACTTAGTAAAACAAAAATTTGTGGATAAAATGGCGAAGAAGATTTTCGCCCTTTATTTTAAATAATTAAATGTGGCCCACGCCACCGTATTGAAAATTGCTTCCTTTTTCCTAGTAATAAACTTATGTATGCATTTATCTCACTATCTTTTATTCATTATTAATTGTTTCTTCTGATTGTAAACAAAAAAAAAACATATATTTATATGGCTCGTAGTACAAAAAAAGCTCCAGTGAAGTCATATAGGTCAAAGACGACTATATGTTGCTGTTGTTGTTGACCGCTCTAGAGCGCTCTGAGAGTATTCCCATCCTTTGTTTTCTCAACAAGAATGTAAGAATGACAATACACTCACAGAAGTTTTGGTTCTGATTGGCAAATCATTCTGATTTTCAACATAATTGGTTGGTTGGAAATCAGCTGGTCTGCCATTTTTTATGTCAACCCAGTGACTTTGTACTGCTAGACCCAGAGCTCTTATTCTATAGAAAGGTGTGAAAGTGAAAATGAAAATCTCTGGCCAATGGAGTTGGTCAATAGATTTTTTTGACCAATCAAAGTTGTCAAAATTTTCATTCTCACTTTCACAACTTGCTACAGAATGAGGCTCCTGGTATGGCTATACGTCGCCGAAATACACGGTATTTCCAAGACCTCCAACATTCTTTTTTCTGATCATCTCTTTCTACATTACGGTATCTGCGTTAAACTTATCTCTCTTGTGGCACCCTTTATTGTCAAAACAACGATCCAAGCACCGACGTAAGCATGACGAATGGAATTACGAAACTTTATTAAGAAACCAAAGGATGGGAATAGTCAATTTTTAACTTCGTATGTCAGCGGCATGTCAATAAAATGTAAAAAGTTGGTTAACTTCTTATTCGTTATTTTATTTATTCATATATTATTGACTAATAGAAGTAGGCACAAAATAGTATATTTTTGACTGCTCATATCTGTAGAGGTTGGTAGGCAAGACAATCTCCCTGTTGCCGCCATTTTCATTTAAAATAAACGTCAGATTTTGACATGAGTAATTATCAATGCGTGCGTTCCGCCGACGGCAGCAGCTGAGAAGTTTAGTCAGCGAACCCTAAAATTGGCCAATCAGGTGCCGATTTTCAGCGTTCGCTGACTAAACTTCTACGCTGCTGCCGTCGGCGGAACGTACGCAATAACTTTCATATTAAAAGAAAATTATCAAGAGTTGCAAAACATCGCATTAAACGCTGTAAATAGTTCGTTGCATATTTACTATAACGAAATAATCCAATATCGTTTCATTTTAAATCTCTATAAAAAATTACTATTGATTGGTCACCGCTACCAACATTACAAGGCAAAACTCAAAACAGATGTCAAAAAGATCTTCATTTCGATACTGTTTTAACGTCGTAAGAGAGTGGAAAAACTGTCATATCAAAACCAAAATAGAAAAATAATGCTTATTTGTTATTTTATTTGCTGTGTAAATTCACCCTTAGTTGTTTTCTTCCAAAAAGCAGTCTACAATCAAGTACGTATCGTACAGGACACTCCTTAGTGACCTTGATACCAAAATATAGCGACTCGGATCCGATTCACTATGCGTGTGTGAGTGGGTTTTTTCCAAATCTCGAAACGTACTTGGTTAGAATCACATACTTCCATATCGAATAAATTTCCCTCACACGCATTTAGGTCGAGTAACCGGAGTAACTCCTGAAAGTATCGGCAACATTCACGAATCACGAACTGCACGTGAGCTGCACTGGATCGTCGTCAGTGCAAAGTCAATGGAGACCGATTTTATGACCTCGAAATATCGTTGGCGGGAAATTTCCTTACATTAATTGTGCAAAAATTAAAAGTCGTGCCCGTTTTATTTATTTGGGTATAAACGTTCTAAAGCATTCCACAATTAAAGAAAAATGTGCTTTGTCAGTGATTTTGCAATAAAATTTAAAATTAAACGATCAAATTGAAACTAAAATAAGGGTATTATAAGTTCAAGAAAAGTATTATCCAAACTCACTAAATATTTACTGATCTACCTGATCGTCAATATAATGATCTATAACATTTTTCACAAAAAATATATTGGAAACATAGGAAACAAAAAACTTTTTTGTTTCCTAAAGAGGCAAATACTCTTCTTCACTGTATCAGCTGGAAGAGAGAATTGACGATACGGCATTAATGTCCCGTTTATTTTATTAAAGTTACCTATTACTACCCACCAATACACGTAAAAAATCGGTGCCGCACCACCTACCCGACCTGGTGTAGAACTGGCTGCACTAAGTGCAAAAAGTGGGGCACTCGTGTCCCAATGGAACGCCGAGACTTGCACTGGAATCCATTTCAAATTGATATTCATCTAGTAAGCTAAGAAATTGACATACAAATGACACATTTACGTGGATGGAATAGGAAGAATCTGTCAATTCCTCACCCTGCTAGATTAATATGTATTTGAAATGGACCATAATTTCACCAATGGTGTGCAATATTTGCTCTGGTGCGGCACTAATTTTACCAATGGAATACTCTATAACTGTGCCACTTTCAAAAGGGCGCTCCTTTTTCGGCACGTGCAGAAATTGCAATATACCAGGTATTGCGTTGTCATCCCCTCTTTTTGCTGTCCAAGGTCAGCAGTGTAAAAGATAGGCATTGTCCTGTATTTTATGGAAGTATGTGTCTAAAATATAAGCCGAGTTCGGTCATTCCATCCCAGCGCTTCGGACACAGACCGTCTCCCAAAATCTTAACAAGCTAGAGTGAGATAGACTCATATCCCGAGCGCTCGGGATCTAATACCGAACTCAACTATAGCAGAAGCGCAGACGTTAAAAAATGGCCGACGATCGCAATGCGCGACGCGCGGCGCGAGAACGAACCTTTCGCCGAACTGTCACTTTAAACTAACTTTCAGCTCAAGTTTTTAAGGGCAATTTCTCACAGCACCACTTGAAATTTACGCTTGTCAGGTTCGAGAATTTCCAGCGAAGAATTTGATACCGTTTTCGCGTGTTTTTGTGAAGTTTTTGTAGGTAATTCGAGGGGTTTTTAAGCGCGTCGCGAGAGCCCGGTAATTTTTAAACCCGAACTGACTAGACTGGAATTTTCAACGTTGCTGTTTTGTTTTCGTGCTTATCAGAAGGTGAGTAACCACCCATCGGCAGGGATTTATCGATAGAAGGTATTCCATCGTTGATTAATTGATTTTTTCAATAAACTTGGCAGTGAGGTTTTTCTTAGGGTGTCCCGGTCGTTTGGTAAAAGGTAGTTGGATAAGGTTCATACCTGGACATTCTCTATCCTTTTGCATCTTGAACTTTGCTTAAATATCGATCCATATAGATTTAATATTTATGATGGCGTGCTTAAAAAATTTAATTTTTTTAGTGGATATTGACTTTAGTTTTTTGATACTTTGTGTATCACACATTCAGCGTTTTCTGGTGGTCGCTCGAGACCGCTCTCAGAATTTTCTAATTCTTTTATTCTTATTGAGAAAACAAAGAATGGGAATACTCTCAAGGCACTCTTGGCCACCCGAATACGGTATGAGTAAGGAGGAGGTATTCTTAATAATGTCTCGTCTTTTTGTCTAACACAGAGGAAGTTTTGTAATAAAAGTGAGTTTAGAAATAGACCAAATAGAAATAAACTAAATCAAATAGAAATAAATTAACGTCTCTTGCGGGTGTTTGCTCTAGGTCATTCGAAGAGTATATGGCAGTCCTTAAATGTCTTTTGAAAAACAAAGGATGGGAATACTCTCAGATGGTCTTAGGATCGCCACTCCTAATCGCCATTTGAAAAATGTAACAGCGTTTTCGGGTAGCCGCTCTGAACCGCTCTGAACCGCTCTGACAGTATTTCCACTTAGAACACTTACTGAGATAACAAAGGATGGAAATGCTCTGGAGCGGCCACCCGAAAACGGTATCAGTAACAGAGGGATAAGTGCCAACAATGATCATTTTCGAAATAGATTATTTTTATCGAAACAGGTTGTAGTTCGTCTATGTTTTTCACCTTTTGACTTTTTCCTTAGTTTTTGACTTGAATTTTCAAGGTTTTCAATTTTGAGTTTTAAGATAACAAATATGTTGGAGACAGATGATTGGAGTCCAGTTTTTTTTCATATTGTGTTATTTTACTAAAGTTGCCTTTCGTTCCATAGTAAACAATTTGATGGCCTACATTTTTGATATAATGGTGGTTTGTTATTTAAAACTGATCTTTTCGAAAACATATTTTAACATAGTTACGTAGAAAATAACTCCGAATTGGAAAAATTAAATAACAAACAACTCTAGATTGGATTGTATTGGCTGATGTGAAAGTGAGTGTGAAATTAGGATATTTTGGCCCGAAATCCTAGTGATAATGGCCAGAGCCAATGACTTGAACTGTATTATTTTGCTTTACGTGATGTCGATGATTCTTTACGATATACCGTTTTGAATTCAAAATTACAATAAAAATCGATAAAACATCCAAATCAGGCGACGTCGAATAGAAAAGGCAAATGTCTGCTTTGGCTCGAAGTTGCCTGGCTTTGATTTAGTATTGATTCTTGTAGTAGTTTCTAATTTGAAACGGGGCATCGCTCTTGAAATCGACTATTTTTGAAAAAGTGAATAATTAACTAAAATAGCGCTAGGAATAATTAGTGAAATGCAAGTCCCTTTGGGGATCTCGGATGGCTCTTGATCTAAGTGCCACTTTTACAAGTGAAGCTTAATCATTTCCTGAAGTTTAAACTCCAGATTTGACTTATTTTCCATTGTTCCAAAACATTTTACTTATTGTCAAACCAAAAGTTTCAACTGAACTTAGGTAAAAGTGGGGATAAATGTATCTACTCCATTGTGCGTATCCACCAGTTGATGTTCACCTGTACGTAGCCATTGATTATTATTAATATTTTGTATTATATTTTGCTTCTAACAGGGTAAACTTGTTTGCTTGCTTTCATTGCGCCTTACTGCCCTACATAACAGACTACAGTTGATCATACTCAATCGTCCGTTAGAAGTAGCTTGCCCAGACCGTGTGTGCATGTACCAGAAAAATAAGAGTTAAACTCTAAAGAAAGAAGGTTTTATATTTTTAAATAACTTATAACTAAACTACCACTGTTACCTTCTGTCCGCTTATTGAATTATTGTGGGGTCCAACTTGGTTGGTCTTAAATCAAATTTTAGTTTTGCAATTCCACAAACCTATTTTTATTAGAGTCAAATAATATATTTTCCTATATTACACTGACAAACTTTAACAGGCTTTTTCTTCTGCTTAAGCATAGTTCCTAAAATGTTAATTACTCCATACAAGCATGATATTTCATTGATTTTAATGGTAACTTTTTACTACTATTTCTAGTAGATAAGCTAGCCTGTTGAAGCTAGTCAGTCAGTCAGTGTGCGATTAATAAGCGAAGCTTAAGCCGAAACTAGTTATTAATTTCGTCATCTTGTGTTGCTTGGATAAGTCGTAAAAAGGCTGATATAAAACTGAGGTGTTTCTTAAACCGTTGTGCTTAGCTTAGTGGCTAATAGAGAAGACTTTCTCCAAATTTTTTTATATTTTTATACAATTGCCCCTTTAGGTGTTCGCATTTCTGAGTAATACATTAAGACATAAGTGCTTTAATAGGAATTAAAAAAAAGTTCCACTTAAATAGTAATAATTATTATCTTTTTAAACATTTTGTATACTTTTTATTTTTTTTCAACGTAAGAAGTTGCAATATCATGTCAAGTCTAAGTTTTGCTTTAAGTAAATTAACCGTAATTTTTATCATAAGAAGTAATGTAATTACTATATTATTAAATAATAATGCGTACTATAAGGAAACAAAAAGTATTCTGAAAACGGTGATAGATAGTACTGTGCTTGGTGTGCCACACACTATACGCCCAAAATAAAAAAATGCAATTATTGTTTACTAAAGTTAACATTAAATATGACAGATGCTTATCTTATACTTACTTATTTTTATCGATTTATCTGCGCAGCTAACGCTTTAGGTTAGATCCAAACATCGAGTGCGACCTAGTCTCAAGTTTCTCTTTTATAAAAAGAACACGTACAATAAGTTAAGCACCTGATTGTATTAGTTTTGTCATATCATACAGAAAAAAAAACATTCCATATTATAGAAGTAAATATTATTTTTATTGTAAATATACCTTCTACGAGAATAATTACGAGAGTCATATAATAAGTCTAAAAAAAAGCTTTGTAAGTACTTATATAAATATACAAAATAACTTACTTTTATTGTTGGAAAATATTGATATAATAGCTTGTAAAAAAATTATGAAATAAATTATATTTAAAGTATTCTTTTTCTCTCATTTGGAGCCTTAATATGATCCATAATAAACGATTTTTCTATATAGTTAGTCAAATACTTGCTGTTTTATATACATTTATTTTTGTGTAGGTACGCAAATGCCCAAGGTAGAAAAATGACGTCAATTAAACGTCTTTTTTTCCTCATCTTTTGTAATAAAAACGTCATAAATTGACGTATAAAAGACGGTCATAAGTCTCAGTCAAAAACGTTCGACTCCTGACGTTTAAAACTCGTAAATTTATGGTGAGGGAATAATGAGAGATTTTGGATAAATTATAATAAGATTTTGGATAAATAAAAATTATAAACGTCTAAATGGAGTCTTGATAAAAAATAATTTCTCACGTCTAAAAATCACGTCAAATTGACGACATCTTGCTGTCTGGCATGAATTGTACTAATTTAGTTCAATAATTTGAATGGTACTAATTTAGTATTATAAAGTATAATAAAGCTATTTTGGTTTGACTTCCACCCTAGAAAAAAAAGAACGTTTCAGTGAACGACTTAGAATTACAGGTTTAAGTGAAGTGAGACGTGAATTTTTCTATACAGTTATTCAAATATTTGCTCTTTTGTACAGCGTTATTTTGATGTAGGTATGTATCATGTGTTCATTAGAATCCGTCATCCAGCCGCCTATGAAATTCATTTGTTATTTTGAAGCATGTCTTGAATGACTTCCTTCGATATTTTCTTAAGTCTTATTTTTGTAAAGTCACATGCCCGGGGATGACACTGACGGCTACAGAGCGCTTTGAAAGTATCCTCATCTTTTGTTTTCTTGATAAGAATCTAAGGATGGGAATAGTTCAGACCTGTCTAGTGCTGCCGCCCGAAATGATAGCTAAAGCCGAGTTCGGTAATTCGATCCGAGAGCCCCGGACACAGACCATCTCCCAAAATCTTAACAAGCTAGAGTGAGATAGACTGATATCCCGAGCGCTCGGGATGTAATTACCGAACTCAACTTAATAAGTGACAAATGTCAACAAGTGGCAGTGACAAATAATAAATGACGTGTCAAGTTACGACGTCTTCTTTTCTATCAAAAAATCATAGCCTACTGGATGTCGTTTTATAATGAACACCCAGTAAATATCCAAGGTTTGTTGATTTCTCAGGTAAAAAAAGTTACGTCAATTAAACCTCGTTTTTTTGTCATTTTTGGTGATAAAAGCCGTCATAAATTGATGTATAAAAGTCGTGATCATGACGGACGTAAAGTCACAGACTGTTTACCTCATATCCAGACGTTTTAAAGACGTTATAACCTGACTTAAAAAGTCCAGGTTAAAAAACCACGTCAAATTGACGACTTGTTATCTGCCATGAATTGTACTAATTTAGTACAATAAAGATTTTTTGACATGACTTTGTCTTGAAACCACGTCATAAAGACGCATTTTTTTGGTTAAAAAAATGCGTTTTTGTTCAAATACTTGATGTTCTGTACAGCTTTCTTTACGACTAGGTACGTAAATTTTCAAGGTTTGTCCATTACACAGGTAGAAAAATTACTTTAATTAAACGTCGAGTTTTCGTCATTTTTAGTAATAAAAGCCGTCATAAATTGATGTATAAAAGTCGTGATAATCACGGACTTAAAGAGTCACAGACCGCTCACTTCATATCCAGACGTCTTAAAGACGTAACTAAAGAGGTTTAAACTGACTCTTAAGAAGGCCACGTTAAAAAACCATGTCAAATTGACGACTTGTTACCTGCCATGAATTGTACTAATTTAGTACAATAAAGATATTTTGACTAGTCTTCCGTCTTAGCGCGGAAAAAAGAGCGTTACAACAAACGATTTCGAATTTCTACGGGTGCAAGTGAAGTATGACGTGATTTTTTCTATATAGTTATTCAAAATACGGGGTGTTGGGGAGTTATAAAGGCACATCGTAACTTGACCCACCATTACTATTTGCCACTGTCAACTAAAATGACAACTCAAAGAAAATATCGTATGAAGTAGGTAATTCACGACATGGTTCAAAAAAACAAATGAATTTCAAAGGCGGCTAGATGATGAATTCTAATGAACACGGGCTACTTTAGGTCAAATTGACGTCAGCTTGCTACCTGAGATGAATTATTGTACTAATTTAGGGCATTAATGTTATTTTGTCTTGATTTGCGTATTAAGGAAAAAGAACGTTTTATTAAACTCTTAGAATTTCTTCAGTTTCACGTGACGTGAGACGTAAAATAACCAAATGACCTTCTTCGCCACAAATATATTTGAATTCAGACTGATTCACTATTGTACTGGATACCGAAGTTGTCATGTTGTAAACAATGTAAACAAATCTCGCGATCACTTACAAAAGAGAAAAAAAGAACGTTTCAATAAACATTTTAGAATTTCTCCAGGTTCAAGTGGAGTGAGAGGATTTACTATTGTATTGGATAGCGAAGTGGTCATGTTGTAAACAACGTAAACAAATTTCCCGGCGACTGCTCAAGTGTTTGCCCCTGATTGTTGTCAAAAAATTAAGATTACCACAAACATATTTGTAGAGTAATTGATTTCAGTAGATCAGGACAGTCATTTGTGTATTTTTTAAAGCCAACCCTCTTTTCCCTCATCTCTTCTCGTTTTGAAATGAAAACAGGACCCACGTAAACGTGCGGAAACATTGATAAGCGTATACACCAGTCAACACAACAACGTGTGTTCGAAAAACTCGTACACAAACCGATAAACTGGAAGCGGCAAACGCACCGTCCATCATCGGAAACGCAGACTCCTGGAGATTGGAGAACGGCGGAACGGGGGGGAATTTGGGGGAGAGTCGGTCGGGGCGCGCGAACTGGGGCCACCGCAGTCTGCATGTCGCGAATCGATGTACCGGGAAGCCCAAGGCTTTCGGCCTCTCTCCCTCTCGCTCCGACTCCAAGGATATCGTAAATATGAGCAACACGTGGCCTTGAGAGGCAGGTGTTTTTAGGAGGCTCTAATGCGTTTCGGCTCTTTATTGTTTGTCGGGGCTCATTAACGAACGCCAGTAATTACGATTATCGACGCGACGATAATATGTGCGGTTCTGTGACTTTATCGTTTTTAATTAATTCTTATTTTACATGGTGAAATATATTATTAGTTGTTTGAAAGAATGTCATGTGCGAGCAACGCTCCCGAAGCAGTCCCCTCGTCCTCCTCCAACGAGGTCCTGGTGGCCGCTACCAGGGAAGCGTCGGTGCTCACAGACCAGGAGAGGGAAATCATTCTTGGAGTGTTGACAAAAGATGAACAGCTGAGAAGGCAGCAGGAAATTAGAATAATGTAAGTTTTTTAGTAGTCATCAAAAAAATCTTGATTTAAAAACCAAAAATATCTGTTAATTAAAAAAATTAATAAAAAGTGACTATCAGCTTTTCTAGAGCCGTCTGAGATTATTCCCATCCTTTGTTTTCTCAATAAAAATGTAAGGACGGCAATACTCTCAGAGCGGACTATGCGGCCACCCGAAAAGGCTATAAAAATGAATTGAAATTTTTTACAAATTTGACATCTGTTTGAAATTTTTGACAGATGTCAAATTTGACATTTTTGTTTCTCTTAGAAACTTAAGATAGTAATGTGAAAACAATTTCCATCTTCGTTGTTATGAAGATTTACAAAATTTAACGAATTAATTATTTTTAACAAGTGCAAAAAAAGTGATGTTCATACTTCTCTGAACATTTGAGAATTTGACTTGCAAACAGACAGATAACATTTGAGAAATGCAAGAACGAGCGCAAGTTTGACAAAGATAAACTGAAGGAAGATGGAAGGGAGAAAGAGGAAAGACGGATGGAGGACGGAGCTGACGCGGAAAGAGGACTTGGGAAGCCTAATCGATGCTGAGTCCAACACATCATAAATATAAAATGTCGTAGGAGTTCAGATTGGAGAATGATGAGTTGGTAAGGAAGCTGATGTGAAGAAAGAACAAGAGTTGGTTGGCTCTGTAGAACCGGTCACAATTGAGTTATCATCCTTAGAATCCAACATAACAAATAATAAACTATCTTCAGAGCTTGTATCGGAAGGACCACAGAAAGATGAGGAAAAGCCTGACGAATAGACATTTACAGGAAAAATGCAAGCATTGTTGAAACATTTCAAAATCAGAAACTAACTTCAGGGCCAGAGGTTAAGTTGCGAGGGTAAATTGTTGCCAATTGTAAACTTAAAGCCTCCAGACAAAGATTATGTAAAGGAACCCAGTTTATTGAAGGATATGAAAACTCTCTCAGAGCTAGTTAGGAGAGACAAAGTGGAAAAAGAAGAGAAAAAATCAATTTACGAGAGAAAATCTGAATTCTAATACTACACCTACTAAGATTGACACGACAAAAAGAAGAGGAAGTATCATAGAAGAATTTATTGAAAAATCTGAAAAATCTTTGGGATCCGTGTTTTCAACTATTGAGGGTGCAGCCATGACAGTTCTATATACATGATGTTCTGCCTGAGGAATCTAAGAAAGAACTTTTACAAAAGTCATGTCCATAAAGAAGCCATAGAATACACCGAAGTATCTCCTGTATCAGTCTCCTCCCAAAAATCAGGACTTATATGAAACATATGTGGTCGATAAAGAAACGATTAAAAAAGAAGAAAAACAAATTGTAAGTAAAACAAAATGAGAATATTGAATACCTGAAGGAGCTCAGCAAATCCATATCGTTTTATAAGTGCAAACCACCTGAGGATATCAAGTTAAATAAAGAAAGATTAGAAAAGAAGAGAAGTGCATGGAAGAGACGGCAGAAGCATAAAGACGTAGTTACGAGGATTTATCGAAGCTCACCGATGCAGTGGTATTCGATAAGTACCCAGAACCTAGTGACGAATTCAAATTGCCGGAAAAAGTTTTAAATAAGGAAGAAAGACAATTGGAAGAAGCCGCTGATCATTTAAGGCACGAGTATGATGATTTGTCACAGTTGGCTGAATCCGCACGATATGAAAAGTGCAGTTCAGTGGACGAATATAAATTTGACAAGGAGACATTGTAGACAAGAGAAAGCCAGACAGAAGACGAAACCAATGCTCTAAGACGTAGATCTGACACTTAACGAATCAATTAGCTTCGACAATTGCAAAGAAAGTAATACGTTCAAAAGAGCTGACGCTGTAACGAGGACTTAGAAAGACTTATCGAAACTTGCTGAGTTCACCACATTTCATAAATATAAAATATCGTAGGAGTTCAGAAAGATATATTGGAGAGAGATGAAAGGCAACCGGAGGAAAAAAAACTGATGCTAGATGGATGTGGTAAGGAAGCTGATGTGAAGAAAGAACACCTCCTCACAACCTCTTGGTGGTTGGCTTTGTGGAACCGGTAAAAAATTGAGTTATCGTCCTTAGAAATCCAGCATAACAAATACTAAACTTTTTTCAGAGCTTATATCGGAATGACCACAGAAAGATGATGAAGAGTCTGTAGAATAGACATTCACAGGAAAAATTCCAGCATTGTTGAAACATCTCAAGATCAGAAACTATCTTCAGGACCAGATACAATTGCCAAAACCTAAAGCCTCCAGACAAAGATTCCGTAAAGAAACCCAGTTTAACTAAAGACCCGAAGGAGACAACGTGGAAAAAGAAGAGAAAAACTCAACTTAAGAGAGAAAACCTGACCCGAATTCTCATACTGGCCCTACTAAGAATCACATTACAGACAGAAGAGGAAGTATCATAGAGAATTCATTGAAATACCTGAAAAAAATTTTGGTATCCGTGTTTTCAGCTATTTAGGGTGCAACCATGACAGTTTTATATGATGTTCTACCTGAGAAATCTAAGAAAGATGAAGATGTTAAGCCTGTAGCTGAAGAAAAACACATTATTAAAGAACCAAAACATGTTAAGGATATTTGGCAGGTGGCTGCTGCAAAGTTGGAAACTGAGGGACAGAAAGGTGATGAATCAAAAGTGAATGGAAATCAACATCGGTTGTAAAGGTTTTGCACCTTTTACAAAAATCACGTTGTTACACGTTCATAAGGAAGCCACAAAATATACAGAAGCACCTCCTGGATTAGTTTCCTCCCAAAAAACTCAGAACTTTTAGATGAAACATATGGGGTCATCTAAAACGGGGTCAACAAGAGGTAAAACTTTGAAATGAAAATTAAGAAGACTTGACGGAGCGCAGCAAATCCATGTCGTTTTATAAATGCAAACCACCTCAGGATATCAAGTTAAATAAAGAAAGATTAGAAAAGGAAGAGTAGTGCATGGAAGACACGGCAAAAGCATAAATACGTAGTTACGCGGATTTGTCTAAGCTCACCGATGCAGTGGTGTTTGGTAAGTGCCCAGAGCCTAGTGACGAATTCAAATTGCCGGAAGAAGTTCTAAATAAGGAAGAAAGACAATTGGAAGAAGAAGCTGATCATTTAAGGCACGAGTATGATGGTTTGACAAAGCTGTCTGGGTCACATCATTTGAAAGTGTATTGCAGTGAGCGAATATAAATTTGACAAAGAGACATTGAAGAAAGAGGAAAGGCAGAAGACAAAGCCTATGCTCTTAGACGTATTTCTGACAAAACTTAGCGAATCTGTTGGCTTTGACAAGTGCAAAGGAAGTAATGCGTTCAAGCTTCATGAAGTAACTAAAAAAAAAGAAAAAAGGCAGATTGAAGACGAAGCATTTGCAGTCGAAACAAATTTGGAAGACCTGTCTAAATTAAACAGACAGATAACATTTGAGTAATGCAAGGACGACTACTAGTTTGACCAAGTTATATTGAAAAAGGATGGACGTCAAAGGGAGGAAGTAGAAGATACTTTACGGAGAAGCTATGAAGATCTGTCAAAACTATAGGAGTCTAGTTCATTTGGGAAATGTCATTTTGTGGATTAGGTTAAGTAAAAAGAGCTGACGCTGTAACGAGGACTTAGAAAGACTTATCGAAACTTGATGAGGCCACCATATTTGATAAATGTAAAATATCGGAAGAATGGTTGAAATCTGTATTCATAACAATTCCAAAAAACAGCAAGCAACGATCACAGGCCAATAAGCCTGATGAGCCACACACTAAAGGTGTTCCTTAATATTATACACGCTCGAATAAGAAAGAAATGCGAAAGTGATTTAGACGAGACGCAGTTCGGCTTTAGAAATGCCCTTGGTACCAGAAAAGCAATGTTTGCTCTGAATGTTCTTCTCCAAAAATGTCGAAACCAACGGTAGGATGTTTTCGTGTGTTTTATTGATTATGAAAAGGCCTTCGACAGAGTGCAACACAAAAAGCTTATAAATATATTGAGAGATACTGGTGTTGATGGAAAAGATTTACGTATAATTAAGAACCTGTACTGGCGACAGAAGGCAGTCGTTCGAGTCAATGGAAGTTTACAGATAAACGTCAAATCCTATATTCTGACAAAGTCTTTAAAGAGGCTTTATATGCAAGAGAATTCTGGGTCAAAATCAACGGCGAACTGATTAACATCATTCGCTATGCTGATGATACGGCTATTTTATGTGATGATCTTCAGGGTCTTCAAAGTCTCATAAGTTTTATTAGTGCAGTGGGACAGGAAATGAGACTGAATGTAAATGTTGCTAAGACAAAGGTTATAGGCTTTAGCCGTCAGCCATACCTTAACGCGTCACTACAGATAAATGGACAGAACGTTGAGGGAGTATCCAATTTTAAATACCGTACACACACTGTTTTGTAATGACAGCCTGAACCTAAAACTGAGGCAAAAAATGATCAAATGTTACATTTGGTCTGTGCTGTTGTAGGGAGCTAAAGTCTGGACACTGAAAGCTGCCACAATCAATCATCTAGAAGCATCAGAAATGTGGTTACATATTCCGTAGCGCTACAGCCCCTGATGGGCTTTGGCTGACGCGAGTCATAAGCTCCGTACCATTTCGATATCCAGTTTTATCAGATCCGCAGCGATGTCTCACCATCTCAATCTGGGTCTTCCAAGTGGTATTTTCCCCTCTGGGGCTTTCTGCCATACCAGTCGTATTACCCTATCTTCGAGTTGCCTATCTAAGCCATTGAGCCTTTATTATGTTGCACAGATCTGGTTCGTCGTATAGCTCTCTCAGTTCTGCATTCGTTCTACTTCTGTGCTGCTGCGCCTGTGGATTCTTTGTCGGGCCGTATATTTTCCTAAGTATTCGTCTTTCGAATCTTCGGATGACCTCCTCATTTCGTACCGATAGCGTCTACGATTACTACACACTTACACACCGATACTTTTATTTTAGATCTAGTAACTTCTTTCGATCCAGATACGTTCTTAATGGCATAAAAGCAGTTGTTTGCGGTTTTTAGTAGGAACTTTATTTCCTCGCTGATGTTATTGCCGGCTGTAATGATCGACCCCAGGTACTTGGACTGCGTGACATTTTCAAAGTTCTACTCATTCATTGTCACATTTCGTCCCAGTCTCCCTCTGCCTGCTCTAGAGATGTGCATGTATTTGGTCTTGCCTTCGTTAATCCTCAGACCCATTTTAGATGCCTCGTCTTCCAGTTTAACAAACGTTTCTTTGCTGTTAATTACGCTAGTTTCCACCACGTCAATATCATCCGCATAAGCAAGTACCAGTTGTGAACCATTTATTTGGAAGAGCTTTGTTTCGAGTTTAGTGTTCCTTACGACCTTCTCCAGGGCAATATTGAAAAGAGTGGGGGACAGCGCGTCACCCTGCTTCAGTCCCGTATTTACTCTGAATATCTCCGACATATAATTTCATATTATTTCCTCTGTGAATGGGGTAGTTCTTGACAGGATTATATTTGATAGCACTTTGTACGCTACGTTTATAAACGATATTCTGTCTCCTTTTTTGTGTATGGGGATTATTATGCTTTCTTTTCGGTCTTCTGGGATCTTCCCGTTTTTCCAGATGATTATTATGAGTTCGTGTAGTTGGGATGTTACTGTGTTTCCGGCCTATTTCAGGAGTTCGGCGGTTATCGAGTCTTTACCAGGAGATTTGTTGTTTTTTAGCTTTTTTTATAGCGTCCTCAATTTCCATTTGAGAAGGGTGTTAGTCTCACATTTCCGCAGTTTGGAACCTGGCCAGTTCTTCGTTGTCTGTGTCACCCTGATTAAGTAGTTGTTCAAAGTACTCTTTCCATGTTTGCAGTATTTGGTCTTGCCTAGTTATTAGATCTCTGTTGTCGTCCTTGATGATGTTGTTGGTTCTGGGTCTAAAGCCATTTTTTTCATGTTCTTATTGTCATATAGAATTTCCTGTTCTCACATTCCGGATTGTATCAGTGGTTTCTTTTGTGTTTCTTGGCTTTACTCCCACAGTCAATTTGCTGCACCTATGATTGCTGCGGATAGTACTTCCCATCTCTTGTCGATGTCATCTGTATTTGTAATTTCTTGGCTTCGGTGCTCTATGTCCGCCTGGAAACGCCTTCTGGTTTCTTCGTTTTCCAATTTTGCTGTATTCCACTGTTGATCTTGTTTGAATTGCACATTTTTTCAGCTTGATATTCTGATTCTCAGCTTTGCTCCGACAAGAAAATGATCCGAGTCCGTGTCTGCCCCTCGATGGCTGCTTACATCCAGGACGTTGCTTTCATGCCTTGCATCAATTACGAGGTGATCAATTTGGTTTTTTGTTTTGCCGTCATTGGAGGTCCATGCCTTTATGGATATCTTTGTGCTCATACACTGTAGATTTAATAAGGAGGTTGTTAGATGCTGCTAGTTCTGCAAGTCTTAGCCCATTGTCATTTGAGAATCGTGTAGGGTTTTTGTACCCACGTAATACCGCTTCTCTTCCCAACTTGGCATTAAAATCTCCTAATATAAGTTTCATATCCTGTTTAAGTAGAGCGCCTATTTTATTCTCCAGGGTGTCACAGAAATCGTCTTTCATCGCTTCATCTTTGTCCTCGGTTGGTGCATATGCAGACAGTAAGGAGTAGTTATAGAATGTTCCTTTCATACTTAGGTAGCATAATCGTTCACTAAGGGGTTCAAATTTTAGAACTGAGCCCATTTTTCTTAATTGCAAAGCCGGTACCGAATTGATGAACGTTTTGGTTGTTACCGCTATAAAAGATGACTGAGTTTTTAGATTTCCTGAGCCAGGCCATCTTATTTCCTGTAGTGCAGTGACATCCATTTTCAACTGTTCAATTTCTTTAATTGTCCTGACCGCTGCACCCGTCGTGTACCAGCTAAATACATTCCATGTTCCTATTTTCGTTATTCCTTTTCTTTGCTTTGGTCATCTTTGTTAATCCATCCTGATCCGAGGGATGTCTTGCGTCTTCACAACCGCAATATTTTTATGAGGTGAAGTGGTTAGCCTCACGCTCAACTCTCCTCCTTTATCCGGGCTTGGGACCGGCAGTGACATCCGAGAGAGCTACTCGAGCTTGTGGTTACATAGACGGATTCTAAGAATACTATGGGTGGCTTTGCAAAGAAATGATGCAGTCTTAGACAGGGCAAGTACAGTTCGTGAACTTTTGACAACAGTTAAATGCCGAAAACTGGCATGTCTCGGCCGTGCTCTCAGAGGAAATCGCTACCCGACCCTACAGCTTATAATGAAGGGCAAAATAGAAGGCCGCGCAGGGTCGTAGGAAGAAAACAAATCTCCTGGCTAAAGAATATCCGGGAATGGATAGGCATAGATAGCGTCGAACAATTGTTTAGAGTGGCTGAAGGTAAGGAAAAAACCGCCATTGTGATTGCCAACATTAGGAGGACCTGACAGGGCACGATAAGAAGAAGAAGAAAATATCGGATGAGTTCAGACTGGCGAAAGATATATTGAATAGAGACGAAAGGTAGCTAGAGGAAGAAGATGATGCTCTGTTGAAAACTTGGTTGAACTTGCGGGCACCACTCCGTTTGACGAGTGCAAAATATCGGATGAGTTCAAATTGGAAAAAGAAAAGTAGCTAGAGAAACAAGACAAATGCAATATATTTGAAGACCAGAAAATTAACAAAACCTGTTATATGTAAACATTCGTAAATTCTATAAAAATCTTCATCAATACCTTGTAAGGGGATCTCAAGAACGAAGTTAAATTAGAAAAGGTACTTTCAAAATGGAAAGCTGAAATATTATCTAAGTTGTCAAACTTCCGAACAATATCTCGTAAATGAATGAAAGTTCACGCTCATATTTTTTTGAAATGACTAAAACTTCTGAAGCTTTGAAGAAAAAAACATCGCCACGTTGGTGTCCTCTAGAACCCCTTAATGTTTGACAACATCTTCCTTAAATGCCTTGTATACCTAGATGTGAAACAAATAGTGACTTGTTGTATTCAATATAGGCTTCTTCTTGTAGTCAAATTCAGACACCCATAAAAGTTTGAATTTTTTTGAGAGAGAAAGGAAAAGAAGCAGATGAAGATGAAGCTGAATCTTTAAAACGTACCTATGAAGATTTAAACCAACTGGTTGGGTCAGCTTCGTTGATAAATGCAAAGTTATTGATGGAGAAAGTAAATTCAACAGTTTTGAACGAAGAAGAGATGCAAATTGAAGAAGAAACCAGTGAAAGGATAAAGAGTGCTCACAAAATTGACTAAGACTACAAAGTGGGCGAAGCGATTTAGATAGTAGGGATAAACCATATGGAAAAAGAGGCACGTGCTTCAAAGAAGAACTGCGCAGATTTTAAGAAACTTGCCTAGTCAGTGTCATTCCGTAAGTTCGAAAAAGAAGGAAGATTCGAAGCAGTTTTGAAAAAAAGAAGAGAAGCGAATGGAACAGGAAGGAGGCGAACCTGCGAGGAAAAAATTACCAAGATCTTTCTAAGGTGACAGAATCATTTCCTTTTGAAAAATGTAAACCTGCATCGGAGGTTGCAGGCAGAAAAGGAGACTCGGCTAAATTTGTTGGTACCAGTCAGAAAAAAGTAGTGTTAAGCCAAGACGAAAAAAGTGGTAAGGAGAGCGCAGAAAAGACTTTTGAGGAGGATGTGAACGATACCAAGCTGACAGTGGAACCATGCGGGAAGCCAAAGAACCTATCCGTATTGGACGTGGAGATTCCATTAAGACTGATCGTATCATAAAACTGCCAGTCAAAGTTTCCAGGATTACTAAAGGGCTGTTATTTGTGATAGTACCGATGCCAAATTATTCGTACCTTCTTCAAATCTTCTGGAATGAGTTAAGACTGAGAACATCGTCAGTCGCTCAGTATGTTATAAAAATGTCGCAAGTACTTGGTTCACTGATGGAAGGACGAGGATTTTTGTTACGTTGATAAAATTTTAGTGCATTTTTAAATTTAAAATAGTGCTAATGATCAGGTTTTTTTCGATGTTACCCTTTAAGGATGGAATATGACGTAGCACTAACAGATTTTTTACGTTGCTCTCACCTTGTATTACAAAAATGTCATAACGGATACGTTAAAGTGGTGTTGTGCACCTTCATATTGAATACCAATTCTGGTAAATATACTTACACATCTTGCTTGAGAACATGCCTAAAAAGATGTTATATTTACGTCAAATAAAAATTGCCACTACGACGTATTTTTAACGATTTTTGTGTTGTTGGACAGTTATTGGTGAACACCATAATGTCATTTTCGAAACGTTGAATTTACGTTGTGAGTGAAAAATCATTATATTTATTAAGTTAAATCGTTCAGATGGTAGAGCTCTGTAAACGGTATAATTTGTCATTTTTTAACAGTCAGTATTTCGGAAAACTAGCTATTTTTCGGTTAACATGTCAGACAGAATGGGGTTTTCATGACTCTAATCCAAAAATGCAAAAATATACATGGTGGTTTACTTAAAATAACAAAGTTGCATAATATTTTATAGATATGAGATACTCTGTAAATATAACGATTTTTTTTCTAGAGGTAATAAAGTTGTAAAAAGCTTCCATAGATACATTTTTTCAATCTGTTTTCGTTTTGACGTCTTAAGTGCACCAATAGGCACCGTTGAAGAAATACCACCATAAAATCAAAATATTCAAAAGTTTTTATTTGAAAACAATGAATGAACTGATATGGAAATGATTATGAATAGTTTCATAAGAACAGCCGCTTACTTCGCTTATTGCGACACCCTGTATATGCAAAAAAAATCCTAATGAAATCGAATTTGTACGATTTTCTTTTACAGATTAATTCAGTGATAGGTCGTTCTCTATCGCACTAACTACTTTTGTAGGTTTCCAAGAAATATAGTATATTCTTCCAGAAAAGATAAGAGAATCTAGAAAAGAAAATATTTCAATTATTTTGGACATCTTAAACATATTTTTTTTCCTAAATAGTAAAATACCGTACAAAAAGGCAAGTTTACTGTCTGCTGCTTCTAAGATGTAATGAGCAATACAGAGAAATTTGTATCAAAAAAATGTTGCAAAGAGAGATGTTCAATGGATTCAAGAAATCGTAAAAAAAGGCTAAGTGTAGTCAAAATACAAAATTGTTTGTTTTTTGTAAATTTAGGATGTCAGCTGTCAAAATTCTATGGCGAATGACCAAAGCCATATGCCGACATTTCCGTATTTCCGGATTTTTATAAATTTTGTTTACAAACCCTTTGTAAATCCTAGTCTCCCCCTCATATCATTGAGTTAATCTCTTCTCTAAAGCTCCCTTTTTCGTTTTTTTTTCCGAGACCCTAAGCAAGAAATTAACGAAAATCGACTTTCCAAAGGGAAAGTTAAAAGCTTCTTCTTTGCCAGTTAAATTGCGGACAATCAAAGACATCAAAGGGATATAAAATTTGTGGAAACCCCCGAATTCTATTTTTTTCCTGCTGCAGGCGACGGTCTGCGTAATTCCTTTTATAAATAATTAAAACGAAGAACAACATTGGATGTATCGCATAAATGGGAAGTTTCATGAACTTAACAAACCTCTTTCGACAGAAGTTGGAAAAGTAATTTTCAAAAGCTCAAATTTTGCTTTCACACGTGCTCTTAAGACCAGATTGCAATGAGGTTGCCATCTGCCTGGCACACAGAAAATTTTTTCTTACATTTCCAGATCAATGTTGAAATGTAGTTAAATTCCGAGTTTAATGTCGGAACTTATTTAAATTCCGAGTTGTTCAAAGTCAGAATCTAGTTAAATTCCGAGTTCAGAGTCAAAATTTAGTTAAATTTAAGGGATACTAATTTAGGCAAATCTAATTTAGGGAACTTAATTTAAGGAAATTTAGAAACATTTCGAGTTTAAAATGAAATTTAGTTAAATGTTGAAAGACGGGATTTTGATACATTTCGAATTTGAAGTTAGAATTTCATTAAATTCCTAATTCAAGGTTGGAGTCGGAACTTAGTCAAATTCGGAATTTAGTTAAATTTAGAGTTTGAACTCGAGATTTAGTTAAATTCCGAGTTCAAAGACGGTATTTCGATACAGTTCGAATTTGAAGTCGGAATTTAATTAAATTCCGAATTTAGAGTCGGAATTTAGTTAAATTTCGGGTTTATAGTGGAAATTTAGTGAAACCTCCAAGATTTACTTAAATTTCAAGACAATAGTTCAAGGACAGGATATGGTTAAAATTCGAGTTTAAAGTTGGAATTTTATTAAATTCCGAGTTTAAAGTCGGAACTTAGTTAAGTTTCTAGTTTGAAGTCGGAATTTAATTTTTTCTTTGTTTAATGTTGGAATTTAGTTAAACTCCGAGTTCAAACATGGGATTTACTTAAATTTTGAGTTTAAAGTTGGAATTTAATTAAATTCCGAGTTCTGAGACATGATTTAGGTAGGTATATTGCGAACTTGAAGTCGCAATTTAATCAAACTCCGAGTTCGGAGTTGGAATTTAGTTAAATTCCGAGTTCAAAGTCGGAATTTGGTTAAATTAAGAATTTAAAATCGAATTTTGGTTATTTTCTTTGTTTAATGCTGGAATTTAGTTACATTTCGAGTTCATAGTGGAAACTTAGATAAATTTCGAGTTTAAGTGGAAATTTAGTTAAACTCCGAGTTTAAAGTCAGAACTTAGTTAATTTCCGAGTTTAAGATCGGAATTTAATTTTGTCTTTTTTTTATATTGAAATTTAGTTAAACTTCGAGTTCAAAGTCCGAATTTAGTTAAATTACGAGCTTAAAGTCGCATTTTGGTTATTTTCTTGGTTTAATGCTGGAATTTAGTTAAATTTTGAGTTCATAGTGGAAACTTAGTAAATTTGATATTATTAACTTCGATATTAAGTGGAAATTTAGTTAAACTCCGAGTTTAATGTCGGAACTTATTTAAATTCCGAGTTGTTCAAAGTCAGAATCTAGTTAAATTCCGAGTTCAGAGTAAAAATTTAGTTTAATTTAAGGGATACTAATTTAGGCAAATATAATTTAGGGAACTTAATTTAAGGAAATTTAGAAACATTTCGAGTTTAAAATGAAATTTAGTTAAATGTTGAAAGACGGGATTTTGATACATTTCGAATTTAAAGTTAGAATTTCATTAAATTCCTAATTCAAGGTTGGAGTCGGAACTTAGTAAAATTCGGAATTTAGTTAAATTTAGAGTTTGAACTCGAGATTTAGTTAAATTCCGAGTTCAAAGACAGGATTTCGATACAGTTCGAATTTGAAGTCGGAATTTAATTAAATTCCGAATTTAGAGTCGGAATTTAGTTAAATTTCGGGTTTATAGTGGAAACTTAGTTAAATTTCGAGTTTAAGTGGAAATTTAGTAAAACCTCCAAGATTTCCTTAAATTTCAAGACAATAGTTCAAGGATAGGATATGGTTAAAATTGGAGTTTAAAGTTGGAATTTTATTAAATGCAGAGTTTAAAGTCGGAACTTAGTTAAGTTTCTAGTTTGAAGTCGGAATTTAATTTTTTCTTTGTTTAATGTTGGAATTTAGTTAAACTCCGAGTTCAAAGATGGGATTTACTTAAATTTCGAGTTTAAAGTTGGAATTTAATTAAATTCCGAGTTCTGAGACATGATTTAGATAGGTACATTGCGAACTTGAAGTCGCAATTTAATCAAACTCCGAGTTTGGAGTTGGAATTTAGTTAAATTCCGAGTTCAAAGTCGGAATTTGGTTAAATTAAGAATTTAAAATCGAATTTTGGTTATTTTCTTTGTTTAATGCTAGAATTTAGTTACATTTCGAGTTCATAGTGGAAACTTAGATAAATTTCGAGTTTAAGTGGAAATTTAGTTAAACTCCGAGTTTAAGATCGGAATTTAATTTTGTCTTTTTTTTTATATTGAAATTTAGTTAAACTTCGAGTTCAAAGTCCGAATTTAGTTAAATTACGAGCTTAAAGTCGCATTTTGGTTATTTTCTTGGTTTAATGCTGGAATTTAGTTAAATTTTGAGTTCATAGTGGAAACTTAGTAAATTTGATATTATTAACTTCGATATTAAGTGGAAATTTAGTTAAACTCCGAGTTCAAAGACGGGATATACTTAAAATTCGAGTTCAAAGATGGGATTTAGTTAAAATTCAAGTTTAAAGTTGGAATGTTATTTAATTCCGCGTTTAAAGTCAGAACTTAGTTAAATTTCGAGTTTGAAGTCGGAATTTAGTTTTTTCTTTGTTCAATGATGGAATTTAGTTAAACTTCGAGTTCAAAGTGGAAACTTAGATAAATTTCGAGTCTAAGTGGAAATTTAGTTAAACTCCGAATTCAAAGACGGGGTTTTAGTAAAATTTCGAGTTTAAAGACGGAGTTTAGTTAAAACTCGAGTTTAAAGTTGGAATGTTATTAAATTCTGGGTTTGCAGTCGAAGCTTAGTTAAATTTCGAGTTTAAAGTCGGAATTTAGTTTTCTTTTCTTTGTTTACAGTTGGAATTTAGTTAAACTTCGAGCTCAAAGTGGAAACTTAGATACATTTCGAGTTTAAGTGGCAATTTAATTAAACTCCTAGTTCAAAGACGGGATTTACTTAAATTTCCAGTTTAAAGTTGAAATTTCGTTAAATTCTTAGTTCAGAGTCGGGATTTAATTAAATTCCGAATTCAAAGTCGGAATTTAGTTAAATTTCAAGTTTGAAGTCGGGATTTAGTTAAATTCCGAGTTCAATGACGGAATTGAGATACATTTCGTAGTTGAAGTCGCAATTTAATTAAATTCCGAGGTCAGGGTTTGAATTTAGTTAAATTCCGAGTTCAAAGTCGGAATTTAGGTAAATTACGAGTTTATAGTCGGATTTTGGTTATTTTCTTTGTTTAATGCTGGAATTTATTTAATTTTCGAGTTTAAGTGGAAATTTAGTTAAACCCAGAGTTCAAGGACTGGATTTTCTTAAATTTCCAGTTAAAAGACGAGATTTATTTAAATTTCGAGTTTAAAATTGTCACTCAGTTAAATTCCGAGTTCAGAGTCGGGATTTAATTAAATTCCGAGTTTAAAGTAGGAATTTAGTTATATTTCAAGTTTAATGTCGGGATTTAGTTAAATTCCGAATTCAAAGACGAGATTTAGATACATTTCGAACTTGAAGTCGCAATTTAATTAAATTCCGAGTTCAGAGTTGGAATTTAGTTAAATTCCGAGTTCAGAGTCGGAATTTAGTGAAATTACAAGTTTGAAGTCGGATATTGGTTATTTTCTTTGTTTAATTCTTGAATGTAGTTAAATTTCGAGTTCACAGTGGAAACTTAAATTCATTTTGAATTTAAGTGGAAATTTAGTTAAACCCCGAGTTCAAAGACGGGATTTACTTAAATTTTAAGTTGAAAGACGGGATTTATTTAAATTTAGAGAGTTTAAAGTTGGAATTTTTGTTAAATTCCGAGTTCAAAGTCGGGATTTAATTAAATTCCGAGTTTAAAGTCGGAATTTAGTTAAGTTACGAGTTTGAAGTCGGATATTGGTTATTTTCTTTGTTTAATGCTTGAATTTAGTTAAATTTCGAGTTCAAGTGAAAATTTAGTTAAACCCAGAGTTCAAAGACAGGATTTACTTAAATTTCGAGTTGAGGGACGGGATTTATTTAAATTTCGAGTTTAAAGTTAGAATTTAGTTAAAATCCGAGTTCAGAGTCGGGATTTAATTAAATTCCGAGTTCAAAGACGGGATTTAAATACATTTCGAATTTGAAGTCGCAATTTAATTAAATTCCGCTTTCAGAGTTGGATTTTACTTAAATTCCCAGTTCAAAGTCAGAATTTAGTTAAAGTACGAGTTTAAAGTCGGGTTTTGGTTATTTTCTTTGTTTAATGCTGGAATTGAGTTAAATTTCAAGTTCATAGTGGAAACTTAGATAAATTTTGAGTTTAAGTAGAAATTTAGTTAAACTCCGAGTTCAAAGACGGGATTTACTTAAATTTCGAGTTTTAAGTCGGAATTTAGGTAAATTTCGAGTTTGAAGTCAGAATTTAGTTATTTTTCTGGTTTATTGTTGGGATGTAGTTAAACTTCGAGTTCAGAGACGAAATTTAGTTAAATTTCGAGTTAGGAGTCGGAATTTACTTAAATTTAATTTAGTAAACGAAATAAAATTAGTTAAATTTCGTGATTAAATTCTTAATTTAACTAAACTAAATTAAATAATAAAACTAACTAAAATTGTCATACAGAAGGGTCTCTCTCAACGAGTTAGTATATTCATCTGGAGGACCCTCCTGTTTTACAGTTTTGGCCCCTTCTTTTTAGCAGTGGAAACCTTAAAAATGGCGGCGATCTCCGCTTAAATTGACGTCATTCGACGTCTTAAGTCAAATAATTTAAACTTAGGATTCGCCGATTGATGCGCTCTAACGATGAAATTGCGTCACGAGTACCTTAAAAATGGCGGACTTCCGGCCAAAAATCGGGACCATTTTTAGGGAAATATTGGCATTTGTTGGCTCTGTTCATATCTCATAGGTCATTGATCTCATCGGCTGGGTTATTATATAACCGAGTCGATGTGTGTATCCTTTCACAAGAATATTTGCGGTATTTTTAAATATTTATCATCAGCAACGACTCGGTTAATAAAGAGTATAAATTAATAAAATTAATAAAGTTAATAAAAAACGAAATAAAGTATAATAAATTCTTTAAATGCAATCTTATTAGACTTTTTAGTAAATATTTAATTTCGTTTAAATAAAATCAAATGTAAAGATTTTTGCTGATGAAAGATAGATTTTACGGAAATTTCAGATTTTCCTTGTTTAGAAATTGCCAACGTTTCGATTTTTATTGCGAGTCAAAGAGAGAGTAAAAAAAGCTGAAGTGCAGCAAAATGATATAATCACACTTTTACAATTTATATATTATAAAAATGCTAATTGCTAACTTACAAATTATCGGTGTGTATAATTTTATACGGTTATGAATGGGTAACTCATAAGTTTGGTAACCATTGATGCAACACAACTTTACCTGCAACATGCTTGGTTTTTATGAAAACGGAATAACGAACCACTTGCTGATCGATCCTCTCCGTTTTCAAACTTGAATAATTTATTGTTTCTGGTTACCTACTTTGTACCTACTGTTCCGTCTTTCCAGTAAATAATAAAGGCTTGGCAACGCCCGGAAAACCGAAGGCGTATATTTAAGCCGAACGCAAGCGCCTTATCCTTATCCTCCAGATACAGTTATCTGGAGACTGGTTTACAATGCACGCCAGGCAACAGGTGATGCGAGAATTCGCTTTTGCACTTAACATAATTAGTCATAGACTGGTCTTCTCGATGGTACCGTCGCGCCATCAGCAGACGGCAGACGGTCCTGCCATGGACTCGCTTCTACAAGTCAAAGCAGTTCACCCAACCAAAACAAACGATCAATTTGTTTTCCATCGACTGTTGATGCTAAATCAACATCATGATTTGATTGACACAGTCAAAATCACATTGAGTTGCTCTGATGGGCTATAATCCTTATTTGACAGATCGACTAACATCGTAGAAAAAGTCCGATTTTTTTAAAGAGACTGATGGAATTTCAAAGTTCCAAATACTAAAATTCTTTAGACAATAGTCTAAATTACTTTAATATTGTTCCCAGATATGGATTTGGCTACAAGTTTCACCTAAAAAGGCATCATCACTACCTAGCACTCACGCTAGAAAATTTTGACCAATTTTTAGAGAAAAAATGAGCCACTTAAAACTAAAAGTAGCTTATTTTTTCTCGAAAAATTGGGTTTTTTATTCAGTTAAGAAAAGTTACTGTCGTTAAAAATCTTAATAACCTACAATAATATGAGCCTACAAAATGTGTGCTTTTGTTTAAGGTCCCCTGTGTAAATGTTGATATTACAAAACCGCTTTGCTGCACCACCGCACATCATTAATAACAAATACGCAAAATGTAATGCCTTTATTTAACAAGAATCTTTTTCATGAATAAATAAAAAGGTAAATTGAAAAATCGACTAAGTAACTGTGTAGGTTACGAAATAAATTAATAAAATGTTTTTACCTTCTGGTACACAGAGATTTGCGAAATTCAATTAATTGAACGTTGCCATCTGTAAAACGTACAGTAAACGTTAGATGAAAACAAATCTGCGGAATTTAATCCAATTTAGTCGTAACATCGAAGAATAAAGAGAGTAATGCGATGTTTTTATGTTCAAAATGTAATAACTATTTGTCTTACTTCCAATAATATTACCTATAAAAATACCATTAATAGGGCTTATAGTGCTGGTCTAAGCATCCCGACTAAGCGCAAGCGTCATTTTTCTGTTTTATGAAAAGAAAAAAAAATAAGCAAGCTGTAAAATGGTAATAACGTAACATGGTTTGTTAGAAAAACAAGCTGTGTCTGACTATCCAGTTTTTATTTCTCTTTTTATTATAAATTTAGACTATTTTGTACGAAGCAGTAGAAGGGCCAACAAGATTTTTTTTTCTTAAATTCCGAATTTAAAGTTGGAATTTAGTTTAGTTGGAACTAAACTCGGAATTTTGGCCCTTCTACATTTTCGTACTTTGCGATCTTGAAATGTTTTGATATTAAAGACAGTATTGTATCCCACTTGTCTTGTTTCGTCAAAAGTGCTTTATGTATTTTTCTTAATTTTCAACTTTTTCAAACCGATTGGAGTGTATGAATTAATCCAACTATTTTTTGCCCTTGTTGATGTCCTCTTCAACCTTCCACTAACGGAAGCCCTGTAAGAGCAACTTTTTCGAAGAAAGATCTATTGCGATTAAAACCAGGAGAAAAAATCCAACAGTTTTGTGAAATTGACCAGAGGGTCACGCTCTTTTTTTCAGTTTTCAGCTTTGACCACCTGTAGTAGTGGTAGTTTTATTTTTTTTTATTCGCGAGGTGTGGAAATGCTTTTTATGCACGATGTGTTGTTCTCGCTTCCTCGACTCCTAGGAGCGCCCTACCACACCCCAGTGACACTGATGCTTTCCTCTTTGGAACTGGCTGCTGGTATTGCTGCTTCAAAGAGGGTGTCTTATATGTGCTGTTGTGCATCCTTGTCTATCTCCCTTCTTTCATCCTTATATATTTTTCCTTTGTTTTTAGAATAGATTCGGATAGGTCACATATGCTACTCCAGTTTTCCTCCTTTTCCAGCATATTTCCCACAAAATTTTGCGGTGTTATTTCTCCCATGGTATTCACTACTATCATTCTGTACATCTCCCATCTGTTGCATTCGAAGAATGTATGTTTAACGGTATCTGTCTTGTTGCAATATATGCATTGCTCGTTCGCTGCCACCTTAAAATGATGTCTATACGACTGGAACCATCCATGACCTGACATTAGCTGAGACAGGTAGTAGGTCACCTCCCTGTGTCTTCTGTTAACCCCTGCTTCTATGTTTGGTATGAGTCCACCTGCCCTTTTCCGCATTCTCTTGCCATTCTTCTTTCCATCTTCGGAGGGTGATTTTTCTGGCAGTTTTTTGTCGATCCCTTCTTGTATTCTGCATCTCTCCTCCAGAAGCAGGTAGATTGGAGGGGTTCTGGCTATTACCAGTAGGGCGTTGGTTGAAACTGTTCTATATGCGCTTGCTATTCGTATCGCCGCTTTCCTTTGCACACTTTTTTTTGTTGTTAGGTGGAGTAGAAACAACGGGTGTTTGTTAGAGAATGTCATCTAGAATGGCTTTGAATTTTTGACAGAAAAGGATGAATTAATTAAAGCAAATAGACTTTTCGTCAGGGGCTCAGAAAAGAGTATATTAATCAATAAGTTTCCCCTTTTATTGAATTAAAAAATATTCAGATGACAAAAGGGCCATCTAATGGTTTTCAATTCAATTTGCAAAACTTAGGGGCTCAACTCAAACAAAAATGATAGTAATCAAAAGTTGTAATTTAAAGCAGGAGTCTTTGGGTTCGTGTTTGGCTAATTTAGTAGTTCAGAGACTTAGGGGCTCAAACAAGAGTATATTAATCAATAAGTTCCCCCTTTATTGAATCAAAAAATACTCAGATGACAAAGGGCGTCATCTAATGGTTTTCAATTCAACTTGCAAAACTTAGGGGCTCAAATGATAGTAATCAAAAGTTGTAATTTAAACCAGGGGTCTTTGGGTTCACGTTTGGATAAGTTAGTATTTCTGAAACTTAGGGGCTCAGACAAGAACATATTAATCAATAAGTTTCCTCTTTTATTGAGACGAAAAATATTCAGATATCAAAGGGCTAATTTAAACCAGGAGTCTTTGGTTCGTGTTTGGGTAAATTAGTAATTTCGAGACTTAGGGGCTCATACAAGAATATATTAGTCAATAAGTTGTTCTTCAAATCAGGAGTATTTCAGTTTGTAGCAGTTTTGACATTTTGAGGTTGCAGCATTTCTTACTAATGCAACAATACCTTTGTCGACCATTCACTTTGTTCATTTTAGACAAATTTTACAGGAGTCACGAAAAAAGGGCTTAAATTACTATACACTATTTACGTAACCTAAATTTTTATTAATCATTAATTATGAATTAGAATTAGAATTGAAGACTTAGGAGGGTTTGCAGAACGTTGAATAATAATATTTGCTACATTAGAATTGAGTTTGTTACCTTTCTAGTGAATTGCAGACGTTCCATTCCCATCAAGTACAGCAAAAAAAGTTTCTGAATTTTTTTGAACTTGATCATAGGGGGGGGGGGGGCTATAACAACTTTTTCTCAATTTTCAAGTTTGACCGCCTGTAACTTTAGAACAAGTGCACCGATGGGAGTGAATCCACCTGTTTCTTGCTCTTCTTGATGTCCTCTTTTACCTCCCACCAACAGAAGTCAACTGTGCGTTATAACTCAATAATTTAGAAGAAAATTGAATATGCAAATCAAACATAATAAGATTTTTTGAGATACTACCTTTTTTTGAGACCGAGGCCGAGACTCGTGTTGCTACTGTTAAGGCGCCATAACATTTTATTGCTGGAAAAACCCAGCCGTTTTGATTTATGGTCACCCACCACCATTTACGACCCTAAAGGGATTTTACCTAGTTCGTAAGCTTAAATTTAAGTCCAGTCCATGTCCAAACTTCAAAATAAACGTATCGATAACACCAGGTCCTTCGAGTATTTTTTAAGTTTAGTGCTAATCTAAACAGCTACTATGAGACCAAGACCGAGATTACGCGAGTCTCGGTCTCGGTCTCGATGCACAAGACCAAGACCGAGACCGAGACTCAATTATAAATTCGAGACAGAGACCGAGAGTATGTAAGTCTCGGTCTCGGTCTTGGTCTCGTGAAGCTCTATTCCTGCCACTTCCAATCTGGACATAGTTAGTTAGATAAGTCTGTAGACGTTTCTTTTCATCGCCCTTTCCCATATTTCTGCACCATAGAGGATTATAGACTGCATGACTGTGAACAGTATTCTTCTTTTTCCTCTCTAGGTCCCTCTCTAGGTCCCTCAATGTTTGGTAGTATGCGGTTTATGTTTTCAATGGCACGTCCTGCTTTTTTGCCACAATTCTAACGTCGCCCATTGTCAAGTTTCTATCCAGGTAAATACCCAAGTACTTAGTACATTCCTGGCTTCTGATAATAACGTCTTCTACCCTGACTCCAACATCCTTTACAGTTCTACCTCCTGCTAGGACAACTACCTCTGTCTTTTCTGGAGCCAAACTTAGCCGTTTTGGTCTCAGCTACGTTATTACGTCTTCCATTACTTGATTTACCGTTTCCTGTAACCGCCTGGCATCGCGCCTGGTGTCTGGATTAGTTTCACAGTTCGTGGAACCGGTAGTTTTAGAATGCCGTCATAGTAGACGTTCCACAGCGTTGGCCCTAAGACTGACCCCCTGAGGCACTCCGCATGACATTTTCATTTTTCTCTTTTCTCCTACATATAGCCATCTTTCCTCTAGGTAGCTGGCTATGATGTTGCATAGATAGGGTGCTATGTTCCTTGTTCTAAGTTCCCCCAAGATGTCATTCCATGGAGCAGAGTTAAACGCGTTGCGTACGTCTATTGTTACCAGGATGCATCTTTTTCTGCTGCCTCTTATGTTGCCTTCATCAGCAATTTCTTGCACCCTTTTTAGGGCGTGGATAGCTGAACGTTTTTGTCGAAAGCCGTATTGTTCTTCTGCCAGGTCTCCGATTCGTTCGGTTTCGTTTGATCTAACCTGCCCAGTATCAGGTGTTCCATTAGTTTCCCCAGGGTGTTAAGAAGGCAGATGGGCCTATATGCTGTGTTGTTCTGTCCTGGTTTCACTTTCTCGATCAGGACTAGTCTAGCCACTTTCCATCTCTGCGAAAATGTCCTTGTCTGTAGTAAGCGATTCAAAATCTGCAGAATTTCTTTGATATGTCCCTTTATTATCGCCTTCACAATCTCGAGAGGGAGGTTATTTGGTTCCGGCACCTTTTTTTCTTTAAGTTTGTCACAGGACGTCATTAGGTCTTTGTCTTGGTGAAAAGAGGAATTACTGTTTCGACTGTCGGGAGTCTGTTCCACTTTCTATCTTCGTGTTTTGGGAATAATGCTTCTGCCACTTTCATTTGTTGTTCATCACTGAGCGTCGGTGGTTGCGTTTTATTTATCTTGTCCATCACGATTTTGTATCCCTTGTCCCATAAGTCATGTTCTACGGTCCCTTTCTTCGGTCACTTTTTTCCAGGCTTCTCTTTTTCCGATAAAGATGGCTTTTTTTAAGTTGTGGGACTTTGGCGGAAACTGTCGATGGCTATTTGTTCCTGCTTCTGGTGATTTTTTTTTTGTTGGCCTGGTCATTTCCCTTTTCGCTCTCAAGCATGTTTTTCTCTTTTCTGCCACGTATTCAGTCCACCAGTATGTAGGCTTTTTGCTACCAAATACTCCTTTCCTTGTTAAGATCTTGTTGCAGGTTTCTTTGATGATCCTGTCCAATTCCTCTGTCTCTATCTCTCTGCCACCGTACTTCTTGAACTCTGTCCCTATTTCCTCCACTAATTTTTCTAACTGTCCTTTTTTGAGAATCCAGCCCCTGTTTTCCTTACTAAAGTTTTGTGTCCCTGTTGGTGCCAGCCGAGGGTTTCTTCTTCGAGTACTTGCCAGTTAGCTATAATTCGGCTTATTTTTCTGCGACAGAAGGAGAGGTCTATGTGAGATTTACTTTTGCCCCTGGTAGAAGCAGGCGCTCTTCCCTGATTCAGTATCACGAGGTCGTCTTCTACTAACATTCTGAGAGAAGTTCCCCTCTTTCATCCTCTAATTGGGATCCCCACAGGTAAGATTTGGAGTTGACGTCCCCACCTACGAGTCCTTTCTTTGCTTTTTCATATCTGTTCTCAGTGCAGCCGGCCAGTCCGTGAAGCGTGGTGTTTGGAGAGATATAGCAACCGAAGATAACCATATCTTCTAATTCCACCCAGATCTATCCTTCTCCTCTCCCGATGTCTCTTATTTTTTGCTGAGAGGTTCTTATTACTACTGCTACGTCCAGCCTGTTGTCCGTGTACAGTTTTGCGTTTAGGGCCTTGTTTCTATTAGGCTCCGCTATTATTATGATGTCTGCTTCTTCACCCTCTGCTACTTTAAACCTGAGATCCATTGCCTCTCTTCCTCTGTCTATATCGCCTTAGATTACTTTCATAGAATACTTGGAAGCCGCACCCTCTTCTCCTTCCTCTGTTCCTTCAACAGCCTTCTGTATTCTGGACATTTCATCGTCTCGCGTTTGTGTCCTAGAGCGTTGCAAAGTTTACACTTTTGTTCGTTCCTGCAGTCTATTTTGTAGTGTCCCGTTTGTCCGCATTTGTGACAGAATTCTTTCATCTTTTTTTTTACGCATTTATTTGCCGTGTGTCCCACTCTGTGGCATTTAAAACATTTAGGTAGTGTTTCCAACTCTCGAACCCTCCATCTGTTCTATTCGTGACCAAGTATCTTTTTTGATAGCAGCAGCTTGGCTGCTTCTATCTCCAGGCTGAGAAAGGAATGCTTCTGTCCCCTTTCGTGTGCATTGTCGGCTAGTTTTATCTGCAAATCAGCTTGTTCGTCGCCCTCTTTTTTTAACTCGTCGCACACTGTCCTTTTGATTTCTTCTGCCAGTGTTGTTTCATCTATGTTTAGAATCATGATGGTTTCGTTTCGTTGCTTAGCTGCAACTTGTATTTTCATTTGCAACAGTTACTTGTATTACCCCTCCTTTTGTTTTGTAAATAATTTCGATGACCACTCCTTTAGTGTCCACCTCTTTTTTCATGCTTCTGATTAAGTTTGCGTACGTTACTCCGGCTGGTTTGATTAATAGCGTTTCCTCATTTGCTCTTTTACCCCTACTGTTGATTCGTGTCATGCCGCTTCCACCTGAGGTACTCTATTTCTGACCCTGTTTGTCTGCATTTGCATCTGTACGTTCTGCATTCTGCATGAGTATTCTGTTTTCATTTATGCTGCTATCCGTTATTCAGATCGACATTTTTCTGTTCTTATTCTTCATGTTGTTTATTAATTCCATGATGTTATTTTTAAGCTCGACATTATCTTTTGATGTTTCCCTTCCTTTCTCTGTCATTATAATGTGAATAAAGCTTTCATTGTTTTCCGGTGTGTTCTCATCTTCTATGATAGTGCAGGCAGTTTTACCGCAGATCATTATTCCTTTTTCAAGTTTCCAGTTTTTCCATTTTCTAATACCAGTGTCAGCTGCGGGTTGCATGCTGAGCAGTTCTTTTTAATTCTCTCATCGTGGCCCTTCTGAAGAATTATGATCTGGTCTCGCTTGTTAATGCTCTCCGATGGGGTCGGGCACATTCTGAACACTTCTTCAGGCCATTTTTCCTCCATAACGTCATTCAAGGATTTTTCGTCATGGACCAGCATTAGTTCGTGCTTAAGGTCACTGATTTGCCTCTCCTTTTCTTCGTGTTGTCTGCTAGTGGTCTGGGTAAATGCGTGGGCTGTTTCTTTCTTTTTTACAATTGGATGCGTGGCTGTATTCATGCCATTCATCCGCTGAAATATTTCCTCGACAAATTTTTTCCCTGATTCCATCTTTTTGCTAATTCTCTCGAGTTTCATAGCAGTGTTCTTTATCTCCTTTTTTGTGTTTGGAACTTCCAGCAAAATAGTTTGTAAGAGTTTGATTTCATTCTTGCCTTTACTGACTAAGTCTTTCAGTTCTTTATATTCATTTTTAATTTTTTGGAGAAATTTTTTCATATTCTGCAGCTTGATTTCCGCTTTCCTCTAGTTTCCTCCTTGGTTTCTTGCTTTCTGGGGTTTCCATCCTCTTCCTTTTAGTGTCTCTTGGTTGCTCAAACCGGATCATTTGCTCCGCTATCGGTGTCCATTTCGGCGATCGAGGACGCTATGTGTCTTGCCTGAGGTGGCCTTCTTAGTAGGCTGTCTCGCCTTAAGAAGGGGTTCATTTATTCACTTATTTTGTTTTGATAGATTCTGAAGCGGTTTTTGGTTCCATGTGCTTGATTGCAGCGCATCGTGCGCAGGTGAAATAGCCAGGAACTGGCGATTTTAACGAGTGAATCCAACTGTTTTTTTGCTCTTCTTGATGTCCTCTTTCACCTCCATAGGTCACCCGACAGTCCTGTAAGTGCAATATTTTCAAATATATAGAGTGTCTTTTTTAAGTGCGTGCAGTATTACAATCTTCGAAACGGCTGTAGTTACAAGATCGGTTAAATTAGCCAAAAGTTTTCTTTTGTGGAGACTTTTTAGAAAACCCTTACAGTGTTGTCACATTTTAAGTAGTTTTTGAAATATTTGGAAATATTTAAAAATTTGCGAACATTTTAATTATCCTCGATTTTTCACTATTGGTGACACGAAAATTTTTTTTTTTTGTGTTTAAATCACAAAGTTTTACCACACTCTAACCCCTCCAATATCACATCTCGATTAGCTTCGTGTGACACTTATCAACCGAGTTACCAGTATAAAGTTAATTTTTTTTTAAATGGGGCTTTTTGATATTTTTTACATTTCTTTAAATATTTCACAAACCACTGAATATATGCTAACTTTGTAAAAGTTTTCTATACAGGCTCTGTAAAAGTCAACTTTTCGCTAATTTAACCGTCTTCGTGACTACCGCCGTTTCGGAGATAGTAATACTGCAGGCAGTGAAAAAGGACACTCTGTAGACCCTTTCGGTGGTCAATTTTAAAGCTCTTTTGAAACCGACTTTTTGTCATGTTTTAAAAATTCACCTTCGGTGTTAATTTTATTCGAATTAAGTTTGTTACGTTTACATTCGTTCAAAAACAGTAAAAAAAAATCCAATATTTTTGTGATATTGACCAAAGGGAGGGAGTATACGACTTTTTATCAATTTTGAGATTTGACCGCTTGTAACTTTAGAACGATTTTAACAATTGGAGTGAACCTTTTTAGCTTTTCTTGATGTCCACTTCCACCTCCAAACAACGGACGTCCTGTAGCTGTAATGTATTCGAAGATAGAACCCTTCGGTGACCAACTTTTAGATACTTTTAGACTCTTTTTTTGTAGACTTTTTTTGTCATTTAAAAAAAATCACTTTAGGGGCTAATTTCGAATTCGAATTAAGTTTGTTACGTTCTTAGGGAATTGCGGACATCCCATTCCGATTAAAAACACCAAAAAAAACACGCATTTTGTGAAATTGACCAAAGTGGGGATAATACGTCTTTTTTCTCAATTTTCAATTTTGACCGCCTCTAACTTTGGAACAATTTTACCAATTGGATTGGATCCAATTGTTTTTTGCTGTTCTTGATACCCTCTCCACCTCCTACCAACGGAAGCAATATTTTCAGATATAAACCCTTCGGTGATAGATTTTTAAGCTCTTTTAGAATCGAGTATTTTGTCATTTTTTAAATATTTACTTTTGAGGCTAATTTCGGTCGAATTAAGTTTATTACGTTATTAGGTCAATTTTAAAATTTGATTGCCTGTAACTTTAGGACAAATTTACCGATAGGAGTGAATCCAACAGTCTTTTGCTTTTCGTGATGACCTCTTTTTCCTCCCTTCAACGAAAATCTCGGAGGTGCAATATTTTTGGAGATAGACATCTCCTGTGGTCGATTTTTGGGTACTTTTAGAATCGGCTTTTTGGTAACTTTTTAAAAATTGATTTTTGGAACTAACTTTGTTCGAATTATGCTTGTTACATTCTTAGGGGATTGCAAACTTCCCGTTCCGATGAAATGCACGAAAGAAAAAATTCCAACATTTTTATGAAATTAAGCAGAGCATTACTTCTTTTTTTCAAATTTTCAAATTTAACCTGCTGTAACTTTAAGCGAATTTACCGATTGGAGTGAATCCAACGGTCTTTTGTTCTTTTTGATGTCCTCTTTCACCTCCCAGGAAAGTCTCTTTTGTGCAATATTTTCAGAGAGAGGCCCGATGGTCGATTTTTAGATTGTTTTAAAATCGATTTTTTTTGTCGTTTTAAAAAACATAATTTTTAGTGCTGATTTCATTCAAATTAAGTCGGTTACGTTTTTAGAGAATTATAAACGTCCCATCATCAGAAAATATGTAAACATTTTTATGAAATTGACCAAAGGAGGAGTATTATTTATTTTTTTTTTAATTTTAAAGTTTGAGGACCCGTAACTTTAGAACAATTTTACTGATTGGAGTGAGTTCAACAGTTTTGCGCTCTTCTTGATGTCCTCTTTCACCTGTGGTGACAGTTTCGAGGCTAATTTCATTGCAAATGGCCATTTCGATCGAAAACAGGAAAAAAAATTAAAATGGTTGTAAAATTGACCAAAGTATAACGCCATTTTCTTCAATTTTCAATTTTCACTGCCTGTAACTTTAGAACGATTTTACCGATTGGTTTACAACTGTTTTTTGCTGTTCTTGATGTCCTCTTTCACTTCCTATCACCCACTCCCGTAGATGCATAATTTTGGGAGATAGATCACTGCGGTGTTTGAATTTTAGGCACTTTTACGTATTTCCGAGACTAATTTTTTCCGAAATAAGATAATTACGTTTTTATTGGGTTGCAAACATCCCATTCCGATCAAAAAGATGAAAAAAAATGGTGTGGGATTTATTAGTCTTTTTTTCTCGATTTTCTACTTTGACAACTGTTTTTTTGCTCTTCTTGATGACTTCTTCCACCTTCTACCAATGGAAGTCCCGTAGTTACAATATTTTTCGAGATATACCTCTTCGGTGATGGAATTTTAGGCTCTTTTAGAATCAAGTATTTTGTCATTTTTTTTATTTTTTTTGGGGCTAATGTCATTCGAGTTAGTTTGTTAGGTTATTAGAAGGTTGCAAACGTCCCTTTTCGACCAAAAACATGGAAAAAGATTACCCCATTGGTGGTTCTTTTTTAAGTACTTTTTAAATTGACTTTATTGTAATTTTTTAAAAATTTTCTTTTGGGGTCAATTTTATTCGATTTAAGTTCACAAACAGGAAAAAAACATACAAAATTTTTGTAAAATTTACTAAAGACAGGGTATTACGTCTTTTTTTCTCAACTTTCAACGTTGACTGCGTGTAACCTTGGAACGACTTACCAATTGGAGTGACTCCCACTGTTCTTGCTCTTCTTGATGAAATTTTTCACTTCCGACCAACGTAAGTCCCGTAGGTGCAATATTTTCGGAGATTTATTCAAGTTATGTCTGTTATGTCCTTAGGGGGTTGCAAAATGTCCCATTTCGATCAAAAACGAAGAAAAAAAGTTAAAACATTTTTGGAAAAGTCACCAAAGAGGGTGGAGGGCATTATGTTTTTTTTTCCATCTTTCAACTTTGACGGCCTGTAATTTTAGAACGTTTTTACCGATTGGAGTGAATGTAACTGTTTTTTTGCCCTTCTGGTGGCCTCTTTCACCTTCCTCTAACGAATTTGAAAACTTGAATTTGAAAATTTAAATTTGACTCCATCTGTTTTTTCCTCGCCTTGATGTCTTCTTACATCTCCCACCATCGTAAGATGAAATACTTTCGAAAATAGAACTTTTCGGTGCTAGATTTTTGGACACTTTAAAATCGACATTTTTGTCATTTTTTTAAAAAATTACTTTTGTGCTAGTTTTATTTAATTTAAGTTTGTTTCACGTTTTCAGGGGTTCACCAATAACTCGAAGGAGTCTGTTTGTTCCATACTTCTATTGAAGTGGAGTTTAAGAATCTATCGCTGGAGCGCGCTAAAAATAAATTTCACTCTCTTGACCTCTGAAAGAGTTGAACAACAACGGTCCCGTCTGAGATAAAACAATTTCTAAGTGTTTGTAACCTCATAAATGGCGCCTTAATATTCCGTACATCATCGAAATATTGGTTAGTTGTGGGTAGGTTTTTTTTTTTTTTTTAATTTGCACGTTCAAAATGTTGGTGAAATAAAACCGGTTTACATGGTAATTTATGGAACTGTATTATTTTAGAGGCGAACGTTTTTTTCTAAAATCAGTACGAAACATCGTAGGCAGCTGTGAGGAATTGATTAATTTAAAATCTTTTACCGCATCTCTAACAAACTATAAAAAAAAGGTTTTCTAAGTTTGAAATATTTATGTTTTAATGTTTAGAAAACCTTGAAGACTCATTTATTAACTAACTTAAACAATGAAACCAGACTTAAGTAACGGATGAAATTTTCCACTTCCGACCAACGGAAGTCCCGTAGGTGCAATATTTTCGGAGATTTGATGGCCGATTTTTAGGCATTTTTAAAATCGAATTTCTTGTGATTAAAAAAAAATACTTCCGGGGTTACTTTTATTCGAGTTATGTCTGTTATGTCCTTAGGGGGTTGCAAAATGTCCCATTTCGATCAAAAACGAAGAAAAAAAGTTACAAAATTTTTGGAAAACTCACCGAAGAGGGTGGAGGGCATTATGTTTTTTTTTCATTTTTCAATTTTGACGGCCTGTAATTTTAGAAAGTTTTTACCGATTGGAGTGAATGTAACTGTTTTTTTGCCCTTCTGGTGGCCTCTTTCACCTTCCTATAACGAATTTGAAAAATTGAATTTGAAAATTGAAATTTGACTCCATCTGTTTTTTCCTCGCCTTGATGTCTTCTTCCATCTCCCACCATCGTTAGGTGAAATACTTTCGGAAATAGAACTCTTCGGTGCTAGATTTTTGGACACTTTAAAATCGACATTTTTGTCATTTTTTTAAAAAATTACTTTTGTGCTAGTTTTATTTAAGTTCGTTTCACGTTTTCAGGGGTTCACCAATAACTCGAAGGAGTCTGTTTGTTCGATACTTTTATTGAAGTGGAGTTTAAGAATCTACCGCTGGAGGGCGCTAAAAATTAATTTCACTCTCTTGACCTCTGAAAGAGAGCTGAACAACAACGGTCCCGTCTGAGATAAAACAATTTCTAAGTGTTTGTAACCTCATAAATGGCGCCTTAATATTCCGTACATCATCGAAATATTGGTTAGTAGTGAGTAGGTTTTTTTTTTTAATTTGCACGTTCAAAAAGTCGTTGAAATAAAACCGGTTTACATGGTAATTTATGGAACTGTATTATTTTAGAGTCGAAGGTTTTTTTCTGAAATCAGTACGAAACATCGTAGTCAGCAGTGATGAATTGATTAATTTAAAATCTTCTACCGCATCTCTAACAAACTATAAAAAAAAGGTTTTCTAAGTTTGAAATATTTATGTTTTAATGTTTAGAAAACCTTGAAGACTCACTTATTAACTAACTTAAACAATGTAACCAGAGTTAAGTAACGTGTGTTCATTAGAAAACTCCATCTAGAAGGTTATGATATTTTGACAGAAAAATGAAACAATCAAAGTAAATGACTTTTTTTCCTTCATCCGTTTGCTACTAGATGACGTTTTTTATTGAACACCCCCGTATTTACACGTTTTTAAAAATCACCTTAAGAACCTTTTTTGACTGGTTATTAGCATCGTGCGTCTGGTTCCAAGAAATCTGTGGCAACATGGCGGGTAACCCAGTAGGTAGGTACCTCGAGACGTTCTCCTTACCGTACCAGGACCAGGCCGCGGAGCAAAATAAGACAAGAAAGTAGAATCGCAGGTACCGGCTCGGCTTTCGCGGTGTGTACCTATTGTGTGTCCGTGGTTCGTGCTTGTATCATAACATAATAGGTAAACACACACAAGACTCATTTAAATTGGGTGGTTTTTTGCTCTTTATTCTATATATATTCGTGAATGAACTTTAGTCGGTTTGTGTGGTGATCGCCCGTTGAAGTCCCCGATCATTTTGGATATTGTTTCTCGCTTTTGCTACTCATCCAGCCATTTCCAGGGTAAATTTTTTCTGTTATTAGAAATTTAGAGTTTTAACCATAAATGCTTTAAGCACTGAGTCTAAGTTAAAATGTTAACGCAAATAACGTTTAGATAAAATATTGCTAACGTTACGGGTCAATAACCATTTGACTTGGCCATAAAGTGAGTAACGTGACATCCGGATTCGTGGCCGAACGGGGTATGAATGCACATTTAACTGCCTGTATCTAGTTCCTAGATAGTAATATTATAGTCAACAAGTAATAACCAACTGTAGTATATAGCAGTGTAGCCAAACCTTACACCCACATGACTCTTAACGTAAATAAACAGACATTAGAGTTATTCTTCAAAAGTACTTCAAAGAAAAGTAAAATGGTGTAGGCTATGTAGTGACATAGTTAAACAAGTGAAGAAAAAAATTGTGGTTACCTTGGTGCCCACATATTATTTGCAGGTTTGTAAGTGTAAATCTAAATGATATAGATTTTTGTTGTTTGGAGGAAGCCACGTTTCTTTTTATTCTTTAAGACTATTCAAAGCTTCCTATAAAAATTGTTTACATTTACGAAGCCATTTATTTAATTTCTAATCGCTACAAAAAAAACAAAGAAATTCTTCTTTTCTCGCATCAAAACTCCATCGGACTCTCCTTAATCCCAGACATCCATTAGGTCACGACAAGAAGACATTAGAGCACCAAGTCTTCCGCATAACAATAATTATTAGAAAGTAAAATAAATAGTATCGATTATCTTAAAAGTGGTTTTACGTTGGTGTAAAATATACGGTAAACCGACCCTGCATCGCGTGTGTGCTCACACACTGAGATTGCTTGATAAATTTTACTTTCAAAACTAGTTCCACCATTGGCTGATGGTGTCCGATGTATACGGTTACGTGTGGGTTTACCATTACATCGACTTGAATTACTTAGTACCTATGTCCGAAAAGTGGTGTCTGTGGACTAACAGCCTGACTATGGTGACCACTGTTAACTTAGCAATATTGTTAAATCCATTTTTAGTCCAAGACAGAACTAATGATGAAAGTTAAAAGAAAGTTATTTTCTGCGAAATATGTTAGTGAACGAAATTTTTAGCTTTTTCGCAGGAAACTCTAGTTTAAAAACTTTAAAACTCTGCGTTAGTCCACAGACACCACTTTTCGGACATAGTTTTAAAGTTTTTAAACTAGAGTTTCCTGCAAAAAAGCTAAAAATTTCGTTCACTAGAACTAATGATGTTTAACAATAATTGAAGAGTAGAAGTAATAAAGGGGGTAGGTGTCAGAATTTATATTTCGAGATAATGACTCTTCTCTGTCATGTCAGTCTACGTCAAAGTATCACGGAAATTTATAAACAATTGGGTATACTAAGGAATCTTTCTGGTTGACTTAGGGTAGTCATGTGTTCTGTAGCACAACTCTGCAAACATGGCTTTTTAATAAACCATGACCAATCGGTTTTATCCGTCAAAGGCTAATACTGAGTTACGGTCTAACCTTCGTTTACTTTATTGAACCTACTATGGACTCTCTCAGTAGTTTTAGAAGGAATATAATCTTCATAAAAATCAAAGAAGTGAAAAACATCTATCGTTCCAACCAATCATTGGTCATAATTCAATGTAAAAACTGAAAACCTTGAGAATCCAGGTCAAAAATTATGGAACGAGAGTCAAAAGAAGAAAACATAAAAACTTACACCCTTTTTTCGAAAAAAAAATACCCTCTTTGCAAGTTGCTAAGACATTAATCTGTTAGGCATTAGGCTCTCTTCAATGTTACTCTTTTATACAATTGCTAGACATTTGTGTGATTTTTGTAATTATTTGCCATGTCAATCCACGTCAGAAATTACCCACGGAAGTTTTGTTAATAGGACTTGGAGGATTTTAATTAATGGTATTCCTCGTTGGCTTGAGGTACTCGTGCATTCCATAGAACAACCCTAGAATCACGGCGATTTAATAAGCCTTGATACGGCTTGACAACTCGGTTACTAGGGTGACCGTCTCCGTGACCAATAAAAGTTCGCTTCTCGCCGCCAAGGCTAATAATAAGTTGCAGGCTTACCTCTTAATGTCTCTCTTCAGTTAAAGCAAAGCGCCTCGTATTATTGCTAATTGGCGATTAAGGTTCGTGAAATTTAATGAAACGATGTGTGCATAACATTTTTTATTTCGCTTAATTCTCCAGCTCTCATTGGAAATAGATAATCTATTATAAATGAGCATTGGCACATAGTGCTCTTATAAGAACATTAAGACAGTCACTCAATAACTTGTTATGGTTTTATAGCAAAATAACTTTGAAAAAAAAAATGTAACTTTTAAGCACTTTCCCATCTTGTTACGTCCACTCTTTCTGCATTTCGGTTGTTTATCTAGAGATAGAGCCGACCTTCGTCAATCGCATCCGACAGGAGGTGATAGGCGTGACGGTCGTCTCGCAACGGATGGCCTAGAAAGTGAGGAGTATCTGAAGACATTTCGACGTCCGACCACCAGGATGATAGGTATCGAGGTCCCATCGAGGTCTATGAATACTTTCCACAGTTACCTACGGTACCAGGTGGAACTGGATTGTGAAAATGAGCAAGTAATCAAAGAAGACTTCTATGTGGTTGACATGTTGATAGGTTCCGATAGCATAGAAGGCACTGTAAACGTGGCTAACGACGTCGCGTCACTATTACAAAGAGCTGGTTTTCACCTTCACAAGTGGATTGCGAACAGTACTGCGGTTTTACAAGCTATTGAGGCTACAGACAGGGTAGATTTCATTAATTTAGGAGAGATGGAAACGCGACTACTTTAAGCTGTCTGGACATTCTGTTATTCAAAATTGGTTCCACTTTTCGTAAAAGCATCACAAAGAGTTCTGTATTGTCCGAGATATCTCAAATATTTGACCCCTTAGGTTTATTGGGTCCTACCATCATAGTTGCGAAGATCATTTTGCAAGATATCTGGTTCGAAAAAATTGGGTGGGATAGCTTTTTGCCTTATCATTTGCATACTAGATGGCTTGACATTCGCAATGATTTACCATCGTTGAATGACCTCAAGAGGACACATTTTTCTTGAGGTTATTCTGGACCTTAGGACAGAAGAGGTCCAGAATGACCTCAAGATTTGAAATCGAGTCAGACTGGACAGATACACCGCCGAAAACGAACCCGAGGACCACAGACTGGATAAAGTTCAATGAGCTCTTAGTCTGGCCATGGCAAGGACCGGCGGTTACGGCTCAACGAGTCCATTGGTCACTTCTTTGAAGAGTCGTGCCCACTTAGGAAGTAGGATGCTCGTAGAGATCCGCGGTTGAATGGCACGCTGCAGAGTCTTAAGTTAGACGTTAGAAGGGCTTTCCACAGAGCCGCCAAGAAGGGTGCGCAGGAGTGGGATGGATACAACGAAGCTTGCAGAGAATTCAAAAAAGAGTTAAAGCAAAACAAAAGAGCGAGCTGGCGGTAATTCTGCTGAGAGATGGACTCCCTTCCGGAATCGGCCAAGCTGCCAAATTGCTGAGCTCAGAAAGAGGAAACCAACTAGGTACAATAAAGAAACAGAACGGAACATGGACGGGAGAGACCATAGAGATTCTCCTGGAGACCCACTTCTCTGGATAAAATGGCGGGGCCGCTCCTCCGGAGCTGGTTCCGGTCCGGGAGGACTAGATACTTTCAAGGGAAGTGGTGATCCATAAAGTCATTAGATGGTGGGCGAATTCAGTCCATTTAAGTCAGCGAGACCAGACGGAATATTTCCAAGAATGCTGCAGGAGGGAGTGGACAATGTGTTCCCTTCGCTGAACAGAGTGTTCACGGCGAGCGTGGTACTGGCATGCGTCCCTAAGGCGTGGAGATCCGCAAACGGGGTCTTCATATAAAAATTTGACATCCTTTGTAAAGAAAACGTTAGAAAAGATAGTCGATAGGTACATTACGGACGTAATTTTGGCAAGACAAGTTATTATAATAGAGAAGGAATTCTTGAATAAAGAAGTGCTACTGCGACTCTTTTTCGACATTGAGGGAGCATTCGACAAAGCCAGAACAAACAACATCTGCGAGGCCTTTAGCGCTCGGGGGACTTCAACACAGTGGGTAAGCTGGGTCAGATCGGCGCTCCGCAAAAAGGTAATAAGGCAAAAACTGGTATGGCAACTGCGCAGCGCGGTGGGCAGGAGGTGGGGTCTGAAGCCACACGTCCTGCAATTACTCTACACCGCAATAATCAGACCGAGGATATCCTATGGGTCCGTGGTCTGGTGACCAGCGGTGGACAGGGCCTGCTATGCCTTGAGGTTGGTCAGACTGCATAGAACAGTCTGCCTAGCCATAACGGGTGCGAAACGGTTGAGAACAACACCAGGAGCAGCTCTCAATGCCCTACTGGGTTTGCCGGAGCTTCCAATCTGGATGAAGAGGGCGGCGATGGCTTCCTGCAGGAGGATGGATTGCTGCGAACAGTGGAAGGAAAAGAACTCTCATTGCCCATTGCATCATCGCCTTTGATAATGTCTGCCGCAGCTGTAGACGAAACGTCAGGAAGAAATTCAATTGGACCACGGCTTCAAAGCCCGCAAAACACTTTAGATTGCATTTTGACCGCTCATAATAGCATTCTCAGTCTTATATTACGTATTTTTTCTGAATTTTAAATTTTGACCGCTTGTAACTTAATAACTATTTTACCGATTGGAGTTAATCGAACTTATAACATTACAAATTTGTTGTTGTAACTAGCGTCCTTAAGTTGTAAGTTGTTGGTGAAGTTAGCAGGATTGGGACAAATAATGCACCTCTTCTTTATTCGAAAATGGCCGACGTTTCGACTATTTATTTAGTCTTCTTAAGGGCTATTCTCACTTAGAGAGGGTAGTCAGTTAAAAATCTATTCGTGGTGGTTAAAATAGCAAACTCTATTCGATTGTTCGGTGACCCTGGTATCTTAGGCTCGACAAACCACACGCCCGCTGCATAAGATACAGAAGTTATTCGCAAACTTTGTACCGTATCAGTTAAAAATCTATTCGTAGTGGTTAACCACGAATAGATTTTTAACTGACTACCCTCTCGAAGTGAGAATAGCCCTGAAGAAGACTAAATAAATAGTCGAAACGTCGGCCATTTTCGAATAAAGAAGAGGTGCATTATTTGTCCCAATCCTGCTAACTTCACCAACAACTTACAACTTAAGGACGCTAATTACAACATTACAAATTTGGAATGTTTTAAGAAATTCAGGTTAGGAATGGTCAAAACGTATAAGAATTAATCAGGGAGTCTAAAATTGACACATATTCGGGGCTTTTGGAGAAATCAGGTTAGAATTAGGGATAAAATCAGTAAAAAATTACTCACGTTGTATAAAAATGCAAATTTTAACTTTTTTTTTTCGAATAACCCAATTTTACAACAAAATCGGGCAAATCTGAGCAAAACTTTTTAAAAAAAATGGCAAAAATAAAATAAATAAAAAATGGGATCAAAACGCTTCATGATGCAGTTCTTCGTATTTTTCCTCTAAAATAGCAAATTTTTTTTTGAGAAATTTAAGTTAGAATTAGGGTCAAAATCGTTTAAAAATTGCAAATTGTGGAAAAATCCAGAAAAATGCAAATTATAATTAGGACCAATATCGATTAAAAATGACTCAGGACAACTCACGTCATGTCTTGTCTTGACTCATACTTTCTTGTCTTGTCTTCTTAAGGCAAACCTGTTAAAAAATCAATATAAGACGTCTTGAAGTACAAAATTGTCACGCTCCGGCATGAAAGCGTAGAGACTGTAGGCCTCTATATTCCATCTCTCTATGCGTCTCTCCCTCGCGCAGCATCAAGAGATCGGTCTCACACGCCTATCGGTTAAAGGATGGACCGTGCTATTACCTTTATATATTATATCGTGACTAGCACCTATAAGCCGTTCACTTATTATTAACGTCAAGTAGGCGTTGGAAAATTGACCTTTGACATTTTTATCGTATTTTCTCAACCCGTGCTACTGGGTCTGTCGGAGCTTCCAATCTGGATGAAGAGGGAAGCGATGGCTTCCTGCAGGAGGATGGATTGCTGCGACTAGTGGAAGGAAACGGACGATCATTGCCCATTGTCTCCTCGCCTTTGATAATGTCTGCTGCAGCTGTAGACGAAAAGTCAGGACGAAATTCCATTGGACCACGGCTTCAAAGCACGCAAAACACTTTAGATTGTACTTTGACCGGCCGTGGAAGCCTTCACAGTCTTATATTACGTCTTTTTTCTGAATTTTAAAATTTGACCGTCTTTAACTTTATAACGATTTTACCGATTGCAGTTAATCGAACTTATAACATTACAAATTTAGAGTGTTTGAAGAAATTCAGGTTAGGAATGGCCAAAACGTTTAAAAATTAATCAGGCAGCCTAAGATTGACACATATTTGGGGCTTTTGGAGAAAGCAGGTTAGAATTAGGGATAAAATCATAGAATAACTCAATTTTACAACAAAATCGGGCAAATCTGAGCAAAACTTAAAAAAAAAATGGCAACAAGGCAAAAAATCTAATTAGTCGTTTTTGGCAAAATTACATTTTTGGACTAAAGTAAATAAAACTGGGTGCAGAACGCTTCATAATGTAGATTTTGTATGTTGCGTCTAAAATAGCAAATTTGAGTTTTTGGAGAAATTTAAGTTAGAATTAGGACCAAAATCGTTTAAAAATAATTCAACGTGTTTAAAAATTCAGAAAATTCAGAAAATTGCAAATTAGAATTAGGTCTTGAAGTGGAAAATTCTCACGCTCCGGCATGAAAGCATAGCGACTGTAGGCCTCTATATTCCGTCTCTCTATACGTTTCTCCCTCGCGCGGCAGCAAGAGATCGGTCTCACACGCCTAGCGGTTAAAGGATGGACCTACCTTTATATATTATATCGTGACTAGCACCTATAGCCGTTCACTTATTATTGTCGTCAAGTAGGCGTTGGAAAATTGACTTTGACATTTTTTTCGTACCTTCTCAACCTGTGCTACTGGGTCTGCCGGAGTTTCCAATCTGTATGAAGAGGGAAGCGATGTCTTCCTGTAGGAGGATGGATTGTTGCGACTAGTGGAAGGAAACGGACGATCTTTACCCGTTGCCTCCTCGCCTTTGATAATGTCTGCTGCAGCTGTAGACGAAAAGTCAGGAAGAAACTGCATTGATCCACGGCTTGAAAGCCCGCGAAACACTTTAGATTGTATTTTAACCGTCAGTGAAAGCCTTCACAGTCTTACATTACATCTTTTTTCTGAATTTTCAATTTTGTTCGCCTGTTACTTTATAACGATTTTACCGATTGGATAATCGAACTGTTTTTTTTGCTCTTCTTTATTGTCTTTTGCACCTTCAGTAAAGAAAAGTCCCGTCGGTGTACTATTTTCGGAGAGAGATCTCTTCGGTGCTCGATTTTTAGGCACTTTCATAACCGACTCTTTTGCCATTTTTTAAAAACCCACTTATGGGAGTACTTTTACTCATATTAAGTTTGTTACCTTCATAGAGGACTGAAATCGTATCGTTTCAATCAAAAACAGCATGGTTTCAATTTTTTTTTATTAATTGACCAAAGGGACACCCCCTTTCTCTCTCTTTCTCTCTCTTTTTTCTTTCTTCTTTTTTCTTAATCTACTTTGACTCCCAGTAACTTTCGAACGATTGGACCGATAGGAATAAATCTAATCATTTTTTGCTCTTCTTGATGTCCTCTTCCAACTCCTGCCAACGGAAGTCGCCGTTAGGTCTACGAAAGTTAATTCTGAACAGTCAGGAAGAAGTGATTATTGCAAATTAGTGAGGCTGCAATGTACACCCATTACGTTTTGTGTTTCTCTTTTTGCCACTCTTCTATCATTACCGACGCACCCTGTATTTATTTTTGTACCGTCTTCGCGGCGTTCGATCGAGGCCAATAACTTTTTCAATAAGAGGATGACAATACGGTTTAATCTCGGCTATTCCGGATTGATTATATTATTTCTTTAGTCACGATTTAATCAGTTGATCGTCGAGGCGGGACGCGTTTTTGATTCGCGGCACTGACGATGACGGACAATCAACTTTACGTGAATCTCACGTTTTTATAGTTCGTTACACCGCCATCTAAGATGTTTGGATTATTTCCCTTATTTAATGTGGCCGAGAATATGGTTTCATAACAACTAATAGTTTACCGCACGCATTTGTGAGTTGAAAAAAGCATTTTTTCTACTACCATGTAAAAATAAACAACTTTTGTCATATTTTGCCCTAGCCGAAAACGTAACTTTCGTCTCTAGTGACGAAAGTAAGTTGTTCTAATTTCGCCTGTATATTGCCGATTAAATGCGAATTAACTGGTCTAATCTTATAAAACGCTATGGAAAATGGTGATATTATACAAAAACATGTATATTTTGCCTGCCCGGGCCTCAGAAATGTGAATCAAAGTGTTCAAATTTGACCAAACTGAACTCATTGACAGTCGAGTCATGTTGACGCCTTAATTTTTGAAAGAAGTACTCTATACAGATTGCTTTTAAAGTTAATGAAGACTGAATGTTAGCATGGTCGAAGAAAAAGTATAGTGTTTTACTCGTCAAAAAAGAATTATCTGTCGCCCGAGAACATTACCAAACTCGGCTTCGCCTCGGTTGGTAAACTGTTCTCTTGCGAGAGAAAATGCTATTTTCGTCACTCATTAAACAATATACTATTACTTTTTTAGGACACTTTTATCTACTTGATTATAATCCGGTAAGTAACTTTTTACAGATTTCGATATTGTAAAAAAAAATTCAGTATTCAGTACCGGCACATTTTGTGGGGTATTCAATAAATCCATTGTATCCATGGTATCCTGTACCGGTACCGGTACATGATACCGTAATGAAACTATACCGGATTTCTCAAAAATATATTCGCCGCGCATAATAGTGAATTACGTTATAAGTCCGGTAAATATAGTTTTACAGTAGGATACAGTAAGATGTTTCCGGACGAGGCGCTAGCCGAGTCTGGAATTTAGAAACGACTACTGTAACACGTTTCCGGACGTATGATGTACAACATTTTACTTCATACTTATTAAAAACAGGAAAAAAATAATTTTATGCGCTTCGAATATATTACAAATTCGCCAATTTGACAAATAGTTTCATTACGGTATCCTATACCGGTACCGGTACAGGTACCAGTACAGGTCTCCATGGATAGGTACAATGGATTTATTGAAGATGTGCCGGTACTCAATACTGTAAAATTTCTTTACGATATCCAATCCTGTAAAAAGCTATTTACCGGATTAAAATCAAGTACGTAAAAGTGTTCTAAATGATACAGTATGAAGTAGAATATTTTCCTCTTTTTAAAAAATTTTTAATAAGTATAAAGTAAACTAATGTACATCATACGTCCGGTATGATGTCGTTTCGAAATTCCAGACTCGGCTAGCGCCTCGTCTGGAAACATCTTACTCCTACTGTAAAACTATATTTATCGGACTTATAACGTAAATAACTATTACCGTACCAATGCGTGTAAAAATTTCTACATGCCCGAGTACAGTAACATTTTGAATTTTACTTGATTGCTGACGTTTGTTCAACTGCAATCGCGTGCTGAAAGAAACACTTTTTACACTTGTTACGTAAATAACTATTACTTGTCACTAATATGGCTTAAATTTCAGCTTTTGCTGCTAAGAAAAAGCTAATAAGCTAAAGAGTTGCAAGACCTATGTTCTTTTTCTCGTCAGTCAATAAGTGTCTTAAAAAAGCCATTAAAGTTTTTTTCCCATCAAGGTGTAGGGAATTGTTGTCTTAATATGTCAAAGTAACTTATAAAATGGTTAATTAGATATAAAGTTGAGCAAAAATATCTAGAACGTGGGTAAAAATGTATCTGGAACCATTATGATAATTTGCTTTACCGGACGTATTGTTACGCTCTGATAGTAACGAAGCCACAGACATTGACATTGAATTTTGCGCCAAAGGATAAGCGTAAAACCCTATAAATAAAATTATTAAATTAATTTATATCTGAAATTGTTTTTTTTTTCTTTATTGGGTTTATTGTCTTATTTCAAGGGGCTTCAGTGTCAAATTAAATAATCAAAACTTTACACGTCATTTTTTAAAGTAGAACATCCCGAAGTACAAATTGAATAAGTTTAAGCGGATATATATTTAAGTACTTAAAAAGACATCAAATTTACGTAGCTAAGTGCTTGGAACGCTATACGTTGTCTCACATGACTGATTTTTAACGATTATTACGAAATCAATTTATTAAACGCAATTAACGCAAAACTGGGTTACTATTTAAAAGCTCTTAGACATATAGGAAGTTCATCAATGTTCGTGAAACCGCACAAGCGGAACCTAATGGCCAATGCTAAGTGAATTAGTGGGTTCTAGTTCCAATTTGCAACGATCCAAATATACTGAACTTTTAACCATGTTATCCTCGAACAAAAGTTCAGTTAGTCATTGTTCTAGCCAAGGTCTTACCGTAACTTATAAGGCGAGGTAGTAAAGCTAAGAACATGGGCTGCTTCCATTCAAATACATTTATGTTTATGGGTGTCTTTGAAATAATCGTGTATCGGCGGGTACCGGTACCACTTCCTTTTCGTGCTGCATAGGTCGAGGTAAAAGATAGTACAGTTGACATTTTGGTGATAAATTAATGAGTCTGCCCATCATTACAAATCTTTGCGTCACATTTCTCACGTAACTATGACCCACTTTTCATGCTCTGCTCACTGAAACTTAAGGCTTATTCCTAAGTCGAAATTTACATGTTTCAATGTATCATTTGCATTCTAAACAGGTACCAGTGTATGGTAACGTACAATAATGCCTGGTGAATGACCGAACGTAATCTATGGTGGTCCTTAACGGAACTCATATCACTATTGTTTTAGACTGTTTATGGTTCTTGTAACTCGCTAGAGAAGTCTCGTATTTGAAAGGTAAAATTTTAATTGAGATAATGATCAGGGTTTCTAAAGAAATGAGGGACACCACGCCAATCAGTTAAATTTATGTTTTTATTTTGGAAATACTAAAGTGAGTTACTCAGGTATTAAACGATCTTAATAGATTCTGAATCTCAGTATGGAGCAAATACTTAGTCTGAGTCTGAGCTTTTGGTTGAATCGAATGCCAAAATTGTAATGTCTAAAATCGTGAGAGTGTGTAATGAAATTAAAAAGCACATCTTCTTTTATTTTCTTCTTCCATCTGTACCTCCCAAAATGTTCTTCATGATTTTCTTCTAGTGAGAAATCTCCATCTTTTCACCTCGAGTAGTTGGCATTTAATATAGAGTGAGGCTTACCACTATCGACATCTTGTTCCTGTTTCAGCTCTTCCATCTCCTGCTCTTTGGATTTCTTCGAAATGCTATTTTGGGGTCTGTGGTCCCCCCTTTTTTGTCTAGCTTCCTTCTATTGAACAGAGAGACAGACTTTTGAGTACCGTTTCGACTAGGCTTCCTCGAAGGGATCGATTTCTTCCTTTTCGACTATAAGGTTTTTTCGGTTTCCATTAGATGCTCATCAATGGAACTGCTTTTCATTTCACGTGCTCCATGAATTATGTTTCTTGATTTGAAAAACTGCTTTTTAAAAACAATTTTATTCAAAATAAGCATTTGCTTACAAATGATCAAACTTGCAACATAACTGCTTAACAGAAAATTATGAGAAAGAATGAGGTCGCTTATGCCTCTCAGGGTAGTTATATACTCTTAGCTTATCGGTGGTTCTTAATGAGGGTCCAATGGTCTTGTTGACGGATGTCTTGAGATAGGGCAGTAAGTTCAGGAAATGAGGGCTCGCAGATTTTCTGAGGTGGTTTGTGCTTTATAGACAGGTATCCTATAAAACACATAAGAGACGCAAGCAAAAAGCATATTAATATAGAGTTTGTCCATTGGTGGGTCTTCTGTTCGTCCTTTGAAAACTTCTTCAGTTGTAGGCTTTCAGACAATTGACGAAGGCTCTTCAGATCCTCAAGCTTTACTTCTTTAAGGGTTATTTGCGGCGATCTTTCTGGCATATTAGGTATTTCGACTTCGGGAAGGGTTATCACAAATTCCTCTTTGGTGCATTCTTCTTCTTGGTACATTTTACCATCCACTAGGATTGTGCATTTTTCGAAAGTTATGATGGTTGGTTTTGAAATCTTCTGGAACTCATAATTGCCACAAAAAGTTTGTATTGTTTCTGCGACGCTTGGCACTATTAAGATATCACTTCCACTGAGTTGTTGGACATTGGTTTTTTCAACAAAAACGTGGTTCCATAAACATTCCATTTTTGCATTACGGACTAGATTGGTTTCACATGATTGTTCTTTAACCAAGTGACGGTGGTGACATAGGTACCAGTCTTCAATTTGGTTACAATCTTCAGGTGTCATCCAAAAAATCTTCAATGTTGAGTAGTAGGTAAGGATAATTTAGGATGATGGTTTGATTTTGGATAGGGACAGAGTACATTCTGAAGTATTTATACTGAGACATCGTGATTGGTGTATGTATCTGAAACAAGACTATGTTTTGACTTATTTCTACTTGAGTACCAAAGTAGTTATAATAATTAAGCCTATTTTTTAAATTTAGATTTTTTAGGGGAAGAATGGAAGGATGCAAATTATTTATTTTTGCAAAGGAAATTGCATTTTTTATATTATCGACCATGTGTTGAACATTTAGGAGTTGATTAAAGCTCATATCTATTACATTGGAAATTATGATATTACGTTGTTTAATATCAATTTGACGAGACAGGTATTTTATTTCTGAATAGAGCCGATTTTGGTTCAGTTTAAACCTTTCAAATTTATTTTCATAATTAGCTGATAATTGCTTTAAGAAGGATAGATGGATTTAAGGCTCTTTAGGTAGTTAATTAGAAAGGTCTTATCTTCATTATCGAAAGTTCCAAATAACCATTTAGAGGTTTTGCCGACAATATTGAATAAACCGCGTTTATTGCGATATATTTCTTTAGTTGTGTTAAAAATACTAATTCTTTCGATGATATTTTCTAATAGAAACATGCATTGGTTAATCTTATTTTTTGTAGTAGTAATGTCATTTGAAACAAGGGAGTTATTTGAAATTAACGTATAGTTATAAAAATAATTAACTACATACTTAATTTGATCTAGGGTTAGTATGATATTAATAATGTTTATATGATATACAAATACGTGTCGAGAAGTGATTACTTTCGACTGACCTAACGATACGGGAAGGTTGGGATTATCTACGGGACCTAGTTTTAAGGTAATAACTGAGGAGAGTATCAGAATTACAGCTATCTTCAGCAGGTTCGTTATTTTCCTCTCCTGAAACAAATCGTTTAGGTTTTAGGTAGTTTTTGTGATAGGTTTTATTTTTTTATTGAATTTTGCTGTTTTTAATTTCTAATGGATTTTCTAATTTTTCGAAACGGTTTTTTGTTTTCCTCTCATTGCCATTTCTATTAGCTTTTCGATACATGCTGACATTTGGTATAAATTCAATTTTCTCTTCCCAATTTTTGTTTTCTTTTTCTAAAGATTTTTGTTGTTTATCTGAGAGTTTATTGTAAATTTCCTTTTGAAATAATTTAAGGTTTTCTATATGTTCTAGCATATTGTCATTAACTTTATCAGTTTCATTTAAGGATTTTTATAGGATATTTTCCCTTTAATTATTGGAAACGGGGTATATTCGGTTATAGAATGAATAGTATTATTGTAAGACAAAAGCGCGTAATTCATTAGTGATAGAATGTTATCTTTAGGTTTACTTTCTTTTAGAGTTAATATTGTTTCGGATAAAGTAGAGTGAAATCATTCTACTGGACTATTACTAGAAGGGTTATACAGTGTCCTTTGGGTTAATCTTGAAGGGAAACTTGAACATACGCTCATGGGTGTTGGAGGTTGTAAGTTTTGAGGCCTATTTTGAGGGGCAAAAATATTCCGGGGTTTTCCGAAGACTTGAGAATTTGTTGGGAATTTTCTAAACGGCATTGGTTTAGGCGTAAACTGATCTGTTTGGCCAGGAAAAGTTTGAGGTGGAATGTGTTGTGGCAGTTTTTGGTGGTATTGAGGGTTTTGGGGTACAAATGCCCTTATAATAAATAATAATAAACAGGATACTGTTGTATTCTATTTAAATTTTGATTTGTATTATTAAAATTGGAGTTAAAATTATTTCTATGAAGGTTGACATTATTTCGATTTCTTGATTCTTGCTGATGGTTATTAGGTCTAGACATATAGTTGTGTGAGGTTAATTTGTCGCTTCATTAACAAATGGTTAGTCACTACATTGCATGCATCATCTAATGTTTTCGGTTTGTGTAACATTAGTAAAGTTCTAAGATCTGGGTTGGTATTTGCTATTAGAACGGTAACTGAGGTGTCCTCTACCTGGTTACTTAGAGCTCTTTTTGTGTTTAGATCTAAATCTATTTCGCAGTTAATTTTTAGTTCTAACCTAGTTTTTAAAATTCTAATTCTTTCTATAAAATCTGGGATTTGTTCATTTTTATATTTAGTAAAGCTACTTTTATTTGAGGCCATGTAGTGAAATCGGGTCTACACATAATAAAATCGCCTTCTTCCTCTACTATTTTCGAACATATGGACGCAAAGACTATCTCAATTGAACTGTTATCAGATGTACGACCTATCATAATACTTATCTACCGAATTAATAAAAGTATCTAAAAAATGTTCTTTTCTTCCTGAGAACTGTCTTAAAGTATAAGCTATCTTTTTTTGCTGCAGAAATAGTTGCTATTGCTGTAGTTTCTGGATTAATTTTGAAATTAGAAAGGTTATTCAGAATTTACTTAATTCACTTTCGGATATAGTAAGCTTAATATTGTTTAAATCAGAACAAGTCACAAAAATTTAAAAATTTGTTAAGATGTTCACCATAAATACACCACAATGTCAAATATAAAAATGGGATTAAAGGACAAAAAGGATTACTCAACACTTACCGATCAAGTCTTCAGAGTTCTTCTTTTACTTGTCCGGGTTGTAGATTCTTGGTTCCAGATAAACGGTTGAAACCGACGGCACTGAATTTCGAGCCGGTGGAGATTTTCTTTCTTCACGATGCCAACAGAATCTTCTGGAATCCTACCGACTGCGCCAATTAAGTTTCTTGATTTGAAAAACTGCTTTTTAAAAACAATTTTATTCAAAATAAGAATTAGTTTACAAATGACCAAACTTGCAACATAACTGCTTAACAGAAAATTATGAGGAAGAATTATGTCGCTTATGTCTCTAAGGTTAGTTATGTACTCTTAGCTTATCGGTTCCTAATGAGGGTCCAATGGTCTTGTTGACGGATGTCTTGAGATAGGGCAGTTAGGGCTACATGACTCATGTTCTGATTCGTCATCCGGAGCCTCGCTTTCCCTAAGCAAAGAATCGATTTCTTTGTTTATTTTTTTTATTATAGAGGTCAGGGGAAAAATGCTATTACGCACCGCTTGGTAGTTCGCTGTTACGTGACCTGGGAGTGTAGGACTCAGCAGCGCTATACGCAATACCCACTAAAAAACCCCTTTCCTCTCTTTCATCGCGGATCCCCACTGAACCGCCGGCAGACATTACTTCGAGGGGTGGATGGTAATTTTTTTATAATTCCTTGATTTCCTTCCAGAGAGCTTTAGCGCCCATTTCTTTCATCTTATCCCTTTGTCTGCAGGACCGTTTTAATAAAGTTATAAATTTTCCCCCACGTTACTTTATTTCCCACCATGAGTTCAATGATGATTGTTTCGTCTATATCCACCCCGATCTCCCACATTCAAAGAAAGTGTGTTTTACCTCGTCCTTCTCTGCAATGCAGTAAAGACAGTTTTCGTTCTCAGTTTTCTGGATTCTCTTCAGATAAGATTGCAAGCACCCATGACTCAAAATGTAATTTTTCATCTTCCATTCATATTGTTCAACGTGCACGACATTTAGACGTGTACACTCGTCTTGGAGTCTCCTCAGAATACTACGCTCCACGACCTTCCCAGGCCCACACAGTAAAGTGATGGGCCGGTAGTTTTGTGGAGATGTCTTATCCTTGCCCCGCTTCTTCAGCATTATCACCACTCCCTGTTTCCACCTCGATGGAAAGTGCCGTAGCCTCAGGGCTGCGTTTGCCACAGCGCAGAGGTAAGCTGCACAATTCCTAGCCAAGTTTTTTAGCACCTTGTTGGAGATGCCATCCCACACAGGAGCCTTTCGATCCACAACGGTCCTCAGGATAACCCTGACTTCCCCAGGGGTGACCGGGGTCCATCGGAACATGCTGACCCCTGGGGTCCCCGCTCGTCAGGTGCCGGACGGCTCTCTCAACCGCGAAGATGTAACGATCATCATAATCAGAGTGATCATTTAGCAGACACTCTCGTTCGAGTGTTTGACCAAATACTACCTCGTCGCTTTGCACCATACCGTTTACTCTATACAGCGGTAGTACGGTGTTGACTGATTCGACCGTGGTAAGCTTCGTGGTATTTATTCCCCCGCCGGCGCCGTCGCGCTGCAGTGGAGGTAGTGGGGTGGGGGTAGTGGTGGCGCGGGGTTTCGGCGCACTTGTAGTATGTCGTAGAACTCGCTTCCAATCCGCATTTAGAAACGTAATTTCCTCCTTCCTATTGAAATCGTTGTCGTGTTTAAAGATCTCAATGACCTATCTCGTTAGTCTTGGATAGATATAAGATATCCACCCCGTTGAAAATGATGTCGTGACCTTCGGAGAGAGCAGAGCACACTGCTGACTTTTCTGTTTGTCCCAGCCTGCAACTCGGTGTTCCATAATCCTTGTGTTGACACTGCGTTTTGTGGTGCCAATGTATACCGAGCCACAGCTGCATGGAACTCGGTAAACTCCAGGTGCCGATAGGCTGTTACATTTCTAAATGCAGACTGGAAGCGAGTTCTACCCCCACCCCAGTCTCTCTGCTGCAGCGCGACGGCGGGGGAATAAATACCACGGAGCTAACCACAGTCCAATCAGTAAACGTCGGGAAGCACGGGAGATCACTTCGCCCTTTTGCCTCATCGCCTTTGTTGTAGTCGAAACGTCAGGAAAAAATTCCATTGGGGTACGGCTTCAAAACAGTTTAGATTGTATTTTCACCGGCCGTGAAAGCCTTCACAGTCTTATAAGTTGGTGTAGTTGTGTAGCGTATCTGCTATTCTGCGATTTTCTAGCAGAATAGCCTTGATAAACACGACAAATAAACGTCGAAACGTCGGCAACATTTTTTCGAGGAGGTAGAAATTTCTTTTCGTTCGTCCTACCACTGCTACATAGCTTGCAAGGTACTACATAATATTATCGCATTGTCTATATAAGCAGACACGTTACATAAAAAAACCAAAGGTGTGAGGCTAATTAATAATAAAATTCAGACCGCTTGAAAACGGATAGACTGACTTTGCATAATGCAATCATTCAACGTGAAATGTCTCGCGGGCGTATTCTTAATTTCGTTTTCAAGGTGAATATGGGGTCGCGTAACACCACTTTAAAATATCCATACTCTTAACGTACCTACGCTTTGTGATCGAAACATATTCAACCATGAAATTAGTAAATCGCGTGATTTAAAACATTCCTTGGACGTATTTATGTGCGCTTTTACAAAAACAAACTGTTTTCTAGTCGGTGTGACTATTCTTTATTAGTTGTTTAGCCAACAAGTGCGGAAAGTGGTACTTTCCCGCACGAGGCTGCCGTCGCACCCGAACGACGTGAAGCGGAGTTTTGGTAAACAGTCGAGAGACCGACACAGTTTATATAAAAACTGTGTATCCAGTGGTGATAAACGATAATGATGGAAAACCATCCATATTAAACCAAAACCAAAAAATAATAATAATAATAATAAGAAGAAAGAAAAGAAAAAATGATGGTCAGAGCAAAACAACAGATATCAATTCAAACAGCACGTTGTAGTGCCTGGAATTAAAACAGCTAAGTCGCACATTGTTTCAGAGGTGTTAATTAAAGAAAAAAGTTATCAAGTTGGTTTTGAAATGTGAAAAGGAGATGAAAGAACAAAAATCAGTTTTCTGTCAAAAATGTATAGCTAAAGTAATGACCTTCTAATAAACATCCGTATTTAGGTTATTTTCAATCCCTCGTCAAAGATGAAGCGAGGTGACAGGTAAGTCTTATTACAATTTTGCATAAGAATGCAAATTTTGGATTTTTGAAAAAACGCAGGTTAGCGTTGTGGTTAAAATCGGTTCAAATCACTCAAAGGCTCTAAAAATGTGTACCTATTTAGATCTTGTAGATAAATTTATGTAAGAATTAGGACCAAATTAGGTAAAAAAATACTACGAGTCTAATGCAAATTATAATGTTTTTTGGAGAAATTCAATTTTAGAAAAAAAATCAGGCGAAACTGATCAAATCTTCTAATTTGTGGTTGTTGATAAAATTACATTTTTTGACCAATAGAACATAAATTTAACTCAAAACGCATCAAAACGAAATGTGGTATTTTGCGAGAAAGTTAGGTTGAGATTACGGACAAAATTGCTTTAAAACAACTCAAAAGTGTTTAAGAGTACAAACTTGTAGTGTTTTGTGGAGCCTTTGGAGAAATTAAAATTAGAATTAGGGCTAAAATAGATTGAAAATGACCCACAACGTCTATAACATTTTTTTATTTTTGAACCAAAAAACTGACTGAAATCTTCTAATTGGTTGCTTTTGGTAAAAACAAATTTTTTGGTCAAAAAAAAGTGAAAATTGACGCAAAACGCCTAAAAATGCAAATTTGGTATTTTACGAGAGTGTCCAGTTAAAACTAAGGCAAAAAACGGCGAATAATGAATAAAAACATAAAAAAAGCAAATACAGAGTCTTCGATGACTTAAAGCGTCTAAATTAAGAATTTTTGAAAAATTGCGGCCTAATTCTTAAGGCCAGCCAAAGTGCATAAAAAATGTCGCAAATCATTTAAAAATGGAAATTTGGAGTTGGTGAAAAAATGCAAATTTTGATGTTTTTAGGGATATTCAATTTTAAGACAAACACAGACACAACTGATTAAATTCTAATTTTTTTTTGTTTTTTTGAAAAAATTCATTTTTGGTTCAAAATAAGTGAATATTGACTTAAAAAGCTTCAAAATGCCAATTTGGTGTTTTATGATGAAAAGTTGGTTTTATAAAAATGATAACCAAAACGTTTAAAAATGGAAAATAAATTAATTTAATTAAGAAATTAAATTTATCGATTAAAAATGAAAGCGTCTAAAAATAAAACGCAGGTTTGAATTAGGTTCAAAATCGGTTAAAAATTAACCAAAGCATTTAAAAATACATATTTCAAGTTGGTGAAGAAATTAGATTATTCACAGATTATTACTACGGCAAAAACTTTTTAAAAACTACACAGAGCGTCTAAAAATGCCAATTTTGAGTATGGAGTAATTCAGGTTAGAATTAAAGATCGGTTAAAAATGTTTCACATTTTTGCATAAACTTTTGCATTGCATAAAAATGCAAATTTTTTGAGTCTTTTGAGTAATTACGGTTTGAATTGAAGACAAAATCGGTAAAAAATTACCCATATTGTCTAAAAATGCCAATATTAATGTTTTTGGAGAAATTTTGTTTTCAGACACAACAACAGAAAACTGATTAAAATAAAGTATAATTAGCACTTTTTTTTGTAATATAATTTTATTAACCAAAAGTCAGGTTAAAACTAAGGCCAAAAATCGGGAACAAATGATTCAAAAACATACTTGAAAACACATATAAAAATCGGTTCAAATATATTCATTACATTCAAAGCATTTAAAAATACAAATTAAAAATTAAAAAGTAAATTGAGATAGAATTAGGGCCAAAATTGTTTAAAATTGACCTAAGACGTCTAAAATGCATTTTTTTTTATTTTTGAAAATTGTAGGTTAGGGGTAGGGCTAAGTTGGTTAAAAATGACTCACAGTAGTTAAAAATTGCAAATTTGGAACTTGTGAGAAAATTCAGATTTTGATTCAGATTCAGTATCGATTAAAAGCGTCTAAAAATGCAAATTTAGAGTCTTTAAAATTAGAGTTTAGGCTAGAATTAGCGCTAAAGTCGGTTAAAAACGATCTACGTTGTTAACTACAACAAATGCGAATTATGATGTTTTTGGAGAATTAAATTTTATTACAAACTGATTAAAATTTTCTAATGCGCTGTTTTCTTAATAAAATGGATTTAGTGCCAAAATAGTTAAGTGAAATTTAACTTACAACATCTCAAAATGCAAATTTGGTATTCTACGTGAAAAGTCAAGTTAAAACTAAGGCCAAAATGATACTTTAAAATGAAAAATACTTTAAAAGATCCAAATTAAAAGTTTTTGAAAAAAATCAGGTTAGAATTGGGTCCAAAATCAGTTAAAAGTGACTTAAAGTCTAAAGGTGCAAATATAAAATTCTTGAAAAAAGTTTAGGTAGAGACAAAATCAGTTAAATAATAATTTTCTAATTTGTTGTTTTTTTTGCATAAATAGTTTTTTAATCATAATAAGTGAAATTTGACTCAAAACACAGCAAAACTTTAATACAAATTTAAGAATGTCAATGTTCATTTTCGAAAAAGTCGGTTCAGGATTAGGGCCAAAAATCGATTAAAAGTGACTTCAAGCCTCTAAAATTGCAAATTTGAAGAAATATTTTATTTCGCAAAATTTAATTTTTAGTAATGCACTTGGAGTCATTGGATTATTAAAATTAAAACTCCCCACATCAGATATTTATATGTAAAGGCAACAAGAAAAATGCAGATAATTAATGAAATATTAGTCTTTTTCAGGTATAATTATTGTTTGTATTAAGCCTCACCATAGAAAGCAAAAGCAAAAACAATGTCAAAGAATCCTGAAACATCACAATAAGGATTTTAAAAGACTCAAAAGGTATTTGGGATCTCAGCAGTTATTATTATTCTGGGCTATCAAACAAATTGGGCTTTTTCTTTTAGTTTTTATGTGAAACGTATTCCAGATTGAAAATAATAATAAAAGTGGTTTTAAGAGAATGTTTTTTCACAACTTGATCCTTAAACGTCAATATAGTGGGTTGTTTCAATTCAACCTTAACGATGCCTTAAACAAATCGCTTTAGGTCGATCAGATGGAAATAAATGCCAATTTCACAATGACACAAACAAATACGTACACAAGTAGGTTGATTGATATTGAATCTCTTAATGATTGTCATGCCGCTATAACAAAAAGAGAAATATGAAACTAATAGATCTGGTGTCTCTAGATATTTAAAATTGTAATAAAATATTTTTTACGTCACACAAACAAGTTAATAGCTCTAATGAATGGTGTCGTCACTCATCTCATTGATATTCATGTTGGCTCTCGGTTATTAAGACCGAGCAAACTTGGTGTTTACACGTAACATTTGATGAAAAAACTTAAGTCTGATGGCCTATAAATGGGTAAATACAAATTGCTAGTACTCATACCGTAACGCAATGTATTATAGAGTCTGCTTAAGGTAGTTTTTTCCTGAAAAAAAATTGAGACGTTTTGTGTTAATTAGATTCTGTCTTGCAATAGCTACGCTAGGAAGCGCAATTGATATTACAGCCCAAGCCGCCTATTAACAACTCTTGTCAATCCTCAAATATGGCCAGCTCCAATGTGTTTTCCATACGGCCAAAATACGTTTTTCTTTTTTATTCTAGCTTTACTGACTAAGGTCGCGTACGTATTCTTGACTTACAGAAAAAAATAAATTAAAAAGTAATAAAATACAGTTTTTTGTCCTAACTCTACTGACTAAAGTCACCTACGTTTTTTGTCTTTTAAAAATAAATGATTATTTTTTTTCTGATGCATTTATTTTTGTGGTATTATGCTTGACTTCAAGTATAGCCTGACCATGCTGGCGCGCAGTAAATAAACAAACTTCCCGCTGAATTCTCGATAGAAATCCTTCTGATTTATCAGAAAAATAAGTTGCATACAGTTAAGTGAATGCAAAATAACGGACATTTGTAGAATAGTTCCTCTATGGACAACTTACCTTTAACCTTTCTCTTTCGTTTTTCAGGCAACTGAAAGCAGAATTGCTCAATCTTCGCCGCAAAGGAGCCTTACGAGTGAGTTTAGACTCGGCGGACGTCCCTCCGGACCCGGACAGGACTTGCGGGAGGTGTCGGGTGGAACTCGGTCGCGTGATCAACAGAGGAGCCTACTGCAGCTCCTGCAGGCTGAGAGTGTGCAAGGCATGCAGGGAGTACAATTTTCGAGCTACGGATTGGGTTTGCGTCGTCTGCTATAAACGAATGTAAGTAATAATTATAATATAGTATTTGTTTCATAAGGAACGAAATTGTCACTTTTCTGGCGAGCAAGGCGAGTTACGATTAGGACTGACTAGTTAGTTGGATTGAAATGCAGGGTTTGACTGAAATTGTAAATGGGAAACGAAATTTCAAATTGATTGACATTTAACAACTGTATAAATAATAATATTAACTAACAAACATAAATGTAGTAAATTTAAAATTTCTACAAACATATTGACAGCTGACAGCTGGAGGAGAAATCTAGAAACATCTTATTTCTTTTTTTCCACTACTAGCTTTAATACTGACCGTTAAAGGCCAGCAAAATGACTGTAAAGTAGGTTTTCTTGTTTTGTTTATAAAACAATTGAACATTAGCGGTCTATAATGACAACGTTATGGCCGATTATTTACCGGTAAATAAAACTGTCAGTTGTCAGGAGCATTAGGCACCATGATATCGTCATAAATACCATTTTGTTTATCAGTCTTTTTATCGGTTGCCACGGTAACGAAGCCTCCATATGGATTGAAGCACTGCCACCTAGACTATAAGGCCGTGAAGCAGACTCTGTGACGTCACAGTCGTGGTCCAAGGTCACCATTTGAAATGGATGGATTTTCATATGATTTCGTGTATATTTTCCGTGATTTTACTGTGATTATTCGGTTTTTTAATGAGAATTTTGTTTTTAATGAACATTACTGGACTTTAGGAAACGTATTAAAGTTTGTGCTAAATTCGGAACTATGCAATTTACACACAGTTAAAAACTGTGAAAATGCCTTACCGGTGCTGTGTCGGGGTGCAACACAAACTTAAAGAATGGACCTAAAAAATCGGTTTTTTGGTTTGTCAGGGATGAAGATTTAAGAGAAAAATGGATTAGAGCCATTAAAAGAGAAGATTTCGTGCCTGGAGAACATAGTAGGGTACATTTATACATAAATAAGAGACAAGAATTTTAGAGAAAGTTAGGTTATCCCTCAGATTTCGTTTATAAACAAAGCATGAATTCCATGAACTTTGTAGAAAACTGGTGTTTTACGTATGTGAGGTGCATTTTCGCAAGGATGAAGTACAGAAAAACTTTTTTTTTATAATGAAGAAACCAATCAGACTTTGCAATCCCCTTTAGACATTCCAAAATTGATCTGTGGTAAGAACTTATTACACACTTAACTTATGCTTATAAATTATATAGTCTCCATTTAATTATTAAATCTGTGAGTAGGAAACAGATCCCTTGAAGGGATACTTTTATTTATTGAGTTGAGAAATGAACTTGTACCATACCAGTCATATTCCTAGGAAAAGCAGAGGATAATAAGGTAATGATGTCAACATTTTTGTCTCCTGTAACATTCATTCATATTTTTTTTAAGTCTTTTTTACACTCTTTTACAGTCTCAAGCTGCTGTGACTTGGATGCATTGTTGTATAAGCTATACCTTCTAAATAAAAAACGTATGTTTCTTGAATTAACTGTTTTATTTTTTATTGTTAAGGGCCAAATGTTGTAATAATCAATACATGTTTTATTTGTGTGGGTTTATCCAACTTCTTAGTTGTAGTCATAGTAACTGTATTCTCAATTTTCGCCCATACAACCCATGTAAACAAAATATCCATAGCCAGGCTTGATATATGGGTTGTAATGGATGAAAATTAGGAATATGATTACGACTGTGACTAATAATAAGTTGAATAACCCGGAATTTACTACAATGAAAAGTTGTTGGCAATTTAATCTTACATAATTACCTATAAAAAGAAAAAAAAACAACTTCCTGCAGATTACAGCATTTTGCACTTCCAACACATCACTGCATACAATTTTATTACTTTGAGTCCTTGCTGTTATTACACACACTAGCACTCAAATCCTCTCGAAGTTGGGAGGAAGTAGGCTCGATACATCTCAGTTTGTGGACGTAAGTAGGTAGGTACTTTCTGGACACTGGCACTTTCCAACTACTATTGAGTTTCTACCATTTTGACTGTGAAGAACTTCTATGCAGGACATCAAGTTTTTGGTATAAATGGTAGGTATATGATGATCTCTTGCTTATTCCTTTAAGAAAAATAAAAGTTAAAAGATAATGTAATTCCTAAAGGTAATTTCTAAATTTTTAACAGAAATATGAAGTTTAGTGAGTTTGATCTTAGTCATGTAGTACATTTACACCACGTGGACCAAATTAGACCAAGGAACAAATTGAGTACCTAATCAACTAGAATCAAAGTTTTTCAAAGAACAGCTGTTTTAATTATAAATGGAAGCTTTAGCCCTTTTCCGAAACTGCAATCCAATTCCAGAATCCAATTTCGGGCTAAAGTGTTTACACCATAAAAAAGACTGTTTGATCTACCTCCTTTACTCTGGACCAAATATTTGATCCCCAGTGTTTAGACCATAGTGACATCATTTGATACTTGGACCAAATGTTTGGTCCATGCAGTGTACCTAAACAAGTAAATGTAATACATGGTCTATATAGTAATACGTTGACAGCAAATAAATCTGTTTATGTAACAAATTTTAAAATTGGTAACAGGGTGTTACATAAAGGAGCTACGGTTTTGTATAAAAGAATATAAATGATTAGAAACTCTTTTTGCATTTTTTGCTCTGGGTGAAATAACTCTTGGGAAAAAAAGATACACTCTTAATAGGTATATATTAAAAAGTTAAATGGAACCCTCTATACTTGCCCACTGGCAAGTTTACTGTTCTAATTTATAGACTTCAGTCTGGCCTTTTTCAAATTCAGGAATCAGGATTAGTCACTGAGGCTAACATAACTCTTTTTATGAAACTATGTAGGTACTCTGTATTTTAACTTACCCTACTATTTTCTTCAGATATAGATTAGCTTACATCCATTTTTTCTTCACACCCTCATTCCTTTGAAACCAAAAAACGGATTTGCTAGACCTGCTTACATTGATTTCGCACCGTGACACCGAACCACATTTGAGAAATTTTCAACAATTTTAAAGCACTTGTTGTTAGTCTAAATTCAGCACTAGTTGCAAGAAATGTCCTAAAGTCCGGCACAATTTATAAAAACAAAATTATGAATACAAAATGAATAATATTAGTCGCAAAGTCGAAAAAAATATTTGAAATCCATACAATTCAAATGGTCTGACACTAGTGACCTTGGACCACGACTGTGACGTCACAGCTTCTGCTTCACGGCCTTATGGTCTAGGTGGCAGTGATTGAAGACGCGCCTGTTCTTAGTAATAAAATATGCGGAGTGGTATCTTACTAATTTAGGCAATTTTCTGTTGTAGATTTATTGAGTCTAGTAGTGGAAACTACTTATGACCCTCACAACGAGGTTGTGAACTACTTATGACCCTCACGTCTTAGATCCCTTAGCGCTCCGTGCTTCGGGATTTAAACTTGACGTTCGGGTCATAATAATGTACTTGACAACCTTGATTTATAATATACTGTTGGTGAAGTTAGCAGGATTGGGACAAATAATGCACCTCTTCTTTATTCGAAAATGGCCGACGTTTCGACTATTTATTTAGTCTTCATCAGGGCTAAAACCCAATAAATTAAATGGTAACAAATCCCTGGTCCCAACATAAAATTGTAAATAATGTTTGCAAATTGTAAAACAACTACAAGAATTAACATCTGACAATTACCGACAGTACCAAGTAATTAGTTAACATTAAGGCGTACATTACGGAAGAAAGAACTTACCTATTCTCACTTAGAGAGGGTAGTCAGTTAAAAATCTATTCGTGATGGTTAAAATAGCAAACTCCATTCGATTGTTCGGTGACCCTGGTATTTTACGCTCGACAAACTACACGTCCGCTGCATAAGGTACAAAATTTGCGAATAACAATATTTGCTTGGCACTATCGCCCAATATACAGATGTAGTACGCTCATGACGAAGGGGCCGCTATCAAGTGTCGATCACTTTAAGTTTCCCAGCCAACAATCCAGATGGAATGTTGAAAACAATTATGGTATGTCCATTCCGTATTCAACATTTCCCTTCTGTTAATTTTTTCTTTTATGTTTATTATGAAGTCTTAGCAGATGTTCGTAGTGGCTGCTAAGGCCTTGTGTGTCGTTTCTAAAATTGACAGTGTTATTTAATTTTATTTGTATCATTTCCGAAATGTTGCGTTTTTTTATAATTATGTTCCCGGTCAACAATGGAAACTTTCGAGAAATCAATATTATGTGCGGTGACAAAATGATGATGTGCCAATGCCGTCGTCTCACCCCTCTCAAGACTTCCATCGCTACAGTCGTATTTATGTTGATATATTCGGTTCTTGAGGTATTGGCGAGTTTGGTCCACGTAGCACGATTCACAATCAGCACATGAAATCATATATACAATGTTCGAAGCCAAACTGTGTGGTGTTTGATCTTTCAAAGAAAAAATTAACAGAAGGGAAATGTTGAATACGGAATGGACATACCATAATTGTTTTCAACCTTCCATCTGTATTGTTGGCTGGGAAACTTAAAGTGATCGACACTTGATAGCGGCCCCTTCGTCATGAGCGTACTATATCTGTATATTGGGTGATAGGGCCAAGCAAATATTGTTATTCGCAAATTTTGTACCTTATGCAGCGGACGTGTAGTTTGTCGAGCCTAAGATACCAGGGTCACCGAACAATCGAATGGAGTTTGCTATTTTAACCATCACGAATAGATTTTTAACTGACTACCCTTTCTAAGTGAGAATAGCCCTGAAGAAGACCTAAATAAATAGTCGAAACGTCGGCCATTTTCGAATAAAGAAGAGGTGCATTATTTGTCCCAATCCTGCTAACTTCACCAACAACTTACAACTTAATTTATAATATACTATTATTTTTATTTTCTGCTTTTTTTGCGTCATTCAAATCAACAATTTGCGAGGAAAACCTGATTAAGTAATTGGATCTTCAGTCCGATTGAAGAAAATTCTTTTTTCAATCGGACTAATCTATTCTCCCCTATATAAACATAATTAGCTATATTGTAAATAAGTTTATGACATCTAATTTTCAATTTTTGTTTCATTACAAATAGTAGCTCATGGTCTATAGAACTGATTAAAAGAAAAAAGTTTTTGGATAAACCAATTTTCACTGAGAAATAAGAAAAACAAAGTAAATGTATGTCGCGATTGATGCGAAAACTCTCCAAACTGACATTAAAGATGGCAGTATATTTACAGTGATAAAAATTAGGTGCAAGTATATGCGGTCACACATAGAAATAAAATAAAACAAATCTGTGTAAGAAAAAGGGCACATAGATGACCTCAATGGTACTCCAGTTAATCTAAACTAACATAAACAAACCTGGATGGATAACTGAACTAACTTAACTAAAGAAAATAAAACCTGAGCTAACCTAAACTAACCTGAACGGATATCTGACCTGGTCGGACCTACGTTATAACTTTACCTCGTGGGCTTCTTCGAAGCCCACACTTATGTATTAGCCCCCCGCCCCACCCTTAAGGCCCAATAAGAACGGGTCCGGCTACGGTAGTTTGTTTTGCATCTTAAAATGGACATTTAAGGAGAGCAATACATCTGCAGCATAAAGCAAGATCTCAGATAATAATTAGTACGGTCTTAAATGGTTAATGTAGGTATTAAGAAACACTTTCTTACATCTTTATTCTGCCCACAATCTTCAGATATAAATCTTGGCAACACCCCTTAAAAAACGTCAAGAAACTTCATCTTTCATTTGTCAACATGCAGGGATGACAAGTGAAAGATGCAATATGTACGTTGCACTCAAAAACGCACATGTATTGTATACATGAGAGTACACAAGTACAATTAACCAAAAACTAGTACAATCAACAAACTTGGAGAAAAGCGAGCCTGAGGCCAGCGTCACCCAAGATCTGTCAACTCTATAGGTTACCTCTTTTCTCAGAAAAATAAAGAAGGAGCTATTGTGACGTCATGAGAATTCACGGCTGACAATTTTATACTGATTTAAATGAATGATTTATCAGAGATGCCTTATTTTTTGAAAATTTAGGGTGTTAAATGTTAATGTTCGGTAAGTACACTTAATTATTATAACTTTGGGATTTATTTAGACTTACTTTACACCATGCAAGGTAATAGTTTTATTCAGAATACTTCTTAAATATCGGAAATAAACTTGACAAGACGGCTAGGATAATAGGGTTAGAATTAAGTCTCATTAGGTGATAGCAGAGTTAAGCAAAGACAGCAACACAAGGTTTTTTCCTACTTTGCATTTTTTGTCCCGACTTTTAAAACGATCGAAAATTTCATATTGTTCATGTTCATGTGTTGATTGATATAACACATATGATAGCGTATAAAGCAGAAAATTTATAAAAATAGGCTTCATTCTGTAATATGAAATAATGTAGGAGAAAACTTCTTGGTTTCAGCACACAAAAATACCAAAAACCTTAACAAAACTCTTATTTAATAAAAAAAAAATTAGCCCAGGCTTTACAAAAACATAGGGAAAATGGCGGAACTGAATTCTTGTGACGTTGACTGACGTATACAGGTGCTTCTCTCTCTAAGAAATGAGGTAACCTGTAAAGTTACCTGATCTTGAGCGTCACCTAGAGCGGAACCAATTTAAACTAATTTTACTAATTAAACAGCTCTTAGAATTACGCTAGTTTCAAGGTCAGTCGGCAAAATGTTCAGTTAATTTCAACTTTGGTGGAGCCATGGCAGCGGAAAACGTCCTAATTTTGACACTTATGACATTTCAGTTTTTTCTTACTTACCACTACATTTTGATATGCCTAATTAATAATTAGCTTCCTTCTTTATATAGAGCATCTTACATTATTAGATATTTAGGATCGATTTTTTCGTTGGATTCCATTTTGACGCACTGTAGAAGTATCTTTAGATCTATTCGATTCTTCATTTCGATTTAGTGTCATTAAATAAAAATAAATTATAAAAAGCTAGGTTAGAATTACAGCTCTGACCATTCCAGGCGCATGCTCAAAGAAGAATCCAATATAAAAATCGAATCCAAATAGATTCCGTCCCATTCCTTAAAATCGAATGAGAATTTCGAGAGATAGATCGAACCGAACCAGTCCAATGTAAAATCGAATGATGTAAAATCAAATATTTCGGCTTTTCATTCGATAAATTAAAAGTCGAATGGGAAAATCCAATAATGTAAAGTGCACTTTAACTAGTATTCAGCCGTAGTATTCAGAACCCAAAGTGATATGGATGTAAAAGAAGTAAGAGCCCAAATTTTCAAAAAGTATTTTGTATTATTTAATGTAGACCCCACTAAAAAAGCAAAGAAATTTTCTGCAAACGTTTTTCTTTGTTTCACTAACAAACTAACTAACACTTTTTTGTTTCACAAATTTTACTTAAAACTTTTAAAACTATTTACAGCTTTTTCTGGCCCTTTAAGTTGAAACAAAAACAATCCCCTCAGTACCATTATATATGCTACATGTGAGGCCGCCGTCACATACAGCGGAACGGAACGGAGCGGAACGGGCAGAAATGTCAATAACGTCATTACACATGTCAATAACGTCATTACACATGTCAATTCCCATTTTAGCTTTTATCTGATTGGTTTAAATTCAACTGTCAAATTACGCTCCGTTCCGCTTTTAACCAAATTCCGCTGTATGTGACGTCGCCCTGAGGGCAGAATTTGGTTAAAAGCGGAACGGAGCGTAATTTGACAGTTGAATTTAAACCAATCAGATAAAAATCTCCTAAAATAGGAATTGACACGTGTGATGACGTTATTGGCATATGTAATGACGTTATTGACATTTCTGCTGCGTTCTGTTCCGCTGTATGTGAAGCTTATGTGAACGGAGCAGAAATGTCAATAACGTCCTTACACATGTCAATTCCTATTTTAGCTTTTACCCTTTTAGCTTTTAACCAAATTTCGCTGTATGAGACGTCGCCCTCACGGTACCAAAAAAACGCATAACGCGGAATGACATGTTGAATGACGTTTTTGACATCTCTGCTCCGTTCTATTCTGCGTCATGTGATGCAGGCCTCAGGAGCATGACGAGCAATCGGAGCAAGTGTCACTGTCAGAGTTGGAGAAAATGTAAAATTATTACAATCGAGCTAACCTGGAGACCCCTTCCTGTTTTACAGTTTTGGCTCGACGTGGGAACCTTTGAACTGAGCGCTGGGGCTCCTAGCCCTTAGCTGACCTAGCTCCAACTTCTAACCTAACAAAAACCAAACACAATCGACAATCAATATCCGGTCCGGCCTTAAGTTGCTATGACGCTTGTACGTGTGCTGACGAAAAAATTACGTTAGGGGAACCTTTGAAGCGACGAATTTCAGCCCAAAAAGGGGGACTATTTTTAGGAAACCATCGGCATTTGTTGGCTCTGTCCATATCTGGTAGGTCATTGATTATTACATATTAGTCAATGATCTAGAAGATATGGACACAGCCTATAAATTACGATATTTTCCTAAAAATGGTCCCTTTTTTTGGTCGAAAGTCCGGCACTCTTAAGCAGGTTCCTATGACGTAATGGGGTGGCCAGCGCACGTCATACAAGCGTCATAGCAACTTAAAGCCGGACCGGATATTAATTGTGTCGATTGTTTTTGGTTTTTGTTAGGTGGGAAGTTAAGTTTTAGAAAACCTTGGAGCTAGGTCAGCTAACGCGCAAGAAGCTCTAGCGCTCTAGCTAAGAGATGGATATAAGTTCGATGTTCGTTTGGATTGGAAACAACAAATAATAAAAATAATGACAATGACAACTGGGTTGCAATAATTTGACGTAAGACGTTATGACGTCACTTACGACGGATATCGTCACTAGTTTAAAGGTTCCCACTGCTAAAAAGGGGGGCCAAAACAGGAGAGGGTCCCCAGATTAGCTCCATAATATTAGTATATATAAGATAACAAAGAAAAATAAAAATAGTTGAAAATGGTAAAATTCACATATTTACAATAAGGCAAATGTGCCAGTCTAAAGTACATTCTAAGGATCAAAAGTAAAATACAGTCGCCGATACGGGTACTCTTTTTTGCCTTCCTGTAACAACTATATTCATCAAGTAAGCGTTGGAAATTTGACATTGACATTTTTATTGTATCTTCTCAATATGTGACGAAATGAGATAGGTATAAAAAAAATTAAATTTCAGATATAACTAAATGATAAAAATAAGTTAATGAGGTATATATACTTTACACTCAAAAAGGTACATTAGAGTATACAAGAGTACACACGTACAATTAACCAGAAAATAGCACAATCGTACAATCCACAAACTTGGAAAGGAGCACGCCTTAGGAGCACGACGAGCAATCGGAGCAAGTGTCACTATCAGAGTTTTAGGAAATAATTATTACATATTGGTGGGTATAACATAACAAAGGAAAAATAAAAATAGTTGAAAATGGTAAAATTCACATATTCGCAATATGGCAAGCGCGCTAGGCTAAGTACATTCTAACGATAAAAAGTACAATATAGTGGCCGATACGGGTACACTTTTTTCCTTTCTATAACAACTCTAGTTGGTCAGGAATGTTGCACCTTAGTACTTTGAACTCCAAAAACGCACATTTAGATATATGAGAGTACACAAGTACAATTAACCAAAGTTAGTACAATTTCTCTCCAAACTTGAGAGGAACAATATTCAGGAGCACGACGAGCAATCCGAGCAAGTGTCACACATGTGTGACATAAGTCAGAGTTCGAGGAAATCAACGAGCTAGTATATTACATCTGGAGAAACACTGTTTTACAGTTTTGGCCCACTTTTTAGCAGTGGGTACCTTAAAAATGCGGCGATATCGGCCTGGACGCTTATTCTATAGGAAAGAGTGAAAGTGAGAATTGCTGGCATATGGAATTCGTCAACAGCATTTTTTGACCAATCAAGGTTGTCAAAATTTTCACTTTAAATAATTCGAAATCGCGATTCGGCAATTGATGTGCTATGACCATGAAACTATGTAATTTTTAGAGAAAAGTCGGCATTTCTTTGCTCTCCATATCTCCTAGGTCATTGGAGGAAATAATTATTATATAGTAGTAGTGGATATAAGAGAACAAGGAAAAATTGAAAATAGTCGAAAATGGTAAAATTCACATATTTACCATATGGCGAATGCACCAAGCTAATGTACATTCTAACTATAGAAAGTACAAATTAGTCGCCGATACCCTAGTCATCTCATCAGTCAGTTGACTAGCAAAATAACGCGAAATGTAATTTTTTTATTAATACATAATTTTTACTTTTTAAAACGTTTAAAATCCTAACTTGCATTATAAATATTAAAAACTACTAAGTTTATAAGCTTTGTGTATGTTGTGGCCACAAAAGAAGAAAAAATCAGGACAACTCCAAAGTGAGTAACGTATTTTGATATATCCTTATTTTTGTTCATGGTTTTTCATAAAACTCAACCATCCAAGATTTTTTTTGCTTAAATCATAAAAGTGTTCTTAAAAATTAATAAAAGGATTCTTAATTACCTCGGACTTTGCTGCTAATAATTAAAATAGCAATTCTGTGCTCTCCTTGGATAAGTTCCTTGTGGCGTTCAATCCATTATACTGTTAATGTTTCAATTCACACCTATTTTTCTTCATTTAACGTTCATTTAATTGTTGACTATTTTAATAATAATTAAATCAAAACTTAGGAATAAACATGACAGTTTATTTGATAATGGCCATCAAATCAAATGCTATAATGGCCGGATGTGGCAGTGCCGGTGCCGGGGCCGATGTTTGCTGTAAGTCAGTTGAAATTATTTCTGATTTTAGATGCATAGATGTTTGCAGAGTTATTTTTTGTTTCAATAAATTAAATACAGATTATACTCGATGTTTTATAGCCAAAAGAATTGCAAATAAATAGTTCAAAACTAACTTATAAAAATTACTTATGTCGTTCTATGAGTAAAGTAAGTCAATTGATTAACGCGTCAAATTACGAGTTTCGAAATCAGTGTTGCCATACTTACTCCGTTCATAGTATTACTACTCCTTTTTATGTTAATTTACTACCCTGCTCCAAATAGTCCTATTTCCACGTTATTGACATTTCTGCTCCGTTCACATAGCTTCACATACAGCGGAACAGAACGCAGCAGAAATGTCAATAACGTCATTACATATGCCAATAACGTCATCTCACGTGTCAATTCCTATTTTAGCTTTTATCGGAATGGTTTAAATTCAATAGTCCACTTTAAGTTTTAGTTGTACGAGGATTTGCTCGAGAAGAGCTAACCCACAAATTCCCAATCTCCGACGGAATTTGATTATATCTCTTTTTTTCATGTTTGAAAAGTCAGAAATTAGTTAAATTTCAAGTAGAAAATCGGAATTTAGTTAAATTCCGTATATGTCAGAATTGAGTAAAATTTCGAGTTTGAAATCAGAATTTAGTTAAATTTGCAGCCTAAAATCGGAATTTAATTAAATTCCGAATTAGTTAAACTCCGAGTTTAAAGTCAGAAATTAGTTAAATTGCGACCTTAAAATTGGAATTTAGTTAAATTCCGAGTTAAAAATCAAAATTTGATTAAACTCTATGTAAGTAGGAATTTATTTCAATTTCTTGTATAACATCGGAATTTCATTAAATTCCGTTTTTCTGTGTTTGCAAAATCAGAATTTAGTTAAATTCCGAGTTCAAAATCGGAATTTAGTTGAATTCCAAGTTTGAAATCAAAATTCAGTTAAATTGGGAGTCTAAAATCGGAATTTACTTAAATATCGAATTTGGTTCGATATGTAAGTAAACTGTAAGGAACCAGGTTAAAATCGAAATTTTGTTAAGTTCCGTCTTTAAAGTTCCGAGTTAAAAATCAAAATTTAATTAAATTCCGTGTAAGTAGGAATTCATTTAAATTTCTTGTATAACATCGGAATTTGATTAAATTCCGTTTCTCCATGTTTAAAAAATCAAAATTTCTGGAATTGTAATTTAATTAAATTCCGATTTTAGGCTGCAAACTTAACTGAATTCTGATTTCAAACTCGAAATTTTACTCAATTCTGGCATATACGGAATTTATCTAAATCCTGATTTTTTCTTGCAATTTAACTAATTTCTGACTTTTCAAACATGACAAAAAGGGATACAATCAAATTCCGATTTTATCACGATATTGGAAATTTATTCAATTCCGAATTTAGTTAAACTCCGAGTTTAAAGTCTAAATTTAATTAAGTTTCGTTTTTAAGGTCAGAAATTAGCTAATCGCGACTTTAAAGTTGGAATTTAATTAAATTCCGAGTTAAAAATCAAAATTTATTTAATATCCGTGTATGTCGGAATTTATTTAAATTCCTTGTAAACTTCAGTTTAAACTACAGTTGAAACTTTAGATAAAACTTGGAGTATCACTGAAGATATGAAAAATGGCGTATTAAATGTCTCAGTAAAACTATATTGTTAGGAGTCATAATGAACCCAACTGTCATTTGAATGCTCTGAAGGTGGCAACGAGAAAAAGGTTCTGATATTCTGACAACTCAACCACAGACAAACTTAACTACTACATTCTAATCTTCCTTTAAAAACAGTTGAAGCTTGGAAATTTGACACTCTATGAAAGTACGGGGTGTTCATTATAAAATTGCATCTAGTTGACTGTGAATTGTCAAAAGAAAAGGATGGAGAAACAAAAGTCCATTTATTTTGATTATGTCATCTTTTTCTGTCAAAATTTCATAGCCTGCCAGATGAAGTTTTATAATGAACTCCCCGTATGACGTTCCAACATTGCGCTAGTGGGCGCCATTGGTCATTGACGCTTAAAGACTTGTCAGGACGTCTTTTTGGTGATTTGACGCATCCCCCTGTCACTGTCGATGCTACAGTTGTGACGTCACTGAGATTACTCTACTGTCTACTAATATTGCACCACTTGATATAACCGAAGTTTCGCTACAACCTGCTTGCAAACGTTGTGGTCGCATTAGGGATGTACGATTCGAATCGATATTTATCGAAGATCGATTATTTTTACCAAAATATACGATTAATTTGAATCGATTTAATATGATCGAAAATCGAATTTTGCTTCCAATATCGAAATTCGATTTTTTTCACTTTCAGAGAGTACTCATTTTATTGGAGAAAAATTTTGAATTTGTTAAACTCACATCCCTCTGTCACTGTCCGTCTTGCTACAGTTGTGACGTCACTAAGATTACTCTACTTCCGACCAATATTGCATCACTTGATATAACGTAAGTTTCGCTACAACATAAGTCATTTTCGTTTCACAGGGGTTCTGGTTCCGGTTGACATAAAAATAACAGACCAGCTGATTTTCATCAAAGCTGATTGGTTGAAAATCAGCTGGTCTGTCATTTTTATGTCAACCAGAACCAGAACCGGTGCGAAACGAAAAATGACCCTGGTTGCAAACTTTATGGTCGCATTAGGGATGCACGGTTCGAATCGACATTTATCGAAGATCGATTATTTTTACCAAAATATACGATTAATTTAATATGGTTGAAAAACGAATTTTTTTTCCAGTATCGATGATCGATTTTTTCCCAATTACCTTCTACAAAGTACTCATTTTACTGGAGGAAAATAATGAACTTATTAGACTCGTCTTAACATCGTTATTCGATAATTCGTACATCTTATTGAAGACTGACGTATTTTAAAATTTGAAAAAAAAATTGCAACAAAATTGAACTTTTTTAAAGGATAAACTGTATTTGTAATGTAAATTAATTTGAGACAGTTTTGGCCCAAGACCTGTGACTTTCAAATTATTGATTGTCGATTTTTCACATTTTTTTATGGTTTTGGCCCGAAATAACACTTTTTTATTCCGTTAAAAACCAATTTTTTTGTACAGAATTTTGGTTGGTAAAGGAACCTAAAAAAATTAGGAGTGCTTGGGGATTTGGGAGTTAGCTCGAGAAGAGAGAGGTCACAAATTTCCTGGCAGCAGGCACACATAAGAGAACAGAAAGAGCGAGACATACTCCTCTTAGCATTAGCATTGGTGCCCTCAAAATGATAAAAATGTATCAAACTACTCCGCTGTTGCGTTCATCTACTCCATTTTTTTGTAAAAAATCTACTACACTGCATCTGGCGGCAGTGGCAACACTGTTCGAAATACGTCAGCTAACTTCTCATAGTGATTGGTGTGAGACCGAGTCTACTCTTATCCTTAAATATTGGTTGAAAAAGTAAAGGATGAGAATAGTCTCAGAGCGGGCCCCAAAAAAGGCTATAAAATAAAGATAAAATTGTACGGGGTGTTCATTCTATTCAAAGAAATTTGCAGATATATTATTGAGAGAAAGTTTGTTCCCGTGTTGATGTATATTTTACGTGTTTTCAAGAAAAGAAGAAGGTGTTTATTTAAACCATAACAGCAAACATAACAATAAAATGTCATTAACTGGGTTTATTCGTTCAATATGAAAGTAAGAATGGCTATACTTCCAAGGACAACAGCTCTGTATTATAGGATAATGCTTAAATCCTGAACTTCTGATGAAATCTTGAAATCTGAATCCTAAAACCCGACAACGAATCCCCAACATGTCCGCTTTTTTTTTAGTTATTTCTTTTGTTTAAGGTTCTTTGCACCAAGCATTTGCAACTGCCACCAATTTTGTGGTTGCAACTTTTTGGAGAAGCTTCCATCTCCAAAAGAGTGACCAACATTACATTTTTTTACTTTGTGACGGTTGGGTTCTTGAGTTGTGACTTTGACGAATTTTTGGGAGCTGATGATGACCTAAGAGCCGAAACCAGTTTGCCAAGAAGGACTATTTGCAAGAAACTATTTGTCATCGTGCACACGGCAGTTACCACTCCAATATTGTTTTGAGACGGATTAGTACTATTCAAAAACATCATATTCACTGCATCTATTTGCACATTGCGGAACAAAACACAGGTTTTTTTGTCGCCCCAAGGGGGTCGGAAGGTAAATATTGATAACTCAAACGTTTAAACTTTGATAACTAATCTGCATTTAAATCTTTGTAAACATCTCCATAATAAGTGTGTCGGTGCCTCACCAAACACGTTAAGTCAAGGTAAATTGTGCACTGTGGGAAATTTGCTGGTTCGTTTTGTCGCAAGTCGCAATTATTAGCAGATGAGAATTGAATTGTTACGGATCAATTGACGCAAATGGCCAACAAACGCGTTTTTGGTTCCGGAGAGGACCAATTTTGTTTTCAGGAATTTAGAGATATAAGAGAAGGAACACTTTTCATAAAACTTAATAGTATTATTTATTCAATTAAAAACTAAAGTTCACTCTCCTACACAACATTCAAAATTATTTACTAACGAAATTGAATTAAGTAACATTAATAGAACAAAACGATATATCCGGTGGCATCCGCGCAATTTTTGACCTTTCCAGAGGTGGTTTCGTCGACGACCGCCAAGGGACACATCTTCTGCATAATCACTGGAGAGTTCTGGCACCCTTCCACCACTCCCCAACTGTTGACCACTTGGTCTTCCAATGGGCACAAACTTAGTATGTTCGCCACACAGACGGAAGCTCGGCACGTGTTCGAACCGAAAGGAATAATCTAAAGAAGGAAATGATTGGGTTTTGTTCTGTTGCACCCTTGAAAGCCCAAGAGAACCGAATGGTGTGTCTGACTTTGTTGACATAATTACTGATAATGAACTCAACAAGAAAAGACAGAAAATGGCTTTGTCAGGACGGTGAAAAAGTGTTCCCTAAGAGATTTATTATTAAGCGTTTTCATGGATACCATGATAGTTAGGTACTTTAACACAGATATTTTGTTTCCACAGGGTCAACCTTTCCGAATTAGTTATACCAGTCTGCGTTATGATGGAATATACAAGTGGTGTTAAAATGCTGCGATACCAAAAGATCATAAAAACGCTTTTTCAACATTTTCTATCAGTTAGAGTTAAGAGTCTAACAGTTAAGAAAACTTTATCTCTGATTCTTACCTTGACACCTAAATTGTATCCATCGACCAACGACACGCTGTAGCTGTCTCCTGCGCTCCCCAGACTCAAGTCGGCTTTCGTTTTGGGTCCATCGACTATTTCACCGTCAACAGGAGTGGCAGAAATTGTCGCAGACCATTCCTCTACAGTAAAGGAAATCTGTAGACAAGCAACGCCAATAAAAATGTTGTCACACAATATATGATCCATGTGCCGAAAAAAAAATTAAGATTTTAAATGTAAGGAGATGAAGAAAATAGGTGAATGAGTTATAGGAATCCTACGAACACTTACATAACTGTTTGATAGAATGGTGTACTCAGTAGATTCGACATTAACTTGCAAGGGGGTAGAGTGCACGTTCCTGATGGTCACCACTTTGGCCTCGATGGCAATGCTGAAGACACTTAGTGCCACTAAGTAGAAGACCGTTGAATGCATTATTGTAAAATTTGTTTCTTCACCTTTAGAGACTAATAGCTGAATGATGTTTAGTTCGCTCCATGTCTCAGCTTTTATGTAAATTCTTAATTATTTATTAGGTCGTCAATATTTGAAGAAGGCTCATGGGGTGTTGTTGTCGGATTTTAGATGGTAAATATTTTCGAAAAGCTGATGTTATTCCGGAAAACTCTTGGTTTTAGCAATATTTACGTGGAAGAATATTATTTGTTGTTGAAATTAGTCATGTAGCACCTCTGGGAAACGATTTGGCAATGTTTAAATATTTCCATTACAATGCAAATCTGGAAATCTTCCAGAAATTGAAATTTGGTTTTCTACGTGTTATGTTCTTCTGTTTATCCTGTCTTACCTAACTGTTGGCTTTGATATTGTTGCGAACTCCGGGTTCAATAATTCCATTGTAACATTTAACACCAAAAACTATTTATTTATCTCACAAATACTAACAAGTACAATTCGACTACTAAATAACTCACTACTTAACACTTTATAGCCTTCTATTATCGTTTGGTACTTTAGCTTTGACTCGATCACTGGAGATCCGCGGTTTATTCCGGACTTGTTCATGAACATTGTTAAGCCTCTCCTTGAGCTCCTCCACAAAATTTTCAGAGTTGAATTTTTTCTGGTGGTTTATACGTCAAATCCGCAGGAAGCCTCATTTCCCTTCCGAACATCACTTCCGGAGTATAACCAGTGGCTTCATGCGTAGAGCCTCAATATGCCATCAACATGAGAGTTGGTCCTAATCACGCTGATGATCTGCCATCATTTTAGACAGGTGATGTTCCATGGTCCGATTAAATCTCTCCACCATCCCATCCGACTGTGTAGGCAAAGGAGTTGTCCTGGTCTTGTGAAGAAGTTCCATAAATTTCTGGAAAACAGCCGATTCAAAATTTCGGCCCTGATCAGAATGAAGTTCGAGAGGGACTGCAAATCTGCAGAACATTTCATTTACTAGCACCGTTGCCACCGTCGTTGCTTCCTGATTAGGCAGGGCGTACGCTTCAGGCCATTTAGTGAAATAATCCGTGGCCACCAAGATGCATTTGCTCCCTGACTCAGTCTGAAGAAATAGTCCCGCGACATCAATTGCAACCCTCTCTAATGGAGTAGCTACAGTTTACTGCACCATTCGACCCCGTGATCTCGTTCCAGGTCCTTTTGTAGCCAACAAACTTAGCACTTGCGGCACCAAGATTCGACGTCTTCATGATAATTCAACCAGTAGAACCGCTCTTTAATTTTTGCCAAGGTTTTATTGACCCCATAAATGACCTCCACTTATTCCGTCGTGCATTTCATGTAGTATGTCCGATTTTCTGCTACCAGGAACAACCAACTGACTGACTACGGTCTTTGCCATTCTGACTCTCCCACGTTCTCTTCAGTAATCCATTTTCTATTCTAAGAGAGTGCCATTGGGCCCATAGCGCCTTCAAGTTTGGACTTTTACCATGACATAGACGTATCCTCCTCGTCATCGCAAGTTGCCATTCCTACACGTGGAGAAGAACTAGGCCACCCGTGACGCCTCGAACACCAGGGCCCAAACTAGTGCCTCGCTGATATTCCTAGGCCTTACTAGACGTAAGTGGTATCTCATGTCACTATCGCGAACTCCCTCAATGAACCTTTGATGAGTATGCTAGGTAAATTGGTCTGTCTACGTCCGCCTCAAATTCTTGTAAGGATTCACCTGACTTTTGATGCATTATCCTCAGCTGGGCCTCGAATAAGGTTTCTTTCTGTTCATTTCCAAATCGTAGTTGCAGAGAGTGTACTAAATCTGCAAAATTACTTTGATCAGCTGCCGACAGAGATTGGAGTAATTCAACCGCTTTTCCACGAAGTGCTACCACTAATGATGTAGCCATTAGCTTTCGCAGTTGCCTCAAATTGGGTTTTATTAATTTCCCAGGCCGTAGTACCGTCATAATCGGGAGGCCTAATTTTAGCGTTGGCTCTGCTAAAACTCTCTGTAGACACGTTGTCGTTCTCAAGTTGTTCCCGGAATTTCCTTTCTAGCTCGAGAACCTTCTGGTTGATAGCTTCGAGTCCTTCGTTAACGGATTGCAGTATTCTTTCTTCCAATTGTTGCTCCCTAGCTGCGAGATGGTTCACTAATTCTTCTTTGAACCGTTTCTTTTCTTCCTTTTGTTCTAGATGACGTCGCTCCTGTACTTAATGACGTCTTTCTTGTACCTCTTTTCCTTCGTTATAACGTTTTTTCTTGCTCTTCCTTCTGTTGTTGCATAAGGGAGAGCAGGGTGGCAAGTTGATCCTCCATCGCTTGATGCTGGCTTCTAGTCACTGGCATAAACACGTAAGGTCCAGCAATGAAGCACTCACTTACAGTTCAGAAATATTAGTCCTCAAATTCCCACTGGAATCGCACTTCTGACACCAATTGTTGCAAACTCAGGGTTCAATAATTCCAGTGTAACGATTTAACACGAACACACTATTTATTTATCCCACAAATACACACAAGTACAATTCGACTACTAAATAACTCACTACTTAACACTTTATAGCCTTCTCTTATCGTTTGGTGCTTTAGCTTACCTATAGCTCGATTAAATAAGACTACTCTAACGCCGGCGCTATTTGCCTTTTGTACCAAATCCTAAAAATATAGAAAAACCTAGAACATTCTTAGAAGAACTGTGTTCTAAATAAATAAAGCAATAAATCACTTGTGACAGTCCCCATGTGTAATAATGACGCAACGCCTGGATAGGCCGCGTGCCGTGAAAGTCCAACCTCCAATGTCGCTCCGCCTTGCTGATAATCCACACCCGCAGCCGCCGCTTACCGTAACAATATTTAAAAAAAAGAACATTTATATTGAGAGAAAGTTTATTTCCGTCTTGACATATATTTTACGTGTTTTCAAGAAAAGCAAAAAGTGTTTATTTATACAATAACAGCCAATAAAATATTAATTATACCTCATTCACTTATTTTTGTCATCTTGTTATCTTTGATGTATTTTATATCGATCTCACTCTTTCTTTCATCACATGTTGAGAAGATACGATCCAACGCCTACTTGGTGACCATAATAAATGAATGGTTTATTGGTATATTTGTCCAATATGAAAGTATATAAGTATGGTTATACTTCCCAGGACAACAGCTCCGTGTATAGGATTAAGCATCATCCTGAACTTCTACATTGGCGACCCGAGAACGACCTTCCCTTTTTTTATTTGAAATTTTGTTTTTTTTTATTTACCTCTTTTATTTAATAATCATCAATTATGCAGCTCAATGCTTCTTTTTCAAAATTTCGGTTCTATGCTCAAAGCATCTGCAACTGCAACTAACCTGTGAAGCTTCCCTCTCCAAGAGAGTGACCAACATTACATTTTTTACTTTGTGACGGTTGTGTTCTTGAGTTGTGGTCCCTCAAAACTTTGGGTTCATGTACGTATTCAACGTTTCGACGCTGATTTGAGTCTTCCTCAAAAAGAGACGAATGGTTTCTTTAGCCTCGTTACTTTTGTGACATTTGGGCGCTGATAAGGGTCTGCGTTTAAATCTTTTTAAACATTTCCATAATAAGTGTGTCGGTGCCTCGCCAAACACGTTAAGCCAAGGTAAATTGTGCACTGTGGGAAATTTGCTGGTTCGTTTTGTCGCAAATCGCAATTATTAGCAGATGAGAATTGGATTGATTCGGATCAATTGACGCAAATAACGATTTTCTTACAAAAGGTTTTTAGTTCCGGAGAATACCAAATTTGTTTTCAAGAAATTTAGAGAATCATAAAACGAAGGAACACTTTTCATAAATCTTAATATTATTATTTATTTCAATTAAAAACTAAAGTTCAATCTCCTACACAATACTAATAGAACAAAACGATATATCCGGTGGCATCCGCGCAATGTCTGACCTTTCCAGATGTAGTTTCGTCGACGACCGCCAAGGGACACATCTTCTTCATAATCACTGGAGAGTTCTGACACCCTTCCACCACCCCCCAACTGTTGACCACTTGGTCTTCCAGTGGGCACCATCTTAGGATGTTTGCCACACAGACGGAAGCTCGGCACCACTTGGTCGAACCAAAAGGAATAATCTAAAGAATGAAATGATTGGGTTTTGTTCTGTTGCACCCTTGAAAGCCCAAGGGAAACGAATGGTGTGTCTGACTTTGTTGACATAATTACTCATAATGAACTCAACAAGAAAATAAAGAAAAGACAGAAAATGGCTTTGTCAGGACGGTGACAAAGTGTTGCCTAAGAGATTTATTATTAAGCGTTTTCATGGATACCATGATAGTTAGGTACTTAGGGTATACCTTTCCGAATTGCTTATGCCAGTCTGCGTTATGCTATTACCATGGAATATACAAGTGATGTTGAAACGCTGGGATACCAAAAGGTCATAAAAACGCTATTTCAATATTTTCTATCAGTTGGAGTGACAGTTAAGAGAACTTTATCTCTGATTCTTACCGTAACACCTAAATTGTACCCATCGACCAACGACACGCTGTAGTTGTCTCCTGCGCTCCCCAGACTAAAGTGGGCTTTCGTTTTGGGTCCATCGACAACTTCACCGTCAACAGGAGTGGCAGAAATTGTCGCAGACCATTCCTCAACATTAAGGAAAATCTGTAGGCAAGCAAAGCCAATAAAAATATTGTCACACAATATATGTTCCATGTGCCTTACATAACGGTGTGATAGAATGGTGTACTCAGTAGAATCAACATTAACTTGCAAGGGGGTAGCGTGCGCGTTCCAGATGGTCACCACTTTGGCTTCGATGGCAACGCTGAAGACACTTAGTGCCATTAAATAGTATACTGTTGAATGCATTATTCTTAAATTTGTTTCTTCACCTTTAGAGCTGAATTCTTCACCTTTATAGCTGAATGATGTTTAGTTCGCTTCATGTCGCAGCTTTTATATAAATTCTTAATTATTTATTGGGTTGTCAATATTTGAAGAAGGTTCGTGGGGTGTTGTTGCCAGTTTTTAGATGGTAAATATTTTCGAAAAGTTTATGTTATTCCGGAAAACTCTTGGTTTGAGCAATATTTACGTGGAAGAATAATATTTGTTGTCCCAATTAGTCATATAGCACGTCTGGGGAACGATTCGGCAATGTTTAAATATTTCCATTACAATGCAAATATGGAAACCTTCCAGAAATTGAAATTTGATTTTTCTACGTGTTATGTTCTCCTGTCTTACCTAACTGTTGGCTTTCATATGTTTGCTGTAATCGTCTTGTATATTAATTCCTTAAAAGCTGGACCATATTTTCCCATGCTGTTGGTTCTTTGACCACCTAGTTTGTGCTAACACGTCAAACGTTTAAACGCTTCCCTTTCGTTATGTTTTTAAGCACTTAAGCTTAAAAACATGACGAAAGGTCATGTTTTTAAGGCACTTGGTGCTTAAGTGTAGTGTTGCATTTATGCACTTCAAAACAGCTTTTTTGCTACTCTTTAGAAGTAGCCTGTCTGTCCTAATCTGAAGGTTTTTTGTTGAGAAATAGGTTTTTGAATGATGATTTTTTCTTCTCTGCCTTCAAGGATTGGACATACCAATTTCGGATATCAAAAGACGGCTGGTAAGCATAGCGAATTCGCTTCTGGCTTTGACTTTTGACAACTTGGTAAACAAAATAATTTCCAACTTCTGAAAACTGACTCGATGCTTCACTCCCTGAACTGCTACCATAACTGAAAAATCATCGTCTTTCGGTTGTTGGTTAACTTTCCAAAGTTTAACAACTATTTTTGCAAGTTCCTCTATTTTGAAGTGACTATGACGTGCCATATGATATGCATAGGTGAATACGCAACCATGTCTTTTGTGCATTGGGCAATGTGTTGACCGTTTCCTGGACTGGTCTTGATTCTGCAGATTGAGCTTATTAGAGAAAAGTTTTAGCCTTTCCTTAGTGGTCTTGGTTCGACATTCTTATGGCCAACATGTCATGAAGTCCTAACCGGTCAATGTCAAGAAATCCCTAACCGGGCTTTGTGGAGTTGGTTGTGGGGGTAATCTCAGAGTTCCGTGTTTTCAAAGAATGGTGTCATCATTGGTGGTGAATTGGTCAGAACACCTATGTAAGTTAGCAAAGTGTTGTCGGTCAATCTGCCATCTATTCTTGCTCTTGTTAAACACCGTGGCTCAGAAGGTTAAATGAACCTAGTGCTTATCTTGTGAAGTCTGTAAGTTCCTGGTAAACTTGTAGTATTGCGATGATGGCCTCTAGAATCTTTCCTAGTATCATCCATCAAATGGGGCAGTGCGTTAGCTTGACCAAATTCATCAAACTTAACGTACTAAACATCGAAATCATAGCCAATGAGACGATCTACGATATGGAATTGCAGTCCTCTTGCTGGACACTTGTTAAATTCTTCTAAAATGCTGTGGTGAAAGTAAAAGCCTTCTTCTCAATTCGCTTTTATTCCCTCTGAGTCGAGACGACAGAGTCTGCTCACATTCCCTACAGCTTTCTCAGTTTCTTAAAGGAGAACCTTGCCAATATCCGTCTAATAAGTCTACAAGTATCAACAGCGACGATGAGCTTCTGGTGAAATTTATAGTGAGCTAAAAGAAGAGGTGTCTCTAGGGTCTGTTTTTCTGAAGGCCCCTAAGGAATATTTTAATGTTCTTACCCACTTGACACCATCCCAACGAATGCTTAAGAGAAGGTGTTCACTAACCTCCTAATTTAAGTTTTTCATTGGTTATTAAGAAAAAGCTTAAGGCGGTGGCTCCTTAGAGAATTACAGTGATTCCACTTTGAGAGCAAATACGTATATCATTTTCTAAGAGTATGGTATATTTGATGATCTTTAAGAGCTCACAAATATAATATGGAGATTTAGAGGCTTCCTAAATATAATTGTGGGTTTTAATGACCTTCAACAGTTGAGATTTGGATTGCGGATTGATATTTCTTGGGGCCATAAGTTCTGACAGTTTCTTGGTTACGTTTGTTAGTCTAACAAATACTAATTGAAATGAGTCAACAACAATAATTTGTGTACACGTCACGTCGTATACCTTTGATGCTCAGGCTTTTGACTTAGGCTTGATTCCTGCTGGAACTATAACGGGATTTACATAGATCTACGGCATCGATTAATGACGTGCCATGATGGGAAATGTATTTCCAGAAAATATTTTTTTTTATTCAGAGAAACGCCACTGGGACGATCTGACAGATCGTTATAGCCTATGTATGTGGTGTTAGAGTTTAGTCCCGGGACCTACCTTGGACGCATCAGTAAGGCGCTGTAGACCACTGCTTCATACGTCGGGGTGGGAGTTCATAGTTGGAGCTTGTATTTGAAGACAAATTCGGCGCAGGAAAGGTGGTGTGATGTTATGAAAGATTTCGACTAATGCTACCACCTGTGAGTCGGTGGGTGAGGTTTCGGCGCTGCCACCTGTGAGTCGGTAGATGAAGTTTCGGCGCTGCCACCTATGAGTCGGTGGATGAAGTTCCACCACAATACTCCCTTTCCAGTCACAAGGAGATCGGAGGTTGCATGATGGGAGAGAAGCGAGGCTCATTTGCGAAACTGAGGAGACGAAGTTGTGTTAATGCTGTTTGAGTGAGGTGAGTGACGGAGGATGTGCCAGTGTTGCCGAGAATGGTACCAAGGAGTGATGTGTGTTAGATAATGCCGCGGTGCAGTGAATGAAGAGAATGTTTTCTGGATGCTGCTTGCGGTGGGTGTGAGAGAGATGCTGCTCTAGTAGTCTCCTGTCATTGAAGCGATCCTTGATGGCGATCCAAGATTGCGTGATACTTTTGTCGAGGGTATCACCAATTATGGTATTGTAAATGATGAGCCTTGTGTGGGAAATGTATTCCCAGAGAAGATTTTTTGTTATTCAGGTAATTTTTGTTCCGCCACACCAATTTCTTGAAAATAAGGTTTATATATATAAAATTGATTATGTAGGCTATGCAAGGATGACACTAATCTCTACTAGTGTTGGGCAACAAACCCCGCTTCATCAGCTGTGCTTTAGAGAATACGTGCGTAGTTGTTAATGCAAACAACAATAAGTTGCTATTTGCTATTAACAACAAACCACAGCAAGCTCATAACAACCACAATAACATTTGCTTAAAGAAAACAACTTTCGACAGAACAGAAAACAGCTGTTAACACAAGGTGTTAATAGCAAACAACAACAAATTGCTGTTTGTTATTGACAACAAGTTTATCCCACTCATGATGACTTTTGAGCAAAGAGAATAACAATAAAATCTTTTACACAGCAGCTGACGCAGAGGATTCTCTTTTCAGAAAACCACAAGACACAAAATGTTAATAGCAAACAAACATCAAGTTGCTGTTCGCTACTAAACAAAGAGAACAATATCTTCCACACAGCAACTGATGAAGTTTCTAATAAAGAATGTGTGTGTAGTAGTTAAGTTGCTATTTGCTATTAACAACAAACAACATCAAGCTTACGGTGTTTATAACAAACAACAAGTGCTGTTTGCTGTTAACAAGTAACAAGTTTTGACAACAAACAAGAAGTTTTTCATACTCATGATGACATTTAAGCAAAGAGAACAACATGTTCTATACAGCAGGAGACGCAGAGGATTCTCTTCAGAAAACTACGAGATACAAGGAAATAACCCTTAACATTGCAAACATTTTGACGTTTAAACAAAGAGAACAACATTTTAGATACTGCAGAGGATGCTTTTTTCAGAAAATCGCGAGGAACAAGGTGTTAATAGCGTTCAACAACAAGTTGTTGTTTGCTATTAACAAAAAGTTTATCACACATATGATGACTTTTAAACAAAGAGAACAAGAACATTTTGCACACACCAGCAACTGCAGAGGACTTTGTTGTCAGATATCCACGAGACACAGAGTATTAATAGCAAACAACAAGTTTACAATATTTAAATATGTAATGTAATGTAAATTAACACTATACAATAACAAGTCGTTATTTGCTATTAACAACAAACAACATTAAGCTTACGGTGTTTATAGCAAACAACAAGTGCTGTTTGCTGTTAACAAATAACAAGTTTTGACAACAAACAACAAGTTTTTCATACTCATGATGACATTTAAGCAAAGAGAACGACATTTTCTATACAGCAGGAGACGCAGAAGATTCTCTTTTCAGAAAACCACGAGACACAAGGAAATAACCCTTAACAATGTAAACATGATGACGTTTAAACAAAGAGAACAACATTTTTTATACACCAGAAGTTGCAAAGAATGCTATTTTCAGAAAACCACGAGGAACAATGTGTTAATAGCAATCAAGAACAAGTTGTGCTATTAACAAAAAGCTTATCACACCTATGATGATTTTTAAACAAAGAGAGCAAGAACATCTTGCACACACCAGCAACTGCAGAGCATTTTATTTTCAGATATCCACGAGACACAATGTATTAATAGCAAATCTTTTGTTTGCTATTAACAATATAAAATAACAAGTCGTTATTTGCGACTAACAGCAAACACAACAACTTTTTCCCAACTATTTCCTAACCTGAACAACCATGATGACATTTAAACAAAGAAAATAACATTTTGACACAAGAGTCACTAGACACACGGTGTGTATGGCAAACTTGTGGTTTGTTACTAACAACCAGTAGTCTTTCACACTCAAGATGACGTTAACAAAGAGAGCACAAAAGCTGACGCATAGAACTGAAAAGAGAATCCTCTGCGAATGCTATTGTGTGGAAAATGTTCTCTGCTCAAAGATTAACAATATTCTATAAATACATTTATAGAAAATAACCCTGAAGACCTGAATTAAACGTCTTTTTTTAATCGACAAGGGTGGGTAATTTGTTTTGTCCTAAACCTATAAACCATTCACTTATTATTGCCGTCAGGTAGGCGTTGGAAATCTGACTTTGACATTTTTATCGTATCTTCTCAACATGTGCCGAAAAGAAATAGGTATAAAAAAATTTAGATTTCAAAGGTAAAGAGATGCCAAAAATAAGTGAATGGGATATACTAACCACCACAAGTGTGAGTGCTTAAGGACGCAAAGCATCATCATTAGGAAGCTGCTTTAAGGATGGGAGAAAATTGTCTTTAGACGCAATGTATTCAAGAGAATTATTTAAATGTATGAATGAGGAAAGGCGAAATAAGCACTAAATTTCTAATTTTTTTATATCCTGTAACCTGATCCATACAGTGAGATGGAAAAGGACAAAAACTAGACGTGCTTGGTCAGATTGACTAAGCAATTTTAGGTGCAGGAATCATAATTTTTACTTCCACATGTTACTGTGGAGTCAGGCCCCTGATCTACATACTTCTTTGATCTCCAACCAGTTTGTATCGTTCCAAATTATTCGTTTTGTCAATAACCGCTATAAAGCAGGTGAATCATATTATCCCTCCTGATTCTTACCACCGCTTTATATTGGTTTTAAAGAAGCGAGCCAACAAAGACGGAACACTTATTTGTCAACGCAGCGACATTGTGTTGACATAGGAACAAACCTGGAAAAATTATTTTCAATCAAACAAAAACATTAAACTGTATGTTTATATGTAGACATTACAAACATACATACTTGAGTAGATTTTTGAGGTCAAGTGGAATGTATTGATTAAACACGACGTATGAGTTCTTTATTGAGACCGATATGATTAGGATCTTAGGGATTTGCTAGCTCATTTAAATGTTTGAAATGTGCACAACACCTGATCATCGCAGAAAAATCTAATTAGGTATACAAAGCCTCGTCATGCAGAGGCTAAAGATGTCTCATTCCTAAGAATCTTAGGGATTTCATTTGGTTGAGATTTAGTTGACTTTTATCAAGCCTTTTGGTTCATTTTCTCATTCTATTCAATTATGCAATATTTAACGTTTTTTTGAGGTAGGAAGTTTTTTTTTAATGTGAATCATCAACTTTCCTTATCAACCAAGTAGGCCCCTATATGCAAGTACTTGAATTTTATTCAAGACTCAAATTCATTGTAACGTAGCCATAGATGGAGCTATTATCATTATGACTCAATGTCAAGAGCGCACTGAAACGAACTTCTTAAAACTGAACTTATGTTTATTGGTCCTAATCGAAATGATAATAATTAAATTGAGCATGAACAAACATTTTATGGTGCTCCAAAGTTGATGGTGTACTGGTCGGCCAAACAAGTGAAAGTGCTCTTGTGGTCGTCGTAAGCGTAGCTGTAAGCGTCAGGACAGGCGTTCTTGAATATGGCGGGGTAGTCGGTGGCCCAGTCGGAGCTCTTGCACGTTTCGGGGGTGTTGTGATCACCAGCGCAACAGTACTCGTCCGTGTGGAAAGCGTTACAAGCGGAGTTGCAGGCAATCACTTGGCTCTTTTCGTCGTTGAAGACCTGCAATTCTGAAGGACAAAGGGTGTTGATCTGGTTGCCGCACTGGGCCTTCTTGCAGCTGTACTCGCCACCGTCTCCGGTACCGCCAACGGGTTCTACCTACATAATAATATACAGTTCAGGTTAGCAGCTTAAGTTCAAGCTATTCCATTAAATCAATGGATGTGTAAGACTTACTGAAGCTTCAGTGTTGTATCCATCTACCAGAGAGATGTCGTAGTAGTCGATTCCACCGTAGCCCCTGAGGGTGAATTCGATGAGGGTAGCTGGGGGGGTGCCTCCGGCACCAGCGCATTCGACTTTGTTACCGCAGTCGCCGGTTTGACAGTGATTCGAACTTTCGTCGCACCAAGTCCTGGACCAGAACCTACCCGCCCAGTCGTCAGCAGCAGTCAAGGTTTTCTGGAAAAGTCAATCGTCACTCTAAACGGTGGTCTAAACACTCAACTAGGTACTCACAGATTCGCCTTCGGCCAACTTGAAGCCTCCATTGGACAAGTTCTCTTTGTTAGGGTTACCCTGGATACCGATCCAGATCGGACCTTGGTCCTTGTTGTTGATGACGAAAGTGACCGCCTCGGCGCTGACGAGAAGAGCGGCAACTCCTGCGAGGAATACTGCGAATTTCATGGTGACTTCTTTATCTAAGCAAGATATTTATCTATAAGCAAGATGTTTAAGTACTTGGTACAGAGGTACTTACGTGTAATAAAACAACCGCAATTATGGTTGTCGGAGGCTCGGTTTGGCTTATTTATACTGTTAATGATAAAGCCAATCTGATTAGGTGTCAAGTGTTTTGTTTGTTTTGGTACTTGAACTTTCATATTTCCTAGTGTCTTTTGTTTGCGTCTTGGGAAGAACTATCTGGAAACAATTGAGCACAACAGCTTTCTTTAACTTTTTTTTCAGAGATGAACAAAAAAAAATTTTTCTATGATCTGTTGCTAAGTGATGACCTACGTGATGACCATATTATGAAACTTGGTAGTACACACTACGTAATGATGATAGTTCAATCCTTGATCGATTTAAATCCGATCTTATCTTTTTCAGTTTTTGAGATCACAATGGTGACCCTTGAATTTAGGCCATCGAGCTCATGTTAAACAAGTGGAACTGTGGAACCCAAATCCAAAGTTGTGAACACTGAAAGCCTGAGGTTTAACTATTGCGTTTTGTCTTAGTTCAGTTGGGTTTTTCCTGAAAAATTCTTTATAAAGGACGGATGTAGACCCCGGTGTGGACCTCGTTTTGTTGCTGATTTTAATTTTACTGTGCCACTGTTTATAGTAATATTCGATAAAGCGAAGTAGGCAATGACATTTCTTGGCAATTCCATCGTAATCCAAGAGGTTTCATTCATTCGTGCCTCATTTTTTCCCACCTTCAAACACAAGACCTATATCAGCCATTCACTTATTATTGGCATCAGATAGGCATTGGGAATCTGACTTTGACATTTTTCTTGTATCTTCTCAACATGAATTATACGTAGTGTGTACATAATGTAGTGTCGGGGTGGGAGGTTTTGTTTTAAAGTTACAGTTAAAATTGGAATTCTTCACTCCTTCAAGCTGCCATCATCTACTGTACTGTCAGCTGAAGGTTATACGGAGCTTTAACGTAATCGAAAAATCGGAATTCCAGTGTAAATCATTGAATGCAGCAATCTGACATGGTGGTGGTACAAATAATTGGAAGTTAGATGGTGGTGGTGGTACAAATAATTGGAAGTTAGATGGTTTGATTGGATTAGTACAATGACACGTCTTAGAGCTATTTCTATTGAAGGAAGGTGGAAAGAAGGAAGGAAAGTCAACTTCTTACGGGGTGTTTGGAAAATTTCGGAGTATTTGCAAAATGTTTCTCTTGGTGGTTTTACAGATGGAAGAAACTAATGGGTTAGCAACGTATGTCTTTATTAAGCTGCATCGAATCTTCATCTGCTTCTAGAGCAATTCTTTATAGAATCTACTGCAGATTAGTTTTACAATATAAAGGAAAACGGCTCTCATACAATTTGTTTTGAAAATGGAAGAAACTGTTGGGTTCGTAACTGTTTTTTTTTTATTAAATTGAACTTAGTATTTGCCTTCATCTAGATCAATTCTTTAACGAACTTATAATTATTTATTGCCAATTCCTTGATTATCAACTCAGGGAAAATTGGTTCTCTTTTTGTCCCTTTCTGGTTATTGAAATCCTAGAAAACTGTTGCTTTAGCAACATATTTTTGCATTAAGCTCAGTTTAATCTTTATTTGCCTCTAGGTCAATTTCTTATAGAACTTATTGTAGGAAACTTCTTGATATCTTTGAACTCAAGTTAGAAGGAAAATGTTTCTGATGTTGGTTCTTGAAGATGGGAGCAACCATAGCGTTAGCAAGGTATTTCTTCATTAAGCTTAGTTTATTTTTCATCTGCTTCTGTACCGATTCCTCAGGGAACCTACTACAGAACAATTTCTTGACATCTAACTCAGATAAGGAAAAAATGGTTCTCTTGGTGGGCTGAAGATGGAAGAAACTAATGGGTTAGCAACGTATGTCTTCATTAAGCTGCGCCGAATCTTCTTCTGATTCTAAAAACAATTATTCTTTATAGAATCTACTCTAGATTAGTTTTATAATATAAAGAAACACGATTCTCATATAATCGGTTCTGAAGATGGAAGAAACTGCTTGGTTGGTGACTGTTCTTTTTTTTTCATTAAATTGAACTTAGTATTTGCCTTTTCTAGACCAATTCTTTAACGAACTTATAATTATTAATTGTCAATTACTTAATAATTAACTCAGAGAAAATTGGTTCTCTTTTTATCCTTCTCTGGTTATTGAAGACGGAAAAAAACTGTTGCTTGAGCAACATGTTTTTGCATTAAGCCCAGTTTAACCTTTATCAATTTCTTATGTTACTTATTACAGGAAAACTTCTTGATATCTAAATCAAATAAGAAGAAAAATGGTTTTGTTGTTGATTCTTGAAGATGGGAGCAACTATAGCGTTAGCAAGGTATTTTTTCATTAAGCTCAGTTTATTTTTCATCTGCTTCTATACCGATTCATCATCATGGAACCTATTACAGAACAGTTTCTTCATATCTAACTCAGATAATAAAAAAATAGTTCTCTTGGTGGCTTTAAAGATGGAAGAAACTAATGGGTTAGCAACGTATGTTTTCATTAAGCTGCACTGAATCTTCATCTGCTTCTAGAGCCATTTTTTGTAGAATCTACTGGAGATTAGTTTTATAATATAAGGAAAAACGATTCTCATATAATAGGTTTTGAAGATGGAAGAAACTGCTTGGTTGGTTTTTTTTTCATTAAATTGAACTTAGTATTTGCCTTCTTCTAGATCAATTCTTCAACGAATTTATAATTATTAATTGCCAATTCCTTGATAATTAATTCAGAGAAAATTTGGTTCTCTTTTTGTCCTTTTCTGGTTATTGAAGACCTAGAAAACTGTTGCTTTAGCAACATATGTTTGCATTAAGCCCAGTTTAATCTTTATCTCTAGGTCAATTTCTTATAAAACTTATTATAGGGAAACTTCTTGATATCTAACTCAACTAAGAAGGAAAATGGTTTTTTCGGTGGTTCTTGAAGACGGGAGCAACTATAGCGTTAGCAAGATATTTCTTCATTAAGCTCAGTTTATTTTTCATCTACTTCTACACCTTCCTCAGGGGACCTCAGGGAACCTATTACAGAACTATCTCTTCATATCTAAACCAGATAAGAAAAAAATGGTTCTCTTGGTGGTTTGGAGATGGAAGAAACTAATGGGTTAGCAACGTAGGTCTTTATTCAGCTGCACCGAATCTTCGTCTGCTTCTAGAGCAATTTTTTATAGAACCTACTACAGATTAGTTTGTTTTTTTTTATTAAATTGAACTTAGTATTTGCTTTCTTCTAGACCAATTCTTTGACGAATTTATAATTATTAATTGCCAATTCCTTGATAATTAACGCAGAGAAAATTGGTTTTCTTGGTGGTTTTGAAGATTGAATAAACTAATGGGTTGGCAACGTATGTCTTCAGTAAGCTGATCGGAATCTCCATCTGCTTCTAGAGCAATTCTTTGTAGAAAATACGGCAGATTCGTTTTATAATATGAAGGAAAACGGTTCCCATATAATCGGTTTGGAGATGGAAGAAACTGTTGAATTGGCGAAATTGGCGGTGTTTTTTTTTTTTTGCATTGAATTGATCTTAGTATTTGCCTTCTTCTAGACCAATTCTTTAACGAACTTATAATTATTAATTGGCAATTCCTTAATAATTAACTCAGAAAAAAATTGGTTTTCTTTCTGTCCCTTTCTGGTTATTGATGACGGAAAAAACTGTTGCTTCAGCAACATATGTTTGCATTAAGCCCAGTTTAATCTTTATCTGCTTCTAGATCAATTTTTTAAATAACCTATTACAGGAAAACTTCTTGATATCTAACTCTCTAAATGGGAAGGAAAATGGTTTTGTTGGTGGTTTTTGAAGATGGGAGCATCTATAGCGTTAGCAAGGTATTTCTTCATTAAGCTCAATTTATTTTTCATCTCCTTCTGTACCAATTCCTCAGGGAACCTATTACAGAACAATTACTTCATATCTAAACCAGATAAGGAAAAGATTGTACTCTTGGCGGTTTTGAAGATGGAAGTAATGGGTCAGCAACTTATGTCTTCATTAAGCTGCACTGAATCTCCATCTACTTCTAGAGCAAGTCTTTATAGAATCTACTGCAGATTAGTTTGTTTTTTTTTTCATTAAATTGAACTTAGTATTTGCCTTCTTCTAGACCAATTCTTTAACGAACTTATAACTATTAATTGCCAATTCCTTGATAATTATCTCAGAGAAAATTGATTCTCTTTCTGTCCCTTTCTGGTTATTGAAGTCGGAAAAAATTGTTGCTTTAGCAACATATGTTTGCATTATGCCCAGTTTAATCTTTATCTGCCTCTAGACCAAGTTCTTATGTAACTTATTGCAGAAAAACTTCTTGATATCCAACTCAAGTGAGAAGGAAAATAGTTATGTTGGTGGTTCTTAAAGATGGGAGCAACTACATCGTTTGCAAGGTATTTCTTCATTAAGCTCAGTTTATTTTTCATGTGCTTCTATACCGATTCCTCAGGGAATCTATTACTGAACAGTTTCTTCATATCTAAACCAGATAAGGAAAAAATGGTTCACTTGTCACAAAATGAAGATGAAAGAAACTAATAGGTTAGCAACGTATGTCTTCATTAGGCTGCACCAAATCTTCATCTGCTTCTAGCGCAATTCTTTATAGAATCTACTGGAGATTAGTTTTATAATATGAAGGAAAACGGATCTCATATAAACGGTTTTGAAGATGGAAGAAACTATTGAGTTGGCGACTGTTTTTTTTTAATTAATATGAACTTAGTATTTGTCTTCTTCTAGAACAATTCTGTAACGAACTTGTAATTATTAACTGTGAATTCCTTGATAATTAACTCAGAGAAACTTTGTTTCTCTTTTTGTCCCTATCTGGTTATTGAAGACAAAAAAACTATCGCTTTAGGAACATATTTCTGCATTAAGCTCAGTTTAATCTTTATCTACTTCTAGAGCAATTTCTTATAACTTATTACAAGAAACTTCTTGATATCTAACTCAAGCGAGAAGAAAAATGGTTCTACTGGTGGTTCTTGAAGATGGAAGTAACTATAGCTATATTAGAAAGGTATTTCTTCATTAAGCTCACTTTATTTTTTATCTACTTCTATACCGATCCCTCAGGAAACCTACTACAGAACAATTTCTTCATATCGAAACTAGATAAGGAAAAAATGGTTCTCTTGGTGGTTTTGAAGATGGAAGAAACTAATGGATTACCAACGTATGTCTTCATTAAGCTGCACCGATTCTTCATCTACTTCTAGAACAATTCTTTATAGAATCTACTGCAGATTAGTTTTATAATATGAAGGAAAATGATTCTCATATAATCGGTTTTGATGATGGAAGAAACTGTTGAGTTAGCAACGTGTTTTTTTTTTCATTAAGTTGAACTTAATATTCGTTTATTAAATTTAATTTTGTTTAAAAAATGGATTAAATTTCTTCTAGACAAATTCTTTAACGAACTTATAATTATTACATGTCAATTTCTTAATGGTTCATTAAGAAATTGTTCCTCTTTTCGTCTATTTCTGGTTATTGAAGATAGAAGAAACTCTTGTAATAGCAACGCATTTCTTTATTAAGTTTCTAGACCATTTTATTATAGTCTTTATAGCTATATCACAGCAGCTTCTTAATATCTAACTTGGATGAAAATAAAAGTGGTTCTGTTCGTAGTTATTGAATATGGAAGGAGCTGTTCGGTTAGTAACGTGTTTCTTCATTAAGTTAAGCTTAATCTTCATCAGCTTTTAGACCATTTCCTTATAGAATCTAGTACACGCCTATTTCTTAATATCTAATTTACGTAAGCAGTTGAAAACGGAAGAAACTAAGTAAGATAAGAAGAAATGTAGTTCTGTGAGATGGAAGGAACTATTCTGTTAACAGCGTATTTTTTCATTAAGTTCATCTTCGTCTGCTCATAGATCAACTCCTATATATAAATTTTTTGGTAAGCAACATATCTTCATCAAGTTGAGCTTAATCTTCATCTACATTTAGAGCAAATTTTTATAGAACTTACAACTGGTACAGGCTAGTTTCTTCTGGCCTGTACGCACGTATTTATGCATCAAGTTAAGCTTAATCTTCGACTGCTTTTAGACCAATCTTATCTTAGACAAATTACTTAATATCCAATTCACGTAAGAAGAATGGCTCTCTTGGTGGATCTTGCAGATGGGCGAAGTTGTTAGGTTTGCATACGTCTTCTTGAACTTAATCTTCGTCTGCTTCTAGAGAATTTCCCCATAGAACATACAGTTATTGCAGGCTAATGTCTGAACATGTAACTTAGGAAATAAGAAAAATAGTTTCCTTGGTGATTCAAAAAGATGGAAGAAACTGTTCCGTTAACAATGTTTTTCTTTATTAAGTTGAAGTTAATCTGTCTGTTTCTAGTCTAATATCTTAGAGAAGTTATGACTAGTACAAGCCAAATTCTTCTGAAGATACGGCACTGTGTTTTTTCAGCAAGTTAAACTCAGTCTTCGACTGCTTCTAAATCAATATTCTATAGGACTTATAACTGATACAGGTCGATTTCTTCTGAAGAAATAGTAACGTATTTCTTCATCACGTTTAGGTTAATCATCATCTGCTTCTAGAGCAAATGGTTTTGGCTCTTAATATTACAGACGAATTTCCTATTATCCATCTGAGTTATGAAGAATGGCTCTCTTGGTAGTGATTGCATTGTAGAACTTTTAACTATTATAGGCGAGTTTTTAAATTCGTAACTCAACTTGGCTTGAATGCTTCAAGCCAAGTTTCTTCTGAAGAAATAATAACGTATTTCTTCATCACGTTTAGGTTAAGCTTCAGGTCTTCTAAATCAATTTGTTATGGAACTTATTACAAACGAATTTCTGAATATTCAACTATTTACATTTAAAAGGTATAGATGTAGCAAGAGAAAGTTGTAGATGAATAGCAAGCGTAGAGTGGTTGAGTGGATGTGATTGCAAGCCTACCACCAAAATAAATTCACGGGTTAATAAAAAAGTTGACATTCTAAGAGACTAAAGACTAAAGAAAAAATTCTAAAGGCATGGCGCAGGAAAAATATGTGGGTGAATAGCAAGGGTAGAATAGGTGGGTGGATGTGATTGCAGGTCTACCACCAAATTAGATCACCAGGCTAACGAAAAGAGTGGACATATGCTGTAAGAGAAAATTGTAGGTGGTTGGCAAGGGTAGGCTGGGTGGGTGGATGTAATTGCATGTCCACAACCAAATTTTATCTACAAGCGAACGAAAAAAGTGACTATTGATGGTGCAAGAAAAAATTGTAGATGGATAGCAGGAGTTCAACTGCTGGTAGGTTGTGATTTTATGTCTACCACCAAATTAGATCTAAACTAGTAAAAATGGCAAGTCTGGCACATAAATCTCAAACAGGTTTCCAAAATAAAAAGCTGATTCTGTACGCTCTAAAAGCTTTTGTTTCTACAGAGTACATAACATTTACAGACGCAATCACAATAAGTTAGTAAGTTAAACTTAATCGAATCATCTTAGGCCGCTCCAAAGTTGAGATTGTAATCGTTGGCCAGACAAGTGAACGTACTCTTATGATCGTCATAAGCGTAACTGTAAGCGTCAGGGCAGGCATTTTTGAACATTGAAGGATAGTCGGTGGGCCAGTCGGAACTCTTGCAGGTGTCGGCGGTGTTATGGGACCCTGCACAACAGTATTCGTCGGTGTGGAAAGCATTGCAGGCTGAATTGCAGGCAATCACTTGACTGTGGTCGCTGTTCCACACTTGCAGTTCGCCAGGGCAGATGGAGTTGATATCGGTAGCGCACTGGGCTTTCTTGCAGCTGTATTGCCCGTCGTCTCCTTTACCGTTAACAGGTTCCATCTAAATTAACTCTCATCAATTTCCTGCTACTTACTAAGTTTAGACCCAAAACGCTTACTGAAGCTTGCGAGTTGAATCCATCCACTAAAGAGATATCGTAATAGTCGATACCACCGTAACCTCTGAGGGTGATTTCAATCAGGGTGACCGGAGGTACTCCGCCGGCTCCGGCGCACTCGACTTTGTTACCACAATCACCAGTCTGGCAATGGTTGGATCCATCATCGCACCAAGTCCTAGACCAGAATCTACCAGCCCAGTCATCAGGGGCGCTCACAGTCCTCTGGCAAAGAATCAGTGGTTTTCAATCACAAAACTAAAATATTTGCTACTCACAGATTCGCCTTGGGCCAGTTTAAACCCACCATTGGCCAAGCTTTCTTTGCCAGAGTTACCCAGGATACCAATCCAAATTGGTCCGCCATCCTTGTTGTTGATGTTGAAGTTAACCGCCTCGGCACAGACTAGAAGGGCGGCAACTGCTGCAAAGAACTTTGGTGCTGGTAATGTCATGGCGCCTTTCCTAGATAATTCTTGCCTTTAAATATCCTGGGTTAGTTAAAAACAAATCTCAAGTGGGCCATAGAATTAGAGCGGTAAGTCTGAGACGACTTCATAAAAAAAAAGCTGAAAGTCGAAAATGTTATAAAATGTTCCGACTTTCATTTTTTTTATGAACTTATCTCAGACAAAAGTTTTAAGTCCAAAGGTTTTTTTTATGAACACTCTTTCTTTGAGGCTTAGGAAATAGGTACTTACAGTAACAAAATTAGTAATATAATGGTGGCAGAGAGGCAGATTATGCGCCTTTATACTTCGTTTTGTTAATGGTTTTAATGGTGATACATTAACAAGATAACGTGTTTTTTACGATATTATGTTTTAAAAAGGTGAGGCCAATGGAAATTTTCGACCTTTTTTGCGGATGGTGCTTAAATATGACCTCAAGATAAAGACAATATATATGAATAAACTGAGAATGAGAAATGTATGCGCTTAAGTCATATTAGACTGAAGAGAATATAAAGTAGTCTCAATAAATCAAGGTAATATAAAGTACGTATACCTATACCGATTTAGTAGAAAGTTTAAAGATGAGGCAAATAATGATATCAAGAAAGTAAGAAGAATTTGTGGTCGACCACAAATATTGCTCACAGTATACAGGAAAACAGAAACTAGACAAAAGATTTTCTCGTCAATGTACTTTTTAATAGAAGAACTTACGTACTATGTTATAGAACCATGGAATATACAATGTTGTATACTTTATACTTTATTGCCGATACTGTAGTCATATTTAATTGAATCTTCACACACTACGAAGATTAAACTGTCTATTACCATACGGACGACGCGTTTAAAGTTTTAATTACTTTTTCTAGTGTTGTATTGCCCTTTTTTTGTTCAGTTACACACAGGATTTTTTTATTCATGAGAAACTAAAGGAAACCTGAGTTAGCACAGAAAACAACTGTTTCCCAATTTTCGTATCTCCTCCAGGTTTACTACTAGACACACTCTCTCCTGAACAAATGTACCCATCAAAGTGCGTACTACAGACTTGTTTAAAGGGTTGCCTACATTGAGGCGCCAAAGCAGTTAAAATTAGCTGGGTTTACACCGCAGTAAGCCTTGTATTGCATCAACAAATTTTAACAATCACAAAATAACTAAAATCTAACCTAAAATAAAATTATTAATTGTCGCATATCACAGAATGCAGAATTGCAAGAAGTTTCAAAATTCGTTATGAAACAAAGCAATATTTAGGAAAAACTAAGTTGATGATGGGTGCATGAAAACGAAAGGTTAGATTGTAAATTTGAAAATAGAGGAGTTGAAAAGAGCCAAAAGTGGTTAAGAAGAAGTATCAATTATTTTTAATTATCCTCTTAAATTAAGACTAGAAAAAATTAAAAAGTTTTTTCAAAATTTCGATACCTCTAGACTTCTAATTGCGCAACAAAAATTGATTCTTCAATGTTGCCAGTAATTTATATTTTTTCTGGAAGATTTTTTTGAGTTACAATGTGTAAGTATTTGTCAGTGAGTCAAAGAGACACAGTCAGAGAGACATATATAGGTTGTGGCGGATATTTTCAGAGCTAGAGATAGGTAAGGTTGATCCAAAAATTGATTCTTCAATGTTGCCAGTAATTTCTTTTTTTTTCTGGAAGATTTTTTTGAAAAGTCTAATTTTTGAGTTTAAATGTGTAAGTATTTATCTATGAGTCAAAGAGACACAGTCAGAGAGACACATATAGTTTGTGGCGGCTATTTTCAGAGCTAGAGATAGGTAAGGTTGATCCAAAAATTGGTTCTTCAATGTTGGCAGCAATTTCTTTTTTCTTCCGGAAGATTTTTCTGAAAAGTTTAATTTTTGAGTTACAATGTGTAAGTATTTGTCTATGAGTCAAACAGACACAGTCAGAGAGACATATATAGTTTGTGGCGGCTATTTTCAGAGCTAGAGATAGGTAATGTTGATCCAAACATTGTTTCTTCAATGTTGCCAGTAATTTCTTTTTTTTCGGAAGATTTTTCTGAAAAGTTTAATTTTTGAGTTTCAATGTGGAAGTATTTGTCTATGAGTCAAACAGACACAGTCAGAGAGACATATATAGTTTGTGGCGGCTATTTTCAGAGCTAGATATAAGTAAGGTTGATCCAAAAATTGGTTCTTCAATGTTGGCAGCAATTTCTTTTTTCTTCCGGAAGATTTTTCTGAAAAGTTTAATTTTTGAGTTACAATGTGTAAGTATTTGTCTATGAGTCAAACAGACACAGTCAGAGAGACACATATAGTTTGTGGCGGTTATTTTCAGAGCTAGAGATAGGTAAGGTTGATCCAAAAATTGGTTCTTCAATGTTGCCAGCAATTTCTTTCTTTTCCGGAAGATTTTTCTGAAAAGTTTAATTTTTGAGTTTCAATGTGTAAGTATTTGTCTATGAGTCAAACAGACACAGTCAGAGAGACATATATAGTTTGTGGCGGCTATTTTCAGAGCTAGAGATAGGTAAGGTTGATTCAAAAATTGATTCTTCAATGTTGCCAGCAATTCCTTTCTTTTCCGGAAGATTTTTCTGACAAGCTTAATTTTTGAGTTTCAATGTGTAAGTATTTGTCTATGAGTCAAACAGACACAGTCAGAGAGACATATAGAGTTTGTTGCCGCTATTTTCAGAGCAAGAGATAGGTAATGTTGTTCCAAACATTGGTTCTTCAATGTTGCCAGTAATTTCTTTTTTTTCCGGAAGATTTTTCTGAAAAGTTTAATTTTTGAGTTTCAATGTGGAAGTATTTGTCTATGAGTCAAACAGACACAGTCAGAGAGACATATATAGTTTGTTGCCGCTATTTTCAGAGCAACAGATATGTAAGGTTGATTCAAAAATTGATTCTTCAATGTTGCCAGTAATTTCTTTTTTTTGTCTGGAAGATTTTTTTTAAAAGTTTAATTTTTGTGTATCAATGTGTAAATATTTGTCTATGAGTCGAAGAGACACAGTCAGAGAGACATAGATAGTTTGTTGCCGCTATTTTCAGAGCAAGAGATAGGTAATGTTGATCCAAACATTGGTTCTTCAATGTTGCCAGTAATTTCTTTTTTTTCCGGAAGATTTTTCTGAAAAGTTTAATTTTTGAGTTTCAATGTGGAAGTATTTGTCTATGAGTCAAACAGACACAGTCCGAGAGACATATATAGTTTGTGGCGGCTATTTTCAGAGCTAGAGATAGGTAAGGTTGATTCAAAAATTGATTCTTCAATGTTGCCAGTAATTTCTTTTTTTTGTCTGGAAGATTTTTTTTAAAAGTTTAATTTTTGAGTATCAATGTGTAAATATTTGTCTATGAGTCAAAGAGACACAGTCAGAGAGACATATATAGTTTGTTGCCGCTATTTTCAGAGCAAGAGATAGGTAATGTTGATCCAAACATTGGTTCTTCAATGTTGCCAGTAATTTCTTTTTTTTTTCGGAAGATTTTTCTGAAAAGTTTAATTTTTGAGTTTCAATGTGGAAGTATTTGTCTATGAGTCAAACAGACACAGTCCGAAAGACATATATAGTTTGTGGCGGCTATTTTCAGAGCTAGAGATAGGTAAGGTTGATTCAAAAATTGATTCTTCAATGTTGCCAGTAATTTCTTTTTTTTTCTGGAAGATTTTTTTTACAAGTTTAATTTTTGAGTATCAATGTGTAAATATTTGTCTATGAGTCAAAGAGACACAGTCAGAGAGACATATATAGTTTTTTGCCGCTATTTTCAGAGCAAGAGATAGGTAATGTTGATCCAAACATTGGTTCTTCAATGTTGCCAGTAATTTCTTTTTTTTTTCGGAAGATTTTTCTGAAAAGTTTAATTTTTGAGTTTCAATGTGGAAGTATTTGTCTATGAGTCAAACAGACACAGTCAGAGAGACATATATAGTTTGTGGCGGTTATTTTCAGAGCTAGAGATAGGTAAGGTTGATCCAAAAATTGGTTCTTCAATGTTGCCAGCAATTTCTTTCTTTTCCGGAAGATTTTTCCAAAAAGTTTAATTTTTGAGTTTCAATGTGTAAGTATTTGTCTATGAGTCAAACAGACACAGTCAGAGAGACATATATAGTTTGTTGCCGCTATTTTCAGAGCAAGAGATAGGTAATGTTGATCCAAACATTGGTTCTTCAATGTTGCCAGTAATTTCTTTTTTTTTTCGGAAGATTTTTCTGAAAAGTTTAATTTTTGAGTTTCAATGTGGAAGTATTTGTCTATGAGTCAAACAGACACAGTCAGAGAGACATATATAGTTTGTGGCGGCTATTTTCAGAGCTAGAGATAGGTAAGGTTGATCCAAAAATTGGTTCTTCAATGTTGGCAGCAATTTCTTTTTTCTTCCGGAAGATTTTTCTGAAAAGTTTAATTTTTGAGTTACAATGTGTAAGTATTTGTCTATGAGTCAAACAGACACAGTCAGAGAGACACATATAGTTTGTGGCGGTTATTTTCAGAGCTAGAGATAGGTAAGGTTGATCCAAAAATTGGTTCTTCAATGTTGCCAGCAATTTCTTTCTTTTCCGGAAGATTTTTCCGAAAAGTTTAATTTTTGAGTTTCAATGTGTAAGTATTTGTCTATGAGTCAAACAGACACAGTCAGAGAGACATATATAGTTTGTTGCCGCTATTTTCAGAGCAAGAGATAGGTAATGTTGATCCAAACATTGGTTCTTCAATGTTGCCAGTAATTTCTTTTTTTTTTCGGAAGATTTTTCTGAAAAGTTTAATTTTTGAGTTTCAATGTGGAAGTATTTGTCTATGAGGCAAACAGACACAGTCAGAGAGACATATATAGTTTGTGGCGGCTATTTTCAGAGCTAGAGATAGGTAAGGTTGATTCAAAAATTGATTCTTCAATGTTGCCAGCAATTTCTTTCTTTTCCGGAAGATTTTTCTGAAAAGTTTAATTTTTGAGTTTCAATGTGTAAGTATTTGTCTATGAGTCAAACAGACACAGTCAGAGAGACATATAGAGTTTGTTGCCGCTATTTTCAGAGCAAGAGATAGGTAATGTTGATCCAAACATTGGTTCTTCAATGTTGCCAGTAATTTCTCTTTTTTTTCCGGAAGATTTTTCTGAAAAGTTTAATTTTTGAGTTTCAATGTAGAAGTATTTGTCTATGAGTCAAACAGACACAGTCAGAGAGACATATATAGTTTGTGGCGGCTATTTTCAGAGCTAGAGATAGGTAAGGTTGATTCAAAAATTGATTCTTCAATGTTGCCAGTAATTTCTTTTTTTTTCTGGAAGATTTTTTTTAAAAGTTTAATTTTTGAGTTTCTATGTGTAAGTATTTGTCTATGAGTCAAACGGACACAGTCAGAGAGACATATATAGTTTGTGGCAGCTATTTTCAGACCTAGAGATAGGTAAGGTTGATCCAAAAATTGTTTCTTCAATGTTGCCAGTAATTTTTTTTTTCTGGAAGATTTTTTTGAAAAGTTTAATTTTTGAGTTTCAATGTGTAAGTTTAGTGTCTATGAGTCAAACAGACACAGTCAGAGAGACATATATAGTTTGTGGCGGCTATTTTCAGTGCTAGAGATAGGTAATGTTGATCCAAACATTGGTTCTTCAATGTTGCCAGTAATTTCTTTTCTTTTCGGAAGATTTTTCTAAAAAGTTTAATTTTTGACTTTCAATGTGAAAGTATTTGTCAGTGAGTCAAAGAGACACAGTCAGAGAGACATATTTAGTTTTTGACGGCCATTTTCGAAGCTAGTGATAGGTAAGGTTGATCCAAAAATTGATGTTTTCATTGATGACAGAGTTTTTTTTCTGGAAATGTTTTTAAAAAAGTTTAATTTTTGAGCTACAATGTGTAAGTATTTGTCTTTTGAGTCAGAGGGACATAGATAGCTTTGGCGTTCATTTTCAGAGCAAGTGCAGCTCAGTTAATATCACTTTTAAGCTTCAGGCGAAGCATTAATTTAAATTCCTTTTTTTTTTGAGGTATTGCTCAACTTTCTACTTGGTAGTCTGGTAGGGTCTACTGGTAGGGCAATATTTTGATGAGTAGATATCGTGTTTTTTTTTTATAACAAATAATTATTATTTAACATGTTTTGTATTATACTAAAATTACGTTTCAGTCCGCCGCAATTTTATGACTTATTAAGTTGATTAGTAGAAAGTCGGCATAACGTCCGTCGTGTCACTTAAACACAATGATTAGAGGCTATGGAAATTTATACGTAGATAATAATGGCCGGGATAATTAACGCCAATTTTCTTTACGATGTTTGTACCAATGTGCGTCCAATGCTTTCAAACCGAACACAGTAATAATTAGTTACTCCGGCTTTTATCACTTTTTTAGTTGGTGGAGTGCAATTATTGATCAACGCCAAAACTCGTTATGACATTAATCCACCTAATACGTAATCAATATTTTGCGTTATTGATCATTGACAGTGAGGTTTTTATGAATTATGTCGGACAGCTACAAAAAAACCGTCCGACCAATGCTTTACTACTCATATTAAGTAAGTTTTGAGGCTGATGACGGACAGAGCGCCAAAACCATGTTTAAATAAGAAAAAATGTTTTTTTTTCCATCTACTTGCTAAACTTTACTAACTTGAGAGAGTTCAGTCATCAGTTTTGAAGGAAAAGGTCTCCACCATCTTACAACTTTAAATCAAATTAGAGAGCACAATAAGGATTCCGCTGTTGTAGAGAACCAAATCAAATAAGTCACCAAGGAAAAAGAGAACGTACCTTTGGTTTAGGTTCCGACGAAGCAGGAGTTGTGTGGTGGAGTCGAGGTGGTCTTGTTAGAACTGAAATTAAGGAAATGTAATTTCATACCCATAGGAGGAAGATAACGGAAAATCACCTCCATTATACTTCCCAAGAGAACCACATAATGACGACATTCAATTCGAAATATTCCGGAGGTAAAATAAGTCCCGATCGGATCTCCGGGGGGAACAGTTTTGAATGAAGCCAATGAAACCAGGATACAAAGACTAAATGCCCGCAAAACTGTCCATATAGATATATTGGGAATCTCAGAAACTTGGCGGCCCGACAACGGTATGTGTACTGTCAATACACATACCGTTGTCGGGTACATTTACATATACGTGAAGAAGTTTATGGTCCGCTAGCGCCATAGACTTCTTCACGTACAGCGACAGATTGGCTCTCTTGAAACTCAGCGCCAAACCCGTTAACCTGAATATTATCCAAACATATGCCCCTACCGCAGAGTTAAAGGAACAGGAGATTGATACATTTTATGAGGGTTTAAAAGAACTACTCAAGCTCACCAAAAAGCAAGAAATAAACCTTATTTATAATGGGTGATCTCAATTCCAAAATAGGGAAGGGCAGATCTGGGGACCTAGTTGGACCTTTCGAATTGGGGAGCGAAATGAGAGAAGCGACTGACTACTACAATTTTGCCAAGAGGAGAATATGAAGGTAACTAATATCTGGTTCTGTCTACCATCTCGTCGTCTGTACACATGGAAGTCTCCAGCAGACAAACCAAACAACATTGTGCGTAACTAGATAGACTATATCCTTATCAACAGACGTTTTGGAACCTCTATCACCAGAACCTGCACATACCCAGGAGCAAATGTACCCTCTAATCACGTTTTACTTCTGGCTTGCCTTAAAATTAGAATGACAAAACACAAAAATATAGCCCCGCAAAGGAAAATTGCCTACCAACGACTACAACAAAGACAGATTAGGGATACTGTAAGGGAAGAAATAAATCGGGGGATAGAAACAGTTACAACTAAAATAGAAGCAGACGACGACCTAAGCTTTGTATGGGAAGAGGCTCAAATTATCGTAATGAACACAGCTAAAGAAATAATAGGATATCAGAAATGAGAACACAAGCAATCATGGATGACTGACGAAATTCTTTTATTGATGGATGAACGCAGGAAACTCAAAAACCAATCGAACAGGGATAGCTATCAAAAGGCTCAAAAGGTAATACGGGCAAAGATCACAATAACGAAGAATGAATGGCTGAGGCACGAATGTGAAACAATAGACAATTTGCAGACCCTACACGAGGATTTCAATCTACATGAAAAACTAAAGGAAACAGCAGGAATATACCCGAAAAGAAAGTTCTCTATAATAACAAATGAGAAAAACGAAATCGCATGCGATATCAATGAGCTGAAAATAATAGAAAAAATATTAGAAACCTAATCTCAGATAAAAGAATTCCCAACCAAGATGGGGAGGATGATCTAATAGGGCCCTCAATAACAAAATCAGCGGGTCCCGATGAGATATCGGCAGAGCTCATAAAGCTACTGGATGATAAGGGCATAGGAGTTCTTCAGAAACTCTTCAACAGGATATATGAAACCGGCCAGTACCCCGATCAATGGCTGACATCAACCTTCATCCCCGTGGAAAAAGAGACTAACGCAAGGAAGTGCGAGAATCACAGGCTTATCAGCCTCATGAGTCAATCCTTAAAACTATTTCTCAGAATAATATATCAAAGAATATTTAGAAAGTGTGAACAAAACATCAGTGACACACAGTTCGGATTTAGACAAGGCTTGGGTACTACAAAACTGCCATGATCAGCGGAAGGATGTGTGCATGTTTCGTAGACTTCGAAAAGGCCTTTGACAGAGTACAACACCATAAATTATTAACCACACTGAGGAAAATGGATATGGACGGCAAAGATATCCGCTGCGTAGAAAATCTGAACCAATCTACTCACATAAAAATCGATGGAGAATAAAGTAATAATGTTGAAATCTGCCTCCCCCACTGCTATTCAATTTCTACTCCGAAAATATGTTCCAGGAAGCATTTGGGAATATTGAGAAAGGTATTAAGGTCAATGGAACGTGGATCAATAACATTCGCTATGCGGACGACACCGTTTTGATTGCGGACAATATGTGCGACCTCTAACATCTTGCCAACGTAGTGGGAGAGCACAGTAGGCGAATGGGTCTAAAAATACACGCCAATAAAACAAAATGCATGTTGTTACCCGCCAACCAGACATGTTTAGAAATGCCGGACTAACATCAGATGTCATCAATTGAAAGGGTGAACAAATTTTAATACCTTGGCGTGTGGCTCACTGAATAATGGACATTTGACCTGGAAATAAGATGTTGTATAGAGATCGCCCGCAACACTTTCATGAAATTCAAACGCATACGCACAAATACGGACTTTGACCAGAGCCTAAGAGTGAGTGTTACATTTGGTCGGTGTTACTGTATGGCATGGAGAGCTGAACATTAAAGGAAACCACAATGAATAGAATGGAGGCCTTCGAGATGTGGGTATACCGCAGAATGTTGAAAATCCCATGGACGGCTCGAGTAACTAACGAAAATGTCCTACGAAGAGTGAACAAGGAATGTGAACTGTTACTTATGATCAAGAAAAGAAAAACCGCCAACTTGGGGACATCATGCGGAATACGAAGTACCAGATATTACAACTAATCATCGATGGAAAGATTGAGGGAAGAAGAAGAATGGGAAGGAAAAAGATGTCGTGGCTGCGGATCATAAGACAGTGGACCGGCTTACGAACAGCGGAAAGCCTAATACATACGACCGGGGACGGAATACAGATGAGTCATGTGGTCGCAAACATTCATTAATGAATATGCACAAGAAGAAGAAGAAGCAGGAGTCCAAACAGACGGCTGTAACTCATTTGGTTAAGCAAAACCAAATGAAGGATATATCGTAAAGGCTCCTGACCAAGTCGCCGACTTGCATATTTATGGCAAACCGACGTACCCTGACGTGCAAGCCGATGACAAGAAAAAAGATGATGCAACAAGACAAACATGCCCGAAAAGTTACTTTCTGTAAAAGAAAGATGTTCTGGAAAAGGTAGCTACGGAAACTAAAGAAAAGTTTGATAAGAACCACAATTTAGTTGCTGACCTCAAAAGAAACGTTGACGATGAATGATGGATCGTTATTACAGAAAAAGACAGAGGAGTTTCAACCAGAACGCCCTAAGGAACGCCTTAATCATTTCTAAAACCCAAATCAAAGAAAAATCCGTATTGCTCAAAATTAGTGAAAACTTAAGACGACAAACAGTTTGTACTCAATGATCATGAATTGATGACACGCTTGAGAAAGACGAAGAATTGCAACCACCAGCGAAAGACCCTACAGAAATTGAAGAACTACCTGCAGGAAATCCTAAAGAAATTGACAAGAGAGAGATTAGTATCCAAATCACGACGCCCGATGATAAACCCTTAGAAGCTACAGACCTAAGTGTCGAAGTGCATAGTAAAACAGCAAAAGAACGAAGATGAACTTAGTAAAACTACAGATGTAGGAGTAAAAAATAGAGGGTGAGAAAGAGAAAGAATAAAAAGCTGAAGCTAAGAGTCACATTTCGACCAAACGTTCTTCACTTGCAGAGTGGTCTTGAGGAAGGTTTACGATAAAGTGAAAACGTTGTCTACTCATGGCAAATCTTCTAAACTAACAGATCATCGATAAACTCATCTTTTACATGAGTTTATCGGTACGACAACTTGATATATTTATATCTTCTTCTTGTTGTGCTATATCCGTTTAACGAATGTTAGCAATGATGTTGGCTATATTGACTTTGTTAGCAGCAGATCGAAAGAGTGATTCTGAAGTCTGGCCAAACCACTGTCTCAGATTCCTCAGCCAAGAGGTTCTTCTACTTCCTCGACTCCTCCTGCCAATTATGTTTCCTTGTATAATAAGGTGCAGAATGCTATATTTTTCATGATGCCTCATTACATGTGCAAAGTACTCTCTATATATTATATAGGTTATAGATATATCTATATATATATGGAGTACTAACTATACGGGGTATTCATTATAAAACTTTATCTAGCAACCTATGAAATTTTGACAGAAACGGATGACATAATCAAAGTAAGTGGACTTTTGTTTCTCCATCCTTTTCTTTTGACATTTCACAGCCAACTAGATGAAGATTTATAATGAACACCTCGTATATTTGTTGTAGTGTGGTTGTGTCAACAATCAGTCAACAGTCAAAACAGGTGGACTGGTTACCAGTCCTCCTCCCTTTCTTATTTATTCACTCCAAATAAGCATTCTGCTCGTAGTCATATAGTAAATTTTGCCATCAGCAGAACCCTTTTTGTGTTTAATTATTTTTGAACCACTCATCGCGGAGTATTTATTCAACAATTGAGACTTGCTAGAGTGGAAAATACGGATCCGGTCATTCAATAATCCATCATTATTACAACAACAATAATTATGTTAGCTACAGATTTTAATCTCTATTGCTATACAAGCATAAGAGGGCCAAAGTGCCACTCACCAACTCGTCTGATAAGCAGTTTTTTATTAATTCGACCACCAACAGGGAAATTTCAAATGTTTGACAATTTTTTCATTCAAATCTGAGTGTCATAATCAGTCAGACAAGTTTTATCTATAGTCTAGATCTCGATCGAAAAGGTAATTTGGTGCCCAAGCATTCCAAGCAATGCAAATTGTGAATATGATCTTAAGAGGCTTGAAGCATGTTTTTCTTTAGCAAAAACATTATTTTTCAATGATTTTTGCCATAATCAGGAATTATACTGCCAGGAAATGATATATATGGTGAAATAAAAGAAATGAAAGAAGAAGCAATTAGTCCTGAGAATTTTGCAGATAAACGAGTATGGTAATCTAAACCTATCAATTAGAGGAGAATCACCTTCCTCTGAATCGAGTCAAGACTACCTTTCTCATCCACAGAACATGCGTTTCGGCTGAAAGTTTACTTTCTCTAGAGCCCTCCACTGCTCCGATACCACAAGCCTCCTCTCTCTTCCCTAACTGGTCGATCAACGCTATCCTTTTGAGCTATAGTAAACATTTGACTACCCTTCTCATTTATCAACAGGACTTGCGCTTCAGCTGAAAATTTAAACTTTCTATAGAGCCCTCCTCTGCTCCGATACCTCAAGACCTTCTTTCTCGTCTCTAACTGGTCGACAACACTATTCTTTTGAACTATAGTCACATAACACTTAAAATATAAGTGCAACTCCCATAATCGCTGCTGTGGTACTGCGGCGGGTGACCCCTGGCGGTGGTTCTCATAACTACAGTAGCATTTATCGAAGTAAACTGCAGGGACTAGTACAGGAATCGAAAAATACCGGAAACCAGAATCGGAACAGGAACCGGTCGAACCCGAACTGGAATCGGTTAGAGTGCCTGTAATGAGAGTGTGGCTATAAGGACTTGTCCGCCATGTTTTTTCCAAGATTAACATTGTTCTTAGGGGCGAAAGCCTTCAAATGATTTTTTTTCAGACAAACGATGAACTATAATTCTTCCTTCCTACTAATAAGTAAACGCTTTAGTTTAAGATACATTATGAGCAATTGAGAATTATTGAAGAACTCACAAATTCCCACAACAACCCTTTTAAGTACAGGTAATTTTTGAATATCCCGCCACTTTTAGATGACGTTTATCCATCATCGAGTTGACGTACTGAGTACTGACAGCCGACGGAATTCCAAATTGCTCTTAGAGTATTCTTGTGCTTAAATTCATATTGAGGAAACAAAGGACGGGTTTTGTTCCCAGGGCGTAGTAGGGCCATAACTCGAAAATGCATCAAAATGCCATATACCATATATGTCAATCTGACCATTGACTTCTGACTTTGGAAAAAACATAGCTGCACCAATAGAAAACGATACCACCTTATGGCCACACTCTCATTACAGGCACTCTTGAATCGGAATCTTTAATGCGACATCTATTTGCAATATTATAAGTACCGGATACATTTTTAGTTGTTTTTAGAGTTTTATTTTATGTTAAAATTTTTAATTTATAATAGAAAAATATAAAAAATAATAACAAATTGTATTGAAAAGAAATATTTTGATTTTAGAACTGTTATCTCATAATTTGGCTTGAAACTGAAACACCGCCGGTCACGTTTTTTTTTAAGGATCTCAAATTTTCTTCTGGAACCTTGTGTGGTACCTAAAAAATCTTTGGAATCCGAATCCGAACCGTTTTTTATGAAAAAATAATTATGAAAATAGAACCTGAACACTTATTTTTCACTTTGTAATAAACAAAGCGGTACCGGAATCGAAAAACCAAAAAGGTGCGAGTCCCTGGAAACTGTAAGGGATGTTTATATTTTAACTTATCCCTGTCAAAATGGCTAGTAAAGTGTCTAGAACTATCGATATTTTAATCACATCGATATAAATATCGACTGCACACGAATGGATAATAATTTAATATCGGTTGAATTTTGGAAATCAATATTTTACTGTTTTAAATGACAGTTAAAACTGCTGATAACATAATTTGAGTTAACTGTGTATACTTAGGTGGGTCTAGTGAAAAGACAAAGAGATATAAGATGATTAGGAATAGGTACATACCAATTAAAAATTGATCTATTTTTGTTTCATATTATACTTTAAACTTACTTTTAGTTGCATGTTGAGTATGGAATAACAATTTTGTAGAAAACGCTCTTGTCAGGCCCCTTTTCGTTCTCGGAATCCGCTGTGAGTCTGCGAAACGCAAATCGCACACCAAGTAGGTTTTGTGTAACTGTTCGTTGGTTTTTGAATTTAACAGAGTATTTCCAACCTGTCTTTTCCATATATTAAAAAGTTCTATATCATTCTTTGGATTCGAAAACTTATGTTTTTTGGAAAATAAATCATCACCTCCCGGAACAACACACTTTTTATACCGCAAAATCGAATGAATGTTCTGAATTAACTATTAATTACTTTGCTTCTAATACATATATTTTTTTATCAAACGGACTAAAAGTACGTCATTTGTTCTCTCCATACGCACACCTAAAGTGGGCTTTCTAATCCTGAGACCAAAAAAAGTAGCAAAAAAGTCCTAGGCAGTAAAAGTAAAGTCAAATGTCACCGCTATTGTCATGGTGGCGCATATATAAACCATCTTATTGCCATCTTTACATTCTTGTTGAAAAAACAAAGGATAGGAATACTCTCAGAGCGCTCGAGAGCACCACCCGAAACCGTTTTTAGTCGAAATCGCATAGGTTCTCGAATTCTGTTAAATGTCGTTAGTTGTCAACATATTTATCTGTCAATGTCATTTTTATTAATTTAGTATTAATAATAATGCTATACATTTTTAGTTTACCATAATTTACCTCAACCATCTAAACCATTGGTTATGATTTAATACCATTAAAACCATTGAACATTGAACACCACCGTTCTAACACATTCTATTTATATACACCACTAATTGGGTAAGTACCTAGACCTGCTTAAAGAGGATGAAATGAAAAAAATTGCAACACTGAATCACTCTGAAATAGACTTTCCTGCATGTATATGTTACGCGGAGTAAAAGGTCTTTTTGTGCTTCGCCCAGTTGCAGGCCTCAGCTTCGCTTCTGCCGTCAATCTCTGGGCTCAGCACAAAAAGACCCACTTTTACTCCTAGTGACATAATCTACTATTTTTGGATATTTCCCGATGAATAAACTTAAAAATTGAACTTTTTATTATGCGTCTTTTTGAATATGTTTTCAAAATGGCGCCGTTGAAGAAAATGGAGGGCGGGGCTAATAGCCCATTCGTTTGCAATCCTAGAGTGACAAGACAGGAAAAATGGACGCTGTATATTATTCGTCCTTGTTACATATTGCACTTATCGGAATGTGTCAAACAGACATGGACAGTTCTAAGCAGGCATCTTTTACTCTTATATGATCTATAATTTTTGTTTTTTAATCAAGAAGGCGCTTAGGTGGCGCAATCTATTAATAGCACGGTTAACATGGGCGAATTCCAAAATTCACCGGGTCATCTACCGGTTAAGCTAGTCATGTGACGGCCATTTAGCAATGTAATGGATTAAGCAGGTGACTGATCTGGTGAGTTGTGGAATTCGCCCCATATGAATGCGAGTTTTTGCTTTAGCGTCAGAAGTGGTAGTTCACCTAACTATATATATATATTGCTGGTTGCCTAGAATAGTGACCCAGCATTTGCTATATTAGTTACTATTTACCCTTATATTTTAAGTGTTATGTGGCTATAGTTTAACCTTTGACTACTCTGCTCATTTATCCACAGACTTGCATTTCAGTTGAAAGATTAGACTTTTTCTAGAGCCATTCTTTGCTCCAATACCTCAAGATCTCCTCGCTCTTTCCTAAGTAATCGATCAACACTATACTTTTGAGCTATAGTTTAACCATCGATTTCCCTTCTCATTTATCGACAGGACTTGTGAGAGTTTAACATTTGACCTATTTGTTGCAGGGAAATCCAGGCTGCCTCTGGCGAGTGGATGAACGAGTTCGTTCGAAAACCGAGCAGACGAAGAGATGCTCGGCTCTACGTGCCTGCCGCCGATATAATAAAGAGGACCATCCGCAGGTCTTGGACGATATCAAGTACTACTTACTCTTGAAGAATAAAAAAAAAACAAGACTTACTCTTATTTTCCTATTATATAAGATCCCACACCGCGATGGCCTACTCTTAGAAGCTCGGTGGAAGCGCGGCCCTACAACAGTCTTCCTCGTGGCCAGGATATCGGCAGCTATCCCTCGTTGGTGGCCCACCAGAACAACCTGAGGAGCACGAACAGTGGCACAGAAACGTCGACTGCGAGCGGGGAGGCCGCCGCTGGGGATACTTGTAGTGGCCAGTTGAATTTTCATTCGACCACCGTGAATTCCCATCCTACACCCATTTGTCATGTTTCTCAAAACAATAAGCAATGTAAGTACCTAATTACAATTAGTTTTAATGATGTTAGGTACGTGTAGGTAATTTCTATCCAAATTAATATTGCAGCTTCTGAAACACAAAATCAAAATTGCAAATTGTCTTGAACCACATCCTACGAGTAGAAACACCTTTTATGGATTTTCAATTGGTACACTAAATAAAAAGTTTCAGATCGCCATAACCAGAGCCGTATTCAGAAAGTATTTCCATATATTCTAGTTTTTAATTAGTCCCAGCCATCCAGCTAATCTGTAGAGCCCTTATCACCACACAGATTTGTCCCCCCTTTTTAGCAGTGGGAACCTTTAAACTAGTTAACGCCGGAAGTGACATCTCGGTGTCGTCATGCCGTCTTACGTCAAATTATTGCAAAACAGTGGCCACTGTCATTATTTTTATTATTTCTTCTTTCCAATCCAATCGAATATCGAACTTACATTCATCTCCTATCTAGAGCGCTAGGGCTCCTAGCCCTTAGCTGACCTAGCTATTCAAGGTTTCCATAATTCAGCCACATTTCCTGTGATCTGAAACTAGTCTTGTCAAGTGATGTTGTACAGAGCAGGAGCAGGTGACATCCACCAGCATATTTTAGATCCAATGCTGCATTGCAGATGGCTCTCAGTTCAAGAAGCAGCCCATATTGCTCTGTACCTCGCTGGATGTCGCCTGCTCCTGCTCTGTACAACATCTCACCAGTACTTCGTACGTTTCCGGCTCTAAGTCGCTAAATCACGCTCCCCAAGTTGTTGACCAGCCAAAGCTGTACTGATGAGGGGTAGACCCCGAAACTAGTATGCAGATGGGTTGATCGACAAATTGGTGACCACCTACACTCTAGTCTTTGTCAAGTTTACTTTGGAAAAGTGCTGCCAACCACTAGTTTTTTTTTACCCTATTGTTTTGAAGTTTGAACTAAATAAGACAACAAAACATATCTAATTTCTGAGATACGTAGGCCAAGTGACATCTCATTCTCACCTGCTTTGAGCTCAGGAATCCAATGGTAAAACTAGAATTTAGTTACCTAGATTCTTTACAAAGAAAATGAGCAAAAATTGTTAAAAAAATAAAAGTGGACAAAAATGATATAATAATTTTCAAACGTTGCGTTGTGAAAGTAAAATTTAAAGCAAAAAACATAATTTTAGGATTTTACACCTAAAATTAGGCAAGAAACCATTTTTAATTTTCGTGATAGATAGGTCAAGTGACACCTCATTTTCAGCTGATTTTGGCTCAGTAATCCACTAGTAAAATCAGAATTTACGTATCTAAATTATTTACAGAGAAAATGAGCAAAAATTGATAAAAACAAATTAAAATTGCACAAAAATTAGAGAAAAACCCTTTTAAAACTTGGGTAAACAAATACATTCTTATAAAAGTGAAATTTGAGTAGAGAACATAATTTCAACATTTTACACCTAAAATTAGACGAAAAAACTCTTTTAATTTCTAAGATAGATGGGCCAAGTAACACCTCATTTTCAACTGCTTTGAAGAAACCAGAATTTAGTTTTCTGGATTCTTTCCACAGAAAATGGGCAAAAATTGATAAAAAGCATTTAAAATTGGACAAAAATTTCATGATAAATCTTTCTTACGTTTTATTTATTTAAATTACATTAAAACATTTTTTATCAGTTTAAGGAAGAGTCACTCTGGCAACAACGTTCGTATATTTACGTCAAAGGTACTGTTCTAATTGAGTGACTTCCAATTTAACACACCAATAATAGACCATCCTGTATCTGGGTAAACTTCTGAAAGTAAAATTTAAGCAAAAAAACCTCAGATATTTTCAGCCTAATTTTAGGTGTAAAATCCGGGGCTGAAAAAAGTCCCTATCCAGTTTCCTTCAATCATATTTTTAAGAATTAGGGATTAGTCTTTGTCTATTTTTTTTAAAGTCTCAATGGTTCTGCATATCAAATATTGTTTACTGTTTTTGCTTTTTTGCTTGTTTTAATTCGCATAATTTCCATTCAGCTTCCTTAATTCATCCACATTTTTTATGATTAGAAACTAGTCTTTGTCAAGTTTTCAAGGGGATTTTTCAAGTTTTGAGAAGCCGGGCATTCCGTCGTTTTTCTCAATTTTCAACTTTGACCGCCTGTAACTTTAGAACGTTTATACCGATTTGAGTGAATCCAACTGTTTTTTGATCTTTGTGATTTTGATGTCTTCTTTCCCCTCCCTCTTCAAAGGCTCTCTTAGAATAGACTTTTTTTATCATTTTTTAAAAATTCATTTTTGAGGCTAATTTCATTCGATTTAAGTTTGTTATGTTGACCCCTCTCCTGTCATGTTATACGTTAAGTCAACATTTTGTTTCTTGCAACAACAGTTTTGTCAACTTAGTTAAGTTGTTCAGTTACGTATTGCACTTGCAAACTAAGCAGTTGTCACTATTGCTATTAAATACCGACCGATATACTATCACTGAAACTAATACCATGGGGATTAAGTATCAGTTAAAAAAACAACAAATTTGCTTTTGGTGAAAGCGGACGCATTGGATAAAGTTTATATCATATTTTTCCAACGCAAAATTGTTTTCAGGCGAATCAGGCAGTCCAGAGAGGAGCCCTAGGAAGACGCGCGTAAACCCTTTAATGTCGGTTTCCTTATACGACCATAAAGGGACCGCCAATAGGAAGGCCGCGAGGAGGAAAACTGAACCCGCTCTCCAACCCTCAACCACATCACACAAAGAGAAATCTGAAGATGGTATGTGTGCATAGTTCTCAACGAAAATTGTCAAGATGTTTACTATTTTGCCATCTCGATGCATGAAAATGTATCCGAAAGCAGCAAAGAGCGGCTTCAACATTTTGAAGCGACTAGCTCCCATTTTGAGCTTTTTATAACAATATTTAACTTCAGTTCAGTTCTAAAATTGAGTCTTGAGTTGGAGGCCAATTGTATGTACTAATCTAAACAAAATTAGGTACATATATTATTTCTTTAGGCGTAGTAGCACAAAATGACACCAACACGCCTGAAGAACCCACTAGCCTTAAACCATCCACCTTTGAAAAGGAAAAGGTGACGGAACGACACGTGAGCTTCGATGGTACCAGCAGTGCTAGCCGGAAAGTCTCCGACTTGGCGTATTTTAGGAGCAGATCGCTGTCGAATAGCAAACCTAACAGGGAAATTGGAAAGATGCCTTTTAGCACCCGGTCACTGCCAGAAGAAGGAACTAGCGGAAAAGAGGAAAATGCAGAGGTAGTTTCAGTCGACTATCTTATCTGGTTTGGCGAAAAAGAATTAAGGCTCTAAATATTTTTTCTTTTTTAGGTAAACCCAGAAAATCAGCATCCCGCTGTGGAACTTTGTGATATCGAGCCAGTAAGTGGCACAGTTTTTCGAAAAATGACCGTCAGAAGAAGACGACAGCAAAACATGAGGAAAATGAACGCGCTAGACCCTGGTAATATAACCTGTTTTTGCTGCTCTTGCTTTTACTAACTCCTGTTCTAACACTAAGGGTTGTAGGGTAATCTATATGACAAATTTAGCTTTCAAGTTGTCTTCTATTGCAGGTTAATACAAAAAAAGCTGCATATTTTCGTTTAAAATGGCGTGTTGATTTCTGCACACGTTTTTGTTGTTTTATTGATTGTTAAGACATTTTTTTCGGGTTACTAATTTCGCACTTGTCGTTACGTTATAGACGTCTACTCTAAACTACTTGAAATTCTACCGTAACAGTCAATTAATAAGCGAAGCGCTCTTATATGTTTTAACTTCTGGACAATATGGTGGATGGAAACGATTCATATTTTGTTAAGTATGAGTAATTTTTGTTTCACACCGGTTACTATTCTGGTAAACATACAACTACCCACCATATTGTTTAGAAGTTAAAACACATATAAAAGCAATGGTAAGAGGGAGATAGAGACTATTATCCCTTTGGGTAATTTAATAATTTTCCAGCCTAAAACACCCTTTCCATTCCGCTCCCTTATCGCGCGGGCTTAATAATACGGTCGTAAATATAGAACGTACATTGTACCTATATAATAAGCATTCTAATAACGTTTACGCTCTATATTTCGCCCTCCTCAAGTAGAATAGAAACTTGTTGATACCTAAACAAGTTAGCGACATTTCCTTTTGAAATTGAACGGCGCTATCGAGAGTTTGACATGAAAGCGCGCCTTTGTCGACCGAGAACAATAATGCAAAGGGTGATGAATAACGTTAAGTTTGTGCTTGGGTGTATGCCTTTATTAAATAATTGGAGATTGGTTTTTGCCTAAGCATTGATGTTCAAATAAAGCTCCGCTGAAGGAGACAAGATATGTTGCGACTTTATGAGGAAAGTTGTTTACTACACGTAACATTTAATAATAGTAATTGATTAAATATCATGGAAGCGTAGGTACAGGTTACAAGGTAAACCTTTTTAGGAGTAGGAAGTCTTATTGGCTATTATGAAGTGAAATAAAGTCAACGGGTAGAGATATCAATAATATAGCCCACGATGGTCTCTGCCCAACTTGGAGCAGACGCCATCAGGAAGTCAACAACAACAACCTTCCTGACAAATTTCGATATCGGAAATTTTCCGCTTTGGAAACTATCCACCCCGCCCAACTCTAAAAAATTCAAAGCCAATTAATATTCAATGATCTTTCTGGCGTCATAAATGTGTATGTATCTTAACTTAACAGTGTTTCAGATATATTCCTTGAATCGTTGCTTACCTTCCTGGAAAATTTCGATATTGACAAATGTCCGCTTGGAAACTTTCCGCCCCACCTAACGCAAAAAAGTTCAAAGCCAATTGACATTTAATGAACTTTCTAGAGAGACTCATAACGGTGTTGAAACAAAATGTTTAATAACTTCAATAAGAAAAAAATATGTGTGTGTATGTTTTAACAGGGATTCGGAAACATTCCACGAGTCCTTGGTTACTTTTCTGGAAAATTTTCCGCGTTGGAAATTGTCCACCCCGTCCAACGCTAAACAATTCAAAGCCAATTAACATTCAATGATCTTTCTGGAGAGACTCATAGATGTCGCCACAATTGATGTTAAAACAAAAAAAAAACCGGAACATGAAATCGTTATCAGTTTTATGAACTGGCACCTCATTCGATTGCTCTCTCCCCCTCAACTCAAACAAACGCAGTAGCTTCAATAACTATGGTGCCAGGATGTAGCTTTGGCAATGCCTCCAAAGCGGCATTCCAGTAGCAAAACTTTCCGGGAAGGTAAGAAATCACTCAAGGAACATTTCACCGTCAAGAAGTAGTAATGTGTTGAACATCGAGCTAATCTGGAGACTCCCTCCTGTTTTACAGTTTTGGCCCCCTTTTTTTGACAGTAGAAACCTTAAAACCTTAAAGTGAAAAGAGTAGTACTTTCACTTTGTTCTGGTTCCGATAACCAGCGAGGTACAGAGCAATATGAGCTGCTTCTCGAATTGAGAGCCATCTTCCATGCCGTATTGGATCTAAAATACGCTGGTGGATGTCGCCTGCTCCTGCTCTGTACAACATCTCACTTGACAAAGACTAGTTTCAAATCACAGAAAATGTGGCTGAATTATGGAAACCTAGCTAGGTCAGCTCCTAGCTAAAAGCCCTAGCGCTCTGGATAGGAGATGGATATAAGTTCGATATTCGATTGGATTGGAAAGAAGAAGCTTTAAGCCGCTAAATCACGGTGTCCAATTTGTCGACCAGCCAAAGCTGTACTGATGAGGGGTAGACCCCGAAACTAGTATGCAGATGGGTTGATCGACAAATTGGTGACCACCTACTCCATCCCTTGAGTCGATGCTTACCTTCCTGGAAAATTCGATAAAATCGATCGATAATGGAAAAATTCCGCTTTGAAAACTTATCCATTATCGAAATTCCGATTTCTTCCAGAAATAATTGAATGAATTCGAGCTTGATGTGTAGAGTATGCGCTTTGGAAACTTTCCGGCGGCGGAAAGGAAAGGAAAGTTTTTGGCTTTGGAAACTTTGGGCCTCAAAAGTGCCGTTAGTAGAAAGACTCGTTATGGGAAACTTGTCCGATTCATATAACCAAGCAAGAAATCTTCTGAGTAAAACTTTGCAGAAGAGAAATTTCGAAAATTATATCGAGATCTAAGGACGAGATGTCCTCTAAGAGATAAAAGTATAAAGTTGAGAATATCTTAGAAAATCTAGATAGTGGAGTCTTGAAGAGACGACGAGATTTCCCCTGAGCGAGTCTCAGTACATGTGTACTGAGGCCGTGACCAAAATCACGCTTTGTTTTGTAGATTCCATTGTTACCTGACAGATATACAATGCAATCTACGTCATATCTAAAGTTTTACTGATAGTAGAAACTGAAGTTTTACTGATAGTTGTGAAAGTCACCCTAAGACATGAAGATCTCGATAAATATCTAAGTCTAAAGAAATGAAATATTTTCAACAAAAAGGGTAGATAATCACATTGAGTTCTGAAAACGAGAACTCTGTTGAGAAAAATTTTGCAGTTGAGAAAAATCTCTATAATAATCTTTAGCTCTGAGAACGAGAATCTATTTGTAGAAAGAGCGAAAATCTAGATAATGATATTAAATCCTTAATATAGATAGTTATATAGGTCTCAAGAACCGAAATATTTTCAACAGAAAATCTAGATAACTAGAGTTCTGAAAACTAGAAGTCTTCTGGTTTTGGTGGAGTTTTGAAGTCAAGAAAATCTCGAAAACCTGAGTTCTGAGGGCGCTTTTGTTCTCTGAGCAAGACTCTAAAGTTGACAATATTTTAGCAAATTATCTAGCTCGCATTGAGTTCAGATGAAGATCTAGGTATTTATCTAGATGTCAGCAACCAAAATATTTCCAACAGAAAATCTAGAAAATCGCGTTAGGTTTTGAAAACGACAAGTCTTCTAAGAGTAATTTTGCAGTTGAGAAAAATTTCGATAAAAACATTGAGCTTTGAGGACGAGATGTACTGTGAGCGAGAGCCTAAAGTTGACGATATCTTAAAAAATCTACTAATGACATTAAATCCTGAAATATAGATAAGTATCTATGTCTGAAGAACAGAAATATTTTCATCAGGAAATCTAGATAACTACTTCAACTTCCGAAAACGTGAAATCTTCTGATTGGAGTTTTGAAGTCGAGGAAAATCTCGAAAAACTGAGTTCTGAGGGCGATAGCCCTCTGAGCAAGATTCTAAAGCTGAGAATATTTTAGCAAATCTAGATAATCGCATTGAGTTCAGATAAAGATCTAGGTATTTATCTAGATCTCATGAACCAAAATATTTCCAACAGAAAATCTAGAAAATGGCCTTCAGTTCTGAAAACGACAAATCTTCTGAGAGTAATTTTGCGGTTGAGAAAAATTTCGATAAAAACATTGAGTTTTGAGGACGAGATGTACTGTGAGCGAGAGCCTAAAATTGACGATATCTTAGAAAATCTACTAATGACATTAAATCCTGAAATATATATAATTATCTATTTCTGAAGAACAGAAATATTTTCATGGAAATCAGGAAATCTAGATAACTACTTCAACTTCCGAAAACGTGAAATCTTCTGATTGGAGTTTTGAAGTCGAGGAAAATCTCGAAAAACTGAGTTCTAAGGGCGACAGCGTCCTCTGAGCAAGATTCTAAAGTTGAGAATATTGACGTTGAATCTTCTGCTTGGAGTTTTGAAGTCGAGGAAAATCTCGAAAAACTTGAGTTCTAAGGGCGACAGCGTCCTCTGAGCAAGATTCTAAACTTGAGAATATTTTAGCAAATCTAGATAATTGCATTGAGTTCAGATGAAGATCTAGGTATTAATCTAGATCTCAAGAACCAAAATATTTCCAACAAAAAATCTAGAGAATCGCCTTAAATTTTGAAAATGACAAGTCTTCTGAGAGCAATTTTGCAGTTGAGAAAAATTTCGATAAACACATTAAGCTTTGAGGACGAGATGTACTGTGAGCGAGAGTCTAAAATTGACAATATCTTAGAATATCTAGTAATGACATTAAATCCTGAAATACAGATAACCATCTAGGTCTGAAGAACCAAAATATGTTCAACAGAAAATCTACATAACTAGAGTTCTGAAAATTAGAAGTCTTCTGAGTGGAGTTTTGAAGTCGAGGAAAATCTCAAAAAACTGAGGTCTGAGGGCGATAGCCGCAGATATTTTGCAGTTGAGATAAATTTCGATAAACACATTGAGCTTTGAGCACGAGATGTACTGTGAGCGAGAGTGTAAAAATTGACAATATCTTAGAAATGTAGATTTTGACATTAAATCCTGAAATATAGATAATTATCTAGGTCTGAAGAACCGAAATATTTTCAACAGAAAATCTAGATAATCGTGCTGAACTCTGAAAACCAGAAGAAAAATCTAGATAATGACATTCAATCCTGAAACATATCTGAAAAACATCTGCAGACAACAATCCTGAAAAACATCTGCAGAACTGAAATATTTTCAACAGAAAATATAGATAATTACTTTGAGTTCTGAAAACTAGAAGTCTTCTGAGTGGAGTTTTGCCGTCGAGAAAAATCTCGAAAGATTGAGTTCTCAGACCTGTTCTCTGAGCAAGGTTTCAGAGTTGAGAATATTTTAGCAAATCTAGATAATCGATTTGAGTTCAGATGAATATCTGGGTATTTATCTAGATCTGATAAACCAAAATATTTCCAACCGAAAATCTAGAAAATCGCCTTAAGTTTTTAAAACGACAAGTCTTCTGAGAGTAATTCTGCGGTTGAGATAAATTTCGATAAGCACATTGAGCTTTGAGCATGAGATGTACTGTGAGCGAGAGTGTACAAATTGACAATATCTTAGAAAATCTAGATTATGACATTAAATTCTGAAATATAGGTAATTATCAAGGTCTGCAGAACTGAAATATTTTCAACAGAAAATATAGATATGTACTTTGAGTTCTGAAAACTAGAAGTCTTCTGAGTGGAGTTTTGCAGTCGAGAAAAATCTCGAAGGACTGAGTTCTCAGACATGTTCTCTGAGCAAGGTTCCAGATTAGAGAAATTTTATAATCGATTTGAGTTCAGATGAAGATCTGGGTATTTATCTAGATCTGATGAACCAAAATATTTCCAATCGAAAATGTAGAAAATTGCCTTAAGTTTTTAAAACGACAAGTCTTCTGAGAGTAATTTTGCAGTTGAGATAAATTTCGATAAACACATTGAGCTTTGAGCACGAGATGTACTGTGAGCGAGAGTGTAAAAATTGACAATATCTTAGAAATGTAGATTTTGACATTAAATCCTAAAATATAGATAATTATCTAGGTCTGAAGAATCGAAATATTTTCAACAGAAAATCTAGATAATCATGCTGAATTCTGAAAACCAGAAGAAAAATCTAGATAATGACATTCAATCCTGAAACATATCTGAAAAACATCTGACAAACATCTGCAGACAACAATCCTGAAAAACATCTGCAGAACTGAAATATTTTCAACAGAAAATATAGATAATTACTTTGAGTTCTGAAAACTAGAAGTCTTCTGAGTGGAGTTTTGCAGCCGAGACAAATCTCGAAAAACTGAATTCTCAGACATGTCCTTTGAGCACGGTTCCAGAGTTGAGAATATTTTAGCAAATCTAGATAATCGATTTGAGTTCAGATGAAGATCTGGCTATTTATCTAGATCTGATAAACCAAAATATTTCCAACCGAAAATCTAGATAATCGCCTTAAGTTTTTAAAACGACAAGTCTTCTGAGAGTAATTTTGTAGTTGAGTTAAATTTCGATACACACCTTGAGCTTTGAGCACGAGATGTACTGTGAGCGAGAGTGTACAAATTGACAATATCTTAGACAATCTAGATTATGACATTAAATCCTGAAATATAGATAATTATCAAGGTCTGCAGAACTGAAATATTTTCAACAGAAAATGTAGATAATTACTTTGAGTTCTGAAAACTAGAAGCTTTCTGAGTGGAGTTTTGCAGTCGAGAAAAATCTCGAAATACTGAGTTCTCAGGCATGTTCTCTGAGCAAGATTCTAGAGTTGAGAATATTTTAGCAAATCTAGATAATCGCATCGCGTTTAGATGAAAATCTAGGTATTTATCTAGATCTCAAGAATCAAAATATTTACAACAGAAAATCTAGAAAATCGCCTTCAGTTTTGAAAACGACAAGTCTTCTGAGAGTAATTTTGCAATTGAGAAAAATCCTGAAATTTAGATAATTATCTAGGTCTGAAGAACGGAAATGTTTTCAACAGAAAATCTAGATAATTGCTTTGTTCTGAAAATTAGAAGTCTTCTGAGTGGAGTTTTGAAGTCGATAAAAATCTTGAAAAACTGAGTTCTGAAGGCGACATGTCCTCTGACCAAGTTTCTAAAGTTGAGAATATTTTCTTAGATCTAGGTAATTATCTAGATCTCAAGAACCAAAATATTTCCAACAGAAAATCTAGAAAATCGCCTTAAGTTTTGAAAACGACAAGTCTAAGTCGATAGATAATTATCTAGCTCTGAAGAATCGACATATTTTCAACAGAAAATTTAGATAATTACTTTGAGTTCTGAAAACTAGAAGCCTTTCCAAATCTGAAGAGTCTTCTGAGTGGAGTTTTAAAGTCGAAGAAAATCTCGAAAAACTGAATTCTGAAGGCGACGACACAGAGTAATTTTGCAGTTGAGAAAAATTTCGAGAAACACATTGAGCTTTGAGAACGAGATGTACTGTGAGCGAAAGTCTAAAATTGACCATATCTTAGAAAATCTAGATAATAACATTAAATCTTTGTAATCTAGATAATTATCTTGGCTGAACTCAACTGAACTTAACACTTTCTATTGGGATATGTTTATGTTTGAGTCCGTAAAATTGCCTTACTGGCTTTATGGGGATGATATTAAGTTACCAATGAGAGAGTAGTTAAACAGAGCATGACACGAGACATTGACACTTTAATGTTGAGGAGAACTCAGTTATAGTCATCAGAATAAAGTTACTTTTTGAATGGAAGTAAAAGACCTACCAATAGTTATCACAGCGGTGGCTAAGATTTCTCAAAGATGATGGACTAGGTGATGAAGAAAATTATTGCAGTTATATGAAGGTCAAAAAGTTTGTTACACCGCAATAATAGTCTTGCTGAGTATGTAACTAGTTTTGAGAACCTCGAGTTTATTGCTCAAGCTACAGACAAGATCTTCTATGTTGAAGAACTCTGCCTCAATTTGGCGTCAATCCACTCCATCTTCTCCAATAATTGACTTACGACATCGATTGCTTCCTCGGAAGCTTTAATTAATAGTTACGTTAGGAGGAAATACAGGGTCTGGTTAGCTGTGAATTATTCTCCAAGATAATCGTGTTCTTCCCAAGACATGCGTATTCTTGTTTGTAAACAATAAATAATCAATAAACAATAATTATTTTAAGAAACAACCTTTCCACCATTCATTCTTTCATAGATGAGTACTGGTAATTAGACAGGTTGTAAAACAAAGGATAGGTACTGTTAAAATTTTACCTTCCACGCCTGGTCTTGGGTAATGATCTCTACAAAAAACTTTACATGTCTTAACCATATTTGACGCCCCTTCATTAGTGGGCGGCTTGGCTAAATACAAAGAAAGGATCGACCAGCGTTGTCGATGCTTCGAAAACCGATACACTCGCTAGGCTATTCAAAAAATAACCGAAACCATTCTGCTTATTTTTAAAAAAACTAATAGAGGTTGTCGTAAAAAATAGTGTTACACATCTCCAGTTTTTTTCTTACTAAAAAAAATGCTTTAAGTGGTTCAAGAAGTGGCATCAACGTCGAACCTTATATCGCAAAAGATTTCAATCGAACACAACCCATATTATTCTTGTACCAATGACAAAGAACAGTATAATTGTTACACCTTAAACATCCTAACTTACTCATACTACAAAGGCTTCCTGTTATCTTCTTTCTTCCTGTTAAACGGTGGTGGTTACAGTGTTAAGGTAGTGCTTTTACTAATCGCGGGGCTAGTGGCTGCTATGGTGAATGGGCTTATCTGGACATCCTTGAAGGGTAGGTGCTAGTGCTGACTACTACCGCATGAGCTGTACAACTTAAACTACAAAGAAGTGAAACGTTCGCTTGATTGAAGGTTGGAGACGAACCCCTGACAACGACTTCTTCGACATCCTCCTGCCGGACGGCGAGGATTATCGCCTAGTTTTCGTAAATTCGGACAGTTCTTCGAAAGAGGAAGATTTGGACGATAACGACAGCTCCTCAGCCTCAAGCTTCCCTATAGATGAGTGCGATTGGGACTATTTCGAACCGGGGGCTGGGCTGCCGCAGCAAGTTTTGGCCGGTTGGGGAGGCTCACCATTCGGCTCGCCCAGGGGGTGCCGCAAAAGACTCATCGATTCACCGTTAGGTATGTACAAGTATTTTTTGTAGTGAGTAAATTTCCCTAAATTACTACCCTGATTTGTACCAACTAAGGTACATGTACCAACTACATGTGGCAGAGAGCCACAACAAGAAATGACACTTTCTATACAAGCCGCAACTTCTCAGTGCAAACCAGCATAAGACACACAAACTCTAGCTGATTGTGAAATTGAATCAAATTTTGCAATTATTCGCGTTCTGGTCAAGCAGTATATTATGTAGAGACCTTGAAACTAAATCAGTTCCATATGCTACTTTCGTTCGTGCAAAGTATCTTCTTTCGGCCCAGTGAGCGTAAAAAAAGAAAACCTGCAATTCGGGCCGAGGTGTAGACTGGCTCGTGCTTACAGGGTGTCCCAATTATTGTTGTTGGATCGCCATTTTAGATAGTTTGATAGTAAAAGCCCAAAAAATTGAAATACCTAGTACATACAGGGACTTCATGTTTTTTACAACTCTAACATGAAATATTTGTAATACTTATTATAGTTGAAGAGAAACTTTAACTCACCCTATACATTCAAATGAAATCCTGAAATAAAATAAACTTTTCATGTGAGTTGATTTTCGTAGAGACTTAAGGAAGTTCTTTTTCTGACTTGGGGACCACAAAAACAGATATTGGAGACTGTAATGTTGCAATTTTAATTTCAAAGTTTTTCTTTCATTGGGCTACCAAAAAACCCCTCAGAGACCGTTCGTTTTGGTAATCTAACAAGGAATGATGCTCAGAGGGAACTTTCTGAGACGTACACAATACAGCGTTTGTAAATTTTGAAATTTTAGTACCGCAAAAATGCTCAATAGACACACAAAAAAGATTCTTCTGAGAGCCTAGAATCTAGATAATCTTGGACTTCTGCGGCCGTGAGTTTGGTGAGCAGCATTTTGTGGTAGGAGCCTACTGAGTCTTGATGACGAGAAATCTTCTGAGCAGTTTTGTAGTTAAAAATATTTTATAGTTAAAACTGCTGATAATGGCTTTAAGACTTAGATATTTGTCTAGGTCTGGGAAACTGAAATCTTTTGAAAATAAAATCTCCTGAGTTTAATTTTCTAGTTGAAACAACGATCGCAATGGTAATATCTACTTTAAGAACAAGAAGAGCAAGAAAAGCAAAATTAGCAGTTGAAAAAAATTGCGTAATTTCGATAAATACATTGAGTTCTTGGCTCAAGACAAAGAGTCTTCGGATAGAATTGAAAAGTTAAGAATATCTTAGAGAAACTAGATAATGGCATTGAGACCTAGATAATTCTGTAGGTCCGAAGAACAGAAATATAGATAATCAAGTTAAGTTCAGAAGATGATAGTTCTAGAGAGTGTCTGAGTCTTCTGAGCAAATTTTTTTTGTCGGAAATGTGGATAATTGAGTCGTAAAAATCTAGATAATTATCTAGGTCAGAAGGACAGAAATCTTCTCAACCGAAATCTAGAAAATCTCGTAGAGTTCTGAAAACGGGAAGTCTTGTGAGTAGAACTTAACAGTTGAGAAAAATCTCAACAATGTCAATAATCATAACAAATCTGAGCGAAAGACTAAAGTTGAAAATATCTTAAAGAATCTAAATAATTGCACTGAGTCCTGAAAATCTAGATGATTATCTAGGTCTCAAGAACAGAAATCTTTTCAACAGAAATACATAAAGTTTTGAGGGCGAGATGTTCTGAATCTCCTTGTAGAAAGAGTGAAGATCTAGATGATGACATCGGAATTTTGTAGCTTAGAATATTCTATAAAATCTAGATAATAAAATTTTTTTCGGAGTACGAGAAATTCTTCTGAGACAAATTTTGAGAATAAGTAGTCTTCCCAGTAGAATTTGCAATTAACAATATTCTCGAAAATTTATCACACGAGTCCCGAAGGCGATAAAATCTCGCACTCTTATTTTTTTTTATGATATTTTATAGAAGAATTTTATTAGATAGATATTCTCAAAAATCATAAAAATTATGAGAATATAGGATATTCTCAAAAATCTACATAATCAATCTGAGAACAAAAATTGAAGAGAACTGCGGCCGAGAAATCTGACGAAACTCTAAACTATAATATATCTTAGAAACTCCTCATAATGGCTTTAAAACTTAGATATTTGTCTAGGTCTGGGAAACTGAAATCTTTTGAACAGAAAATCTCCTGAGTTTAATTTTCTAGTTGAAAATATGGTCGCAATGGTAATTTCTACATTAAGTACGAGAAAACCAAGAAAAGCAAAATTAGGAGTTGAGAAAAATTACAAAATTTCGATAATCACATTGAGTTTTTGGCTCAAAACAAAGAGTATTCGGATAAAATTGCAAAATTAAGAATATCTTACATCTAGATAGTGGCATTGAGATCTAGATAATTCTCTAGGTCTGAAGAACAGAAATATAGATAATCAAGTTGACTTCATAAGATGATACTTCTAGAATGTGTCTTCTGAGTAATTTTTTTTGTCGGAAATGTGGATAATTCAATCGTAAAAAATTATCTATTAGGTAGATAATTATCTAGGTCTGAAGAACAGAAATCTTTTCGACAGAAATTTAGAAAATCTCGTAGAGTTCTGAAAACGGGACGTTCTGTCAGTAGAACTTAGCAGTTGAGAAAATCTCAACAATATCGATAATCAGATTGAGTTCTGACGGCTAAATATCCTCTGACCGAAATACTAAAGTTGAAAATATCCTAGATAATCTAAATAACTGCACGAGTGAAGCTCTAGATAATGACGTCGGGTCTTGAAATTCTACATAATTATCTATATCTCAAGAACAACAAACAACAAAGTTTTCAACAGAAAATAATTAATCTCTGAGTGGTGTTTTGCAATTGAGAAAAATATCGGTTACCACATCTAAAAAGTCATAAAGACGATAAATTGTCTTTTAACGAAGTTTTGTGACTAAGAGTATTTAAAAAAATCTAGATAATCACATTAAGCCCAAAAGATGAAAATTCTGAAAAGAGGTTTTGGTTGAGAATATTCTAGATACACACAATAAGTTCTTCCTGCGAGGAGTTTTGTGGTTGAAAATATTGTCGAACGTGTAGATAAGCAAATTTGGTTCTGAGTAAGAGAAGTTTTCTGAGCGATTGTGTAAAGTTGAGAACTAAGAATAAAAATCATTTCAACACCAACTCTATATAAACTAAACATGTGGAGTTCCGAAAACAAGAGTCGTCTGAGAGAAACATTGCAGTTGAGAAAAATATCGACAAACCTCGACAATCAGGATGACTTCCGATATCTGGATTCAAAAATTCAAAAATATTCAGAAATATCAGTCATCCTACTGAGTTTTCAGGGCAAAACGTTTTCTGAGCGAGAATTAAATTGAGAATACTTTAGAAAATCTAGATAATGGCATCACCTCCTGAAGATCTAGATAGTTAATCTAATTAGGTCTAAAGAACGAAATATTTTTAACAGAAAATATAGATAATCACATTGTGCTGTAAGGGCGAGATATCTGAAATCTCTTTCTTTAGAAAAAATTTAAAATCTAGATAATGACATTTAGTCCGATCGATCTAGAGGGATCTCGATCTGTCCCGATCCTAGAATGAGTGAAAATCTAGATTATGACATCGAGCCTGAAAATCTAGATAATTATCTAGATCTGAAGACACAAAATATTTTCAACAAAAATAGTCTAGAAAATCATGTTGAATTCTGAAAACCAGAAGATTTCTGAGTAGAATTTTGCACTTGAGAAAAGCTCGAAAATCTCGATATTCCCATTGAGTTCAAGAGAGCAACATGTCCTCTGAGCGAGTCTAATGTTGAGAATTCTTAGAAAATCTATATACTCCAAATATGTAGATAATTATCTAGGTCTAAGGAAACAAAATATGTTTAACAGAAAATGTAGATAATCACATTGAGTTCTGAGAGCGAGATCTCTCTAGATCGAGATCTTTCTAGAAAGGGTAAAAATCTAGATTATGATCTGGAGTCCTGGAAATCTAGATAATTATCTAGGTCTGAAGAACAAAATATTTTCAACAGAAAATCTAGATAATCATGCTGAATTCTGAAAACCAGAAGACTCCTCAGTGAAATTTTGCACTTGAGAAAAGTCTCGAAAATCTCGATATTCCCATTGAGTTCAAGAGAGCAAGATGACAGAAAAATGTAGGTAATCACATTGAGTTCTGAGAGCGAGATCTCTCTAGCTCGAGACCTCTCTAGAAAGAGTGAAAATCTAGATTATGACGTCGAGTCCTGAAAATCTAGATAATTATCTAGGTCTAAAGACAGAAAATATTTTCAACAGAAAAAGTCTAGAATATTATGTTGAGTTCTGAAAACCAGAAGACTCTTGAGTGGAATTTTGCACTTGAGAAAAGTCTCGAAAATCTCGATACACCCATTGAATTCAAGAGAGCAAGTCTAATGTTGAGAATTCTTAGAAAATCTGTATACTCCCGATTATGTAGATAATTATCTAGGTCTAAGAAAACAAAATATTTTCAACAGAAAATGTAGGTAATCACATTGAGTTCTGAAAGCGAGATCTCTCTAGATCAAGATCTGTCTAGAAAGAGAGAAAATATAGATTATGACATCGAGTCCTAAAAATCTAGATAATTATCTAGGACTGAAGACACAAAATAGTTTCAACAGAAAAAGTCTAGAAAATCATGTTGAGTTCTGAAAACCAGAAGACAACTTACTGGAATTTTGCACTTGAAAATAGTCTCGAAAATCTCGATATTCCCATTGAGTTCAGAGAGCAAGATGTCCTCTGAGCGAGTCTAATGTTGAGAATTCTTAGAAAATCTATACGCTCCTGAATATATAGATAATTATCTAGGCCTAAGGGTACAAAATATTTCAAACAGAAAATGTAAGTAATCACACTGAGTTCTGAGAGCGAGATCTCTCTAGAGCAAGATCTGTCTAGAAAGAGAGAAAATATCGATTATGACATCGAGTCCTGAAAACCTAGATAATTATCTAGGTCTGAAGACACAAAATATTTTCAACAGAAAAAGTCTAGAAAATCATGTTGAGTTCTGAAAACCAGAAGGCTCCTGAGTGGAATTTTGTACTTGACAAAAGTCTCGAAAATCTTGATATTCCCATTGAGTTCAGAGAGCAAGATGTCCTCTGAGCGAGCCGCATGTTGAGAAAATCTATACGCTCCCGAATATGTAGATAATTATCTAGGTCTAAAGAAACAAAATATTTTTAACAGAAAATGTCAATAATCACATCGAGTTCTGAGAGCGAGATCTCTCTAGAGTGAGATATCTGTAGAAAGGGTGAAAAGCTAGATTATGACATCGAGTCCTGGAAATCTAGATAATTATCTAGGTTTGAAGACATAAAATATTTTAAACAGAAAAAGTTTAGAGAAACATGTTGAGTTCTGAAAATCAGAAGACTCCTGAGTGGAATTTTGCAGTTGACAAAAGTCTCGAAAATCTTGATATTTCCATTGAGTTCAGAGAGCAAAATGTCCTCTGAGCGAGTCTAATGTTGAGAATTCTTGGAAAATCTATATCACTCTTGAATATGTAGATAATTATCTAGGTCTAAGGAAACAAAGTATTTTCAAAAGAAAATGTAGGTAATCACGTTGAGTTCTGAAAGCGAGATATCTCTAGAAACTGACATCGAGTCCTGCAAATCTAGATAATTATCTAGGTCTCAAGAACCAAAATATTTCAACAGAAAATCTAGATAATCATGTTGAGTTCTGAAAACCAAAAGCCTTCTGATTGGGTACTTGAGAAAAATTTCGAGCGTCTTAAAAACTACATTGAGTTCTGAGAACGAGATATTCTTTGTGTGAGAGTTTAAAGTTAAGAATATTTTAGAATATCTAGATAAAGGCATTAAGACCTGAAGATATAGATAATTATCTAGGTCTGAAAAACAAAATATTTCCAACGTTTTCTAGTTAGTTCAGGTTAGTTCTTTTTCCTAAAACTCACAAAATGGGACACTTTTGAATAGAAGCGCAAACTCTTAATTATATGTGTATTACCAGCACTTCCGTATTGAACTAAAAATATTTATATTTCAAAAATGCAGATAAATCAATATACAGACAGTCCGTTCCTATTGCAGGTTCCCCCCTGTTGCAACGCCGTCCACGCATCAAAGAATCCTCAGACGAAGACGTGGCCATCGTTCCGTCTCCCTCCGGGCCAGCTCCGTCGACGAAACCCGTCCCCGCGACGCCCCCCGGCCCTGGTACCACCGCCGATGCGATGCAATGCGTCCATCAGAGTACCACCGGCCAGTCCGTCGACCACTCTCTGCGTACATACACCTGTAAATCTTGCGGTGGGTGCGGTGATCCGGCACCTGTCGCCCAGTACATACCGGTACCGGTACCGATTCCCGTGCCATTTCCGGTACCGTGGGGTGGCGGATCCCTGCCGCCCGGCGGGTTTTCGATTTTTAAGTCGACGCTGGCGAATTTGCAACGCGCGCCCGGTTCTGCCAATGTGCAAGCGAACGACTTGTGGCAGTACTTTGCCCAGGTGCAGGGGTTCCCGTGGGCGATGTTCGAGAAATCAATGATCGATGCGAAGGACAATGCGAGAGACGCGGAGAAGGACCAGGAGAAAAAAGAGGAGGAAGACGGAGAAGGTGAGAGGGAAGCTGATGCAGGGGACGATGAGGACGGCATCGGCGAGCCGAAGGGACACTTGGAGTGCGAAAATCGGTAAGGAATCACAAAATTTGTATTTTTTTACAGTAATACCAGTAGAGAAGTAATACAAATTATCAAGTTTGCTGTTAAATACTTGATGGTACTTCTGTTACTCCATCCTTCTCTGTCAATATCTCACTTTTACAACATTCCTTATTTGAGTCATAAGCATAGCGATATTCTTGCAATGCTTTAATGTCCGCAAACACTAAATGCAAAACATAAAAGGTACTAAAAATGCGAAGATAAGTAGGTATGTTTCTAGGAATCTCGAAAACCGTAAGAGATACAAGGTCGGTTGAATTGGGGCCAATGTGCGCATTGATGCTTAATTAGTTGGAATATATTATAAGATTTAGCAAATTCCAAATTCTTTAGTAGATGTTCTTAAAGATATTTTTATTTATTAAAATAACTTCTTAAAGCGGCTTTAGATGAGCGGTCTTAGATTAGGGGCAATTTTTCTAAAATATCGGCATTTGTTTGGTAGCTCCAGTCCTACCTCTATGATAAGAACTACTTTACAGGAGCTGCGTTCATAAACCTCAAACAACGAATTTTAACCTGTTTGACCTGAGGGAATTATGAATGCGCCCCTATAATGGTCAGTTCGCGTTTGTATCTCTGTCTCGCACTTTAACTACTTCTCTCGCAATTTTGTTATCTTTGTCGTACACACCATGACGTCACTCATAGCTACTCTGATTTACAGTAGTGGTTGACTAATTTGTGTGTGCTGTCAAGGTAATATGAGACGATTTTGGTTCGCTTATCAATCGCATTTGGTAGCCCATATTTGTTCTCCTTAGCCACTTCTATGAGCAGTGTTTCTCTCCAATGAATAAGTTTTTTTGAAATATTGCAAAAGGCAAGTGATGACCTAAAATCAATGGTTTTCTTAAAAATATATGATTTAAAAGTCATTGTCGAAGAACCGAAGCAAGGTCTGAAGGGTTGGAGGATACTTAAAGCCGATCACACACGATCTGGTAGACCTGACAGGTGTGACGGGGATAACTTAACCTGCATAGTGACCTCATCACTTGTGGATAGCATATTTTGTTTCAACTGATAGATTGGTTGGAATTCTATAGCTCCGGGTGTGGACGATAAAAAGTCTCTGTCTATTTGTATCGGTGCAACCTGTTCAGGACAACCAGAATGTGGGTGGCCAGCTTTACCCGATCACTTTTTATACTAGTTTTGCTAGTTGTTTAGTTTTATAAGTTTTATAATATTTAACTGTACCAATAAGAATATAATTGAGGCTCTCAGTCCGGAAGGTGACGTTTAAGCCCACGAGCGCAGCGAGTGACGTGATTCACCTTAGAGAATCATACCTACGATAACCATTTAGATAACTCGATCTTTAGCAAACGTTTTGTTTTGAAGTAGAAGTGACTTTCACTTCATATGGAGCGTATAATGAAAAAACAAAAGAAGCAGCGTGAATAATGAATATTATTGGAATCATTTATATGAGGTTTAGTGCGATGATGTTTATGATAATTAACGTCATGTTATTATTAACATAACATTAATTATCTAGTTATATCATGGAGGGTAAATAAATATAAGAATGACAAATAGTTAGAATATGGCAACACTGCAAACAAAATTTCAATTGTTTTCACATTTTGATTGGTCAGATGAATTTTATTAAATAGTCGGCCATACTGTTTTGGAAGGCACACATGTCAAATGACGTTTATCTAGAATGGTCAGTTGGCCTCATCGAGCTAATCTGGAACACCCACTCCTGTTTTACAGTTTTGCCCCCCTTTTTAGTAGTTGGAACCTTTCAACTGGTGACGATATCCGCCAAGAAGTGACGTGATGACGTCTTACGTCAAATTATTTAAAAACAGTTGTCACTGTCATTATTTTTATTATTTCTTATTTCCAATCCATTCGAGTATCGTATTTATGTCCATCTCCTAGCTAGAGCGGTAGGGCTCTTAGCCCTTAGCTGACTTAGCGACAAGATTGTCTAAAAATTAACTTTCAACCTAACAAAAACCAAAAACAATCGACACAATCAATATCCGGTCCGGCTTTATGGCTATGCTGCTATGGCTATGACGCTTGCATGACGTGTGCTGACGACAAAATTACTTCACCAAAACCTTAAAAGTGACGGACTTTTGATGAAAAAAAAACCCATTTAAAAGATAATATCGGCGTTTGTTGGCTCTCTCCATATTTGCTAGGTCATCATAGAAATGTCAAATTAATCGAAATGCTTTATCACAGAGGTAAGACGGGAGGCGGCAAACAAATGACGATATTTTCCTAAAATTGGTCAAACACTTGGCAAATCGCGAATTTGAATTATTTGACGTTAAGACATCATGTAACGTCACATTTTTGTGTGACCCACTGCTAAAAAGGCTAGTTAAAATTGTAAAACCGGAGGGTCTCTGCTCGTTCCATCTTTCCATACTAACTCGTTGGCTCAGGTGAATTTTGATAGATGGTCGGCCATACTGTTTTGAAACGTACACATCCCAAATGACGTCAATATGGGATGGTCAGTTGGCCTCATAGAAATGTCAAATTAATGAAAATGCCTTATCATGGAGGTAGGACGAAATTGGCCCAATTTTTGCCGAAAGCCCGCCTGGATGGTACGTGCCATGTGCGGATATAGCGTATATTGCGGATTTGGCGCTTTGGTCTGGTTGGTTGTTCTGAAGTTTCTTGCCAAGTGTTGCCAAATTTCTGCATTCTCATTAAAGTGATATAAGTTGTTGGAAGTGGAAAAAACAACAGTTACTATATCGAAATCTTTGACATTTGCCATAGGATTTTAGAGGTCCGCGTAGAACGATGCATATATCATAAAAGATAGAATCCATCAGTGTGCACTGCGGCAACACTGTGGATCCGCAATATACGCCATATCCGCACATGGGGACGTACACACAAAGATTGGCGAATTGCGATTTCGAATCATTTGACGTAAAGAATCACGTGACGTAACTTTTGGTGAATATCGTCGAAATTTGTATGTGACCCACTGCTAAAAAGGGGGCAAAACTGTAAAACATGAGGATCTCTCCATATGTTAAAAACTAGCTCGCTTATTCTGACTAAACTCCTATAGACGCCTCGTAGCCAACATTATAGGTGCGCGAGAGAAAGAACAACATCTATCACGCGATTTATTATAGAACCCCCACTATGTCTGTCTCTTACTCTCTTGAAGACTGTTTGATACAGCTACTGAAATTTGTTATGAAGAAACAAGTATCGAATAGAATGCCCTCATTGTTGCCAAATGTATGATTGGCCTACATTTGTCAGTAATGTACTAGAATACCAGAAAACTTGATGACAATGACTGGAGAATAATGTCTCCACCTGACTGTTGCATTGGTTCGAGGAGGAACACGGCAACCAATCAGGATAAATAATTTAGTCCTCTGACCAATCACTTCGCTCACCCGGTCAATTTTTTTTTTAACCAAGTTTAAATAATTCTATAAGGCTCTAATTTATTGAGCCTTGCGCGGTTTATCGTAAGATTGTTTCGATCAGAGACCTTCTATTAGTAGACACCAACATGGGGATACAACTTGTTGCCAAAATATCAACGATGTAATTCGACTATCCTATGTCTTTCGACTTCAAAAACTCCGAGATTTCATCTTTCATCCGATACATTTCATTTCACCTTTCATCCGATACATTATTTTCATCCAGCCAACCAACGATACTAACGATGACATTACCATCAGCGAACGTCCGTGCTTGGATCTTTGATTCTATGGTGCCACAAGAGTAAAATAACCTTATCAGAGGTCGTAAGAGATGGAATAAAAAAATAGTTACACATTTTAGAAACTAAGTCAGTTGTGCGCCGTATGGTAGTGTTGGTGCCTGGATAATGGTGGTCTCTGGTGATTGGTGAGACGTTGCCAATTTGGACCACAATCGAATGAATTTTGTCGAGTTTTAAAACAACTTAATGGTTCCTATTGACCTATCGGCAAAAGTGAGGGTAAATTTATTCTTTGTTACCTCCAAGGAATTGTAAAGACAGAAATACCCATAGCTAGTGACAGGGTGCTCCAGGGCGGCACTAGTTTTCCCATTGTTTTACCAATAGAAAACGCTATAATAGACAACAACGTCGTTTCATAGCTTCACTGCAATCACTGATCATAATTATAATGTATAATACGATCTTAATACATAGAAAAATAAACGTAAAACTCCCCAACTTAATCGATTGTTTCTTTTTATTCCAGTGGTTCCTCGGCCTCAGACAGCACGTCGACGGTTTCAAGCGACGACGAAGAATCGCAAAAACCCCCTACGAGCAGAGTTTACAACGTAACCGGCAACCCCAATGACAGAGAAAGTGACGATGCCCTCCCCAGCAGCGACGTCACCACCGACAATGACGATGACGAAGTCGATCGAAAATCGTCGGCCGACGAAAAAGAGCGCGAAGAAGGCGAAGAATCGTCTTCTGGCTCGGCCGAGACCGACAGCAACGACACCGGCACCGTCGCAGACCAGAAACCCAAAAGATTTTCCAGAGTTTTCGTGGTGAACCACAAAGGATCCAGCAGCGGGAGTGTCAGCACGACGAGTGGTGAAAGTGATAGTTCCGACAATGATACCGACACGGAGCTGGATTGCAGCGTGGTTCTCGTTAATGTCAAGCAGCTGGATTGTGATGGAAGTGATGTGATCGAGAAACGAGAGGTGGATGTGGATGAAAATAACGGCGAAGCTAGTTTGCTTAGAGTTAAGTACATTGGCGAAGATGGGGCCAGCTCAGCAAGTATTAAAGGCAGGAATAGGCGTTTTTCTGGAAAGGCCAAAAAGAAAATTAAGAATGGAGCCAAGAGGGAGGAAGAAAATTCAGTTCCTAGTGAAACTTTAACCAAAGAGTGGGCAGACGTTTTGGGCGAATTTATCAGAAGTGAAGTTGAGTTCGCTTCGAAGGAATTTGTTGGAGCGCAAACTGACTCATCGAAAGCTGAACGAGTCTGTGATATACAAGCTTTAGAGTTGGGCAGTGAAAAAGGTGAGATTTTAGATGAGGAAAACAATTATCATCAAGAGACGGAAGTCCCTAGCGAAACCATCACTAACGACGTTAAACCCGAGGCCAATGACAACAAATACAAGTCGGAATATGTGTATTCGTCCAGCCCGGGCCTGTCGGATGTAAGCGCGGAGTCGCTTAGCTCCAGCGACGTGGAAAAAGACCGCAAAGAATGGAAAAAGACGGACAAAGCGAGTTCTAACGCCGATCTAACGGTGGGAACTGAAACGGAAGAGGTGGAGAGCGCGTGCGACGATCACACAGGTGTAGATCGGACAGTGATCGACGAACAACCACAGGTAGACGGTCGGAATGGTGCGGGCGCGAAATACACGAGTTTAGTGATGATCACGAGTGATGTAAGCTATCAACAGGTGAACGTGGTGACGACGGACACCACTAAAGTGGTGCCGGGCGAGGGTGGCCAGGTGGTGGTGAGCCACACCAACAGGCAGGATGAGCGGGCAAGGGTGGACGACCAGAAGAACCACGGTGAGTAACTTGCGGCCTTGGCTTTTCATTCATAACAAGCGGCCACATAAAACCATCTCTGAAATTGAAGAGAAAGACAGGATTTTGCAACCATCTAGCACTAAACATTGTATAGACAATGATTTATTGTCTATGGACAGCTATGAACAAATTGATCGGTTCCGTCTGAAACAGTAAGAAGTACCCGTAGATAAACTAATTATTAGATGAGTGTTTTTATACAAAGCGCAGTTTTGTGCAATAGCGCCGGGCTTTTGTTTTTGGGTTTTGCCTTATATTTATTTTGTGGTGGGCGTGAATTATTATTGTTATTCATATTGCTTGATGCCTGCTAAATATTCAAAGAGGTATCATGTTTATTTATAAGCCATACTGAATTTTTTTTGCTATTTTAACCGCAGTGGAACCCCAAAATGTGCATTGGTTATCGGCGAAGCGCTATCTTTCTTGACTATTGTTTGACCATTGACCTAAAATTCTAAAGCTGCGTTTTTGGTATCATTACGTCACTTATTCATTACTGAACTTGAATTTAAAAGGGGAATCGTTATCTCGGAGATAAAAGGATTTAATTAGCTGGTCTGGCACGCATAATCAACAGTAAATCTATCTCATTGTTTTCAATCCGAGGCGCCAAAGTTTAGAACAATGGAAATGCTTTAAGTTGTGCCGCTACATTTTACTATTTAAGAAAGTAAATAACGTATTAACTTTTTGCCCTTTTATCAACTGGTGTTGCATAAGGCTATCGCCTTTTTCGAAATAGTCAACGTTTCGATGTTTACCTGAGGTCATCCTCAGGTCAAACATACAAACAAATGCAAAGCTAAGACTAAAACCAAACATCGACTTAACATTTCTCGTTTGTATGTGTGTTTTGTGGCAAAAATATGATTAAGTACTTATAAACCCCAATATTTGATAAAAGTTTTTTTATATTTATTTTCCAATATTTTCTAATAGATTGTCTAAAAAACTGCCGAACATGTCCCGAGATACCAACTAACGCCATTGAATGTCATAACAATGAATGTTCTGAAATTACGCCACCTACCAAATGCAGTAGGTTGAAATGCAACCATTTTGCAATGCCCCTCCTTTAGAGAATAACTTATTTAAGATGAGTCTCCCACCGTGATTCTAGAAGAAACGACCTTTCAAAATCTCTTTAGGTTTTAAATTTCGGCTAAGGCATTTCCGAGATACAGACCCCCAAAAATAACAAAAATCTTGCTGTATCGATCTTTTCCGTTAGCAGTTTATATACCAAAAGAGACCTTTTCTCATATGTAGAGATGTTCATTTGAGAGCGTCATCTAGTTGGCTGTCAAATGTCAAAAGAAAGGGATGAAAGAACAAAAACAAAAGTCCATTTGCTTTGATTATGTGATCCTTATCTGTGAAAAATGTATAGACTTCTATTTTTCTAATGATTGCGTGATAGTTATGTGTATTTTAACCCCGAGGAATACCTCAATAAAGTTCGAAACGTTGGAATTTTTCGAGACTATAATTCTGCTATCTGCGTTCTGTCAAAAATGGATCGTATGCAATACTTAAGAGCCCCAAAAAACGTAATTCAAGTAATTTTCCAAAACTTATGACACCTACATCTGGCACAATAGGTGCTGCATATTCCTTTCCATGAACTAGTGACCATGGTATAGAAATTAGAAAGTATAGATTTGGGAGCCCGACATACAGGTCTACGGGATGCTGAGAATCGGAATTGTAGAGAAACTCGTATCACTGAAACGAGGACTTATGCCCGGTTTTATAATGTCGAGTTATTCTGTCCCGAGTGGTAAATATCAAAAGAAACCACATAGGAACACAACTGTCGGAGTAGAGGTAACTCAAGTGTATACAACAAGCCTTTAAAGGAAGGCCAAGTGGCCTAAATGTAGTGTTAGGCAACGGCGAAAAGTTTTCCTTTGGAAACTCTTGAACATCGAAACTTTCCAGAAATGTAAGAAACGACTGAATGACGAATGAATGTTGTACGATCGGAGCATTCTCAACAATTAAATTAAAAAATTATTTGGTATTTAAATGTTTTTCGTATATCGTCCCGATGCATGCAAAAGTGAAATAGATTGAGCAAAATGCTAGGGTTGAGCAAAGCTGGAAATTACAGGAAAGTTTCCGGAAACTTTTCAAAAGCGTCCTTTTTCCTTCTTGACGTGATTTCAAAATCATCATTTTTAACCTTTCCGGTAAGTTTCGATGTTCGAAAATTTCCAAAGCGGTAACAAAATGCATTTTTCACTAACTCCTAAAACCTACTGTGCTTTGGAAATAACAAATAGATCGTTTATTAATAATGTTTATTATGTCGCCATTTAATACAAAGTCAACCGGTAATTAAAAAAAAAAAATCGGAAATTTTTCCGAAACTTTTCGGTAATTTTCCGTATTTTTTAAATTTACAGTTTATTCCAACACCACCTAAATATGGTGCCCAATCTCGTGCCCAGTATTGAGGAGAAAAAATGACTTATGATAAAAGAATAGCTACGATTGGCAGATCATCTTCAACAATTATGATTGGTAGAACATCAGCTGATATGTCATTTTTATGTCAACCAGAGCCAGAACCGGTGTGAAACGAACAGCGCTTTCGGGTGGCCGATCTAGACCACTCTAAGAGTATTTCGGTCCTTACATTCTTATTGAGAAAAACAAAGAATGGGAATACTCTCAGAGCGATTTAGAGCCGCCACACGAAAACGCAGTAAAATAACTAATCACCTTGCTAATCACTTAATCGACGATACTGTAATACAAAGAGTTAGTTCAGGTTAGTATATTACACATGGAGAGACCCTCGTGTTTTACAGTTTTGGTCCCCTTTTTTTAGCAGTGGATTACTCAAAAAGTGGCGGCGAAACCGGTAGGAAGTTGACCTCTTACGGCAAATGAATCAAAATACGCTGACGATAACATTACCTCATGGGTGACAAAATGGCGGACTACCTGCCAAAATATCGACATTTGTTTGGAACCTACTCCCAGTCCTACCTCCATGTTGTAATTTCTAGTATATTTGCGAAAAACACAGTAGATGGCACTGTATACCGGAGGTAAACATTGTCAAAAATTAAAATATTCATCGAATTTTGACCGTTATCACTCCAAAGTTGAAAAAGAAAACACGGTTTTGTATTTGGTATTATTTCATAATTTGTGAAAGATCAAGAGAAAATTGTAATTCATTGGTCGTGTAATTCTTCTTCTTCAATAATATATTTTTCTTAAATAAATGCCTCAAAATAAACGACACCCAGAATAACGATTTTTTTTATCAAACGGACTAAAAGTACGTCATTTGTTCTCTCCATACGCACACCTAAAGTGGGCTTTCTAATCCTGAGACCAAAAAAAGTAGCAAAAAAGTCCTAGGCAGTAAAAGTAAAGTCAAATGTCACCGCTATTGTCATGGTGGCGCATATATAAACCATCTTATTGCCATCTTTACATTCTTGTTGAAAAAACAAAGGATAGGAATACTCTCAGAGCGCTCCAGAGCACCACCCGAAACCGTTTTTAGTCGAAATCGCATAGGTTCTCGAATTCTGTTAAATGTAGTTAGTTGTCATCATATTTATCTGTCAATGTCATTTTTATTAATTTAGTATTAATAATAATGCTATACATTTTTAGTTTACCATAATTTACCTCAACCATCTAAACCATTGGTTATGATTTAATACCATTAAAACCATTGAACATTGAACACCACCGTTCTAACACATTCTATTTATATACACCACTAATTGGGTAAGTACCTAGACCTGCTTAAAGAGGATGAAAGAAAATTGCAACACTGAATCACTCTGAAATAGACTTTCCTGCATGCTTGAAAAAAAAAATAGTATATGTTACGCGGAGTAAAAGGTCTTTTTGTGCTTCGCCCAGTTGCAGGCCTCAGCTTCGCTTCGGCCGTCAATCTCTGGGCTCAGCACAAAAAGACCCACTTTTACTCCTAGTGACATAATCTACTATTTTTGCCATCGAACGAAGCTGTTTATTTCAGTCAAGAAATGGCAGATGACTAAAGGAAAAGTATCAGTGAAATGATCATTTGAGTTCCAGATTTCATTCAAAATATGTAGGAATCAAAGGTAAATTCTCAGTAATCTACTTTCATGCCATACCCTTTGATTTTTTTACTACAGAATAGTACAACATGGTAACTGCCTTCTAATCAAGAGTTTTTTTGTTTCGCACTGTTTTTGGGTTGAAACTTATCGAAACTGATGATCCTTCTGAGCCGAAAACCTATATGGACACCAATAATTGTGTTTACCACTTTTGGCCCCCCATTATAGCAAAAGCAGTAAAGCGACACTTAAAAAATGGGGGGCCAAATCGGCAGGAAGTGACATCACTTGACGTCTTCTGTCGAATGGACGAAGGAGGGAGATATAGCCGGAGCAAATAAATGCCAATATTTCCCTAAAATTGTTTCTGTTTTTGATCGGATTTTCGCCATTTTTAAGGGACCCATGACGTAATTTTATCATCAGAAGTTCTCAAAACAATTTCGGCCTCCCTTTTTAGCTGGGATCGCAAAAAAAATACGGCGAGTTGACGTCACCTGACACTTGAGGTCGAATAATTCGAAATCGTGATTTGGCAATAATTGATATGCTGTGACGATTACTTTACGTCGTGGAACACCCAAACATGGCGGACTTCCAACTGAAAAACGAAACAATTTTTTTGGAAAATGTTTGTAATTTTTGTCTCCTGTTACCTCCATGTTTAAAAGGCCAATTCAATGAGCTAGCATGGGCGAATTCCAAAACTCACAAGGTCATTTACCTGGTAGATCAGTCACCTGCTTAATTCATTGAATTGCTAGGTGGCCGTCACATGACCAGCTTAACCGGTAGATGACCTGGTGAGTTTTGGAATTCGCCCTATATTACATCTGGAAAGACCCTCTTGCATTGAACTAGGAGATATGGACACAGTGAACAAATGCCGATATTTTCCTAAAAATGGTCCGGTTTTTTGGCCGGAAATCCGCCATTTTTAAGGTACCCGTGATCGTAAAGTGACGTCACCTGACAACTTATGTCAAATAATTCGAAATCTCGTCCTATCAATCTATGTGCTCTGGCGATGAAATTACGTCATGGGTAATAAAGTTACGCCATAGGAATCTGTTAGGACATTGGGCCATATTCGACGAGGCTAGTATATTACATCCGGAGACCCCCTCCTGTTTTATAATTTTTGGCCCCACTTTTAGCAGTGAGAACCTTAAAAATGGCGGCGATATCCGCGGAAAGTGGCGTCTTGGTGACGTTTTGACTTCTTACGTCAAATTATTGCAAAACAATTGTCAGTGTCATCAATTTTATTACTTCTTATTTTCAATACAGTCTAATATCGAACTTATATCCATCTCCTAGCTAAAGCGCTAGGCCTCCTAGCCCTTAGCTGACCTAGCTCTAAGGTTTTCTAAAACTTAACTTCTAACTTAACAAAAACCAAAACCAATCGATAATCAATACCAGGCCCGGTATTTAAGCTGATATGACGCTTGTATGACCTGCGCTGACGACATTACGTCATGGGAACCTTTAAAATGGCGGGCTTCCGGCCAAAAAACGGGACTATTTTTAGGAAAATATCGTCATTTGTTAGCTCTGTCCATATCTCCTAGGTCATTTGGCATATTTTCTATGTCACCTCAAATTTATCAAAGACGGACCCTTGTTGTAACGATTTTTGCGAGTGACTAAGTACATGAATTTTCAATGTATTGCAAAAGTAGTCTTTGACCAAAAAACCACATTAAAAAAACGGAAAATCTCCATGTACGACAAGAGAAAAAAGTTTATTGATCGATAGCCTGAAATTAGAAAAAACTTTCACTAGCTGCATGATTATATTTATATCCTTCTATTTCGCTTCAGTTGATAAAAGATGGAAGTGCCCTTGGTTCGCCTAGATGTGTAACGAGGTTCCATAATTAACAAGATCAGCACTTATATAGTTAATACTTTCATCTAATACACATTCTACTTTCATATAGCTTTTTCGATTGGAAACCACATTGCATAACTAATGCGATTTTTACGTTTAATCAGTAATTTTCGAGCAGTTTTGTAAGTTTTATTGGGACACTGGTGCAGTCAGTACAAGATTTCGGCACGAACTTTAGTAGGTCGGTTTGACCTACTTTATTAAAACTACCCGATTCAATTATTTAAAGAAACTGGACTTGCGCTGCCGTCGACTCGGTGGTAAACTCATTTTGCCAATCGGAAACACTACTAGTTTCATTTTGCCAACGAGCTAGCATATTACATCTGGGGAGACCCTCCCGTTTTAGATTTTTAGCAGTGGGTACCTTAAAAATGGCGGCGGCATCCGTTTGAATTGACGTCTTACGTCAAATCATTTAAAGTGGTGATTCGCCAATTAATGTTTTCTGTCGATGACGTTACGTCATGAATACGTGTATCAGCGGCAATTGAAGCAAGCAGAGTTAATGCTTACCCCAAAAATATTGGAAACTTTAGCCAAGGTCATAGTGGGCGATTCGTGGGGGAGATCTCTTTTAAATTGGAGGTAGCGTTTTTTAAAGCAAATTCGCACATTCGCGTTAATTACCTTGGGTATTTTTTCTTAAGAAATAAGTTTTTAATAACAAAAAATTAGCTTACAAAATGCTTAAGTGTACAAAAAGTCGGCAACAGCGAAATTTTAATGACGCATCTTGCCAAATTTGTCTTGGCAACAAGTAAACAAACAATCGCTGTCGATGTTATACTGGTGAAATTCCATGGCAGGGGTTGATGCCAAAAACAACTGAATGGATTATACTTCCATAAACAACTTTCATAAACATACTTCCAATAACATTCATACTTCCATAAACATTGCTGGCCTTGAACTGCAAAAGGAGGGGATGGAAACACAATACCTCGTATATCGCAATGTATGCACGTGCCGAAAAATGGGCGCCCTTTTGAAAGTGGTACAGTTAGACCCACGTGCAGTTAGATTCATGTACTGTCAACGAATCACGAACTAGGCCGAAAGCACTTGGTTCGTTGCTTCGTGACATCCAATGTTGCCGATACTTTCACGAGTTACTCCGGTTACTCGACGTAAATGCGCGTGAGGAAAATTTATTCGATACGGAAATATGTGCTTCTAACCAAGAACGTTTTGAGATTTGGCAACGACCCATGCACACGCGCATAGTGAATCGGATCCGAGTCCCCATATTTTGGCAACAAGGTCACTAAGAAATATCCTGTACGTTATTGACGTACTTGTTCCAGAACAACTGATTTTGATAAAGGTCCGCCATACTGATTCCTGGGGCAACCAAACCATGTAGCCAAATTTTCGAAATTTTCCGTGGTTATACGGAAATGGTGAATAAGAAATAATTAAGAATCAAAGACAATTCAACGTTGCTTATTCTTTTAGGATGATATATCTTCATTAAAACAATATTTTTCTGTTGTTATTCCCATTTTGATTAACATTATCTTTACCCTTATGGAATTTATAGTTAAACAAATAAATTAAAATATAAAAAAATAGTAAGAACGGCAACCAGTATATTAATTATGAGGAGCATTATCGTTTTGATGTTTTATGAATTTATTTTGTTTAATTATACCCACCAGTTATGATATTACACACAACACATCCATGTATTAGGTAGTTTTCGCTTCCTTTAAAAGCATCAAATACAAACTCAATGAGTTCCATTTTCATGTTTCCTAACCAAGAAGCAGCAGTTGAACATTAACGACATTACAAGAATAGGACATTTCCAGCAAGGGTAACAAACGGCAATTTGGCTGAAGATTAGGCCAATTAGGGCGACATTTACAACTATCAGTAAAACTTCAGTGACACAGACTGCATTGTTACCAACAATGTAAGCTAGGTCATTACTGGTGTTTTATCTTTAAACTGAAGTTTTACTGATAGTTGTAAGAGTCACCCTTAGGGGCTTTAGGAGATAACTTGTAGTTAACTATATCTCAAAATTATTAAATCAAACTTGAAACACGATGATCAGTTACGTCAGTCAGACAAGTTACGTCTGATATTTTAATAGGATTGGTCGGCCATATTGCCTTGAGGGACATTTGTCAATTGCATAATATATTTCCAATAATGTCTTCCAACTTAACATTTTCGATAATCCTATAAGGGCGGACCCAAATTGTCTGGACTGTTAACTTTCGTAAAGTTTCGTAATCAGATTTCGTTCGTAAATTCAGGTTTTTCACATTCACTTTTTTCTCGAGTCTCCATTATTCGTATGCCCTTATGAATAGTTTCATTTTTGTATTATTATTTTTGCTTCTTCAACCTGATTTTTTCTAATTAATGTCTATTTTTAATCTGCTTCTCCTTTAAATTTGTTCAGCTGCTTTAATTTTTCTTGCTCTAAAATCGACTCTCCCTTTTTTCCTTATTTTTTTTGTGTCACTGACGTTCTGAAACCCCCTGTATCTATGAATATGAAATACACTCTCTTAGAAAGTAACAAATATTTTCTGGATTAAGCATTCCAGTGCTACCTAGTCGACTCCAATTTTTGTTTTTTTTTTTCTAGTTTCTTATTAGTTTATTTTTTTTAATTATGTTTAGTTTCTGGAAAATTTTTCAAACATTTTGTCTATTGTACCCTTTGCAAAAATTTAGCTTGTTCACTTGTTTGGAGATTTCACCTCGGTCATCGCTTAAACCATAATCAATTACTATAAAAGGCAGTAAAACGTTACTGTAGATTGCATAACATGCATAAAAACATTTTTTTATTTGCCTACTTTATTAACAAAATTCCCTGCAATATTTGTACCTCAAACAGTTTACCGTTTACCAATACAAACATGGCACGAAGCATTCAGCACTCTTTCCATGCTTATCTTATGATAGCGAGAGACTCTTTTATCACCTCGATTAGCCTTATCGATAATCCGACAATAAACAAACCGCATGTTTGATTTTCACACAAAAAATTCACTTTTGACCCTTCTGCTAAAACTGCAAACTCACTTGCGCACCATAATCAAATTGCAGGCTTAAGAAACACCAATTATTCCAATTGAACAGTTAACCAGTTTAATTAGTACTAATGTTTATGCAACACTAATTATATTTTATTGCGAAGAACCAGGGGTTTTCTTTTTTCGTTTACTGCACCATAAGTTACCTTGCACGTAACCATTCCTTTTCTTATATCGTTGCCTGCTTTCTTTGATAAATATATGCCTATAATACAAATGCACGGTGGTCACCGTCGAGTAGTAGTACCTAATTAATATTCATATAGTTAGTCATCATCTCAAGGCTAATTGCCCAGCTTGTTACTAGAAGAACACACAGAACTTCATATACAAAAAGCAACCAAACTATTTTATTATCCCAAAAGGCAAACACTGAGTTCTTATAGCAGGACCAGGCACTCTCAACTGCTGCAGACTTTCACTTCTGTACCGATTTCGTCCAATTCATAAATACTCTAGTACCTACAAATTTAGTTTCACTTTTTTTAGGTATTCAATTAAATTCGTTTAATACCCGAGGAAATGGTTAGATTTGAACCTACTTGACCAGTCATTTAGGGGAATTGTTAGAATTTTAAGTTTTTTTAATATAGTTCAGTTTTTTTCCTAAAAGATCCTGCTTCGATGATTTTGGATCTTTATTAATACAGCAAAGTTTTCGACAGATGCTTCAAAAAATAGATAATTTAATGATGCTTTAGATACAAAAAAGTAAAATATAAATTAATGATCCACATGGAACTTAAAATATTGGTTTATTTCAACTCCTTCAAAGTAGAAAAGTAGTGTTCAGATTAAATTAATGAGGTTTAGCAACGCCCAGTTTACACCTCCATATTAAATATTAAATTAAGTTTTCCTTCGACTGACTAATAACAGGTTTGTTTAAGGTACGATTTTTTTGCCAAAATCGTTCATTAATGACTCCCATTAATGAACGGTTCTGTCACTTTAAAAAGCGGTTATGTCAAGGTCAATTCTATTCCTCTGAATGCAAAATCAAAAAAACACTGAGTTCATTGCTGAGTAAATACCAGGATCGTGTATATTGTCGTCTTAGTTGACATTTACTCGACAGAGGGATAGACAAACGCAATTTTTGTCTTTTTACGGATTGATAGGCATTGGATAGAAAAAAACCTGGACGCTTATTCTATAGGAAAGCGTGAAAGTGAAAGTGAGAATTGCTGGCCAATGGAATTCGCCAACAGAATTTTTTGACCAATCAAGGTTGTCAAAATTCTCACTTTCACTTTCACTCTTTCCTATATAATAATGCCCCTGACATCTGTCATTTTGGATTGATTCTATCAGTGTCATCGTATTTGACATATAGGAGGACGAATTTCAAAAATTCAAACTAAGTATTCTGATTTGAATGTATTTAATGACCAAGTTGCAACCGACGGAAAAGTATCCTAACCAACTCGTATAGAGTCCATTTCAAATGTATATTCATCTAGTAAGCTGAGAAACTGACATATAAATGACACATTTACATGGATGGAATAGGACGAATCTGTCAATTTCTCAGCCTGCTAGATAAATATCTATTTAAAATTGATTATATTAATGGGCGATTAATCATCTCAACTCTATTAACCATCTCGATTATTAATCGCCTTCATTAATACACTAATTCGTTAAATAACTCTTTCGATTACAATAAATTTAATTTGTCAAAATTATAGTTGGACCCATTTATTTGATTAGTATAAAGGTGTTCCGGGTACAAACATGGAACGGTTTGCTCTCCCCAAATATATGTTTAAAATACTGTTTTTTACCCCTTCCCAAATACCTTAAACAATATCATTATTATTTTCTAAACTGAACAATTTTTTCTTTATTTTCAGAAAACTCCACTCCCCTCAACCCCGACAGCGACGTAACTGTGATAACCTCCCCTGAAACCCTGAGCGCTTTCGAAGAAGGCCTGGCTGACGATGACTCCTGGGTCGAAAATCTCAGCTACGACGACGAGGACAACGACGAGGACTTCCCCACCAACTCCGTCTCCGAGGAGAATTCCTCCTCCGGCGACGAAGTCACTCTCACCTGCTCTGCGGTGGTAGACCAGGAGGACGAGCTGAGGGGCTACCACCGAACCGCCATCGACTTTACCCTGCACACCATCGTCGAGGAGAGCTGCGAAGAGAGTGAAATCGAACAGGCATCGACCAAAGTCAGGAAAGAGCGGCCGGCTAGTGCCACCGATTTAGAAAAGTACTTCTTCTATGGTCTGGGGGATGGCATAGGGCCAGCCGCGGGGAGTTCCAATCGGGAAGATGCTTTTTCCGAGACCAGCAGCATATACTCCGAGGGCATGGAGTCCCTCGGGGGACAGGAAGAGAACCTGAATGAAAACCCCGAGGAGTTGGCGTCCTCCAGACTGGAAAAGTATTTCTTGAGCGGGTTTATGGGATTCACATCCGAGAGGCGAGATTCCGATGGGAGCGTTGGTAGCGACAGTGAGGGCAAACCTAGCCCTGAGCAGCGCAGGAAGCGTTTGGTGAGGGCCAGAGGCACCGGGCGATCGCACTCGAATTCGCTGGATAATCTTTTAGGAAATCCCGATCTGGCAGTTAACGACCAACAGCTGGAAGCTCAAAATGATTCCGAAGACTCTTCGAGCTCAGATTCTGATACTTTTGATGAGGTTAGCGGTTTTGATAAATCAGACGCGCAATTTGACACAGTGAAAAGGAAGAAATCCAAAAAACAAAAAGCCAGTCTTGAGGACATTAAGAACTTGGAGACTACGCAAGAGGAGCAGGAAAGGAGCGACTCCGAGGCAGATGAAGACAGAAATAAAACTCCACAACCGGAGGCTGTAATAACTAACCTAACTTCTTCGAGTGGTAACCAGCAAAGCCGAGACAGTGGTTTTGTGGGTAGTTGCGATGATCTGCTTAAAGATCAAAGAGATGTTAATGAAGCCCTTCAAGAAAGAACTGTTGTGGTCGAAGAAAGGAAGGAAGGGAGGGTTGCATCAGAGTCCCTACCGCCGAATACCAGCCTCACTCGGAAGGATAGCTTCAATAACTGGAGCTCTGATGAAGAGACGAACCTGATGATGAGCAAAATGCGTCAGTTTTTCAAGACTATGGTAGCAGCAGCTTCCAAGCCGACTACACCTAACCTAAGCAACCGTCCCTCACCAAAACCGTCTCCGCGTGCAAAGCATCGTTGCAAACCTCCGCAGCTTGTTTACTTCGAAAACGAACTTACGCGACTGATGAAAACGGTACCGGGTATTCGCGACGATCAAGTGAGAGAAATAGTGGAGTATTTGAGCAGCGAGGACACTTGGAGTGATTCTTACGACTCTAGTGACTACACTAGTAGTGACCTTGAAGGTGCATGCATCAGCAAATCGGCGTTACAGCAACAAATATCTGATAGTTGCAAGCAGATTATCAACAAGTTTGACAACAGTGCTGAGGATGAGGAGGGAGACGCCGGCGACGGAGGGATTAGTTTGGAGGACTCCAGAGGTATGAATAAGGAGACTGCTTTCGTCTATCAAAAGCTGGTGGCTAGTTTCGAGAAAATCGCCACAGAGAACAAGACGGAGAATATCTCAGGACCAAATTCCCCACCTTTGATTGCGAAAGTGATGCATCACATCGGGAGTAGATTGGTGGCGCTCATGCACGAGGTGTCCAGCGGGGAGAGTCACGCCTCCAACAGCCCCAAGGGTAGGAACTACCACCGTAGGCTGCAGCAAAAGCCCAGCAATGCCTCGACCACAACAGACGATGACAGCAGCACGTCCGACACAAACCTCCCAGACAATTTGGGGCCTTTGACGAGCAACAATCTGCTTCCTAGAAGCAAGTCGCACGATCTTCTCATGGGCGAGGCCCACAAAAACTTACACCAATCAATCAGCGGAGTCTCAGAGATATCTGAGGAACGTGGTGAGGCAAGCGACTGCGAACGGTTTTCTTGGAGAGGCAGCTTCGAGTCAGCTCTTCTGGCCAGTGATTCACGCAATAGGTTATCCTTAATTTCTACTGACGGATCTACATCAGCTATAGCAGCCAAGAGACGCTCGGCGGGTGATTTGCTCTTCAGTCATACTTCCTTGAGCAGGGAACAGCTCGACAGAGTGAGAAGCTGCGGCAGCATAGGAGGTAGCATCTCGGAAGATCGGTTATGGGCTTCGCCCGCCTCTAAATCAAGCAGACGAAGGTCCAGCGTTCCAGATGCTACTTCCTGCGGCTCTGGAGCAGACGGAGAGGACGAGGACGACGAGGTGGAAAACCGCGCCACTTTGCCTCGCAGCATGCAGACCGGACCCCAAACGACAAATTCTTTGCCTCGCTTGCCCACCACGTCCCTGGCGGCCATGCAGAAGGCGCAAAGTCACCATTTCCTAGCCCAGAATGTGAAAAGTGCGCGTTACCGACCACCGGGCTTCGCGAAACATGTGCCCGCGCAACCTAAACGAGCAGTGAGTGCACCGGGGCTGCAGCCCAGCCATCAGAGGAGAGGCAGGAGGTCGCATCAGTCCAATGTCGTCAGTGGTGAGTCTTTAAATTCCATATTGGTGAAGGAGGTTTATTGTAGGGCTTAATGAACATTTAAGCCTCGCAGAAAGGTGTTCGTCTTTTGTTTCTACCGTATCAAATCCTCGCCGTGCATTAATCAAATTATAGGAGCAGAACCGCTTTGTATGTAGATTGACCGTAATAGTCGAAACCAACAGTAAATGGTATTTGCGCAACCATTAAGCGTGGTAACTTAACAGGTGAAATTCGTAACCACCCAGGACCAAATTTCAGATAACATCATTAATCTAGAATAACGACGTTGGTGTTCACATGTTGCGGGCTAAATCAACAGGGGACAAATAGAATCCAGTCAGCTAATTTTGTTATAGAATTTCCCATACTGTAGAAATTATGTGGGACAAGCCTGTAACTTTTGCTTGAATCGAAAAAGGTACTCTACGGCCATCATAACGACAAATGAACCAAGGCCACCGATATTATTTGTTTTTCACGCTGTAGAAATTTCAGCTATAATATTATCTTATTTTTGTCATTTAGTTACGTTTAAAACCCTCATGTTTTTATACCCATCTCCTTTTAGCACATGTTGTGAAGATACGATAAAAATGTCAAAGTCAATTTTCCAACGCCTACTTGATGACAATAATAAGCGAACCGCTTATATGTGCGTCTACGTATTTTATTTTGTCTTTGTAAATTGATTTTCATGCAATCAATGGAGACAATGTGGACAATGCGTCAGTTAGTGAACAAGCATAAGAGGCTTTACTACGATTAAAACAGTTGGAAATTGGGGCCCTTTTTCGCGTTATTTACATTGTCTCCTTTAGAGTTGAATTGTTTACATCAGTTGTTGTTGTGTATAATACACAATATATTTTACTGCACGTAGATTATCAGCCCATTGGAAGATTTATGTGGGACAAGCCTGTAACTTTTTGTTGCAATTAAAAAGGGCGCGTGACAGTTTTCGCGGTAATAAATTAAACAAAGGCCACCGAAATCTTACAGTTACAACTTCTAGTCGACCATCATCACCTCATTATTAACTCAAAACTCATATACTTACAATTGATGACAATTATATAATGAGGTTCGTTACGATTAAAAAAGTTTAAAATTGCTGCCATTTTCTGTATCGTCTACATTGTTTACATTGCTTTATTGAAAGTTGTTTGTTTACTTATAAGTACTATTGTCATCGTCTATTGTACGTCCCATATGCTACGCGTGGATCAATGAGAAAATTATCAGTCACATTGTGGGGCAAGCCTGTAACTTTTTAAGCACATAAGAAGGTTCATTAGGAATAAAATAGTCTGAAATTGCCGACATTTTCCCTTTTGTCCACATTATTTGCATTGTTTTTATGAGAGTTCAATTGTTTACATCAGCTATTGTAGTCAAGCCTGTAACTTTTTGTTTCAATTATAAAAGGCATTTGAATTTGCATGACGGTCGCCCCGGTAAAAAATTAACTCAAATCTTCCAAAATAGTGATTCCGGACTGCGAATAAAATTAAACCATAAGTTATAGAGACAAATCTATAACTTCTGGCTTGAATTGAAAAATCGTTTGATGATCGCCATGGCAATAACTGAACTAAAGCCTCCGAAATCATGGTTCCACTGACTAGGAAATTATTAACCATCTTGGCTTATCCCACCCTGTAACTTTTGGTCTGAATTGAAAAGAGGACGTTGACGACGTTGCGGTAACAAATCGACTGAAAGCTACAGAAATAAGTTTCTACACCGCAGGAAATTATAAAACATATGTTGGAACAAGCCTCTAACTTTTTTGTCATTTTCATTGTTTGACGGTTCCCATGGCTACAACTGACCAACGAAATCAGAGGTCCACTAACTGTAGCAAAGTATTAACTATCTTGGGGGTTAAGCATGTAGCTTTTGGTTTGAATTGAAAAAAGCGTTTGATGGTCGCCATGGGTACAACTGACCAAGGCCGACGAAATCAGAGGTCTACTGATTATAGAAAATTATTAACTAACTTAGGAGTTAAGCCTGTAGCTTGGTTTGATTTGAACAAGGCGTTTGACGGTCGCCATGCCTACAACTGACCAAGGCCGACGAAATCAGGGGTTCACTGATTCTAGAAATTTATTAACTATCTCATGAGTTAACCATGTCGCTTTTGGTTTTATTTGAAAAAGGCACATTGACGATCGTTGCGTAACACATTGACTTCTACAGAAATAAGTGTCCACATCGCAGAAACTTATAAACCAAGCCATATATTGGGATAAGCCTGTTACTTTTGGTTTGAGTTGAAAAATGCATTTGACAGTCGCCATAGCTACAACTGACCAAGGCCGACGAAATCAGAGCTCCACTGATTGTAGAAAATTATTAACTAGCTCAAGAGTTAACCCTGTAGCTTGGTTTGAATTGAAAAAGGCGTTTGACGGTCGCCATGGCTACAACTGACCAAGGCCGACGAGATCAGAGGTTCACTGATTGTAGAAAATTATGAACTCTCAGGAGTTAAGCTGGTAGCTTTTGGTTTTATTTGAAAAAGGCACATTGACGATTGTTGCGGAACAAATTGACTCAAAGCTTTTATCAAGGCCGACGAAATCAGAGGTCTACTGATTGTAGAAAATTATTAACTATCTAAGGGGTTAAGCCTGTAGCTTCGTTTGAATTGTAAAAATGGTTGGACGGTGGCCATGGCTACAACTGACCAAGGCCGACGAAATCAGACGTCTACTGATTATAGAAAATTATCTACTAGCTTAGGGAGTTAAGCCTGTAGTTTGGTTTGAATTGAAAAAGGCGTTTGACGGTCGCCATGGGTACAACTGACCAAGGCCGACGAAATCAGAGGTCTACTGATTGTAGAAAATTATTAACTAGCTAAGGGTGACTTTTACAACTATCAGTAAAACTTCAGTTTGAAGATAAAACACTAGTAATGACGTAGACTGCATTGTTACTAACAATGCAATCTACGTCATTACTGGTGTTTTATCTTCAAACTGAAGTTTTACTGATAGTTCTAAAACGGACAGACGACTGTCCTTGGGTAATCGGTCTGTACAGACCGACTACCCAAGAAACCCAACTTTTGCTCCACTAGGCGGTCAAGAACAGTCTCTCCGTTAAACAGGATGGGGTTTTACCAATCCATGCTAATTCAGTATGGGGCTAGAGGAGTTCAACTTCTCAAACAATGGGCAAAATTAAACAACAAAGTAGGGTCACTACGCAACAGACGAATATTCTTACTTCGATGCAGAAGGGAAGGCATCACACCAAAGCACATCAACGACGGAACTAAAAACATCGATATATTGATCACAGACCGACTACCCAAGAAACCCAACTTTTGGTAGTTGTAAAAGTCACCCTTAGGAGTTAAACCTGTAGTTTGGTTTGAATTGAAAAAAACGTTTAACGGTCTCCATGGGTACAACTCAAAGCTACCGTCGCCATGGGTACAACTGACCAAGGTCGACGAAATCAGAGGTCTACTGATTGTAAAAAATTATTGATTAGCTTAGGAGTTAAGCCTGTAGTTTGGTTTGAATTGAAAAAGGCGTTTGACGGTCGCCATGGCTACAACTGACCAAGGCCGACGAAATCAGAGGTCTACTGATTATAGAAAATTATTAACTAACTTAGGAGTTAAGCCTGTACTTTGGTTTGAATTGAAAAAGACGTTTGACGGTCGCCATGGCTTCAATTGACCAAGGCCGACAAAATCAGAGGTCTATTTATTGTAGAAAATTATTGACTCGCTTAGGAGTTAGGCCTGTAGCTTGGTTTCAATTGAAAAAGGCGTTTCGCGGTTGCGATGGATACAACTGACCAAGGCCAACGAAGTCAGAGGTTTGCTGACTGTAGAAAATTATTAACTATTTGGGTGTTAAGCCTGTAGCTTTTGATTTGGGTTGACAAAGGCACATTGACGACCTTTGCGGTAATAAATTGAATCAAAGCTACGAAGTAAGTTCCGTAGGTTTCATATACACCGCAGAAAATTATAAATCATATATTGGGTCAAGCCTATAACTTTTGATTTGTTTTGAAAAATGCGTTTGACAATCACCATGGTTACAACTGACCAAGGCCAACGAAATCAGAGGTCTACCGACTGTCGAAATTATCAACTATTTTGGAGGTTAAGCTATACCGGATGTCCAGCAGAACCCTGGATATAGGAGATTAACAGGGGAAATCGGTCTTTATTTTTTTGCGCCTGTACGGTTGATTTGATTGAAAAACTTTTAAGAGTAAAGTTGTAGAGCTTATGGTGAGCTATCATCCTGTAATTTTTTCAATACCTCAGTTTTGGCTGTTTTTTGGAAAAACGCCCCGAAAAGTGCAAGAATTTGAATTTGGTCGATTTTGGTCAAATCAACATATTAATTTCTTATGTCAGAGTCAGAGCCGATTTTCTTTCCTTATTTATTTTGAGGGACTATCATGTACTAATTAACATGATTATGCAGTGAAAATTTACCGAAAACCTGACGATAATGTTCTTAAATCATAGTGGAGGTGACGCGCCAAATTCAAATTTTTGCACTTTTCGAGGCTTTCCAAAAAAACGGCCAAAACTGGGGTATTGAAAAAATTACAGGATGATAGGTGACCATACGCTCTACAACTTTATTCTTAAAAGTTTTTCAATCAATTCAACCGTACAGGCGCAAAAAAATTAAAACCGATTTCCCATGTTAATCTCCAATGTACAGGGTTGCGCTGGACACCCGGTATAACTTTTGGGTTAAATACAAAGTAGCGCTCGACGGTTGTTATGGTAATTAACTCAAAGCTACCGAAATAAGTTTTGTCACCGCAGAAAATTATAAATCATAGGTTGGGGCAAGCCTGTAACTTTTGGTTTGAACTGAAATCGGTCGTCATGGCAACAACTTAACCAATGCCATCAAAATGGAGCAGTATTACAGGCTGTAGAAATGTATGAGGTGTCTGATTCTGATTTATTTTTATTTAGACTTTTTAGTTTCCAATTCAATCGCTAGACCTTATGAAGTAATGATTATAATCTTCAGAGAAAAACCCTATTCTGGTTGTCAGTCAACAACTAAACTCGATGATCTTGAAACAGTTTAAAATTGCCGCTATTTTCTATATTGTCTACATTGTCTCCATCAGATTTAAATTACTTACACAGCTATTCTGTACGTGTAGACAATCGTCTATTTTACGATGTGTTGACTTTGTGGTTATATCACTGAGAAAATTATGAACCATACTGTGGGCCAAACTCTTTGTTTCATTTCCAGTCACGATAATAAATTGAACAAGTAGCCAACGTTTCGACCTTCATTGTAGTTTTCCTCAAGGATGGATGTGTCGAAAGAACCTTCTGTTCGCTGTTAGCATAAGTACTTTGCGTCTTTTCGATAACTAAAAAGGCGTTTGATAGCATGTGTAGGACACTTCATCTTTTCAGAATCGCCAAAGTTTCGACTTTTATTGTGGTCGTCCTCAGGGGTTCGATGAATTGAATAAATTCGATGAATAAAAAGATGTTAAATAGCAGGTGTACGACAAATAGCTACTTGACTTTTCGAAATAGCCAACGTTTCGGCTTGTAGGATGGTCTACTTTAAGGGTTGGATGTGTCGAAAAACTTCTCCGTCTACTACCATCATATGGTTTTGCGTCTTTTCAATATGTAGGAAGGTGTGGAACAAATAGCAACCTCACTTTCTCAAAATCGCCAACATTTCGACTTTTATTGTGATTTCTCTCAGCGTTTTATTTTCGACACATTCTACCCCTTATTGAATAGTTGTAAAAAATCGATTCATGTTTTTGAAAGAGAAACTTTTTGTGCCTTATGGTGGCGGTCCATGCATTCAGTTTAAGTAAACTTATGCAATATGGGTTATCCGCGTATGCCGAATAAAGAATCCATCGTATAGCGCAAAAGTACTGTTAGTATTCCTAGCATGAAGTTCTCACGCACCAACGGCAAAAAATTGTTACCTTACGGTTATTAATAAGCGCACCAGTCCGTCGAATACACAAAGACATTACAAAATTTGCTTTACTTGGTAGGAACGGAGTACCAGGCGAGTGACGTGTCCATGTTTTTTCTTATTTGCGTAAAAGCGGTATTGCGCAACTGTCGCCTTATTATTACATTCACCTGGCATAAGTACTAAATTAACAGTATTTTAGCACTTCTTTGGAAATCACATTTCTGTAACTTTCTACAATTTCGCTGCAGTTTCTTGACAATTTTATTAACTTCTTAAAATCGAAACTGTGTTCTTTTCTTCTACTTCTACTTATTCTGCACTATAAGGATAAGTGCATTAGAAAATTCAATTTTTGTAAGTAGTAGGTACACTCCTTGCGCTCGAATTGACTATAGATGAATGCTTCTATATTGATTCACAGTTGTATAGTAACATAAAGTTTTTTAGCAAAAAAAATATATAAGTATAGAAAGGCAACAGTAAAAAACAATGAAAGAGTAGGTACAGAGAAAGTCTTTTTCCTGTCTTTCTCCTGTAAGTTTTATTCGATTGTGTAGCATTCTGAACAAAAATAAGCAAATTTATTCCCCGACTTTAATGAACCGATGCCTGGTTTCATTCATATTGCATCATTCGAACAAATCAGCGAACCGACAAATCGAAAAGATTAAGACATTGTATGAGCACTACTGCACAATTAAACATAGTTTCAGCTAAATCGATCAATCGTGAGTCAATACTCATTACCTCCTTGTTATCATTTTGACGTCAGTTTCCTTTAAAAAGTCTAATTTAGAAACCACTTTTACTTTTACATCAAAAGTTATACTATATACAGTACTTCCTTATAGAAGTCGCTCGTTAAAAGGTGTGTCGGTCCATCATCTGCCCTACCTATTATAAACTTAATTAACTAATTAAGTTTTACAAGCCTCGTAGACTTCTTCCAATTAATTTTGAACAATTTGGAAACCGAGTCGGAAATTCCTGTAGTAATGACTACTGAAAAATCGAGTAAAAGTTAACTTTTTGTTGTCATTTCTCGTCAATAAGCGAAAAACATCCGGTTTATTGCATGGCTTTTAAGCCCCCAGGCGAATCCGTACAAAGAACTAGTTTGCGTAAGGTTCGGGTTACAGTTTGCACTGTGTAGGTAAGCGATACGAGAAAGTAAACCTGATAATTTCCCTTTTGCCGGCTTTTACGAGGATTTAAGCTTGGGGGCACAACCGGCGTTAAAACAGCTTTTGTATAGGTACCAAAGAACTTCTTTTTACTACCTATTAAAAAAACTATTAAAAATTTTGCAATACAGTTTTAGTTTCCATTCTCTACTATACTCCACAGACGAGACGTAGGAAGTGTATATTTAAAAAAGGCATAATATTTGCTTTAAAATGATGTGTTACAAGTGAACTTTCGGATGTAAAAGAGGACAGTAGAGGCGGCTTCAAAAAATCAAGATGGCGCCGCAATTTAAAAAAAAATTTTTTTGTTTTTATTCGCAATTATACTAAATAGGCGAGTCTGAGATTTGGTGACATATTTAAAAAGATTCTATTTGGTTTAAAATGATGTGTCCCAAGTAATCATTAAGATTTAAAATGACGATAGTACAGGCGGTTTTGGAAAATCAAAATAGCGGCGCTTTTTTTAAATTATTTTGTTTATTATTGTAAAAAACTGATGTTATTTTTAATTAATTATTAATATTTTTTATATTAATTTTTATTATTACAGATTTGCCACATTTTCTTTTATTTTGAACACGTGACGCCATCTTTATTACATTTTCATACATATTACAATTTTAAAAAATACTGTATTTAACTGATTAGCGACTTTTAGCCTGTTGTGGACCAAATTAATGTAGAAACGGTGTGTTCTTCTAGGGTCTTCTTTCAAAGTGTGTCGCGGAGTTATTGGAATGTGGGTTGAAAGCGAAATGTCAAATATACGACCGCAAGTTTTAACTTGTGGGTATCTTTGGTTATTCACCGGTCAATATTCTAATACCTCCAACATCACGCCTAAAAATGCTCACAAAACGTCATCTTGGAATGTAAAAAAATTGTCACATAGTGGTTCCACCTGGAAATTTTAGAAAGGCTGTTTTGCCGCCATTTTGTGTATTATTGTCAACTTGTGATTTATATAAGGAAATTTTCTCTATTTTGGACCTCATACAAATGTGAGGATAGACATCAAGAAGTACCGTTTAGAGAATAAGGTTTAGGAAATATGACGCCATCTTGAAATTTTAACAGAGGCCATTTTGTGTATGGTTGTCAACTTGTGATTTATCATAGGAAATTGTTCCTCTTCTAGACCGCATACAAAAAAAAATTAGAAAGACATATCAAGCAGTATCCACCGTTTAAAAAAATAAATTTAGGAAGTACGACGCCATCTTGAAATTTCAAAGAATTCTATTTTGCCGTCATTTATCAACTTGTGATTTATCGTAGCAATAGTAAGTTTTCGCTTTTCTGGACTATATAAAAATGTCAGGAAGGCACATCAAGAAGTACTAGTTACAGAAATAGGTTTAGCAACTATGACGCCATCTTGAAATTACAAAAAAAGTTTATTTTGTCGCCATTTTGAATCAGAAAAGTTCTTTACCATGAGTTACATATTATATAAAGCCGCGTAAAAGTAGTAGATAGAGACTTATTTGACAAGTAGGATTTATTGAAACCCTTTTCGCTATACGTCGCAATACGATGCCATCTTGAAATTTAAAACAACGCTATGTTGGCGCTATTTTGCCCACAACTTCCAACTTGATCCGAGACTTGATCATTATAAAGTAGATTTTCTTTCTTCTGCACCGCATAAATATGTCACAATAAGACATCAAAAAGTAATGTTTAAAGAAATGTGACGTATATACCTCATTCACTTATTTTTGGCATCTCGTTACCTTGAAATCCAAACTTTTTTTATACCTATCTCTTTTCAGCACATGTTGCAAAGTCAGATTTCCAACGCCTACTTGATGAGATCTATATACAGCGTGCTCTTTTTAACTTGTCACAACGTGATATCTTGAGAACCAGTATAATTAAAGATTGTATTTCAACGGTGTGTCTTATTGTACAGAAGGGTCTATTTTCGAAAATTATTTTACATATACAGAACGGCACAGAAAAGTGTGACGTTACATAATAATGTTGGTAAGCTGGGTCAGATCGGCGCTCTGTAACCGTAAGGTTACTGCTTCTCTGGGAGATCACCGGAAGGAAATTGAGGTCGAGGGCGGCTATCCACAAGGTACCTAGCTGCTTATCATCTCGACTATGGTGTCTCTTAATGGATGGGTTAAAAAGGGTAACTGTGGGATGGGTTCCTGGACATAAGGGCATCGAGGGGAACGAGCGTTCCGGCGAATCGGCGAAGCGGGGTTCCCAGACATGCTTTACTGGAGGTACGTCTCTCACACTCTGAATGAGTGGGCGTGGAAGAGTACAAGCACAAACTGGACACAGTCAGGAATATGTAGACCAAGGAAAGTTCAAGGACCAAGGAACCTAACCCGAATAGATTCAAGGCCTTGTAGCTTCTTGGGAGAAGCCGGCAGTGCCTGGGAGACCTCATAGGAATCCTTACTGGACACTGCAGACTAAACAGGCACATGTACCTCCTAGGAATGGCTGACTGTCCATTCTGCACACACTGTGGGACAGGGAAAAGTCGTCATACCACTGTAGGAGTGAGTAACTGTGGCATGGGTTCCTGGACATAGGGGCATCGAAGGGAACGAGCGTCCCGACGAATCGGCGAAGCGGGGTTCCCTAACATGTTTTACTGGACCAAAGCCATATCTAGGAGTAAGTAAAAAGTATGTCTCTCACACTCTGAATGAATAGGCGTGGGAGAGTACAAGGGCAAACTGGACACAGACAAGAAGATGTAGACCAGACCAACGAAATCTACCCTAACCCGGATAGATCCAAGGCCTTGTGGCTTCTTGGGAGAAGCGAGCAATGCCTGGGAGACCTTATAGGAATCCTTACTGGACACTGCAGACTAAACAGGCACATGTACCACCTAGGAATGGCTGACAGTCCATTCTGCACACACTGTGAGACAGGGAAAAGTCGTCATACCACTTTCTGGGAGTGTGGGCGCGACTGCGTCATAGGACACTTGGAGCCGCTTTTCTTCATCGAAAAGAGCTTCCGACTCTGAAATGGGACGGGATACTCTCCTTTATTAGAGGGACGAAACGACTCATGGAGGGAATGAGGACCCTGGTGGAGTAGGGATGGGTGGACCGAGAGACTGTGGAAAGGGCCCCTAAGGCCCAGTCGCAAGGCTTCAGCTCCCCCATTGTTTATTACTACCACTACTACTACTACTACTATTACTACTACTACATAATATAATATTTTTAAATAGGGCACCCTCTAGGTTTTAGTAGATTTTGATGGATCCTGTAGCTCGTACTAGAACTTGAAAAATTAAAAAATCTGAAGTCGATGCTTGCAGGAGTTTAAGAGAAATTCATTTATAAACTGAAAGTATCTTATATGGTGTATCATGTAAGAGGTGTTCATTTGAAAACGTCATATATCAAATGTCAAAAGAAAAGGATGAAAGAATAAAAGTCCATTTACTTTGATTATGACATCCTTTTCTATCAAAAATTCATAGTCTCTAGATGACGTTTTCATGATACGACGATAATACACAGTGCTTCTAATGAATACGGTGTATTATCTATTCACAAAAGCTCGACATTTTGTTAGACTTGGAAAATTGACTTTGACGTTGTTTGCCAATCTTCTTAACATGAGCAAAAGGGAGATGGGTTGAGAAAAAATTAACATTCCACAGCTACTGCTAAGATAAAAACAATCCTGAGTGGCAAATAGAGGATATCCTAACAACTGGAGGCAATGACGTAAAATTTTCAGGGCCAAGAAAGAGCCCTAAGATATATTAAAATCTAGTAAAAAATACAACGTCCTTGTAAAACTATTACATCATATGACGTCACTCTTTTTTGGTCCACCCTGTATAAGTAAAAATATGTGTGTGAACGATTTTCTTTACCCTACTAGTTCTCCAGATATCTGGCTGTGTCAAGTTCTCAATTCTCGATGCCTCAAAAAAGAGACATCGAGAACACGGTTTGTTTTTGATATACGACGCCATCTTGAAATTTAAAAAAGCTATTTTGGGGTCATCTTGCCTATGATTGTCATCTCTTGTGATTTGTCATAGTTAAACAAAATGTGTGGTTTCCTGGACGCCGAAAAAGACATTAACAAATACCAATTAAGTAAAGAAATAGGTTTAGGAAGTGTGCCACCATCGTGATTATAACAAAGAAAAGGCTATTTGGCCGCCATTTTTCGGACGATTTATAACTTTTAATTTATCATAGTAAAAAGAAAATTCCGCTCCTCTTGACCGCATAAAAATGTCAGTAACGGATGTCAAAAAGTATCAGTTAGTGAAATAAATTTAGGAAATCTGAGGTCATCTTAACATTTAAAAAAAAGTCTGTTTATCATTTTGAATCTGAATATCAATTTATTAAAGATCCAGTAAAGAACTATTTTTGAACGTGTAAAAAGATCAGAAGGAGATAATGTGGAGAAGGATTGACTAAAAAATTGTTTTTAGAACAAATGACGCCATCTTCAAATTTACAAAAAAAAACGAATTTGCCGCCATTTTGAATACGATATTCAACTTGCTTTTATCGTGGTAAAAAGACATTTTCTGGCCCGCATAAAAACGTCAGGAAGGGACATTATAAAGTGCCCCTTAGATAAATAGGTTTAGGAAATCTGACTCCATCTTGAAATAAAAAAACAAGGATGTTTTGCAACATATTGAATCCAATTAAAATACTGACTTTTCTGGCTATGTAAAAACAGGAAAAAGAAGCATCGAGAAGAGGATTCATTAAAAAACTGTTTTAGAACTTATGAAGCCATCTTGAAGATTTAAAAATGTAAGCATCTAGGGGAATTAGTTTTAACTCATTGACTTAGAGTAGTAGGTACTGGCATTGCCTTACTTGTCATTGTCGTTGGTCGTTTAAAAAATTTGTTTAATTGGATTTGGTTATTTTTCATTGATTTACACTTTGTGAGTTGTAATAAACCACCTAGAACCCAAACGAGATTTGTTTGTCAACAAATCTCCCATGGGGTATCATATATTATCTATTCACAAAAGTTTGACTCGCTACCCAGGAAATTTGTCTTCGGCGTTGTTTGCCAATCTTTTTGACATGAGCAAAAGGGCGATTGGTAGAGAAAAAACAAAATTTCATGGCTGTAAGGAGCCAAAAAATCCTGAGTGGGAAATACAGGGCATCCCATCCCGACATGATATCAATGTTTCAGGGCTAAGTAAGAGCTCTACAAATATATCAAAATCTAGTAAAAGATACAGGATGCCCTATTTAAAAATATTACATTATAGGACGTCCCAGTTTTCTGGTCCACCCTGTCTACGTAAAAATATGTGACTAAAATAGGCTCTTCTGCACAACCTAGGGCATCGTTGAAACACATTTTGTACCCTAATAGTTATCGAGATATCTGGCTGTCTCGTTAATTAAAAAGACCACACTGTATATGGTAGTGAAGGACGTTTTAACTATGATCAAAAACGGAGAAGAGATGGAGAAGTAACATTTACTAAAGATTTTTGACACCTTCTTGAAATTAATAAATTGCTATTTCCCCTCTATTTTACGTAGGATTGTCCAGTTATAATTTCAGACAAAGCAGATATACCATTTAGAGAAAGATCTTTAAAAAATACGCCATCTTGAAATAAAAAAAACTGTCAGTTTTGATCAAACTGTCAATTATTATCCTTGTAATAAACTTTTTCGGTCGCGTAAAAATATCATAAAGAGTTGTCAAGTAGGGTTTACTAAAAACTTTTTTAGAACTGATGACGCCATCTTGAAATGATTAAAAAAAGGCTATTAGGCCGCCATTTTGTGTACGATTTTCAACTTGTGGTTTATCACAGTAAAGGAACATGTCTGCTCTCTCCGCTGACAATACGATTATCTGGTACATACTCGACTGGCCTTTTTGTTGCAAAGCAAAACTGATAAATGAATAATCGAAGCGTCGGTCATTCTTCAATATCTATCTCTCTCTTGTTACCAACTTTGAATAATTATACAACAAACACAATCAAACTAAACAGACTTTTCTTCTTTCATCCTTCTTTCTTTTGACATTTCACAGCCAACTAGATGACGTTTTCAAATGAACGCGCCCTATACGGAACTCACGAAGCAAATTTGTGGGAAATATAGGACGAGTATGAAAACCGATGATGCAATTATTGCGATACAAGAAGATTTCGAATGGCGCACGTTTGATGTCTCAAACCGGTTTGGTTTCTCTTCTTTTTTTTTTTTCGTGAAGTTACAGAAGGATCGAACTTCCTATTTCTTATATTACTTTAGATCCTGTCAAAATATCTAATGCGAATCAAGAAATTTACTAACGCACGCTCATCTTGATGAAGTTCAGAAGTAGGGGGTGTTTATTTAAAAACGTCATCTAGTTGGCTGTGAAATATCAAAAGAAAAAGATGAAAGAAGAAAAGTCCATTTACTTTCATTATGTCATCTTTTTCTGTCAAAAATTCACCTTCTATGAAATTCACAACCTTTTTATGAACACGGGGTACTTCTTGACCCAGATTTGCATGCATCCGCTTTGTCAGCTAATGGGTTTAGAAGCAGCATCTGCAGGCTGCACCTAAAATCCGACCCTGGTCCTTTTATTATGTCTGTGAGAGCTGTAAGCTGATCAGTAGAAATCGATACGGTTCACGATGTAGGTGGGTCGACATTTGGAAACCCGTCCGACGTGGGGCGATTGTTGTTTGAAGAAAATGAACTTTTAACCTTCGGCTTTCTTGTGGTCACAGTGTTTGCAATAGGTACAGCAATTTGAACCGCTCTCTCTCTTTCTCTCTTAGGTTCCCATCAAGAATTGCCTCTTTTGCTTCCTTTAGCAACAACGCTTCTAATCCTTGACATGTAATCGAAATCAAGGCAAAAAAGGTCAAATTCACTCATACTCGTTAAAATTTTACGGAAGTGGAATCATTTTCCACACACACACACACATACGTGATAAACTAGAGCATGATCAACAATCATATAAATCCGAGCCCGTTTTGCTTTCTCTAATTACTGCAGGCCGAGCAGCAATTCAACACGTTTACGTACAACGCACCCGTTCGCCCTTGAAAATGGTTTTTATGCACACAACCATTACCCAACTTCGCAACAATTTCTACCATTTGATATTTTCTTCCCATCAAGGTGATCGTATTTAACTACGTCACTGTTAAGTCATCGGACAAAGCGGAGCTTTGAACTATGAGCTATTGTTACAGAGAGGGATTATTAATAACAATTATTAATTAATATTTGCATGGGAATTGCTTCTTTGTCGTTTCTTTTTATGTAAACGTGGGATAAATTGATGTATGGGAAAATAAAGGAAAACGAACAAAACAGATTGCAAAAAATAAAGGTCATAGAAGTATAACACACATGAAGAGTAGAATTAAAAAGGGGGTAAGTGCCAAAATTTATATTTCGAGAGATAATTACTTTTATCTGTCTTGTTAATCTACGTTATGCTAATGGATTTTCTTCCTTGACTAAATAATTCTTTAGGACAACTCTACAAACATGGCGGTTTAATAAACCTTGACAAGGCTTGACAGCTCGGTTGCCTTGGTTACCGAATGCCTAGCCAATAGGAATTCATTTCTCGCCTCAAAGGATAATAATGAGTTGCAGGCTTACAATTATTTAACCTCTTTAGAGTCCCTAGATCAGTGTCCTGGTAATTTTAGCAGGAATATAATTTTCGTGAAGACGAAAAAATTGATCAATGGTCTGCATCCATGTTTAAACCATTATCTTCAAACTGAGAATTGAAAACCTTGAAAATTGAGGTCCAAAATTATGGAAAGAAAGTCGAAAAAATAGAAAACGTAAAAGATTTGATGAAAATTATCCTTTTGGAAGTTGCCAATAGATTAGTGTTGGGCCTTGAGCACTATATTTAATGTCGCTCTCTTTATTATTATAATTATATTTATTATATTAATTTTAATAATTATATTATATATAATTAATTATTATAATTTTTCTAACCTTTATTGATATTTATCAGCCATTTGTATGGTCTTTCAAATGTTTGGTTATACCAGTCTACGTCAGAGTAGCCACGGAACTTCATCAATAACATTTTGAACATATTAATGGATTATTTTCTTTATTAGTCTTCTATTCTATAGAGCAAGCCTACAAGCACGGCAGTTTAATAAACCTTGACACGGCTTGACAGCACGGTCACCAGGGTGACCGTCTCTGTAACCAACAGGAATTCACTTCCCGCCGCAAAGGCCAACAACAAGTTGTAGGCTTACCAATGTATCTCTAGAGTTAAAGTCAGGCGTTACTATTATTGTTTATTGACGATTAGTCCTATAGCGATTGGTGAAAAAAAATCTCAGTTCTGTATCTCCTGGACTTGAAAATGTTGCGCATTAAATCATCAGATATGGATCAGAACTTTTCGTGTATAGAAGGAAAGAATTTGAAAAAAATATCTTCATTTAATGCTGATCTATGTATATGAATATGAGTCCCAAAGTAGCTAAAATTTCCAAGAAATGCAACACACCTACTTTTAACGCATGTACCTTTTTCAAGCTCTTTCCTGATAATTGAAGAGTGGAAATATAAGCGCCAAAATTTATATTTTGAGAAAATCATACAAAAATTATTCAAACAATGTAATGCATAGACATACCTACTTATATATTAGGATAGTCACTTGACATCTTTTTATGGATCCATCTCAAAATGACAAGGTTTGGCACTCACCCCCATTATTACTTCCACTCATCTTCAAATACAAGTCACTTTTAACTTCATTTTTGGTTAGCGGAGTACGAAAATAAACTACTGACTTTTTATAACAGTCAGCTCATCAAATTCCGAAACCTCATTGGTCGTTGCGGTCATAAGAGAGGCACTCTCACCCTGCAACACCTTTTGCACTTGTTATTAAACAAAATCATTATCAATAAACGTCTTTTCAGATGAAATCAGCCTTTCAGAAGCTCATTCCTCTCCAATGCTTACCTCAAGGAGCGGTAGCAAGAACGCGACGCCAAGTCCCGTGGCTCCCGGATCCAGGAGGAAGACCGCCTCACTATCGAGTCAAGAGTGGAGCAACGAGGAAGACATGGAGAGGCTGGTTTCGTTACACCACAACAGGAGTAGCTTGTCTAGTCTTGGTGTAAGTGTACCCTTATTTCTTATTCGCATTATGGTACAGAGGCATCCAGTAATTGAGAGGATAGCTCAAGCCTTATTTGTACAACGGGCGCTCAGTATAGTACTGAGTCAGTTGTAACCCATTAGAGCAGGACATTTACTAAACTTGATAAACTGCTCCAGGAACACTGTGTACTTATCTAGGAGGTTCATTAAATGATTTCGCCTTTATTTAGCCATCACAGGGCAGTTAAGAATATATCAGCTGTGACGTAAGCTGCATCCAGAATTCCCAAAATGTAACGTTGCTCCATCTTCTTGCGCCTGAACAAAATCCCCGGTGGAAAAATTGAGGCGTTGATTTGTTCTACCCTGGATACTGCATCGGCTATGAAGTTACCAGTGTTAGTTGACTAATACAATGTGTTAGTTGACTAATACAATACAAAAATCGCAATTGACGAGGTAAAGCCTTGGTGAAGGTTTATGGCCAGTTTTTTTCTATCTTCAACAACAAACTGAAAAAAATTGTTGCTGCTGTAGACTGCCAAAAGTTGACAATGATATGTGCTGTATCTTTACTCTGTTCTACTTAGCTTTTTGGAGAGAATCCGATTGACTCCCGTTTTCCACTTGTGAGCTGTTCGAGGACTGCACCGATTGCTTGGTCTGATTCATCTGCAAACAGAGCTAATGGTGCATTGTCATTCGAATGAGCAATGAGTGACGCTTCAGCCAGTTGTTTCTAGCAATTTTCAAATGTCTCGCACAACTCTGAAGTCCATGCAAGGAGCTTTTTATTATTTTTCATAACTACAGCTCGTAGAGCGTAAGGGGTGCATGAGATGCAGATGCATTAATGACAAAACGCCTAAAAAAATTGATTATATCCCAGAATCTTGAATAGTCAAAAAGAGTTCTAAGTTTGCTGAAACTGCAACTTGTTCTGCAAGTGGTTGGGACCCACTTCATTAATCAAGTTTCTTAAAAAAGTGACATTTTGATGGTGATGCCATGATAACGCAGGCATTGAAAACTTGCTTAAGATGGTGCAAAGGTTCTTCATTACTTGCTGATGTATCAATATATTGCCAATATAATAAAATCAAAACCTCGCAAAATTCACGAATAGTTGGAAGGTTTGGGCAGCATTGCAGAGTCTACACGTCATTACGTTGAACTCAAACAGTCCCAACGGTGTAGTAATAGCAGGTTTTGGACGATCCTCAGGAGCCAAAAGAATCTGAGGGGCCATCTCTAGATCCAATGTTGAAAATACTTCGCTGCCATTCAGTCTGTGGGCAGAATCTTTTATATGAGCAATTGGATACTTCCAAAAAATAAAAAGGTGTTTAATAGCTGGTGTAGAACAAGTAGGCACTTTTTTTCTCAAAAGTGCCAACATTTCGACCGTGGTCGTTCTGAGGCATTCGACATGTAGAAAAAAATTCCTCTCCAATGCCATCATAGTGTTGTAGTAGAATACCACCCCAATTTCAGGAATTGATTTTTTTTACATTTTGGGATGTTAGTAGACCTCAGATATGAGACTCCAGACTTCAAGAAGATTAGCTCTTATCCGCTTTTTGTCGGACGCTGCAAATCCGACAAAAGATTGAGTCAACGCGTCTAAATTCCAAGATGCTGCTACTCAACGATCTACTGACGCCATATTGGGAGAACTTTGCGTCCTTGAGACCAAGAGATTGATCAAGCAGCAAACGATTTTCTGACGTTCAAAAGTTGTCACTTCACGAATCCTGAGCACACAGCCAATCCTCTTCTCGGGCATCCAGGGTCTTGACGAAAGGTTCTATTCTTGCAGGCAAAAGCGAGACTGAACGAATTGAGTCCCCTGACAAGAAGCACGCAAAAATGAATTACAAATGGGCCATCATCCAAGCATTTACCCCGTCTTTGCAAGGGGCTGTTTTACGAGCCCACGAACTACTCGTTCCTAGACAATATTCTTCTGGAAACCACAATGTTGGACTGTCAAAGAGTTTCTTATCTCTGAGGTCTACTACCGTCCGAAAATGTTCAAGAAGATCAGCTCCTATCCGCCTTTTGTAGGACGCCGCATATGCGACAAAAGATTGAGTCAACGCCTCTAAAAATCCCAAGATGGTGATAAATCCTATCCAAAAGACGTGGAGATACCATTCAACGATATTGTTACGATCGCAGCAACGCCGCATGGGAGGCGGGGCAACGCATGGGAGCGTGTTGGTTGGTGGAGCTTCGCGACCTATCCGCGCTGCGTCATGGCTGACACGAGTGATTTATTGCTCGTCTGGCTTAATCTAGAAGGCAGTTGTTTACAACCGTTTTTTTTTATATGAGATTATTCAAGAATTCTTATAAAGAACTTTCTAGGTGTTTCTGTAATTTTAGGATTGTATATAAAAGGCGCATAGAGCGCCCGAGTGGAATAGTCGTATTTTAATCGAGCTATAAGTAAGATAAAGTTACGAAGCGATAATAGAAGGCTATAAAGTGTTAAGTAGTGAGTTATTTAGTAGTCGTGTGTATTTGTGGAGTTAATAAATAGTGTTTTCGTATTAAATCGTTACACTGGAATTATTGAACCCCGAGTTCGCAACAATTGGTGTCAGAAGTGCGATTCCAGTGGGAATTTGAGGACTAATATTGCTGAACTGTAAGTGAGTGCTTCATTGCCGGACATTACGTGTTTATGCCAGTGACCAGAAGCCAGCATCAAGCGATGGAAGATCAACTTGCCGCCTTGCTGTCCCTCATGCAACAACAGAGGGAAGAACAGGAAAAACGTGATCAAGTACAGGAGCGACGTTACCTAGAACAGGAGAAACGTTATAACGAACAGAAGGAAGAGCAGGAAAAACGTGATCAAGTACAGGAGCGACGTTATCTACAACAGAAGGAAGAACAGGAAAAACGTTACCTAGAACAAAAGGAAGAACAGAAACGGTTTAAAGAAGAATTAGTGAACCATCTCGAAGCTAGGGAGCAACAATTGGAAGAAAGAATAATGCAATCGGTTAACGAATCCGTTAACGGCGTTAACGAAGGACTCGAAGCTGTCAACCAGAGGGTTCTCGAGCTAGAAAAGAAATTCCGGGAACAACTTGAGGACGACAATGTGTCTACAGAGAGTTTTAGCACAGCCAACGCTAAAATTAAGCCTCCCGATTATGATGGTACTACGGCCTGGGAAATTTATAAAACGCAATTTGAGGCAGCTGCAAAAGCTAATGGCTGGTCCGAGTCCCAGAAAGCTACATCATTAGTGGTAGCACTTCGTGGAAAAGCGGCTGAATTACTCCAATCCCTGTCGGCAGCTGATCAAAATAATTATGCCGTTTTAGTACACTCTCTGCAACTACGATTTGGAAATGAGCACAAAGAAACCGTGTTCCAGGCCCAGCTGAGGATGAGACAACAGAAGTCAGGTCGCGGACATAGACAGACTAATTCACCTGGCATACCCATCAGCCCCTGAATGTTTTCAAACGCAATTTGCCGCCGAAAGGTTCATTGAGGGAGTTCGAGATAGTGACATGAGATACCACTTACGTCTAGTAAGGCCCAGGAATATCAGCGAGGCACTAGTTCGGGCCCTGGAATTCGAGGCGTCACGAGTGTCATCTAGTTCAGCTCCGCGTGTAAGAATGGCAACTTGCAATGAAGAGGAGAATACGTCTATGGCTGAATCCATGGCCAGTTTACATAAAGCGATGAAGGATATGGCAGTCAATATACAAGCCCTATTGGGAAGGACCCCTCGATCAACAGACAATCGGGGCATAAAATGTTTTAACTGCGGCAGACTGGGTCACATCAAGAGTAACTGCCGTAATAGGGCAAGAAGTCCGTCGCCGTCGTTTAGAAGACCAAGCGGCGACCAAGGCCGCCCTAGGTCCCAGGAAAACTAATTCCGGTCAATGCAAGGGGGCAATTGACCGGGGCCGCTAAGACCCCCAGGATCTTTAAAGTCAATAATTTGGGTGGCAAAAGTCTCACAGTGGCCGGACGCATTCAGGAACAGAAGATCCAGATTACCATCGATACAGGAGCAGATGTGACCATTGTAAGGCCAGATAAGCTTGTCGGATATACCATACAACCATTGCCCAACCCTATTATGTTAAAATCAGTCACTGGAGAGTCTTGCCCTATAGACGGAGAAGCCGATGTCAACATCATTATTGGAGAAAGACTCGAAGTTCGCCATAAAGTGTTGGTTGCCAGGATCAAAGACGAGTTTATTTTGGGAATGGATCTCATCAGGAAACATGGATTCTCCTATGATCACAAACGGAATATTCTCACATTTGGAGACGAGGAGTTTGCATTAACCAATGGAAATATGGAAGCTAGTGTCCGTCTGCTGGTGGTAGAAGATGTGAAAATTCCTCCAAATTCAGAACAAATTATCACAGTGACCTCTGAAAATGATCCTGGGTGGTCCATAGGACTTATAGAACCTAACCTGGAGTTGACGACTGAAATCATGGTAGCCCGAACTTTGACCGACACGAAGAAGACTATGCCAGTACGAGTTGCCAATATTGGAGAAAGGACCATCAAGCTCAAAGAAGGAACAGTTCTTGCCAATTATGAACCTGTACAATGGGTATGCAATTGTGTCGAAGCAGAGACATCCAAAATTAAATCTTCTAACCAAGCTTCCCCAGAAGTTATTGATGCTTTTAAGCGACAGTGGAGTCACCTGTCAAAGGAACAACTTCAGTCTGCTATAAAATTTGCTATGGATGAATCTGATATGTTTAACTTCAAGAGCAACGACAATCAAACCGATTTAGTTGTCCATAAGATCAACACAGGAGATGCCCAGCCAATACGACAACATCCACGAAGGGTCCCTCTGGCTAAACAACAGGAAGTTAACAGTTTGCTGAATGAAATGTTAAAGGAGGGCGTCATAGAAGAATCATCTAGTCCATGGTCGTCGCCTGTGGTTCTTGTAAAGAAGAAAGATGGTTCAACGCGGTTCTGTGTTGACTACAGGAAACTTAATGATGTGACCAAGAAAGACAGCTACCCATTGCCACGTATAGACGACACCTTAGCAACTTTATCGGGATCAAAGTGGTTTTCCACTCTAGATTTAAAAAGTGGGTACTGGCAAGTAAAGATTGCTCCCGAAGACAAAGAAAAGACTGCATTTTCTACTTGTTCTGGACTATACCAATTCACTGTTATGCCTTTTGGATTGTGCAATGCTCCATCAACTTTCGAGCGACTAATGGAACTTGTCTTGAGGGGGCTGACTTGGAAAACTTGCCTGGTATACTTAGATGACATAATTGTCATGGGACGTGATTTCGACGAGCATTTGAAGAATTTAAGAGAAATCTTCAACAAGTTGCGAAATGCTCACCTGAAGTTAAACTACAAGAAATGCAGCCTATTCCAAAGGCAAGTCGAGTACTTGGGGCATACTATCTCAGAACAAGGCATTAAAACTAGCCAAAGTAAAATATCTGCCATTAAAGATTGGCCAGTTCCCCGACTGGCCAATCTTTAATGGCTTTAAGAAAGAAGAAGAAATAGAAGACTTTAAGTAAGCCAGAAAGAAACTATTGCGTCACTAGAAAGGAGCTGTTGGCCATCGTTAAAGCAGTCGAACATTACCATCGCTACTTATATGGAAAAAGGTTCCTGATTAGAACTGACCATGGAGCCTTGAAATGGTTATTACAGATGAAAAACTCTGAAGGTCAAATAGCCAGATGGATAGAGCGCCTGCAGCAGTACGATTTCCAAATTGAACATCGACCAGGAAGGTCTCACGGAAATGCCGATGCATTGTCTAGACGGCCATGTAAAGAAGATTGTCGGCATTGTCAAAGAACTGAGCAGCATGAGGGACTTCCTTCTGTACGGAGAACGTCGGTGGAAATAAACGATGGCTGGACCACACAGACCCTTCGAGAAGAACAAATGAATGATCCAGATATTGGACCCATCCTCTCTGCAAAGACTGACGACAAGAGACCAGAATGGCAAGAAATTGCTGGTAAAAGTCCAAACCTGAAGGCGCTATGGGCCCAGTGGCACTCTCTTAAAATAGAAAATGGACTACTTAAGAGAGCGTGGGAGAGTCCGGATGGCAAGTCCGTAGTCAGTCAGTTGGTTGTTCCTGGTAGCAGAATATCAGATGTACTACAAGAAATGCACGACGGAACCAGTGGAGGTCATTTTGGGGTCAATAAAACCTTGGCCAAAATTAAAGAGCGGTTCTACTGGGTGAATTATCATGAAGACGTCGAGTCTTGGTGCCGCAAGTGCGAAGTTTGTTGTGCCACAAAAGGACCTCGAACAAGATCACGCGGCCGAATGGTGCAGTACACTGTAGGTGCTCCATTCGAGAGGGTAGCAATTGATGTCGCGGGACCATTTCCTCAGACTGAGTCGGGCAACAAATACATCTTGGTCGCCATGGATTACTTCACTAAATGGCCTGAAGCATACGCCCTGCCTAATCAAGAAGCAACGACTGTGGCAACGGTGCTAGTAAATGAAATGTTCTGCAGGTTTGGAGTTCCTCTCGAACTTCATTCTGATCAGGGCCGAAATTTTGAATCGGCTGTTTTCCAGAAGGTCATGGAACTTCTCGGAATTCGCAAGACCAGGACAACTCCTTTGCATCCACAGTCGGATGGGATGGTAGAGAGATTTAATCGGACCATGGAACATTACCTGTCTAAAATGGTGGCAGATCATCAGCGTGATTGGGACCAACATCTACCTCTCATGTTGATGGCATATCGAGGCTCTACGCATGAAGCCACTGGTTATACTCCGGCGAAAGTGATGTTCGGGAGGGAAATGAGGCTTCCTGCGGATTTGATGTATGGAATACCAGAAAAAGAGTCGCTCAGCTCTGAGAATTTTGTGGAGGAGCTTAAGGAGAGGCTGAACAATGTTCATGAGCAAGTCAGGAATAAACTGCGGATATCCAGTGATCGAGCCAAAGCAAGATATGACTTACTAGCTAACTCCCGCGGCTTCCAGGATGGTGATTTGGTGTGGCTATACAATCCGAGGCGAAAGGTGGGGAAGTCGCCCAAACTTAGCCAAAATTGGGAAGGACCTTATACAATTATAAAGAAGATTAATGATGTGGTGTATAGGATCCAGCGGACCCCTAGGTCAAAGATGAAGGTCGTTCATTTGGATCGATTAGCACGATACCATGGAACTCTATCTGTTCGGGACGAACAGACTTAGGAGGAGGGCAATGTTACGATCGCAGCAACGCCGCATGGGAGGCGGGGCAACGCATGGGAGCGTGTTGGTTGGTGGAGCTTCGCGACCTATCCGCGCTGCGTCATGGCTGACACGAGTGATTTATTGCTCGTCTGGCTTAATCTAGAAGGCAGTTGTTTACAACCGTTTTTTTTTTATATGAGATTATTCAAGAATTCTTATAAAGAACTTTCTAGGTGTTTCTGTAATTTTAGGATTGTATATAAAAGGCGCATAGAGCGCCCGAGTGGAATAGTCGTATTTTAATCGAGCTATAAGTAAGATAAAGTTACGAAGCGATAATAGAAGGCTATAAAGTGTTAAGTAGTGAGTTATTTAGTAGTCGTGTGTATTTGTGGAGTTAATAAATAGTGTTTTCGTATTAAATCGTTACACTGGAATTATTGAACCCCGAGTTCGCAACAATATACTAACTGCAAACTGAATCATTTTTCGGTGGTCTTGACTGTTAGGCCCATCTGAAACCGCTTAACTCAAAAATCGCAGGATGGATGGCTATGGATGGCTATAGATGGCCAATTTGGAGTGGATATGAACGCCATATTGGCAGAACTTTGCGCCCTTGAGACCAAGAAATTGGTCAAGCATGAGAAGGCAAACGATTTTCTGAAGTTCAAAAGCTGTCACTTCACGAATCCTGATCACACAGCCGATCTTCTTCTCGGGAATCCAGGGTTTTGGTGAAAAGTTATATTCTTGGATTCAAAAGCAAAACTGAATGAAGTCTCCTGACAAGAAACACGCAAAAATTAATTACAAAAGTGCCATCGTCCAGCATTTACCCGGTCTTTGCAAGGAGCTATTTTACGAGAACCACGAACTACTCGTTCGTAGACAATACTCTTTTGGAAACCGAAGAATCTAAAAACAAGAACGACACGACGAAGTTAAATGTATTCACTCAACCAGAACACTTACTTCTTGCAACAAGCGACAAATCTCACCTCGTAAACCATGATGAACATTTTGGGAACATGCTGTTAGAGCACTTCTTTGTTTCGACCAATCGAAGGCTTCCTGAGTGACAATCAAAGGTCCCGACTCCAGAGAGTCCAAGAAACGATGGAAGGAGAGTCTCGAGCTTCACGAGCTATCACAAGCCACAAAAGAGTAGCTACTATATTTGCAAAGAGAAGTGCCAGGGGATTGGTGTGTTTGCTACCTTAACAACGGGAGTAGTATGTTACCAGGGCTGGTATTCTGCTACGATACTCTGTAATAATGTGGACGGCTCTAGAAAAACCTCTTGTACCTGCTACAAAGGTGCTTAACTTAAGAACTAGCTACCCTGAATGGTGTAAATTTATTTAAAAATTTTCTATAATTTTATTATTGTCATGTAGAGCTTTTCTCTCTTTGGGGTACTTAGAAGGGTGGTATTCTACTCCAACACCCGGGACACTAAGGCTAACTCCCTAATTTGCTAAAGAGTGGTTTAGTTGTCTTCTACTTGCTAAAGGGTTGGTTAGTTGCCCCTTACTTGCCAAAGAGAATTGTTCTTGTTTTTTGAGCGTACTTGGAATGAATTCTGACACTCTAGTAGGAGTTCTGCTTTAGTCAGGTAATGTGAAATACCGAGATAGACGAACGCTGAATTTGCACAGCGCCTTCCTCTTTGTCCTGGTGTCCAAGCCCTTAATGTCCGAGTATTCACCTTAACATGACACTGCTCTCTTTAAAAACCATCATAGACTTGCAGGTGATGTCGTGATTGCTCGAAGTGCAGATTCTGATGAATCTATTAATATCCCCTTTCGCCCACTAAGTGTGCACTTACTTACAGTATCCTTTCGGTTCACACCCCACTCACATTTTTTCTCTCCGACATCTAATCAGATGGGGCAGTCTTACCTCCGAAATGAAACTCGATGCCATCCTGTATAGGTATGCACTACTAAGTTTAACGAAAATAATATAAATACATATTATTACTCATCTAATGACCACCACTGAGGCGGATAAACCAAACCCTTATCTAATCTACGAATATTATTTTTTATTATATATTTAAATACCCAAATTGCTAAACGTCGATCGTAATCTAGTCGCACAAGGTACATAATAGGACATTTACGTTATACTCACTCTGTAAGGTTTTACTACCCATTATATGTAATTAAACATACACCTAAGTACACCACAAATACATTACCCGGATCTAGTTAGTCTCAATTAATTCAGAACTGTCTTTTTTTTAGTTGAGGTCGGACTCTATGGCTAGTGTCTACTCTGGAGCAGACGACGGCCGCTATGGATCAGTGGCCGTCCGTGGTCAAGTGGAGTTTGGCCTGCAGTACAACTACAAAGCAGGTGCCTTAGAAATACAGATTAAGCAGTGCAAGGACTTGGCTCCGGTAGATGTTAAACGGAATCGTTCGGATCCTTATGTCAAGGTAACCCTTGAACCATAAAGACCATAAAACCTCAATAAGAACAATTATTCGCGCCCAATTCATAAAGCGCCACCGAAACTGACTCAAGTTAGTTGTTTTAGAATTAACTTGAAAATGTTTAGCTGATTGAACTTTCGATCTTTGCCGATACCAGCAATATCTCAAGCCTAGAAATAAACCTAGTCATACTATGTGGAAAGCTATAGCGGACAACATTTTTGGGTGACAACTCTAGAATGCTCTCAGAGTATTTCCATCCTTTGTTTTTTTCAATTAAAATGTATAGATGGGAATACTCTCGGCAGAGCGGTCTAGAAAGGCCACTCAAAAACGTTATAAGCTACTGAACCAAAGTGTAGTGTTTAGACTTATTTGTGTACCCCCAGCTTAAACTCCACCTTAAGTTTAATACAATATTTTGACAGACGAATGATTCAGTAAACGTCAAATCTAGAGTATAAACCTGAAGATGAGTTTAAGCTTAAGGTATTACTCTACAAAACCCATTTAAAGATACTCATATAAAACGAATACTGTATTAAAGGTATACCTTCTTCCGGATAAATCTAAATCGGGCAAGCGCAAGACCAAAGTGAAGAAGCACACCTTGAATCCGGTCTTCGACGAATGCCTCAAGTTCCAGATGTCCATCAACGAGCTGGAGCTGCGCACGCTCTGGCTGTCGGTCTGGCACTCGGACATGTTCGGGAGGAACGATTTTCTCGGAGAGGTCACTATGACTTTAGAGAATAAAGTCTTTGACGACCCCATACCCAAGTGGTATAATCTTCAGGAAAGGGTAAGTACTCAAGAATTAATCTGATAAATGAGACATTAGGTATTGTTAAGGTTAAGGTTAGATGAAAAACTTCTGCAAAAAAAAAGTGAGATTTTGGAAAAATAACGATTAGGTGATTGAGGAAGAAAACACGTATTCTTCGTGCAGAAATTAAATTAATTCTCCAAATTTGTCAAGTCGGGATTCAAAAAAAAAGCACAGAATATGCCACGGTCCGCCTAATTTTTTGCTTCTCTCTTTAAGACTCTACTTTGCTATTTTTTTTTCTTTTAGAGCGAGCCGTTCGACGATATGCTATCGTTTAAAGGTGATATCATAGTCTGTTTGAAGTTCGTACCTCCTGACATGACGGTGCACAAGAAAGGCAAGAAATCGCGGGGCGCCCTTCACATTTTGGTCAAAGAGGCCAAGGCCCTCAGCGCCGTTAAAGCCAACGGTACATCCGATCCGTTTTGCAAGAGGTTCGAAAGCGCTACTCTACCTTACGGTCCAAATTTATTTTTCTCATTTCTTTCTAGTTATCTACTGCCAGACAAAGGGCGTAACGCGAAACAAAAAACGCCAGTGATAAAGAAGACTGTTAATCCCGTGTGGAATTACACTTTTGTGTACGACGACGTTACCCTACAGGAATTGGCGGAGCGAAGCTTGGAGTTGACGGTCTGGGACCACGACCGACTGGCCAGTAACGAGTTCTTGGGCATGGTGCGGTTCTCGTTAGGAACAGGTAAATTTTGTACCTCAACAAAACCGTTTTATAGGCAATGTTGTCAAAAATCTCCGCCTCATACGAGACCCATAAAAGGTTAAGTCCATCTCTAGGACCTCCTGAAAATAATTGTGTGCACCACTTACATGTGGGCCTCTTTTGTTACCACTTAGTAATATAATACACAAGTTTAATACAAGAAAAACGCGATCTGTCATTACAAACAACACCACATTTGTAAAATTGCCAAGGTTTCGATCTTGATTGAAGGGTTCCTCAGAGTTCTCACAATACGCGAAGTTTGTCTGGAATAACATTCCACGAAGTCCACACCAGGAGGACAACACACACACAAGTAAACAGCGTAGCCAAAACCCAGCTGAAATCTCTTATCTTTAAGTTGGTTCTCGATAAGACATTTCATCTCTTCTCTAAACAGAGAAATATAAGACAAACTTCTTGTGATAAAATTCGCTTATTGAAAGAGCCCTGAGGAAGACATTAATAAATGTCAAAACGTTGGCAATTTCACAAACATGAAGCGTTGTTTGTCTTACACCTGCTATTCACCTCTTTTGACTTGGCAAAAATTTACAAAACATATATAATTATTCATACCACCAGGAACTTCTTTCTTAATGATAGGCATACGTAATTGATTCACCCGAAATTAGTTGATCTTTATAAAGTTGCAATCTTTACTAGTGTTGATTACTATCACCTGACTTTCAGCAAATCGAAACTATTGTTACAATATTTGAGGTATTTAAAATAGGAAAAACGGATCTTCACCATTTTATTCAGAAATTGTTTTTTACTAGTAGCGTATCGGCCAAATATTGCTCGGCCCACACGCGCAATTAATCTCTCAAGACCACGTACCTTTGACATATCTCTTTGAGGGGCAAGCAAGCAGTGTATCCAAATATCCTCAACGGACAACTAAACTGACCTGAACTAGTAGACGTACATTGCCGAACAAAATTTTGATCTTTACTTTCTGAGTTTGACTATGAAAGTCCGAGGACCCAAGGCATCAACCCAAGGACATCCACCTCAGGGCCTTCGCCCTTTTATTCACAAATTGTATTTTCACTGGTAGCGTAGACGATCGGGCGGATATTGTTCCGTCCACACGCGCAATTTACCATTCCAAACCACGTACCTTTCACATACTCACACACTCTTTGGTCTCAAGCAGTGTATCCAAATATACGAAATTTTCCATGTTAATGCGGGATTAGTAAGGAATCAACCTAAACGGATAACAAAACTAACCTGAACTAACATGAACCAATAAGATCCAGTATAGCACAAGGACATAGCAGCTAAGATATACATTCTTCTTCTTCTTCTGGTGCCGTACCCTTTTTAGCGCGTTGACGTTGTGCTCACTGGACAATATAAAATGTTCCCTCCTCGGCTCTTCTGAATATCGTGGCGGCATCAGCGATGCTACGCCAGTTCTGGATATTGCCTAGCCAAGAGTGTTGTTTCGTCCTGGTCCTCTTTTTCCTTCGATTTTTCCCATCAGTATAGTTTTTAGTAGATTGTATCTAGGACCTCGGAGAATATGTCCTAGGTAGGAAGTTTTTCGTTGTTTTACGATGTTTAACAGTTGTCGGTCGGTGTTTGCTCTCTGTAAGACTTACTCTTTGGTTACATGTTCTATCCAGGAAATCTTAAGTAGTCTTCTCAGGATCCGTATTTCGAAGGTCTCTATTCTTTAAAGGAATTTGACCTTTAGTTACCAGGTTTCTACTCCGTATAGCAATTTAAGCCATATGTAGCACTTTACCACATGAAGGCGGAGCCCTAGTGGTACCTCCTGTCGCAAAAGATAGGTATTGAACTTGATAAACGTGTTTCGAGCCGTGGATATGCGTATTTTTTTCTCTTCGTCGTTGTCCCATTTGTCGTTCAGTGTTGTGCCCAAGTATTTGAACTTATTCCCCCTCTCGATCTGATTATTGTCGCTATAGAGTTCTTCGTTGTCGTGGGGTTGTCTGCTCACTGCCATCAGTTTGGTTTTGTTTATGTTGATAACAAGGCCAAACTCCTTTCCTTTTGCGTTTCTGGCGTTTACGACGTCTTGTAGATCGTCAATGTTATCTGCTAAGATCGCCGTATCGTCAGCGTATCTTAAGTTGTTGATGGGAATACCATTTACCTTTATTCCCCTTGGCTTATTCTCCAGTGCTAGTTGAAATATGTTCTCCGTGTATGTGTTGAACAGAAGTGGTGACAATAATCCCTGTGGAACTCCCTTAGCTATGGTTATGTTGTCCATGTGATGTGAATCGTGAGTTCGTAGTTTTGCTGTTTGGTTCCAGTATTCCAGTATTCCATAGTTTGTGTATTATTTAAATATCTTTTTCATTGATGCCAGCTTCTCGTAGGATGGGTATTAAAAAGTCGTGTTTCACGTTGTCGAAAGCCTTTTGGTAGTCGATGAAGCATACAAAAACGTCTTTTCGTTGGTCATAGCATTTCTGCGTAAGCAGCTGCATGCAGTACAGGGCCTCTTGCGTGCCCAAACCGTTTTTGGAACCAAACTGTGTTTCGCCAGACCTTTCTTCACACTTTTGGTATATTCTCTTGTGGATTATTTTTAGAAATGCCTTTAGTACATGACTCATAAGGCTAATAAGTCGGTGGTCTTCGCATGTTTTTGCATTTGGTTTTTTGAGGATAGCAATAAAGGTGGAGGTTAGACACTCGTTTGGGATCTCGCCATTCTCATATATGTGGTTAAAAAGTCTGCACAGTTCTTTAGTATTTATTAGTGACAGCACTTCAGCGTGTATATCGTCCGGGCCAAGTGTCTTTTTGCTTTTCAGTGCCGATAGTGCACATATGACCTCTGCTTCTAGTATGGGTGGTCCCGTGGCTTCATTTGGACATTTGCTAGGTGTTAAGGTTCGTGCGTCTTCGAACATGTCCTGTATGTATATTTCCCACATCTTACATAATATGGCCTGGGGGTCTTTTAGAGTCTGGTTATTGGAAGACGCACATTACCGGACGAATTTCTGATCATGAAAGTCCAAGGACATCCTCATCAGGACCTGAAAACATTTACTAGGCGTCCATGAGAGATCCAAAGGTCATTAAATGGTATATTTTGCTCTTTCCAATTGTTCCACGGACAATACATCTGTATGTACAGAATATAGATCTCGATAGTCTCGTGGACATCCACATTGATGCCCGATGGCGTGTTTTGGACGTCTATGAGACTCATAGGACAGATTTGTAACGTTACTAAATTGAACATTACACACACATCTTTCCTAGTCCATGGACGTTAAATCTGGAAGTAGAGTAACATTCAAGTGAAACGCAATTACTGTGAAAAATTGAGGCCCGAAGACGTGGTTTGCACAGTCAGGAGAAATCTAAATATTATAAAATGATACATTACCACCGACGGCCCTCTTGGTCACATGCAAGTTGTATTTCCCTTATGAACTTTCCATGGCTGTTATGCTGTTATACACAGTTTTCACAGGTAAACTTCTCACTCGCTGGTATAGAATTAAATAAAGGCTCTGACCCACATTAGGATCTCCTTAAAAAAAGAAAACAGCTTTCTAGATATACCTCCACGACACCCACAGGCCTGTACGGAACATTAAGTCTTCAAATTATTTTCTTATAGTTAGAGGTATATTTTTGTTAAAACCAGAAACCAGTCTTATAGAAAAGAGGCCTCACATAACGAACGATGCACGGGTTATTCCTCCCTATAAATTTCCGTAATCACAATCTAAACGAGAACTTATTGTTCCAATTTATTTTTGAAGGAAAACATTACGGAAAGAACGTAGACTGGATGGACTCCACCGGAAAAGAACTGAGTCTCTGGAAAAGCATGCTGGAACGACCGAACTTCTGGGTGGAAGGCTGCCTCCCGCTAAGGCCCTCTATAGGAGCACGCGTTACTTAAACGCTCATTTCGTATAGATTTCGTGAATCTGTTAACGGATTGATTATTGATTGAACTGATCAACAATCAAATTTAGTTTATTTCAGAAATAAACTGAATTTAATGAGTATAAATCGTTTCTTATATATAGGAGGAAAATGTGATACTTTCATCTAATTTCAGAGAATAGTTTTCCATGTTCCACTAAGTTTTTTTTTACCCAACAAGGCAATATATTACTGTGTTGATGTAGGTGTTATGGCAATCACGTTTGGTCTTGGCAGTCTGATGCACAACAATAACCATTCAAATAAAACCAGGACAACCAAGACTGAATTTCTAGGTAGTTTATTTCTAGGTACCTAGTTTACTATATAGTATAGGTACTATATTTGTTCGATATAGTGGCTAGCAAGATGTGAATGCACACATATGTAAATACTCAAGAGAATATTCAACATCGTCCTATTGAAATATTATATGTAATGTTGGTAGGTAACACATGCTCTATTTGTATTTTGCGAGTTTTAAAGTGTATTTTTGTCTCATTCTTTATAGTATTGTATTATTGTATATATTATGAATGTCGATGATAAAAATTCTACAGTGTTTTAATGTTTTTAGAGTACGAGAATTAGTTATGAAATGTCTAACAAAGCGATTCGTATATTTTCTTAAAGTAATAAAATGATTTTTATTATACTTTGGTTTTCTATTTTTTAAACTATAAAAAGTGCAAAATATAAACAAATTACCAAAACTTTAGGTAAATAAACACCACAATAAACTTATTACCTTGCGAGATACCAAACGTTATAATTCCTCAGTGATATTTTGTTTCCAGAACACTTTTATCACAATAACATGCCCAACTTAACAGTTAATAAAAATCTCCTAACTTTGTAAATTTATTTTTTGGCGTTATGTGCTAACGTCTTAACAAAATCCCCAATTAAAACATAACAAAAAATAGATTTTTACTAAAATGCATTCTAGCTTAACCTGTGACATGTATTGATCAAGTAATTATTAACAAAATACTCTTATCAGTACAATAAATTCCCAATCACCTAATTTTTTTTGGGTCTTTCTCCAAAAATTGACTGACCCACCCTAACATTTGTACTGCCCATTTCTATGGCCTTATCAAAATCGTTCGACATCCCCATTGATAATCCCACCTCTCTCCAATTCAAATCCAAATCTTTACACACTTGGTCTCTACATTTCCTTAAGCATATGAAGTCAGGATTGGGGCCTTTAGAATAATCGTAGCCATACTCCCCGATAGTCATCAGACCTTCAAATCTATAATAAGACCGCAGATTGGTGGACTATTTTTTGTTAATAAAGTGATATAAAAAAGGGTTACTAATCATCAAGAGCTATACGTTCTAGTTATTCATCTACAAGGCCTTTAGATTCCTGTAAAGAGGCAGAGATAGGAAAAGAAAGATGTGAAGCAGAAAAGAAAGATAGATATCTGAAGCCTTACCGATGTGCAACTGAACAAACTAAGAGTTTGGCATAAGGTGAATGGTTTGGTTTGAACCAATAAAACGACTGCGAGGTGCTGACCTTTATAATTGTCAACATTTCGGCTTGGTTCTAAAAGAGCTTCTTCCCAAAGACGCTAAAAGTTGTTAAAAAACATGCCATAGATATAATGTAACAACACAAAGTGCTAAAAACATCTCTATAGTTAAATTGTACTACAACATGTCAAAAAAGTTTCATTGCTGTTCTACTTTTAGGTTACCTAAGGATGCCTCTACTTGAGAGCCGAAACATTGAGAATTATAACGGTTTGCATCCATTTTATTGATCAAAACCAAACAAATCAACTTACAATCTACTTCTGGAATCACCACTAGAGGCTGTTTAAGGATTTTTCTTTGATACACCTACCTCAAATTGTTGCACTCCTTGAGAACATACTCAGTCACTTCGGTAACGTCTGATGGACTGATACCGCTTTTCTCTTCTTCTCCACTTGTGTTCACTTGAACCATTATGTTGAGTTTCGAATCTGGAGGGCCAAAGTTGGGCCAGCTTTTGTTTAGTTGCGCCGCCAACTTCTTCGAGTCCACAGTTTCTATGATGTATAAATTGGGAACCGCCAGGACCTTGTTGACTTTGTTGCTTTGCAAATGACCAATGAAGTGCCATTTTATGTCCGGGCATCGTTCTCTTATAAGAGGATGTACCGACTTTTCTTGGAGTTCTTGGACATAGTTTTCACCAAATTGTCTCTGACCTTGAATAAGGTAGATAAGTAAGATTAGGTATTTTAATTATACACTTTCAAATTATTTCAAATCATATCTGTTTTACTGCTTTACAAATAGTGAAAAGTAGATAAACAAGAAAGTAAATGTCACCACCATTTTAACGCAAAACTAATTAAGTACTATTAAGTTTGTACACACCTAGGGGTGGCTCTTAATCAAAGTGAAACATACCATTCTAGCAAGAGAGTATTCCAATATCTTACTTATAACTCTTGCTCCCATAAAATAGCTGGCAGCTGCCAACTTTTTTGCTGAGTTCTATGGAAATACTCTTAAAGAAGACATTTGAATATTTTAGAGCCAATATTAATCTCAAATGATATTAAGAGCTAAAATTAATCTCAAAAGTAGATGAATTAATGAAACTGACTAGGAAGGGTGAGATCACAATTGTTATGGGAGATTTAGATGCCAAAGTTGGAAAAGGCGCGGAAGGCGAGACTGTTGGAGCATATGGTCTTGGCGAGAGAAACTCTAGTGGTGATAGGCTTGTACAGTTCTGTTATGAAAATAATCTCTTTGTATCCAACACTTTTTTCAAACAACATCCTAAATAAGCGATTGTACACATGCAGACCATCAGTACGGAATCAAAGAGTCTCGAGCTTAAAAAAGTCATAGATTTCAGAATGAAGCGCTTCAAGAAAGTGAAACGCGAAACCACAAATAAACAAGGAGATATAGGAAAACTGAAGGACCCGGAAACTCATGAAGAAATAGGGACGAAACTGGAAAAAGACCTGAAGGAGATAGACTCAAGAATGCTACTGGACACAGAGACCACATGGGGGCAGATGAAAGACGCAATAATAAAGATTCAAGAACAGGAGATCGCTTTTAAGGGAAACATTAAGAAGAAGGAATGGATGACGGATGAAAATTTAGAACTTATCTTATGACACAGTGAAGGATGGCCAAATCCACACTGTTAAAATATAAATAACTCAATAAAGTTGTAAGGAAGAACTGCAGAGAGGCAAAGGAAAAATGGCTGGCTGAGAAATATGCAGAGATCGAAGAACTTCAACAGAAACATGACTCATTTAATGTGCACAAGAACGTTGGGGAGGTAGCTGAGATAGGAAGAAAACGCCCAACAGGAATTCTCAGAAATACAAATAATGAAATCATAACTGGTATTGAGGAGAAACTAAAAAGATTGAAGAGCTATGAGGAGGAGCTTTTTGATGCTGACAGACATGAGATTCCCAAGGTAGGAACTGAACATGGAGAAGACCAAGGAGAAGACGGACCAGCCATTACAAAAAGTGAGGTCATCCAGGCGCTGAAGACCCAGAAAGGCTACAGGAGCGGACAAGGAAGTGCATATAGAAGTACTTAAAACCATTGTTAGCCAAGAAGCCAAAGGACTGGATCTTATGCTAGAACTATTCAATATCATATACAAAACCAGAAAGATCCCTCCCACCTGGCTCAAGTAGTCAAGTCTACTTTTATAACAATCCCGAAGAAAACAAACCCATCACAATGCGACTACTATCGCATGATTAGTCTAATGCCACATATTCTTAAAGTTGTTCTGAGAATAATCCACACTCGAATATACAAGAAATGCGAAGAGCAATTAAGCGACACTAAATTTGGATTCCAGAATGGACTCGAGAAGCCCTCTTCTCCTTAAATGTTTTAGCACAGAGATGCAAAGATATGAACATAATAATAATAATAATAATAATAATAATAATAAATTCTTTATTGCCAACAAGATCACAAAATATGACACAGCAACGTCAAACAAGAGTAGCATTATAGCTTACTAAAATTAATTACTCAAAATAAAGATTAAATTGAAATGAATAAATAGTTTTCTCAAGCAAAAGAGCCTTGACACGTTGTTTGAAAACCGTATCATTTTGAAGACGCTGCAAATCAGCGGGTAACAAATTGTATGCTTTAATGGCTCTATATGAGGGCCCTCTCTCGAAAAAAGTAGTTTGGTGACGAGGAATGTTTAACATTTCCCTATTTCTTGTTAGAATTGACATATTTTGAGAGTACCCGTCAGCGTTCCTTCTGAATTGATGAACATAGATGTCTACGCTTGCTTTATTGACTATCGAAAGGCATTCGACCGCGTCAAGCATCAAAAGATGGTAGAAACATTATCCGTAACCGGGATTGACAAAAGAAATATTACATTGATAGTAAATCTCTACTGGAACCAGATAGCCGAAATAAGAATAGACGGAGGAACATCTGACACTATCTCAATCTGAAGAGGAGTACGACAGGGCTGTACTTTGTCACCACTCCTGTTCAACATCTATTCGGAAGCAATTTTCAAAGAAGCTTTAGCGGAAGACTTGGGAGGTATCAAAATAAATGGAGTATGTATCACCAATATCAGATACGCAGACTACACCGTAGTCCTTGCCAAAAACATATCAGATCTGCAAAATATCATGAATAGAATAACTGAATATAGTGAGCAATACGGATTGGACATGAATATATCAAAGATCAAACTGCTAGTTTTCTCCAAGAGACACACTGCTGAATCAATTTTGATTAACAGCAATCAGATTGAACAAGTCTCGTGTTTTAAATATCTGGGTACCATAGTCAATAAGTGATGTGATCCAAAACAAGAGACCCGTTCCAGAATTGAACAAGCCAGGAAAACATTCATAAACATGAAAAGATTTTTTAATAATCCTGATCTGAGTTTGGAGCTCAGGGTTCTCATGTTTAGATGTTATGTCTTCACTGTGTTGCTGTAGGGATGTGAATGCTAGACCCTGGACCCTACAACTGAAAAGAAAATTGAGGCGTTTGAAATGCACTTATATCACCATATGTTTTGCATATCATGGGTCCAATGCATTAAAAACAAAGAGGTACTTAGATGAATGAAGAAGCCGAAGGAACTAATGGCCCTCATCAAAGAAAGAAAAACTACATACATAGGCCACATTATGAGAGGCAACAAGTATGAAAGGCTGAGACTAACAATTATAGGAAAGATTCAAGGGAAAAGATCTTTTGGTGGATATCGGAACTCCTGGATGAAAAACCTCAGACGATGGTTTGGGTGCACTTCCATTGAAATATTTCGAGCTGCTGTATCCAGAACAATGTTAGCTATGTGGATCGCCAAACTTCGAAAGGAGAGGGCACAATAAGAAGAAGTAGATTAATCTCAAAATTGAGTCTACCTATCACAATCAAATTGTGCTTTATTGTCTAAAGAAACAAGTTCTTATTGACAAAGCTAATAGTTAAACCTAGTTACAAAATAAAGTAATATAATCCTTAAACTAGCATCATAAAAACAAAGAAAAAAAAACATAGTATAAAAATAAATAAAAGACACATAAAAACAAATACTATAACACGAGGCATGAAACCTCATTCAGTGTTACTGGTCATAAAATTTGCTTTGAAAAATTCTTCCAGACTGTAAAAAGGGTGAGCTAAAAGCAGACTCTTTAGTTTTCTCCCAAATAGGCGCTCACTTGTAATAGCTCTCAATCCTCTGGGCAGCTTAATGAAAATTGCCTTGCTATTATAAATTATTGATTTTTTTTTATTTGGATAGTCATGGTTAGTTGTAGGTATAGTAAGATAATATAATCAAGACTGAAGCAATTTAACAGTCTAAACTGCTAAGCAAAAATGCAACAAGTGTCACCTATACATAAGCTCAGAAATAAGCAAAACCATTTCTTACCTTCCTCATAAACTTCCACAATAAGTTCTGCAGGCTTTATCTTGCTGACTGCAACCAATCGAGGCTTTATATCTTGCAACTCAGGATCTCTCTTGGCACAGGCTTCCCCAATCTGCTGGAGCACTTTCTTGAGGCCCTGCCTAACATTTATGTTGGTCATACTTTGAATGCACAAAAACCAGGGCAAAACACAGCAGTAAGGCAAATAGAATAACAACAATTTCAGTATCTATTCAGAGCTAAAGTTTATTCTTTCTTAATGCCACGGAAAGATAAATTTGTTTTTAGATTTAGTACCATTGTATATATTTGCATAATTTAATTTCATGTAATATTTTGAATAGGGAAATTGTAGGTACTCACATCTTTGACATGTTTTGATTGCGCCAGGTTACATCACATCATATATTTAGGGGATAAAAATTGCAAATTACTCAATATTTATATTAAATAAAATGTATAATACTTTTTCAAAGCTGAATTGAATAATACAAAATGTAAACAAAAATACAAATACCAATAAACAAATAAATAAAACATTCCAAGCAAGTAACTAGAGTAACGAGTGCACTCAGTGCAGTGCTACTAGAAGAATCGCTCTAGTTCTAACCACTCATTTAATTAACCTGATAAGAAATTGAAATTAAAAAAACACCTTCCATCTGACAGAAGAATGGCGATGAGTCATTCGGTCGGTGACAGCTGTCATTTTGACATTTAAATTTTAATTTTTCACTTTTCCAAACTGTATTTAGTAAAAAAAAGGTGTGTTTAATAAAAATAAAATAACAAAATTCCATTGTCATTAACAATATAACATAATGGAAGCCTACGATGTGATTGTCAATCAACCTGTAGTAATAGACAATGTAAGAATTTAAATGCTTTGCAGTCTGTAATGTAGTTATCAAATAACAACACTCTTATCTGTGTCTTGTAGGGCACAGGGGTTATAAAAGCAGGGTTCGCCGGCGACCAAATTCCTAAATGCAGATTTCCCAATTAGTAAGAAGGCCTACAAAACAAAGGATTCCTATTAGCTCATGCAATGGCTTAATATTTTAGTGTTGGGCGGCCAAAGCATGTTCGAGTTATGGCTGGGGCCCTGGAAGGGGACGTTTTTATAGGACCAAAAGCCGAGGAGCACAGGGGCCTCCTCTCTATTAAGTACCCAATGGAACATGGTATTGTTGATGATTGGAATGATATGGAGAAAATATGGACTTACATTTATAGGTAAAAAAAATGTTTTTATTAATTAATATTTATTGTTCAACACCTATGTTTTATAGCAAAGACCAACTTAATACCTTCTCAGAAGAGCATCCTGTTTTACTTACTGAGGCCCCTTTAAACCCCAGACCAAACAGGGAAAAAGCAGCAGAAATCATGTTTGAAACATTCAATGTCCCAGCTCTTTTTATTTCCATGCAGGCAGTACTTAGTTTGTAAGCTATTAGAACAATATTATTAGCAGTTTTACAACTAAAAGTCACATTGTAGATATTCCACTGGTCGAACCACTGGTGTAGTTCTAGACTCAGGGGATGGAGTAACCCATTCAGTGCCTATTTATGAGGGTTTTGCCTTACCTCACAGTGTTATGAGATCTGATATTGCAGGCAGAGATGTGTCCAGATATTTAAAGTGAGTGCTTATATTGAAGTTGCTATCTCTTTTAAAACAAGAGTATAATATTCTTGGGTTATTTTAAATCTTCTTTTCAACAAGTTCACTAAAAGAAAAAGCAAAAAAATGTAATCTAGAACTTTATATGCATTTTTGACAGAAAAGGATGACCTAACCTAAGTAAATGGACTTTTCTTTCTTCATCTTTTTTGTTAGAAGTGTCACAGCTTACTAGATAACATTTTTAAATGAACATCCCCTATTCTCTTACTGTTCATTTCACAAGGAAATTTTCTAGTAACAAGTCCTAACTGATTAGTCACTGATTGCGGCTTTAATAGTTATTTATGTATTAAGAGCGAAAAGTACAACTTTTTTGCTCGGAGCGTGAAGTTTCGCGTCGAGCGGCAATCACTCGAGAGCAAAAAAGTTACTTTGTGCTCGTAATGCATACAACGTTTTTTCTACAAACAATAAATTCCAAATAATCTGAAATTTGAATGAAGACACAATCTGAAAATTTAAATCAAAGTGACAATGACGTTTTAAATATTTGGTTGAGTGGTGGTAGTTGCTATTGACAGCAAGCGATAAAATCTTTTTCGCTTGCTGTCCTGGGCAACGCGCGGAAAAGTAAACTCACATTCTGATCCTCAAAAATGGTTAGGTTTTCGTTTGTCTAATGAAAGCGTAAAATGCGTCATTATTTGACGTTTGTAGAAAAAATGATTTATCCACTACCATACTATAATAATCACATTATTCTTGTACATTCTCAAGACTAATGCTAATCTTTATTCATTTGTGAATAATGAATAATATTCACAAGTGAATAATGAATTGTCATGGTAAAGAAACATGTTGTAGGCAACTGACAACTCAAAAAGTAAACTGCTCTCAACATGAAACTTTTTTCACTTAAAAATACACTCGATTGAAATGAACATGCGCCGGCAACTAGACCGTCATCTATCGACGCATCAAAAGTCGCGCTGTCGATTAGCGAAACCAGTCGTGGTCGTGGTTTTAAAATTGTGAATTACCTTTTTTGCACCTATAACTTATCATATTTGATAAAACTCGGAATCTTGGTTGTGGATAGCATTCAACTCGCATTTAATGAGCGTTATTCTCTCGGTAACTTGTGCCACTCGCTTCGCTCGCGGACTCAAACGTTACCCTCGAGAATAATGACCCCCATTAAATGCTTATTGTATAACATACTATTATTATTGCTATATGGGAATATTTCCTTTCTCCTCTTCCAACAAGATAACTTTTTAGTAATATTTCCTAAGTGTTCAGTGTCACCAGTTGCAGCAATAAATTGGTCTATTTCCTCTATATGGAACGATTTGCTAACTACTCATTTCATAAAGACACTTTCTAGTAACAATTCCTGACCAATTAGAGTCACTGATTGCAACATTAAAATGGTTTATTTCTGCTATATGGGAATATTTCCTTTCTGTTCTGTTAACAAGAAAATTTTCTAGTAATATTTCTATCTGTTAGTGTCACCAGTTGCAGCAATAAATTGGTCTATTTCTGCTATATGGAAATATTTCCTAACTACTCTTTTCACAAGGACACTTTCTAGTAACAACTCCTGATCAATTAGTCACTGATTGCAGCATTAATAGCTATTTATGTAACCAGTTACGAAAAGTCCGATTTCGTGTAACGAATGAATGTTTGCGGGACGAGCGCAGCGAGAGCGATGAGATACACAAAAAAGGCTTTTCGTCACGTGTTTCTTCGTGACGTCTTCGTCACGTCTTCAATATTTACTTTTAAACCACTTTGTATCTACGGGGTGTTCACTATAAAACTTCATCTAGCAGGCTATGAAATTTTGTCAGCAAAGGATGACATAATCAAAATAAATGGACTTTTGTTTCTCCATCCTTTTCTTTTGACATTTCACAGGCAACCAGATGAAGGTTTATAATGGACAGCCCAGTACTTAATACCGTAAAACTGTAGCAACGGTGTGCCACAACTGAAACGTGCAACTGGTGGTGAAACGAACTTTTCATCACCAGTTACGAAAGATTTTACTTTTCGTAACTAGTTACAAAAAGTACGACGTTACGTCACTGTCATCAGTATTGAAAAGTGCCACTTTATATGTCAAAATTAGAAAAAAAAATCAAAATCAAGCTCCCATACAAACAATAAGCGCTTCACTCAGTCAATAATAACAGTATGAGATGTCAGCAGGCCCCGAATTTTTGGCATAAAAAGTAATTTACCTCATATGTCCTACTCAGCAAAAATTGCTTTAGTCTGCGTTTGAATGTCTGAAAGTTGCGGACGCCTCTGAAGCTTACAGGTAAATTGTAAAAAAAATTTTTGATTTTTATATAATTGAGCCTTTGGTCAGATTGTAGGTTGGAATAGGCAAGAGTATGTTAAAACAGCTGCGAGTCACTGTAGTTATATTATGAATTATAAATGACGGAGTAGTACTTTTTATGCATAAGGCAGGCCGTTTCAAAAATAAACAGAGCTGGCACCGTGAACATACTGCCCAGTCCAAAATGCTCCCTGCATGACTCCCTGGAGCCCAGGCTGCATAGGAATCTCTAATGGCATGCTTTTGTATACGAAACACTGCTATAAACAGGGCAGATGAACAGTTTCTGTAGAAGCATATGCCACACCTCAGGTGCGATTCCACAAATGAGAAATACACAATTTGTGCCACTACAAAACCCAGTCTTTCCCTAGTGCATTTAACCGCGTAACAAGCGGAAGCCAACCTCGATCTCGACCTCTAAATGTGGGCATAAAAACTAACGGAATCGTCCAAGCCCAGCCCAAGGTATGTGGTGGATTTCAAGTTCCTGATCAAATTACCACCAATGGGAATGCTGAGATTACACTTGAAATGTATTAGGTTGGCTTTTAAGATATTAAAGCTGAGGGAATTTGAAAGACACCATGATCTTAATGCACCCAGGTCCGCATTTACCATTGGCTCAAACACCGTTGAATCTCTTTCTCCAAACTATTGTCGTATCATCGGCATAGGATACGCTCTTGCCATGTTTAATAACCTTATGCAGATCGTTAATATACACGAAGAACAATGTCCCCCTATCAGACGTACCGTCCCGAAACCGGACAACCTGTGAACGACCCCCCAGCTACGAACTGAACCACTCCAACATTGGACCCCTAAAACCGTACACCTCAAGTTTTCCCAGTAAGACATCATGGGAAACACAATCAAAGGCCTTGGCCAGGTCGCAAAAAAACAACCGTTGTCGCCTCACCCTCATTTAGGCCAACATACAATTCCTCCAGCATGGCAAACATGGCATCATTTGTGGTCATGCCCTGTCGAAAGCCAAACTGTGATGGCGTCAAGATCCCATGTACTTCCAAGAAATCTGTAATTCTAGTTTTAATGAGTTTTTCAATAATTTTGCCCAAGGTTGGCAGAAAGGAAATGGGTCGGTAGTTGGATGCACGGTCTCTGTCTCCATTCTTAAAGAAAGGTAAACCCATAGCCGATTTCAAGAAGCGAGGAAATTCCTTAGTAATGGAGGGAAATGTAAGGAATGTAAGGGAAAATACCCTGAGTAATGGAGGAATTAGCTACATCAGGGAGACGCTCAAACCCAGTAAAGATAGCTCTCAGTTCGCTGGCATTGACAAGGAAACTTTTTAGTAACATTTACGAACTGATTAAGGTCATCATTTGCAGCAATAAAACAGTTTATTTTTGTTACTTATGGAATTTCCTAACTATTGGTTTCACAAACATTTTTTAGTAAAACTTTCTAACTGATTAAAGTCATCATTTGCAGCTATAAAACGGTTTCTTTCTGCTACATGGACACATTTCCGAATTGCTCTATTGAAAAGAAAACGTTCTAGTAACATTTCCTAACTAATGCGTCACCATCTGCAATTTTGAAACTGTTTATTTCTGCTATATGAAAATATTTCCTAACTGCTCTTATCTCATTGATAATCACAAGACAGATTTTTAGTGTTTTCTTGCTTTAGTAAATTTTCCAATATTTTGCCACATCATTATACTTCGCGTCCTTATAGATATAGGTGTAGAAAAAGCCCTGATGAAGATCCAATAAAGGATCGGAGGTGCATTTTTCCAGTCCTACACCCGCAATACTTTCTACACCTTTTGCCACATAGTTATGTAGTATATCGCATTTAGGAAATGTTGCAATATTTCCTAAGTCCAAAAGTTTGCCTTTAAGCACAAGTATTTCTAAAAAAAATTGAATGACAATGTCCCAGAATCAAATCACGGTGTGGGGGAAATCGGCGGAATTGGGACAAGGCAGGAAAACATACAACTAGCTCGTGGTCAACGTTTCGTCTAATTAAGCACTTCATCAGGACTCTAGATATTATCGTAAAACGCTCTAGTCATGGTAAAAAAAGCAATAGCACATCAGGACTCATTCATCAAACTTTTTTTTACTATGACTAGAGCATTTTACGACACTATCTCGAGTCCTGATGAAGTCTAATGCTTAATTAGACGAAACGTTGACCACGAGGTACTTGTATGTTTTGCTGCCTTGTCACAATTCTGCCGATTTCCCCTACATAGTGATTTCTAAAAACATACACTTAGCAAATGTTTACCAGAGTGGTGGATATAGATGTTACTGCTTTTTGAAACTTTTGATTTTAGAAATATAATACCTAAATATACCCAGTGTTCATTACAAACATTAGAAAACGTCATCTAGAAGGCTATGAATTTCTGACAGAAAAGGATGACCTAATTAAAGTAAATGGACTTTTGTTCTTTCATTCTCTTCTTTTGACATTTCACAGCCACTTAGGTTACGTTTTCAAATGAACCCTTTAGATAATAGGGCGTTGTAATTTTGATCACCTAGATCGCCAGGTCCAGAACTTGCTTGCCCTTTATCAATTTATCGTTATGGAAAAATTATCTAAAAAAAATACCTAAAAGGGTTAATATTTATCACGTCATTTTTGTTATACATATTACAGATTGCTGCTTCGAAAGGAAGGCATAATCTTCCGAACCACTGCTGAGTTCGAGTCGGTTAGAACAATTAAGGAGAAAGCATGTTACTTATCAAATAACCCAACAAAAGACGAATCTTTGGACACCGAATCCATAAATTATACACTTCCCGATGGCAGTGTAATCAAAATTGGTAATGCCACTTTTAGAGCACCGGAAATTCTTTTTAAACCCGATTTAATTGGTAAGTGCAAACTGTTTCCGATGCGTATTACAGTCAATATAGAGTATAGAATAATTTTTGAATACAGGGTGTTTATTAGAAAAAGTGTCTCATTTGCGCCAGTCTTTTAGTATTTTTACAGCCTTGGCTTACATATATAGATGGGGTTGTATACCCCTCTACATTTCTATTTGATTTGTTTAAGTGTTGTTTTACTCGAATCGGAAAATTTTTGAGACAGGAAAGCTTTTTTTTTTTAATTTCGTTTCAATGTAAATACAACTTTAGGTGAGGAATGTGAGGGACTTCACGATGTACTCCTTTATTCGATACAGAAGTCTGACTTGGATTTGAGGAAAGTGCTGTTTAAGAACATCGTCTTGTCAGGAGGTTCTACCCTTTTCAAAGGATTTGGCGACAGGCTTTTGTCAGAAATCAAAAAAATATCTCCCAAAGAAACACCAATAAAGGTAGGAAGATACGTTTCACTTTTACTATTTTTTTTAGTTTAAATACCAATATTTTTTTACTTAAAATCCAACTAAATCCATGTGTAAAAGACTTAAAGAACCTTTTATCAAAATCCAAGTTTATGAATGTTTCTTTTTTTATAATTAAGTAAACATCAAAAACCTTCTTTGAATCGCCTTCTGTAATCATCAGATCTCTGCGCCACAAGAAAGGTTATACTCCACGTGGATCGGAGGGTCTATTCTAGCGGCCTTGGACACCTTTAAGAAAATGTGGGTCTCGAAGCGGGAATTCGACGACGAAGGGCAACGCGCCATACATAGAAAAACATTCTAGGCTATTAGGCGCTTATATTATTAAATTTAGTCTATTTATTTTTCTTACCTCCTAGTTTGTACGTACTAAAAACCGAAATTTTTTTAACCCCACCGCAATCGCCCAAATACGGCCGCCAGGGGTTGAAAGTGTAAAGTGCTATAAAAGAATTTCTTGGAAAATGTGATCGCATGTAAACATGTTTGTATATGTTGCATTGAACTTTTTTTTATATTTTTATTATTTGTAGTAGGTTTCTGCGGGGCCACTTAAAGAACGACCATGGTTGTTAAGGCTATGATACGGCTCAAGCTGGCATAATTAACATTGTTTACATAATTTAAGTTTTTGTAGCAATAAATTCGGTTAAAGATTGTGCAAACTGTTGTAACAATGGGACGGAACTGAAAAATTTACTCCTAAAGCTTTTCTTCCACTAACTAATTTTCTTTATACATAATAGACAATATTTTTTTGTACGAGTGCCTATAATGTCGATGTCTAAAAAGTAATCTGCCTGATTAACTTATTGCACAACATGAAATTTTAATGTTTTTTTTTGTATCATCAGCTTTAAAAAATTCAATTTTTAACAGTAATTATAATTTCACATCCCTTTTTTAATAAAAAATATTAAGCAACGTTAAAAGCTCGTTTTATTTTCTCTTAATAATTTACGTTCCACTTTATTTATTTATATCAAATACAATTTAAAAAAACACAAATATCATGCAAAAAATTCGTAAAGGTGATTTCGATTCACCTACCTTACATTGCAAATACCATGCGAAAACCTAAATAAAAGTGAGTTTGGTGCGGGTTTGATTCACCTGCCATACATTGAGTTCCTCGTACTCCTCGATGCAGGCGTCCACTTGATCGGGATTGTATCCTTTCGTAGCGCACTTCTCCAGAACCTCAGGGACTTTGACGGTCTTTTCGCTACCGGCCAGTTCCCGAATGATGGCGAATATTTTGTCGTTTACGTTGGGCGGCCTGTAGCCCTTGTTCTCGAAGGTCTGCTTCAACGAATCTTTGCTCATTTCCATTAAGCGGATCGCTTCGTTTACGTCTGCCTTTTCCACCATATTAGACAATCTACAGATCACAAAGAGAAATTCATATTAAAAAAATAATTATCAGCAATGGAGTTCGCAAGTTACGAACAAAATAATACACCACAGACAAAATTAACTACTAGATTAAAATCTATTAAAAACAGTTGAAGCCTGGAAATTTGACACTTTATGAAAATATGTGACGTTACATTATTGCGCTAGTGTCGCAGGGATCCAAGAGAGGGCGCAGCAACTTTTTATTTTGAAAAGAGCCTAGGGGTCGAAACGCAGACCAGGTTTTATACACCAAGAGTATACAGAAGTTAGTAGGCCGGCGGATTAAGTCCGAAGTAGCTAAAATAACATGTGCTCAAAGACTGTTGCATTCACCACTTGTTGAAAAATTAGTGCAATAATGGCTTAATTTCATCTCAGTTAATCCAACCAACTCAACCCAAGACCCCGTGGAACCACAAGAAGTTACAATGAAATGGACGATTTTGGAAACATCTTTTATGTGATTGACTACATTTTTTTGTAATAATGCGCCTACGACTATTGAAACTGAATGGGCTTGACTCCAGTTCGTTTTAAATAGCGGTAGAGTGATTAACGAACATCCATAGCTCAGAGCATAAACATCTACTTAAGTCCCTAGATACATAAATAACTATTATATCCTACCAGTTCAATATTGTATTTTAATTGCTTAGTTCCCAGCGCTTGCATAAAGTTTATTTTATGGCCCTTGCGGGTATAAAATAGTACATTTTAGGACTTTTTATTAATAATTTATTGTCGAAACACACTAACATAATCTGGTGGGACATAAAAGTTTATATGCACGACGGGCATTAGCATATGTTTAAACCTTCGGGCGTCTTAGGAACCCCCGAGTCCCTCGGCTTTCTTAAGCTCGTTGCCCTCAGGGCATAAACATCTACTTACCTGCATACCTTGCGGTGCGCATTGTTGTTTTAGAGAGACTTGACCTTTTTGAATATATCGAACATCATCTTTCAGTAAAATATTTGTAATTTTGTTAAAATATCGGCCAGTTAGGCAGTTTTTAGTACCGCATTACACGTTAAACCTAACACCCTAGTTTTATTCTACTGAAAACAAAGCGAAAGCAAGGTAGAAAAGAATACAGTTCACAAGTCCGAAACATGATGGTCCTTCGAGCCGGGTAGCGGATTGCAGACAGTTTGAAGTCCGAATCGCCGGAAAATAGCACGAATCAGAGGTGGGTCTTTTCCATTATTTCCTTTATCGCTTCCTAATACATGATTTTGGTATTTGCCTTTGTTTCGATCAATTGATTTTCGTATATTCGTATATTTGTCACATTTTTCGAATAGACTTGACAGACTTATTAAACAGCGGGGTACTGTCAAGGCTAAGCTTACACATTTCGAAAAGTTTCTTGCTAACCTCGAACAACTTTATCCTAGCTGTAAATTTGATGCCGCAATCACATTTTTTGAACTTGAACAACGTACAGAGCGTTTTCATAGAACTTTACATTAGTTTGACAGCTTGCAGACTCAAATTGAGCAGTATGTGATGAGCTTGAGGAACAATATGAGCAGCGTGAAACAGTTAAGTCGGCCTTACTACCACCGAGTGGTGGTGGAGATGGTAACAGCGTTAAATCACACGTGCTTCAAAATACTCAGCTTATATATAATACTTCAAAATACTCAGCAACAAAATAACCCACTGGGGGTCAAATTGCCTGTTATATCTATCGCAACCTTTAAAGATGAGTTTGACAAGTGGTTAGAGTTTAGGGACACGTACGAATCCCTCATTCTTTCGAATTAGTCGCTTTCAAACGTTCAAAAGTTCCATTATTTAAGGGCTTACTTGGGTCCTACCGTTCTCGAGATTATAACTAGTTTGCAATTTTTTGAGTTGAACTATGAAACCGCGTGGAAACTTATTTGCGATAGATACAACAATAGTCAAATGCTTATTCAAAACACATAAAAGCGCGCTTTAATTTCGTTAAAATTCGTGTTGAATCTTCTGCAGCTCTAAGAAGCCTTATCGATGGCATTTCTAAACACCTTAGGGCCCTGAAAACTTTGAATGAGCCTACTGAATCATGGGAGACTTTGATTATTTACTTAATAACTACAAAATTAGATGATGTTTCTCTTAGAAAATGGGAACAGACTAAGGCTTCTTACAGCTCACCAACGCTGGAGCAAATGAATTGATTTTTGAAGGAAAGGGTTGATCTTTTGGAATCCTTAGAACAGTGCGCCGGCGCAGGTGATAAACAACCTAGGAATCGTGGTAAGGGCATAAAAAGTTTCATTGCGGGTAACACATATTCTTCAAAGTGTGTCATTTGTTCAAGGCCACATTAAGTCACAAATTGCGAGCAGTTTTCGAAGCTTGACGTGGCCGAGCGTCGAGAGGACAAAGAAAAATCGTTTGTGTCTAAATTGCCTAAAGCCCGGTCATATGCTTCAAAAATGCACTTCGAGGTCTTGCAAAACTTGTAAGGGTAGACTCTACTCGTTATTACACAGAGATAAGCCTCAAAACAGGGAACTTTCAAATAAGTCAAATGAAAGCTCAAATGATCCGGAAATTGATACAAATCCAAGAGTTGCGTTACCATCTCGAAGCGTGACAAGTGATGGTCAAGTGCTTCTATCAACTGTCGATATAGTTAACGTAATCTAATCGCAAAATAAGCCGCGTAGGGCGCGCGCCTTACTCGATAGACAATAATATTTATCTACATGCTAAAAGTCACGTAGAAAATGTATATAATGTAGAAAATCAAAAAGCAATAATATAACATATAACTTTACAAGGTAATGCAAGGCACTGTAATATCTGTAGACGTTGCTACGATCTTTTAAACGAAATTGACACCATTAAGCAAAGAGAAAAGGAGCTGTATACACAGTTGAAGACATTTATTTCGAAAATTGAAAATTGTACATCGCCAAAGAAAACTCACAAAGACAAAAACTTAAATGCTGAGTTGTCTAGTATTAATTCATTTAATTATGAGGATTTATTTGATGTGGATGGGGTTGAGACTCGGGGTGAGGAGACAGACAATGAGGACATTTCTATACCAGATGTTGATTTGAAAAAACTGCCAATAAAGGTAAAGCGAGTGACACAGACCAGCAATGCATTCATGCCCACAAAGAAACAACTAGTTACAAAGCAAGCAAAGGATGAGGCTCAAAATGAGAAAATTTTTGAACAGGTTTGTATGATGGAGAGGTGGTCTATTAAATCTTTAGAACCCATTTTGCCCACAACCCTCCTTAGTACTGTATATACCCTGGTATAGACCATATTAAATTTGTGTTTATGTTATTTAGATTCAGTCAGCAATTCAAATGGATTTATCCAAACACATTGTGGACCATTTGACAAAAGTCAAACCCAAAAGTGTTTTATGTGAAATATGTGGCCAAAACTTCAAAACCAAAGCTGGATATGAAAATCACATGAAAAAGCATGAAGGAACTGAAGATGAAATGAGACTGCTGGGTTTGAATAAGCAAGGACCATGCTTTTGCGGTATATGTGGCAAATGTTTTAACTTGAAATCATCCTTGAGCAAACATTTAATTATTCACTCAGGTAAAAATAGTTCTTCTTTCATATAACTTGTCAAACAGAAATATTTTCTTCGGCAAGTTTGGAGATATATCTAAAAATTTTTTATTTTATTCTTGATATATTGTTCTTGATTTTATTCATTCTTGAAATAATGTATTATTTAGGTGAGAGTCGGTTCCAATGTGATTCGTGTGGTAAAAAATTCATCCACCATAGCTCTTTTAACATGCACAAGAAAATACACGCTGGTGAAAGAAGATTTAAGTGCGACATTTGCGATCACCCGTTTCTTACCAATTCGCACCTAAGAAGGCACATACGAGCAACGCACGACAAAGAAAGAAATTACATTTGCCTTCAGTGTGGTAAAAAATTTACCGAAAAGTACAATTTGATGGCCCATAGAAAGATCGCTCATAATAATAAAGTAGCTACCTCACTAGCCACTGAAGTCAGTGAGTATGTGATTGTAGAAAGAGCTGAAAATGTCGAATTAGAAGGGACATATCTGTTGCAAAATTATTGTTTTTTTGATTCTGTGTGTTTGTTAGGTAGTTTATTCATTATTTCATTGATCACTCGACTCTCATAGAAATTGAAAAGCAATCCAATAATAAATGTATAGCATTCTTATTACAGAATATAACTAAAAAAATCAAGTAAAACATAAAGCCACTTTAGTGTTATATGTTATATTATTGCTTTTATAGTACAATAATTTAAACATTTTGCAAAATATATGCCATCAGTTTTCAACAAAATGTACCCCAGATCATGAATCTCTTGACTTGAGTATGGCGCATATATAATGACATGACCAAATTAATATTTCGTAACTTTTGAATGGTTTTGCATAGGTTTTAAATTTTAAATTTAAATGCACCACAAATCAAATAATTAATAACGTTACAAATTAATAACCATACCATACCATAACTCTACAAAGCTTGTCACTCAGTTGTCAGTTGTCATCAATGTAACCTCAAATTTATAAAATCTACATAATTTACATCATTTTCTACATGAAGGCATTTTCTACATTATCTACGCATTGTATACGTCGTAAACGTAAAAAATAAATTCTACGCTTAACCGCCCATCACTGGGTCGCAAAGTAGTTTCATTACTGATAAGTTCTGTTCAATCTTAAATTTAAAGAGGTCTTCCATTAATATGAAAATCAGTGGTTTGAACGAGACCCATTCGTTGTGCTCGGGCAATAAACGATTACACTATTCACGTTTTATCTTTAGTGGTTCCCAAGATTACAGATTTAATGCCCAACATTCCAGTTGATAGGAGCAGCTTGAAAATTCCTAACCACATTACGTTAGCTGATCCAAACTTTGATACACCCGGTGAGATAGATTTGCTCATTGGTGCGGATTGGTTCTGGGATATAATTTGCATTCGTCAAATCAAGCTGAATGATCGAGGTCCTTACATTCACAAAACAAAGTTTGGTTGAGTGGTCAATGGCCAGATTCATTATGCATTGAACACTGATGTTCGTTGTCATCTTTCAAGGGAGATTGACGTCCACAGGCAACTTACTCGATTTTGGGAAGTCGAAGAGTATTCATGCACCGGGAGGAGAAGATTTGTGAGCCACATTTCTTGGTCACCTGCATTCCAGACATTGACGGACGTTTTGTCGTTACAATTCCTTTGGCCCGTGATGTCAAGTTATTGGGAGATTCGCAGGAGACAACGGAAAAGCATTTCCGAGCACTTGAACGGAAGTTTGAGTGCAACCGAGACTTCAGGGTGTTCAATATTTCGATTATATTAATGAATACAAATCGTTGAGGCACATGGCAAAGGTAGAGTTGGATAATCCTTCGAAGGTTTGTTATTATCCACATCACGGAGTTTTGAAACCTAGCAGTCTAACCACCAAGCCTAGAGTGGTAACACTCATTCAATGATCTCCAAATGGCTGGTCTGACAATCCAGTCCGATCTCATAACAATTCTTTTGCGTTTTAGAACACATGATTATGTGATTGCGGCTGACATAGAAAAAATGTACAGGATGTGCCTTGTAAATCCCAATCAACATTCATTGCAACGAATTCTCTGGCGTGATTCTGTCGATGGGCCTAACGAAGTCTATGAACTTTCCACAGTTACCTACGGTACAAGAGAGGCATCATTTCTGGCCATTCGTTGCCTTTACCAGGTGGGACTGGATTGTGAGAATGAGCACCCAGAGGCCTCTAAAGTCATCAAAGAAGACTTCTATGAGGATGAACCTGGCTAACGACGTCTCGTCACTATTACAATAAGCTGGTTTTCACCTTCGCAAGTGGATTTCGAATAGTACTGCGGTTTTACAAGGTATTGAGGCTACAGACAGGGCAGATTTTATTAATTTAGGTGAGGCCGGAAATGCGAGCACTTTAGACTTAGTTTGGAATGGCCAAAGCGACATTCTGTTGTTCAAAATTGGTTCCAATTTTCGTAAAACCATCACAAAACGCTCTGTATTGTCCGATATATCTCAAATATTTGACCCCTTACGTTTATTGAGTCATACCATCGTACTTGCAAAGATCATTTTGCGAGACATCTGGTTCGAAAAAATTGGATCGGATCGCTCTTTGCCTTATCATTTGCATTCTAGATGGCTTGAGATTCGCAATGATTTACCATCGTTGAATAACCTCAAGATACACAGACAGGTTAGGGTAAAGGAACAAGCAGTTTCGAAATACATGAGTTCTCAGACACTTCAGATCAGGCATATGGCGCATGCGTCTACATTAGGTCTAAGAACAGTCGTGGTGATATTTCCATAAACCTCATTTGTGCCAAATCAAAAGTGGCACCTTTAAAGACGCAAACTATCCCTCGTTTGGAATTGTTGGTTGTGGTTCTCTTGGCCCGACTGGTGGATAAGGTGAAAATATCATTGAATATTTGCTTTTCAAAAATTGTACAGGGTCATCCAACGAGGACTGAACAGGGCAGTTTTTTTCGGAACGGGTTAAATGATATGAAAAAACAAAATAGCTATTTGTTATGTCCTTTACCGGACCCAAATACGACATTCCAATTAAAAAAATGTCAAAATGTGCCGTAGCGCTTTATTTGATGTTCAATTGTTTCTCGTGTATCATTTTTGGATTCACCGATAAAGAACATAACAAATAGCCATTTTGGTTTTTCAAATCATTTAACCCATTCCGAAAAAAAACTGTCCTGTTCAGTCCTCGTTGGATGACCCTGTATATTGGTACGATTCCACTATTGTCTTGGGTTGGCTGCAAACTTTCCCCAGTCACTGTTATTCAGGTTTTCGGTAATTCAGGAGCTGTCTTTTTCAGACCAATGGAGACATGTTCCTACTTTGGACAAACCTGCGAACGTCGCTTCTCGAGGTGCGACTCCCAGCATTTTACTTCATCATGATTTGTACTGGCATGGGCCTGATTGGTTGTCCCTCGATGAGACACATTGGCCTGCCATTTCTTCGGTTCCCACAGCCGAGCCGACAGAGTTAAAAAAGGTTAACTTAATGCTCAGATCGATAATTCTAGAGATTCTATTGTTAATTTCGAAAAATATTCCAATCTATCGAAGCTTGAGCGGGTAATGGCCTATTGTTTCAGGTTTAGCTTCAATTCTCGACGTTTAAAGGGAGAACGTCTCATAGGTCCTTTGCAAGTTTCAGAAATGAAACAGGCATCCTTGTTTCTCATAATGCCTACACAAGATCAAGATTTTGCGAGTGATATCGTATCACTTTCTCCTGGTAAAGAACTTGACAGAGGTAGCAAGGTACGTAATCTGAATGCCTTCATTGATGACTCTGGCATTTTAAGAGTTGCGGAAGACTGTCCCATTCCAACTTCCAGTTCAACAAAAAACATCCAATAGTTTTATCATCAAAACATTACAAAACTTTTATTTTTTCCTGAACATTTGCGTTTGTTGCACGCTGGCCCTCAGCTGCTGCCGGCAAATATTCGTGAAGAATTCTGGCCTTTAGGTGGTCGTAACTTAGCGCCCATAACCGTTCGAAATTGCGTTCGCAGTTTTCGCTCAAAACCTGTTGTTGCGAATCCCATGATGGGAGATTTGCCTCGCAAGCGAGTTAATCCGGCGCTGCCATTCTATATCAGTGGCGTAGATTATGCTGGACCAATTTTGATTCGAGATAGGCAGGGCCGCGGACATAAGGTTACTAAGGCATATATCGCTTTATTTGTTTGTTTCAGTGCTAAAGCCGTGAACCTGGAGCTGGTATCCGATCTTTCAACTGAATCATTTTTAGCCTCCTTAAGGCGTTTCGTATAGCGCCGGAGAAGGCCAGTTCAAATATACTCGGATAATGGTACTAATTTTGTGGGAGGGAACCACGAGCTCGGCACATTTTTTAAGAATAAAGCCAACATTTTGACAAAATTCTCCGCGAACGATGGCATTTCGTGGTCATTTATTTGTCCCCACTCGCCATATTTCGGTGCCCTGTGGGAGGCGGGCATTAAGTCGGTTCAAATTCATTTAAAACACGTTATACATGACGCGTCATTGACTTTCGAAAAATGATACACTTTGTCGAGGCAGTATTAAATTCATGTCCTATCCATTCTTTATCTTCTGATCCCTCTGACTATTCACCCTTGACTCCTTCCCACTTTCTGATCGGACGTCTGGCAAGAACCGTTCCTGAACCTGGTTTGATCGACATACCAAGCAATCGCCTGTCGCGAGAATAATCTTAGAACTTCAGCAGCGAACTAAGTGGCTCAGCGGTCAGAACGTGCTTAAGCTGAACGACCTCGTGCTAATTAAGGACAACAACCTCCCTCCCCTCAAATGGGCTTTATGCAGGATTGAACAATTGTATCCAGGGACAGATGGACTTGCTAGAGTGGCGGATGTGCGAATTTCTAAGGGAACGGTACAGCGATCATTCGCAAAATTGTGTCCGCTGCCTATAAATAGTGACATTGACAATTGAGTGCGAGATGTGTTTCACGAGAGGCAAGACTGTTTCGTAAAGTGCTTCCTTTCAAGGAGGGGCGATGTTTAGTTTGTTTAGTTTAATTTAATACTGTATGCTTGCCAATGGTGCATACCTGCATACCTTGGGTGCGCATTTGTTGTTTTAGAGAGACTTGACCTTTTTGAATATATCGAACATCATCTTTGAGTAAAATATTTGTAATTTTGTTCAAATATCGGCCAGTTAGGCAGTTTTCAGTATTGTATTACACGTTAAAAATAACGCACTAGTTCTATTCTACTGAAAACAAAGCGAAAAAAAGGAAAAAAAGAATACAGTCCACAGGTCCCAAACAGTAGGGTTTCATCTTTTATTGCTGGAAATCCCCAGAAATGGTAGAAAGTGATTGTCCCAAAAACAAACAAAAGAAATCCATGTTATCTTTGACAAAAATAAAAATATTGCAACCAAATGTGCTTTATTGCCTTGTTTAAACTTTCCTAAGCTTTAAGTTTGAACGCTTCGATTAGTTTTCCACATGTCATTAGTGGCTTGCTCGAACAATAGTCAATCTTTCATAAAAGGGTCAAAATAAGGACGGATTTGTTTTTTCTCTATTGACTAGTGTTAAGGTAAGCTGTATGTTCCAAATTTGTCGTCTACATTGTCGTTTGTACACTTGGAAGCCAACCTTGAAGCACCGAAGTAATTCTTGTGTTTGGTTAAACCAGACTGCTCTTTGGTTAAACCAACCTTCAATGACCTAGGACATATGGACAGAGCCAACAATTGCCGATATTTTCCTAAAAATGATCCCGTTTTTTGACGCGAAGTCCGCAATTTTTAAGGTACCCATGACGTAATTTCATTGTCAAAGCACATCAAATGGCAATCCACGACTTGAAATGATTTGACGTAAAACATCAAGTGACGTCAATTCAACCGAACATCGCCGCCATTTTTAAGATAACCGCTACTAAAAGGGTGCCAAAACTAAAACAGGAGGGTCTCTCTAGATGTAATATACTAGCTCGTTGAGTTATAGACTACAAGCCAGAATCTTTCGTCACGGATTGGAAGTGCAGCGTTGAGTGACCCACGGAAACCAAAAGCGAGCCAAACTTTTGCTAAAGCAAACATCTTTATGCTCAAGACGGACTTCGAAGATAATAAAATGCACCGATTATGCTTGTTGCTATGTTTTCTGAATTAAGTAAATAAAGATAGCAATTACTCTCACAATATCTCAAAATTAAGGGGTGAAGCGGGGCGGAGCTTTACAGCCGGCGCATGCTCATCTGTTGCTTTTAAATCTGGTTTTTCAAGCTGCACTTTCTAATGTTATGTGAATCTATATTTCAATATATAATATACTATATCTCAATATTATATTGAAATATTAACTTTATCGTAAAACTGGCTGGAAAATTCGCAAGGTGTCACTTAATACTTCTACGTCGACTGATGCTAACAAGTTTATCTGCTAAAATAAAAACTTTAAAAGCAAAGTCCTCCACTTACCTCAATCGCGCTAATGCCGTTGACAATCTCAAAATACCCAAAAGATTCCTGGCCGACGTGAACGTCATGTCCTGAGAATTTCTCGCCTCTCGGCGCAGCTCCACATAGGCGCCCACAATAAAGTCAGTCAGATCCTCGGGAATTACCGGATCCTTCATCTTGCACAGTGCAATGTATTTCCTCATCACGGACATGTTCAATGCGTCGCTCTCGCTGGGGGGCTGCCGGCAGTTTTGGTGCACATAAGTAATGTGCTTGGCTAGACGCAAATCGTTGTCTCGGTCCGCCTTGTCCTGGATAAGCCAGAGCAAGTCAAAACGGGATAAAAGCGCGGCCGGCAGTTGAATGTTCTGTTCGATGGTGCGTTTAGGGTTGTAACGGCCGTAGGCGGGGTTGGCGGCGGCCAAGATGGATACGCGAGCGTTGAGACACGTCATTATACCTGCAAAAAGGGGGAAATTAAATGCCGAAACATTACAAAAATCTGGATAAGTCAGTGAAATGGTCCAATTAGTATCGCCTATTTGTATTGTTAAGAATTGGTGGAGGGGGAAGGCGTGGTCGTTCTAACGCCCCTTGGACCTCGCGTGGCTCGACGTCTGCGAGTGTGATTTATTACCTTGTTTACTCGACTTCGAGTGGTACTAACTAGACTCATAGTGGACCGCTATGGGTCTAGTTAGTCTAATTTTGAATCGAGTGTAAGTAAGCTAGAAGAGCAAAGCGATAATAAAGAACTACAGTTAGTAGTTAATAGTGGTAAACGGATTGTACTTGTGTTTGTGAATTTTTCGAGCCCTGAGATTGCAACAGTATAATTTTCTCAAAATTACTCACCAGCTTTCGCAATACTGATGGTCTGTTGCTCCATCACCTCGTGGATGGCAGTGCGGTCAACGTCCGCCATTTTATCGAACTCGTCGATACAGCAAACTCCTTGATCGGCCAGTACCAAAGCGCCACCTAACCAAGACACCCCAAAGCAATGTTGTGTAGTAATGATCAATGAAATCCCTCCACATACCTTCCAACATCATCTCCCCAGTAAAGGGGTCTTTCATCACCGCAGCAGTCAACCCGACTCCCGATGACCCTCGACCTAATTTCAAATTATCTTGTTAACTTAGACACAGTTATAAACCTTTTGCGTTTAAACTCAAGCTGAGCCATTATCAGTCAGAGATCTTCAGTTTAATTCGAAGTGAAGGACATTATCCAGTGGAGGAGAGGAAATAAGAATTCCTTTTTACATTTTGCCTTCGGTTCAACTTTAAGTGCAGTATAAACTGAGGATACAAAACCGGACCTAAGAACGATTTTTACAACTGTAAGATAAACTTCAATTTGAAGTTTAAACTCTAGATAAACGTACATTGCACTCTTTATCTGTGAAAATATTTCCTTTACCTTCAAACAAAAGTTTAAACTGAACTTTTAGCAGCGGGACTAAGGGCGACTTTTACAAGTTCAAGTAAAACTTCAGATTGAAGATAAAACACCAGACTTGAAGTACGTTCCATTGTTTACCTGACAGATAAACAATACAATGTAGGTTATATCTGAAGTTATATCTTCAATCTGAAGTTTTACTTGAACTTGTAAAAGTTACCCTAAATCAGTTATTTTTACCAGTAGTATATTGACTTCTAGGAGCCAAGCGGTCGATAAAACCTAGCAGCTGCGACTTGGCAACTCCAGGATCTCCCATCAGACATATATTGATATTTCCACGAATCTTCATCCCTTTCAAAAACAAAAGACCATTAATGCTCTGTAACTTTAGGCCAGAAGCTGCGGTTACCGTCAGGACGCTTGTCGACGCCGCCAACCAGCAACAAAAGCAAAGCTTTTTTAACGTCTACGTGACCGTAGATTTCAGGCGCGATTGACATGGCTAATTTGCTGTAGAAGTCGTCCTCGGTGAGGGCTGCTAATTCTTCAGGGGTGAGCTGATTGGCCGCGTCCTCGTCTTCGGCTGTTTTGTTAAGGGATATGATTTTATGGGCGTCCAGGTAAGTTTCCGACATCAAACCGGCAGTAATCTATTTTTGACAATGAAAACAAGAATCATGTATTTGGTTAAAGGTCTTGTTCAAAGAGTTGGTAGTTCTTTCATCTCTGGATCCATCAGATTTATATCAGACACACAGTTTAGAAAGTGGCATTGGTCAATTGATACTATCTGCGATTCAAAATGAGCGCACGCTATCTAGTGACGAAAATCTAAAATAATCTCATTCACAGCCAATCAGTTTGGCTGCGATAAATAACTGCTTTCGCGCCTTTTTTTATTTAACCAATCACAATCTTGAATTATTGACAATTATGTCAACAATGACAATATAATAGTTTGTAAACTCAACACTTGGCTCTGGGGTATTAATTTGAATAGTAAAAATTTTGGGCACCTGTAACTAAAGTCTTAATTTTACAACTTGGACCCTTCACCTTTTTTTTCTTGCTTTGTTTATAATATGTAAAATGGATGAAAGGAAAAATAAAGTAATTAAAGGCAGGTCTTAAATAAATGTTTGTACCTTTTACCTGATCGATTATTGTCAAAAGATAGAATACGCCAAACATGTTTGTCAAAAGTTTTAACTCAAAAAACTTTGAAAACCATACTATTATGGCTCCACAACGTTACAATCAGCACGCACAGCTATTAATTCTAAACAACGTTTTGGTGTTCTTGGAGATGGAGAAGATTCAAGTAACAAATGGTGTTCCAATCGATTGTGGGAACGTGCTGCAAACAGCCTCAAATGCGTTGAAAAATAAGAAAACTACGTTGAAATTAATGAAAAAACGTGGTGTTCAGATGGACAAGGATTATTTGGCTAACAAGTCTATGAAGCAAAAAGTAAATAAAACCAAAATAACTGATTTTATGAAGAACAAAATTGGAGACATTTTTTACCGTATGTTAGCATGAAATGAATATGTAACTATTGCAAACCTTCGAAGACAACTCCTTGAACAATTAAGTGGATTCTTCACTTGTTCTATTTCGGCCCTTACTCAGTGGTGACATAGTGAAAAGAGGGTTTAAATGGAAAAAATCTAACAATCTTGCGATGGTTTGTGGTTGATGTTTCTTTTAATGTATTTAGTAACATCTAAAAAAAATTATATTTAGGTGTCGTTATATAGTGGTGGACGCCGGCAATGAACACGGCTTTCTTAAAGGAACCAGTTCAATTTTTAAAACGGTTCCAAGAAGGGTGATTACGATGATTCTATGAGCAGAGTCAATTTCGAAAAATGGTTTAAAACCCAGTGAGTTCCAAACTTACCTCCAAGATCTTTAATTGTTATGGATAACGCTTCTCACCCCTCCGAATTTATGAGGGAATTCCAAACAAATCCTGACCAAAATATAAATTAATTGACTGGCTATGAAAGGCGAAATTTGGGCTATTCGTTACCACAAAATAAATTTGAATTGGATGAATATGTGAAAACTTCTGGACATAAAATACTACATTTGTCACCTTACCATTGTCAGTATAACGCTATAGAAATGTGGTCGCAATGTAAAAGGATTTATGATCAACAAATTTAACATTCAAAAGGGACTGTAGAGAAAGTGCTGGTTACGTGAAGCAATGTTGTAGGACACGTCACAGCAGGGGACAATTGGAAAAAATATGTTGAGCATGTGAACAAAATCATCAAGGATGGGAGGCAATGAAAACTATTGTCTGCTCGGAGGTTGCTCAGCTTATAATTTCGTCAGGGGACCATTCCGATGATTCCGATACCGAGTTTAATACTGCGGATGATGGCTCGGAGGAAGAAGAGATTTAGTAGAGATAGAGAGTTACTCTCACTTACCTTAGTAACTATTTGCAATCTCAATTATCTCTACTTTAATAACTAATTCGTCAAGGACTTACTAAATTATGATCATTGCAAACATAACTTACATGTCTCAAATTTTGTTCTTCATAAAATCGGTTATATTGGTTCTATTTAATTTTTGCTTCATAGCTTTGTTATCCAAATAGGTATTCTGTCCGATTTAATATCACGTTTTTTTTAATTAATTTTAATGTAGCTTTTTCCCAATTTTCAAGGCAGTGAGAGCTATTTGTATAACACGTTCTCCACCTCTAAGGACCTAATTGAATTAGTTTGTAAAATATGTATATGGTTGTAAGTCTAGTTTAAATATAAATATAAATCATTTTATCGAATTATAAATAGAGAGTCAGTTACACACATTATAATTCTTCTATCTATACATTCTTCATAATTATTCAGGTTAGTATAATATTCACGCCGATAAACCCGGTAGGGTTGACTGAGCCAAGTTTATTAAGAATTTTATACTATAAAGTAAGTAAAGGTGTGCGTATATTTTTACTTAATTAATTAGCTAAGATTTTTCCCCGATTCAAGAAGAAATTAGAAAGCTTATGCGTAATCCGCATGACAGCAAAAGATGGCTTTTTACATTATTATATTATGTAAGTAGGTAATTTTGATCATCCATTATTCTGAAACCATAAAGACACTAAAAAGTGGCAATCCTTTCTTTCTTTTTCAATTTACTTTCTTACGTAGATACTTATCATTATAATTCTAATACAATCTTACCCATCCTAAAGTTCATACCCCTATCTAAAACATTACTTTTGTAAATCAAAGAGAAAAAGGTTTAGAGTTTTTTTTCGATTTTTTGAATTGACAAAAAATAGGTATTTGCTACGCAAGTTTAATAGTTGATTGTGTTTGAAGCCTTATATTTGGCAGCTTTCGTCTAATGTTGGTTATGTTACGATAATAGGTATATCATACCTATTATAATAACTCTGCGACGTACGTAATTTTCATACCTTTTGACGTCAGGCCCAAGTTGTAAAATTACGACTTTACCACGAGAATATGTAGGAAAAATATGAATACAACTAAAGCTGAAGGGCTAAATAATAGCTGATGACAATATAATAAATAATAGGTTGAGTATTCCAATTACTTTAGTAAGTTACCTGTTTAAATCCCTGCCTAACTAAGGGCAAGAATATGCCAGTAATCGCCACATGGTCACCAGGTAGGGCCTGTCTTGTAATCTCTCCCCGGCAAAATACCGTCAATGTTCTGGGAATGTGTCCTACAGGAACTTGGTCACTGTGCTCTTGAATTTTTATTTCTTGGAACTATATAATTGGAAGTATTTAAATTTGTCATTAACACACAGAGCTCATACATAAAAAGTCATACTGCATGTTGAAAAGGATTCAAGTACACAATAATAAAACACCAAATAAATCTATTTACCTACGGGTTAAATAAACTTCTAGAGTTTCCTTTTATGTTTCAGGTACCACAAAACAGAGCGAAGTAAAAATTTGTTTAGATAAAACAGGAATCTACTAAAATAATTTTACTGAACTGTCTATTTACGATAAATTTACCTTAATGAACTTTGAACCCCTGGTTTGAAGGTACAAACGGCCCCCAGATTTATTAATTTTGCAGTCATCACTAGGACACAGTGTCTCAGGCATGAAACTTAAACTAGAAATGGGTTGATATGTTTCTGCTCCACATTGATCACATGTGTAAGTTGCCACACACATCAGGGGTTTTACTTCAGTGCTTCTGGTAACAATGCCTAGATTGTTAATAAATAGAGCAGTATTATTAAAACCTTTATGCACAATAATAAGAACATCTTGTACCTCTAACAGTAACAAGTTTTCCCAACTGATCAGCCTTAACTTCCCTAATAGGCTGGTGTTTTCGAGTGGATAAGTCTTTGAAATAAATCTCAAAACGCTTCATCAACTCAGGAGGAAAGCGATTTCTAGGATCCCTCTGATCAATTTGTTGTCTGGTTCTTTGCTCCATCATTAGCCTTAAGGGAAAATGCATATTGACCAGCATTAATTTATTTATTCATACTCTGAATATTGGTGTCAAATAATTTGCTTAAGTTTATGATTCACAGGACAGGATACCATTTAAGTAAGTATATATTTTCATTGGAAGACCAAACATGATTTTTTATATGGAATATTTAAGTATACCTCATTCACTTATTGTTGACATCTCTTTACCTTTGAACTCTTCCTTTTTTTATACCTATATCCTTTCACCACATGTTAAAAAGATATGATAAAAATGTCAAAGTAGATTATTAGTGAAGGTTTAGGCCAGATTGTACAAGTCACCCTCAAAGTCAGGTTCAGCTAAACTCGACTGGTACTTAAACCTGCCCATAAGATAGCATTGCTGTCAAATTAATTTCATTTGTGACACTTGCTGACAGCAATGCTTTTCTTATGGGTGAGTTCAAGTACCCGACTGTGAGTTTAGTTTGAGGGTGACTTGTACAATCAAGCCTTTGTTTACCATTGATCACTTTACTATCTTTAAATTATAAAGCTCATATTATCTATAATTCCTACCATACTTACCTATGTTCTATGTAAACATCCAAAGCATCTTTGGCCACAACATCTCTCTCTGTAAAAGTGGGAAGCAACTCATAAACAATATCTGAGATCAGCATAATGTATCTTCGAGTGTTGTTAATAACATCATTAGCCAATTCATCGTTAAAGTCACTTAAGTCATCCAGTTCAATGTGCATGGAGATTTGCTCTCGATGGGCCAGTTTAGTCAGTTGGTTTGAGTACTTAAAGTTTTTGTTGCCACGGGCATCCTGGACGCAGTACTCCATCAAGAATGTTTTGAGGGTCTCCCTCTCTTTGTCGTAGTCACGTCGAGCCATCGTTCTTGTTGGAGTTATAGTTAATATAACAAACGACAAGACACTGCTAAGGTAATAAAGGTGCTTACCACTCACTGCTGTCCAGCAACTAGCACCTTGGTACAAAAGAAGGATTAAGCACAATAAATAAGAATAAGGAAATGAATAAGACAGAATTTGGACAATGAAAGCAAAACAAATTTCTAAATTTTCTAGATTAGGATTTTATGGAATTGGGAATAAAAACAAAAAGCAAAAAAAATAGTGAGACAGATGCTTTTTGGCGGGAAAGTCTCCAGCTTCCTGAATTCCGAAGGAAGAAAGAAAATCCCCATTACACATGAGAAGAAGTGAAAGAGAAGATAATAGTCCTGAACCGAATGACGTCATTGAAGGTTATTGGCTGCCCCTGACCAATGACGGACAGTGACACTCTCCGACGTCAACAGTAAAACATCAAAAACATGTGCTTTTTCTCGGCTAGTCGATGTAACGCGTTCTGAGTATTCCTATCCTTTTTTCTCTCAGTAAAAATTAAAGGACAGAATAAGTCCTAAAGCGCTTTAGAGCATCCACCTGAAACTTTAACGTTAACCTTCTGACACAGCAACAGAAACAGCAACAGTTCTGACTGTTCAATTAACCTCAAACAGTTCAAACTTCAACAGACGTAACCGTAACATACACATACAACGGAAGAATTTTGAATTTAGTTGAATATTAATCCATTTCTGTAGTTTTTTTTCCTTTATTGTGCTTATTTGTAGTTTTTTTCAGTTGTAAATTCTAGCAATTTTGAAGATCACCAGAATGAAGAGGGTTTACCGTAATGAGGTGAGTTAAAAATTTAAATAAACTAAAACTTGTGTGCAAGTGTTTCAACAGTTTCTTTATGTGAGCAAAAAGTACTTTTTTTTTGCTTGGAGAAAGAAATATATCGTTTAGCTTTGAAAAAGAGGCTTGAAATGGCTTAAAGTGTAAACCCTTTTTTTTAAATCCTTGTAGCAAATGTTATACCTCTTTAACATTTTGATGAAGTGGAATAGGTACCTGGAATGAGATGGTGAAATCCTTCTTTTATTGTTTATTCTGACGGGACTTTCCCAGATTTTGTCCACTAATTACTATTACCATGGTCAGGGATATCTTAGTAATCATTTAAAGATTTACAGATTTCTTCAGTTTATTGTTGATTCTAGTAATTTCTATAGATTTTGTATAGTTCAAAGCTGGATTTATAAACTCTGTTACTCTCATTGCTCATTGTTTGTTGTTTGTGAGAGGAGAGTTTAGTTCATGCATGATATTAATAACATAAGATTTGATGAAATGAAGGAATCACTCTTTATTTTCAGTTCAGATATCCTATTGAAAATACTCTTTTATCTTAAAAAGCAGGAAATATTTAATTTAAACAAATGTGCATGCACCAGTCACAAAACACCTATATAGAAACATCAATAATACATTTTCTTACCAATAAAAGTCAACAACCCCAACAATGCATCACTCAAACAAAAATGTTATAAATTCTCCTACACAGGAACAATTACTATTTTTGTATCAAATTTAATTTCACAAGTTTTGACAATTAATTTAACAAAGAGCCCGGTACAACATAGTTATATTTTTTTGTAGAATCAAGATCCATCAGTAACTAGCAGCAACTTTGTCAATACCAAAAATGAGCCTGAGTCTCAGCTGCGACTAAGTAAGTTGCAAGTGGAAACTGACGAAATTAAATCTAAGATGGATCGACTTAGGCATGAAATGGCTATAAAAGATGAGTACCTCAAAGGTGTCTTAAAGGAGGAGCAAAAAGAAAACCAAAAGATTTTAGAGCACATGTAAGACTTTTTTTCTATTATATAACATCAACATTTTTGAAAATTAGCTTTTTTAAATTCAGTTGATGCAAACTATTATAAACTAGTAAAAATCAGCACATACTGTTGCGTTTTTGGAGTTTTAAACTCTTTCAGTATCTACCATTGCTGTCATAGAAAAATTTTATTAAATCTACATTCTAGACTTATTTCCACTTCTCAATGATAGTTGTATCATTTAGGTAAAAACGAGAGCTAGTAGTATGTAGACGTTTTTATGGGGGCAATTATATAATTTCACTTCTTACCCCTTTTCAATTTCATTACTTACATATAATGCAATTTCTAAAGACTTATTGAAACTAGCAGACATAGGAGTTTTAAAGCAGCTTGACAGCTAGTTTTTAATATTCTATACTGCAACTGCAACGTTCCCACTTTGCTTGAGTGAAATATTTTTTGCAGTAATCATATTCAGAAGTTAGAGCAAATTATAAAATCTCAATCGCACGCTGTTGGTAAGCATAATGAGGCCGTCCTAGAGCAAATCCAAAAAAATGCTACTATTCGAGATAAGTTTGCCAATACTCTCGAGTAAGGAACTATTAAAATATATATTATTGCATGCAATGATTTTACATGTATTGATTATTTTGTAGGGAATATAATAATGTGAAAATTGAAATTCCTGAGTCTCAAATGCGGCAAAAAGAGTTATCTATTAAATCGGAAAATTGCAAAGAACGCTTAATGAAAGTCCAAAAAGAACATGCGTTGCTGGAAAAAGAATTGGGTGAAGTTAAAATAGAAGGGTAAATAATTGATTAATTCTCTCTTTGAAAAACTCAGGTTGTTATTTATATTGAAGTGAGGAACAAACTACAGCCGATCCTCAGATAAGCGAACTGGCAAAACTCGAGTCGCTAGTTAAGGGACTGGAGATGAAAACTACATTCCTCGAACGCGAAATGAAACAAAAAATCGAAGAGTATGAAAATCTAGCTGCATTGCATAAGGATCTGTCCAATTAATCTAATATTTACTGTTCTTTTATGTTACGTAGGTGTATAAGTTTTTGAAATATGTGGTTATTTTATTTATTGCTGCATTGCGTCTCATGGTTTTAAATTTTTTTTTTATTGTTTTCACTAAGATAAGAAAATATTTTTTATCAATATCATTAGCATTTTATCTTACATTTAGTCACGTTTTATACATTTTAATAAATGCTATTTAGTAGAACTAGCACCACTTTCAAACCTATTCCACCCATTATGACGTTTCTTGTTTTCCTCCTAGAGTGCAAAAGTTAACAACATCTACAGGTTGGTAAAAGTAAGAAACTTGAAAAATAATTTTCTTTCGCTCTTGCCCTAAAAACTTATTTAGGTATTTCATTATTAATCCAATACGTTTCTCAGGTTTAATGGAGGCAACTGCCAGAACAATTGCAAACTTGTTCTTATTAGACTTTCCCGAAAACTCGTTCAATTGTCTCCTAGAGTGTCTCAAACTTGTCTCTCATGGAAAATATGGAGAATAAATATAATTTATCCACCTCCGGTCTTGAAATTAAAATATTTTAAGTTTTCATTTACTTGGCACCCCGTTTCATAAAAGACCTGTATAGTGTTGAATTTTTGAGAACCGTTGAACGTCGGCGGAATTTCATTAACCAATGAGAATTTTCCAACTGCTGATGGAACTGTTGCATTACTGACAGCGTTTTCGGGTGGCCGCTTCGAGAGTTTGACGCTCAGTTGGCCTCTGAACTTTACCAGCTTTGAGAGGAAAGGCTGCAACATCATGCCTACATTGTCGACCACTGAAAAGTGTAATTACAACGCAATTGCCGCGGCGTTAGAGCGGAGGTTTGATAATGCTCATAGCGAAATAATCTATCAGAGAGAATGAACGAGGCAGCCGAAGCCAGGCGAAAACCTACAGGAATTTGGAGCGGACATTGAGCGTTTGACAAGATTAGCGTATCCTGCTGCTCCCTCTAATTTCCTTGACCAGCTATCAGTCCAGCAATTTATCGAAGGAGTTCGCGACAGTGAAATGAAATGCCATTTGAGGTTCCTTCAAGTGCAAATGAGGCATTAATTCGGGCACTGGAGTATGAGGCGTCGAGAATAAACACGGGCCACAGAGTAAGAATAGTTGACGTACAGGAAGAGCCGCAGCCAAACTCAATCTTAAAGCAATTGTTGCATGAGCAGCGTGAATTCAGGAAGCAAATGACTTCATATTTCGACCAATCAAGGAGCAGGGCACAAGACATTGGTTACAGAAGAAAAATGGACCGAAATGCCGACCTACAGAAACCCGGATCTTGTTTCAACTGCGCCGTTTTAAAAGGGACTGTTGCGTTCGACGGGAAAGGAGTCAGACTCTGCCACGACGACAATCTGGCGGACTGACACATCAGCCGGAAAACTAAGACTAGTCGGTGTGAAGGTGCGAACGCTAACTGGCCCCACGGAAGCCCCCAGGATCATTAGGATTGGACAGCTTGGAAGAAGCCTCACCATCCCTGACAAGATTGAACGTCGTGAAGCCAGATTTCATGGTAACGCAGATGCATTATCACGCAGGCCTTGTAAAGGGGAATATCGACACTGCCAACGAGTAGAACAACGAGAAGGACCAAGCATTGTTTAGGGAAACCAGGATTGACGTCGACGAACATTGGACCACTGAACAAATGAAGGTCGAACAAACAACCGATAATGCTGTAGGGTTAATACGTCAATGGAAGTTGGAAAATCAAAGACCTGATTGGAAGGACATAGCAGATAAGGAAGTAAAAGCTATTCAGAATGGTTTACTGAAGAGGACTCGGGAAAGCCCCAAGCAATGCACAATGGAGTGTCTGGAGGCCATTTTGGAGTGAATAAGACCCTGGATAGAATTCGGGAAAGGTACTACTTGGTGACTTGCCGAGATGACGTCGATGAGAGGTGCAGAAATTGGGATACCTGCTGCAATTGCGATCGCCGTGGCAGGTTCTTTTACAGAAACGGACGATGGCAACAAATACATCTTAGTTGCCATAGATTATTTTAGTAAATAGCCTGAAGATTATACACTACCAAATCAGGAAACTTAACACCATGGCAAGAGTCTTGGTTGACGAATTCTTCAGTATATTCGGCGTACCATTAGAGGTTCATTCGGATCAGGGACGGAATTTTGAATCGCAACTTTTCAAGATCATGGAACTTCTGGGAATCCGCAAAACAAGGACAACTCTACTCCATCCACAGTCACATGGCATGGTCGAGCGTTTCAATCGAACCATGGAACAATACCTCTGCAAAATGGTAGCAGACCACCAGAACGATTGGGACAAATTTCTGCCTCTTCTAATGATGGCTTGCAGAGGTGCAGTGCATAACACGACAGGACATACCCCTGCTAAGATTATATTTGGCAAAGAACTTCGTTTTCATGTAGATTTGGGGTACGGATCACCAGAAGAACCGGTGCAAGATGTCCAGAACTATGCTAATGAACTTCGAAAAAGTTTAAAGAAAATCCTCGAAACGAGGACAAAGATAAAGGTTGCCTGTGATCGGATGAAAGCCAGATATAACCTAAGGGCGAATTCTGCAGGATTTAAGGCAGGTTACTTGGTTTGACTGTATAATCCACAGAGGAAGAAAGGAAAGTCTCCCAAGTTGTCTCCAAGTTGGGAGGGTCCATATACAGTCATCAAACGGATCAACGACGTGTTATACAGGATCCAACGTACCCCTAGAGCAAAAATGAAAGTGGTTCATCTTGAACGGTTAAAGACTTACAGTCGTGGAGATTTCTCTGATCGGGACGATCAGAGCTAAGAGGGGGGCAATGTTACGCCCGACCGTTTGTCCACAGAAATTCGGGCCGAAGCGGCAACGCTGAGCGCCGACCGCGACCCCGGGACCAATCTAAACTGAACGAGAACCGGGAACAGTCGCCTCCGTTCTCGAAAGTACGAGAGTGTTCAGGCTGGGTATATATACCAGCGAGCCGCGCGAGTGTAATTGTGTTTTAATCGTGTTGTAATAGTTAAAAGTAATTAAAAGTGTGTAGTTAATTGACGATAAATTATTGGAACCCGCATCCCGTAACACTAGTAAGAGTGAAATTAGTCCCATAAGTGCACTTTTTTCTAAATGCCTCCAAAGAACACTCTAAAAGTACCTAAAAATCGATCACTGAAAGGGTCTGTCTAACAAACTATTGAATCTACGGGACTTTCTTCCGATAGAATGGAAGAGAACATCAAAAAGAACAAAAAAACCATTGGAATCGGTCCAAACGTTCTAAAGCTACAGGCGGTCAAAGTTGAAAATTGAGAAAAAAGGGAGAGTACCCCCCTTTGGTCAATTACGAAAAAATGGTACTTTGTTTTTGAATTCCTTCAGAAGGAAGCGATTTCAATCACTTATGAACGTAACAAACATAATAAATGGAATATTCCTAAAATATTTGACATTAAATACTATAGGAATATTCCAGTTATATTATTTTACTGAAATAATTTTATTTTCTAAAAAATCCGAATATTCTAAGAATATTCCTAGATAATTTATAAAAGAACATTTTCTATGGAAGATTTTAAGAATATTACTAGACTATTCGGTGTTATTCGGTATATCTATACACGTTGTCGACTAAGAAAAGCGCAACATTTTTTATATTTTTCATTAGAATGTGAACTGGATGCCGTAGATTACCAGATCTGATAAGGTATTTTAAAATAGGAAAGTCTTGGCCTTCGCCATTTATTCACAAATAGTTTTTTAATCCATCTGAAAAGTATGTATTAAAACAATTATCTCAAGTATTTATACATCTTTCTATCTGCTTCATAAATCTCATATTAGCCAAAACTAATGGTGACTTTAACTGCTTTAAAGCATGAAAGTTTTAAGAATTCTTCCCATTATTTTCCACTCAGAAATAAAAGATTATTATTTATTAGGTTTATTATATTATTTTATTTTATTATTAGGTTTATTATATTATATATATTATATTATATATTAGGTTATTATTATTAGATTTGAAAATCTTTTTTAATTGTTAAAATCACTTCATTTGATGTATTAAATCATAAAAATGTTCAAAACAAAAAGTTGGCCCATCCAGTTTCTTTTAAATTTTGGTTTATGAGCACTAGTTATCTAAATCTGATAGTAATCGCTATTATTATTGCACTTCAACAATTTTTGAAAAAATCTAAATTTAAATATGTAACACAATCACGTTATCTAAAGAGTGATAATCTCAAGCTTCCAGTGTTATTTTACAGCACACAACAATACCACATAGCAGGAAATCGTCTGACGATGAAAGTCGTTTATTACGTGTTTACTAAAGCAGGTACCTATTGCGTTATCTACAAGTCCGCATCTATCTCCAAAGATAACTGAAATACCAAGAATCAATCGTACGACCGGGACTTCTTAGTGATATTTGTTACCATTCCACCTCTATAATAATTTATAGGTACCTGTCTACATAAATTTACAGTTTCGTTCTGGTGAAAAAGAAAATCAAAATGAGCCACGACCACAATACCGATATGGATATGGATATGGGCACGATGAGTATGAGCTCATACGTAAGTAGACATAAGTTTACAATAGTGATAAGGTTAATATCTACTAAGCTGCAACTTTTTAGTTTACGTTTTCAAAAAGTGCAACGGTATTGTTCAAACCATGGAACTTTGATTCAATCGGTGGTCTTGTGGGGTCAATGATAGCTATCTACGCTATGGCCTTCACGTATGAAGGATTAAAGTTTTATAGGTACGTGGGTACGTTCTGCTCGAAATGCAACTTTTAAAAATCCTACCTAAGGTTTAAACCTCGGATTTGACGTATAATGGGTTGTTAATCTCACAAAAGATCTCTTAATGTGAGCGAGTCAGTCTAAACTCCAGATTCTGACAAACTTATCAAGGATTTAAGGCAGATTACATTCACCCTTAAACTTCTTTGCGCATTTTTACAACTTAAATTCAAACTTTACTTGACCGTATATCGTGTCAAAATCATCCGTTTAACCTCAACCGGAGTTTAAACCGAATTTGCAAAAGTGGGCCTTAAATTAGATTTTTTACTGAGGATATTTAGTATAAATATCAATTTTCACAGATCGCATCTCCTTGCCGCAAGCCTGAAAATTAAACAATCCAACAGAGGCTCTGGGGATGACAGATTTACACAGTAAGCATGCTTTTCTTTTCAATGGGACTTCCTTTATCGGTTTGGACTATTTTTGTTTCTAGAGTGACGATATTGAGCAAATCGCACCTCCTTCAAACGTTGTTCCACGGAGTTCAAGCGATTCTCAGTTACTTCTTGATGTTGATATTTATGACTTTTAATGCCTGGCTTTGCTTCGCGGTGGTTGGAGGATTAGTTTGTGGATATTTCGTGTTCGGATGGAGATCACCTGCCATCTTGAATAGCATAAATGAAGATCAGTGTTGTTCGTAGTGTCATCAGCAAAAAATAGATAAAAAATAACATAAAGTGACCTCAAAGGCAATTAAAGCAATCAATTTTCGTTAACTTATCTGTGAATTAAAACTCTTGGCCATAGCCTAACTGGTAATAATCTATATTTCATTATACAGAAAAACATGTACAAAAAAATATATGCCAACCATCGAATACGAAAACTACTAAACTACTACAAAATTATGAACTTCAATGAAAGAAGTGAATGCTCACAACCAGCAGCCTAAAAGAATGGATTTAGTGGCGATAGAAATCGCCGTGTAGTCTGCTGATTTATTTATCTATTATCCCAAGGAAATATTATTAAGAATGGATGTGTTTGTCGTGCTCAGGATTGGCAAACATAGTCGAACCCCTACTTATAATTAAAAGTTAACTGATTAGAATAATAAACAAAAGTATAATAAAAATCCACTATTATTAGTGATAATACTAGATTGTTATTACCCACTAGACAAGATATAAATCAAACCATCTTTATGCATAAAGAAATACATCGCTTAACGTTGATTGCGACTAACAAAAAAATCAGAAAAATCGGCTGGTATACGCGTCCACTATGCACCATAAAGAAAATGGAGAGCGTTCATCAGGTTAGAATTCGTGGGACCTGTTCAATTTATCCTTTGCAACAAAATGATCCCCTTCGGAAACAAAGCGTTTGCGTCCTCTGGTTGGGATTAGTTTACAAAGGGCATCAGTCAAAAAGCCCTCCGTACGGCAGAGCTCCATAAATCTGTAAAGAAAGTATTGTAAACAAGATTTCGGAAAATAACTACATTTTACTGTTTTTTTTTGGTGTGCATGCTTAGTGAGATTGTCAGATTAACAATAGTCACAACAGTTTATTTTTTATTCAAAATGTTTATTTCAAATCTATCTGTTTTTGGAGTTTCTGCAATTGTACCGATATAGGATATGCACTATTTGCATTTGCGATTGTATCGATTCTGCAATTGTACCGATATGATATAGCAGTATGTGAAGGGTTTCAAAGCAGGTCAAAATGCTTTGTGTCTTCCAGGCTTTGAAGTCGTGGCCCAATGCTTCTCAAGCTCAACATAGCCGCACTGGCACTTTTTTTTGTAATTTTTTAATCGCCGTACAATGGTTGATGGTACTGGCTTAAATCACAACATTATAAAATTGGAAAAAAATCCTTGAGCACAGAATATAGTTTAGCAATTTTTGTTGCTTTACTTAGTATCTTGTTGATATAATTTTTTATAAAGCGCTATAAAAAAAGTTACAGGGGTTTTACGAAAATTGATCCATTTTGTAAAAAATTCACCCAATTATTATTAGCAGTCTTTGCCAGGGACGTCCACAATTTATGCACAATCTACCCTACATGAACCAAATTCCGATTTGGCTTCATTAAAAGATATACGACTGGCATGTTTTTTCCACTGAAAACTCTCTTCGAAAAAACTTTAGTTTTTTAACGTGGCCAATCCATCCTTGTTATGTTGTTTTCAAGCAGGAAATTTGTGATTATTCTTGTTCTATAAGGTCGTACGTTGTGACCAATGAAATTAAAATCATTTCACCCGTTATACTGACCAAATGGAATCGACAACTGGTACATTACCCCAAAATGGTTAAACCCCATCCTTTTAGAGCTACCCTTGATTCCATGTTCTCTTCGTTAGACGTTTTGCCCCATTTACTGGACCCTCGTCGGAAAATAATTCACCCAATTAGTCATTATCTATAATAGTCCGCTCAAATTCGACGATTTACTCGATGAACGTTTTAAGCATCAGACAACCTTCTCGACGTAAGAGCTTGTATTGTAGCTACATATATTCGTTTACGAATTGTTTGTGTGGAAACCTAAAGTCCATAAACTGCTCTTATTTTTGAAGCAGTAAATGTTTGATTTGCCAATGCCGTTCTTACCACACTCCTATCTTCCTTTGGCCAGGTTTTGACCTACATATATATCTTATGCTAATATATATTTGACTTATATATCTATATATTGTTACGGTGAGCAGCGGCGGTGGAGGCGGAGCGACATTGGAGGATGGACCTTCGCGGCTTGCAGCCTATCCGGGCGCTGCGGCACAAGTGATTTACGGAACTGTCACAAGTGATTTATTGCTTTATTTACTTAGAACGCAGTTATTTATGACCTTCTTTTTGCGTGTCTTCTCAATTTATTGTCTTCTAAGAATGTTCTAGGCTTTTCTATTTTTTTAGGATTTTGTATAAAAGGCGAATAGCGATGCCGTTAGCAGCAGTCTTTTTTAATCGAGCGGTAAGCTAAAGTACTAAACGATAATAGAAGGTTATGCAGTATTAAGTATTGAGTTATTTAGTAGGTGAATTGTATTTGTGGGATAAATAAATAGAGTTTTCGTGTTAAATCTCTGCATTGGAATTATTGAACCCTGAGTTCGCAACAATTGGTGTCAGAAGTGCGATTCCAGTGGGAATTTGAGGACTAATATTGCCGAACTGTGAGTGCTTCATTGCCGGACATTACGTGTTTATGCCAGTGACTAGAAGCCAGCATCAAGCGATGGAGGATCAACTTGCCACCCTGCTCACCCTTATGCAACAACAGAGGGATGAGCAGGAAAAACGTTATAACAAACAAAAAGAGGAACAAGAAAGACGTGATCAAGTACAGGAGCGACGTCATCAACAGCAGAAGGAAAAGCAGGAAAAACATTATAACGAACAAAAAGAGGAGAAGAAAAAACGTTATCTAGAACAAAAGGAAGAACAGAAATGGTTCAAAGAAGAATTAGTGAACCATCTCGCGGCTAGGGAGCAACAATGGGTAGAAAGAATAATGCAATCCGTCAACGACGTCAACCAGAAGGTTCTCGAGCTAGAAAGGAAATTCGGGGAACAACTTGAGGACGACAACGTGTCTACAGAACCAAATTTGAGGTAACTGCAAAAGCTAATGTCTGGTCCGAGCTGCAGAAAGCTACTTCATTAGTGGTAGCACTTCGTGGAAAAGCGGCTGAATTACTCCAATCTCCGTGGGCAGCTGATCAAAGTAATTATGCAGCAGTTTTTCTCTCTGCAACTACGATTTGGAAATGAGCACACAGAAACCGTGTACCAGGCCCAGCTGAGGATGAGACAGCAAAAGCCAGGTGAATCCTTACAAGAATTTTAGGCGGACATAGACAGACTAATTCACCTGGCATACCCATCAGCACCTGAATGTTTTCAAACTCAATTTACCACCGAAATGTTCATTGAGACAGTTCGCGATAGTGACATGAGATACCACTTACGTCTAGTAAGGCCCAGGAATATCAGCGAGGCACTAGTTTGGGCCCTGGAATTCGCAGCGTCACGAGTGTCATCTAGTTCTTCTCCACGTGTAAGAATGGCAACTTGCAATGTCGAGAAGGATACGTCTATGGCTGAATTCATGGCAAGTTTACATAAAGCGATGAAGGATATGGCAGTCAATATCCCAGCCCGGTTGGAAAGAACTCCTCAATTAACAGACAATCGGGGCATAAAATGTTTGAACTGCGACAGACTGGGCCACATCAAGAGTAACTGCCGTAATAGGGCAAGAAGTCCGTAGCCGTCGTTTCGAAGACCCAGCGGCAACCAAGACCGCCCTAGATTCCTAGGTCAATGTAAGGCGGCAATTGACTGGGCACGTTAAGACCCACAGGATTTTTAAAGTCAATAATTTGGGTGGCAAAAGTCTTACAGAGGCCGGGCGCATTAAGGGACAGAAGATCCAAATTGAACATCGACCAGGAAGGTCTCACGGAAATGCCGATGCATTGTCTAGACGGCCGTGTAAAGAAGATTGTCGGCATTGTCAAAGAACTGAGCAGCGTGAGGGACTTCCTTCTATAAGGAGAACGTCGGTGGAAATAAAGGATGGCTGGACCACACAGACGCTTCGAGACGAACAAATGAATGATCCAGATGTTGGACCCATACTCTTGGTAAAGACTGACGACAAGAGACCAGAGTGGCAAGAAATTGCTGGTAAAAGTCCAAACCTGAAGGCGCTATGGGTCAATGGCACTCTCTTAGAATAGAAAATGGATTACTGAAGAGAGCGTGGGAGAGTCCGTGTACAGAAAATTCCATGTACTACAGGAATTGCAGGACGGAACAAGTGGAGGTCATTTTGCGGCCAATAAAACCTTGGCAAAAATTAAAGAGCGGTTCTACTCGGTGAATTATCATGAAGACGTCGAATCTTGGTGCCGCAAGTGCGAAGTTTGTTGGTGCAGTACAACATAGAAGTTAAGTTATAGTTTAGGAAACCTTGGAGCTAGATCAGCTAGAAGCCCTAGTGATCTAGCTAGGAGATGGATATAAGTTCGATATTCAGTCGGATTGGGAATAAGAAGTAAAAAAATAATGACAGTGACAATTGTTTTGCAATAATTTGACGTAAGACGTCATGACATCACCGAGACGTCATTTCCGGCGGGTGTCGCCCCTATTTTTTAGGTTTCCACTGCTAAAAAGTGGGGCCAAAACTGTAAAACAGGAGCATGTCTCCAGCTGTACTATACTAACTCGTTGTTCTAGAGCATTAACAAAAAAGTCTGCCTGAAACGTCTAGAGGTACTATCCAAAGGTACAATAACTATCCAAAGATATAATAAGACATAATGTAACGAAACTTTAAAAAATTAACACCACCCTACTTTTAGTTTTTTAACATTTTGTCTAAACTTCCCTTTAGCTGTCAATGTGTCTATCCGACATATGTAGGTCCATTTCTGTGCCTTTCACCTGATTCATTATTGTCAAAAGACAGAGTACGGCAAATACGAGGTGTTCATTATAAAATTTCATCTAGCAGGCTATGAAATTTTTACAGAAAAGGATGACATAATCAAAATAAATGGACTTTGGTTTCTTCATACTTTTCTTTTGACATTTCACCGCCAACTAGATGAAATTTTATAATGAACACCCCGTATATTGTCAAAAGTTTTCACTAAAAAACATTAAAAGCCATACCATCAATATGTCTCCACAACGTTACACTCAGCAGGCTTAATTCTCTTAATATATATATTAATACTCTTAATTCTAAATGTTTTGGCGTTCTTTGAGATCGAGAAAATTCAAGTAACAAATTGTGTTCGAATCGATTGTCGAAACGTGTTAAAAAGAGCCTCAAATGCATTGAAAAATGGGAAAACTACGTTGAAACGAGCGAAAAAAGGGAGTGTTCAGATGGACAAAGACTATTTGGCTAACAAGTATATGAAGCATAAAGTAAATAAAACCAAAATAAGCGATAATAAAGGTAATCATAACAAAACTTTGACGACAACTCCTTGAAGAAGTGGATTCTTCACTTGTTCTATTTTGGTCTTTACTCACTGATGTCGTAATATAGGGTTTAAATGGAAAAAATCTGGCAACCGGAAATACCTAATGGAATTGCCCGATATTCAAGTTTACATACTAAAAGAATGCGGTTTCTGCGAGACTATGTTAAAAATCAAGGCTCTTTCGCTTCTGACAAATTTAGTTCAGTGTTTATACATAAAACGTGGATTTTGAGCAAGGGTAGCATCCGGAATAGGTTGCAGGATGATATATTAGCAACATGCTCCAAAAAGTCTTTTGATGTTTCTTTTACTGTAAGTACGGGGCGTTCATTATAAAACTTCATCTAGCAGGCTATGAAATTTTGACAGAAAAGGATGACATAATCAAAATAAATGGACTTTTGTTTCTCCATCCTTTTCTTTTGACATTTCACACTAGATGAAATTTTATAATGAACAAACAACCCCGTATGTATAAATATCTAAAAAAAAATATTTAAGATGTCATTATATAGTGGTAAATGCCGGCAATGAACAAGGCTTTATTAAAGAGGCCAGTTAGATCTTTAAAATTGGTTCCAAGAAAGGTGATAACTATAATTTTATGATCAGAGTCAATTTTAAAAAATGATTTATAACCCAGTTGGTTTCAAACTCAACAATATCTTCAATTATTATGGATAATGCTTCTTCCCACTCCGACCTTTATTCCAAAAAAACGAACATCCAAACGAATCCAAAAATATACATATTATATTAATAATAATAATAAATAATAATAAATCAGTATACAGGGTTACTGGTAATTCGATACATTCCTTTGGAGATGTGATAGGGGAGGAGGTAAGGAGTAAATTTAACCCTAATATGCATTATGCAAAACTCGATAGTTTTTGAGATATTTCAATTTTTCTTTTTTTCTCAAAAACGTAGACCTTAATGTCTTAAAAGCTAGTTATCAAAAAATGTATTGTATTTTATTAAAACTTTTCAACTGGATTACTTGCCCAACACTATGATCTTATGTTTGGAATGAAAAAAGTCCGGAAACATTTGGATTATAGGAAAATTTTAAATAAAAAAGCGCGAAAAATATTTTTCAAAAATAAAGTATCACAATTTCTTATCGGTTATTTTTACAAAAATCATCAAGCAACATTTGTACAATTTTTTTTAAAACTTCCTTATTGCAATAGCTATCCAAATAAAAGGGAATTTGTCTTTTGAAAATACAAGTAGGCTATGCTTGAGAAACAATAAAGAATCTACTACAATTTAATTATTTGCGATGCAATTTGACAGTGACAGTAATCCAAAGTAGTTGCGAAATTTGAGTTTATTTTTCACCGTTTTTGTTGTTATCGTGTTTTGAGTGCTATGGCTGCGTACACCAACGCTTGAATACGCAGACATTTTGTTTGTCTACGGATATTGTGACGGCAATGCTGCCGAGGCTCGCCGAGAATACGAACGTCGCTTCCCTAACCGCCGCATACCAAATGTCCGCGTATTCGCTGGGACATACCGAACTATCGCTGAAACTGGATCCGTGAAACGTAGAAGAGGTGACGCCGGTGCTCCTCCCGTATATCAACCAGAGGATGAGGAAGAAATATTGAGGCATTTTGAGGACGACCCAACCACTTCAACTACTACAGTCTCGAGGCAAACCGGAGCATCACAATGGAAAGTTTGGTCAACGATACACGGAGTTGGAAGCCATCCTTACCATTACACCCCTGTTCAGGGCTTGGAGGAAGGTGATCCTGGAAGGAGAGTAGAATTCTGCCGCTTTGTGATAAATTCAGATGCAGAAAATGTAAATTTTTTAACAGACATTTTATGGACGGACGAGTCAAAATTTAATCGCGAGGGCATATCAAATTTCCACAACTTACATTATTGGGCCGAAGAAAACCCCCGTTTAATAAGGGAAACTAGTTTTCAAAGGAAGTTTTCGGTAAATGTGTGGATGGGACTCATTGGCCGCTATTTAATAGGACCACATTTTTTTCAAGACAATTTAAACGGGGAAATGTATGAAAATTTTTTAAGGCATGACCTACCGGTGCTTTTAGAAGATGTTTCTCTCGCCGTCAGAGAGCGAATGATATTTCAGAACGACGGTTGTCCAGCACATTATCGGCTGACAGTGCGGCAGTTACTGGATCAATGTTTTCCTAACCGTTGGATTGGAAGGGCAGGTCCAATACTTTGGCCAGCGCGAAGCCCCGACTTAACACCTCTTGATTTCTATGTGTGGGGTCATATGAAAGAGATGGTTTATGCAACCCCAGTGAATACCCGAGAAGACCTTACACAAAGGATAACCGACGCTGCCCAACACATTCGGAATACCCTGACAACCAGGATAACGAAGACGGAAGTAAGAAGACGCTGCCGAGCATGTATACGAAATAGGGGCTCTCATTTTGAACAAGATTTGTAACAAATAGGTAAGTATTAATATGAAAATAATAAAAAATTAAGCACTATTTTCAAGTACGTTTTTCACTGTTCACATAAAAATAAAAACCGTATCAAGGGTTTTTGGTATCGTTTTTACCTTGTTGGATAGCTATTGCAATAAGGAAGTTTAAAACAAAATTGTACAAATGTTGCTTGATGATTTTTGTAAAAATAACCGATAAGAAATTGTGATACTTTATTTTTGAAAAATATTTTTCGCGCTTTTTTATTTAAAATTTTCCTATAATCCAAATGTTTCCGGACTTTTTTCATTCCAAACATAAGATCATAGTGTTGGGCAAGTAATCCAGTTGAAAAGTTTTAATAAAGTACAATACATTTTTTGATAACTAGCTTTTAAGACATTAAGGTCTACGTTTTTGAGAAAAAAAGAAAAATTGAAATATATCAAAAACTATAGAGTTTTGCATAATGCATATTAGGGTTAAATTTACTCCTTACCTCCTCCCCTATCACATCTCCAAAGGAATGTATCGAATTACCAGTAACCCTGTATACATGCAGTGTCCAATGACACACATATCCACACACTGGCAGAGGTGGCGAAGTTTAACCTACGGTTATTCTTACACTTAACCAACCCGGAAAGAGAAAAAAAGCACAGTAGATGATAACAAATTAAATTTAACATCTAGATACTTATTACGTATAATCACAGACTACATATATATTAGAACCACCCATTCAAAAAGTAACTAATCACAAATTAGACCGCAATGTGGGTGTCCTAATTCTGACCAGTTAGAAGGTAAGACTTACTTGTAGCTTGTTTTAAAACTTTGATTTTTGATTTGACTGGCGTAAGTTCAAAAATTTCCTTGTCAGAAGCTACGAAAGATGACATTTGGGCTATTGCTACCTCTAAATCATTCCCACAAAACAAGTTTTGCATTGGACGTGTATGTGAAACCTTTGGACCAAGAATTGGACAAAAAATACTGATGGTACTGTAGTAATCAGTACAATTGTAGGTATAACACTGCAGAAATGGTATGGTCACAATGAAAAATGATTTATAACCAACAAATTAATCAATCAAGAAGAACTGTAGAGGAAGTGCAGCAATGAAGTAGAGGAAGTGAAGCAAGGTAGGACAGTTCACCGGGGACAATTGAGTCTACTAGAATAAAAACTCCTTAAAGCACACTTTTGGTCAAAATTTCGATAACCGCATTATTATTTACATATTTTTGAGTTAATTTAAAAATAAATTAGTCAAACCAACGGTACAGATTGATCAGATCACCGTTAAAAATGTTACAATTCAAAAAATTATGGTTTAAAGTGGATTAAGCGGGTTTTGTTTCCAGTAAATTCCAAGGAAAAAATATGTTGAGCACGTAAATAAAGTCATTATAGAAGAATGGGAGGCAATGAAAACTCGACTGCTGGGATGTTGTTCGCCCGGAGACCGTTCCGATGATTCCGATTTTTAGAAATTCAGTAGAGAGTATTTTATCTACAGTTGGATCGCCGAAAGAATGCCGAAGCATATAAATAAGGTAAGAGTACCTAAAGGGCGCAAAGTCTCTGAAAGCACACCATCAACCCACACGACAAAATTTTAAGACCTAGAACAGTGTCTAATAACCAGAAAGAGATACGATTACTATTATAACCCACACAAACTCAACAGGGCCAAATTCTCAACAGAATCTGAACAAGCCTTTGTGACTCTTTCGAAAAAGTAATCAAGGAAAAATAATAGTCATCTGGCAACCAACTTCGCAAATAAGTATGATGAGATAACAGCAGCCTTTATTAAAGAGTAGGTTGCCCCTGAAGCAAATTTTCAACGAGAAAAAGCAGTGCTAATGCAAGATATGCTTAAAACAATCTTTATAGACAGAGGAAAGTGTGTGCAAAGGGAACTAGTACAAGAATTAAAACGGATTATTGGAGTCAAAAGTTCTTTTACGACGGCTTTATACAAAAGCATCTCCAAAAGATTGAATAAAACCCTAGGGGACATGCGGATTATATGATATGAACCTTGCTAGCATGCCTTACTAGTGGGGCCGTTATCTTTTACCTTTACGTTACAACCATCCTTTACCACTGGAGGCTACACATAGGACTTTGTACGATCCGCTGTGTTTATGTTCAATAAATCTCCAGTGTTTATGTTCAATAAAGCGAAAGGTGAGGAATGGCGTTTTTCTAGCGGTATCCCTTGGCAAGGACGGTTCCCATGTCTTGTATATTTAGATAGAAAATAAAAGTAAAAATTAAGGGTCGAAGCCCTTTTGAGTTTTACTGGAAGAGCTTAAATATATTTCTTTTTGTATTATTTGTTTTATTTATAAGCAATATGCACAATACCATTTGCCGTTTATTTAAACTGAGTACAGATAATGCGGATTGGGATCACACTTGTTTATAGGTTAACGTAACTCAAAACTCGACCCAGAAAACTTTGATTTGATTCATATGAAATTTATAACCTTGCATTGACGTCACACCGACATTCTTTTAGCGGTCCAACTGTAACTTAGTAACCACTTGCATTCTCAATTATTTCCTTTTTAATCCTTTCACTTTCTTATTTAATAATTAATTCCTCGAGAACCTTTTATATTCATTAAGGACAAAATTATGTTCATTGCAACTATGTCTCAAATTTCGTTCTTTATAAAATTAGTTCCAATATCACGTTTTTAAATTCGTTTCAATGTAGCTTTTTCCCAATTTTCAAGAAAGTTGAGGCTCTTTGATAACACTTTGCCACAATCGACTGAGACCCCATTTGTTTGAATCTTCTCCAATCTAAAGATCTGATATGTTAGACATTGCGACGTGCATATTTTTCCTCGTGTGTGTTTCCTCTCCTGCGACTCCTTGACTAAATAAGGAAACCCGATGATGTGTACCGGGAGCTCAATTGCAATCCTAAGTTCATGGTGTCAGTAGGGTTTAAACATATTTAGCAACCCTAACGTGGACGTTTAAGGGCGACTTTTACAAGTTCAAGTAAAACTTTAGTTTGAAGGTAAAACACCAGATATGACGTACATCTCATTGTTTATCTGTCAGGTATACAATGCAATGTAGGTCATATCTGGTGTTTTAACTTCAAACTGAAGATTTACTTGAACTTGTAAAAGTCGCCCTAAAAGGATTACAGTGACAATAATTGTCAAAGTTTAACTGTTGGTAGTGACTGACCATCATCGTGAAGAGGAGTCAGCTGTTTTTTTTTCGTCTGATTAATAGTTATTTACGTTATAAGTCCGGTAAATATAGTTTTACAGTAGGAGTAAGATGTTTCCGGACGAGGCGCTAGCCGAGTCTGGAATTTCGAAACGGCTACTGTAACACGTTACCGGACGTATGATGTACTAGTTATTACCTTATAAGTCCGGTAAAAATAGCTTTACAGTAGGAGTAAGATGTTTCCGGACGAGGCGCTAGCCGAGTCTGGAATTTGGAAACGACTAATATAACACGTTACCGGACGTATGATGTACTAGTTATTTACGTTATAAATCCGGTAAAAATAGTTTTACAGTAGGAGTAAGATGTTTCCGGACGAGGCGCTAGCCGACTCTGGAATTTCGAAACGACTACTGTAACACGTTACCGGACGTATGATGTACAACATTTTACTTCATACTTATTAAAAACAGGAAAAAAATAAATTTATGCGGGGCGAATATATTTTTGACAAATCCGCTAATTTGACAAATAGTTTCATTACGGTATCCTCATATTCCTACTAGTTAATATACTACGAACGTCAATCTTTCCCCACGGACTAAAAGTGCAGCTTCTAGTGACCTATGGAAACCAAGATTAGGCTCACTGCTTGCTAATGCGCACATTCTTCTGCGCAAGACATATGCGGAGGACACGCCCACCACAAAAATAGCGTTTTCGGCCGGACGCCCTAATGCGTCTCGGAGTATTCTCATCCTTCTATTCGCAATGAGAAAACAAAGAATGGTAGTAATGTCGCAGCGCACAGAGCAGTCTACCGAAAACTCTAGAAGAACAAAAGTTTGAGGTTAGGCCAACTCTGAGTACTTTTTGACATGAAAAGAAAATTTGTAATAACGAAAGATCGAAGATTTGTTTTTTTGATTATAAACTCGTATTTAGTAATAAATACTCATCGGGCGGCTTGCAGCATCGCTTGATGGTAGTGAAAGTGGACCGTTCCCGTCAAAGATCGCGTAGGATCAAATACTTTGTCCTAAGTACAATAACACCAAGACTATCAAGTGTATTGTGTATTGATTTCTTGATACCTGACTCGTAAGCCAAGGCAAGGAAGGACGACGAAAGACTATCAAGTGTATTGTGTATTTATTTCTTGATACCTGACTTGTAAGCCAAGACAAGGAAAGGCGCCATTATTTTATAGGATGGTAAGACTTTTTCTGATCATGAAAACGGTGAATATTGAGTCTTTTTGAGGTTTTATGAATATAATTAATTAAATTAAATTACATTATTATAATTATTACTTTAGTTTTATTATCAAAATCAACTGACTAATGTGCCAATGTTACGCGCGTACCCGCCAAAAAAAAACCTAAAAAGTTAGGTTAACAGCAAATGACATTGAAAGCATTACGGCATTGTCATGTGTAAATTATATTCAGGAATAGAACAGAAGCTTATTTTAAATAAATTATAAGTTTTTAGTTTTTTCTTACACCACACCATGCTAATTTCAAGTTAACTAACAGCTCAAACATTGTAGAAACTAAAAATAATTCTTAGTATTTTTATATTGATATAATACATTATTAGATATTTTATATTTCGGCAAAAACTTAATAAAACATACAGCTTGGCATCGTCGATTTTTCAAAATTAAGGGGCGGAGCTTGCCAGCCGCGCATGCGCTTTTGTTGCCACTGAGCCGGACTTTTTCGGGCTGAACTTTTTAATGTTACGTTATAATTATATGTCAATTATTATTTATATGGGTATCCTGTACCGGTACAGGTTACCATGGATACAATGGATTTATTGAAGATGTGCCGGTACTCAATACTGTAACATTTCTTTACGATATCCAATCCTGTAAAAAGCTATTTACCGGATTAAAATCAAGTACGTAAAAGTGTTCTAAATGATACAGTATGTAGTAAATATATTTTTTTAACCATTTAAGCATTTTTTTCCTTTGAGAAAATGCCCGCTAAATCCACTACATCTAAAAGTATCAGGATATACATCTAGAGTAGAGTATTTCTCATTAAACACTCTACCTTAGAGTGTTTAATTCAAAATCGAAATAGGGGGTCAAAATATTATTATTTAAAACCAAATGGTTTTTAACGAATGCTTTAAAATTTCATTTTTTATTACTGCCGTGCCGTCTTAAATACATAAAAGTAAACAAAATAATGGCTTGTGAATAAAAAAAAGTATGTTGAAACTTTATGTCCATAATAAGAGCCTTCAGAACGTACGGAAATTTCTACTCAAGGACGGTAAAAGATAATGTGTGACTCACCTCTCCAAAGTCATATGAGCCAAAGGAACATCCATGCAAATGTCAGCCAGGTCGTCAAAGACGCGAATAAAGCCCCTCTCCAATTGGTCGCGGGTCACCAAAACGCTGGAATCGAAGGCCTTCAGCAAGTTGCAAATCGCTCTCTCCGTCGATTGATTATTGGCTTCGAGCGCCATCACGATCGCCTCGTAAACCAATTCATGATGAAAATGAGGCACCTAATATACGAATTATTTTACATATATTTTGCGTCTTTTTATCAAGTTGAAAGCGAAAGTGAATAGAGGGTGAAGCACATAAACAGCAATTAACGTTTGTGAAATTGGCAACGTTTCAACCTTTATTGAGGCCTTCCTCAGGGGTTTTTCAATTAGTCTACCTGAGGAAGACCTCAATAAAGGTCAAAACGTTATTTTTAGTTTTAACGACAATGTTATTTTACTTAGCTCATATTTCTCACCTCGAGCTCCTTCAAACAGCGAGACGCCTCTTCGACATCTCCACTGGAAACAAACTCTTGCAACAGAAGCGACATCTGCCGGGTGAGAGCTTGGACCGGCCTGAGCGGTCCTCCTACTCCCCACACGTTGTCCAGGCGCACCAGGCCGTGTTCCATGGACAAAAGCGTGTCGGCGTGCACCAAGGCCTCTTGGAAATTCTTGTCGTCGCTTTTCTCCTTGATATCGATGATAAAACGGGGCGGGATACAGTCATCCGCTATAGCACGGGCTATAAAATTACCTAAACAGAAACGGTAATAAAATAAGAAATCTTACAGTACTTTTTAAAATCATGATGTTAACAAACTGTTTTATTTACAGCATTTTTTACAACTTTTCGGCAAATTACTCAAGTTGCAGAAAATGCAAAAAATTGAGATTTGGACTAATACAAGAACATTGATGCACTCATGCCGACTATCAAACTAAAACATCTCACCCAATACAATAGGAGCGTCCGGAATATCCAAAATCAAATCGTTCAAATCGGCCAAAAGGTTCTGGAACGCTTTGACGATATCAGACTCCGAAAGGACGTAGCTGTAAAGGTCGGAAATAAGAACAGAAGTGAGTTCCCTGTGAGACGGTTTGTGGTCCATGGCGATCTCTATTGCTTGTTGCACGAACACATGTCTATGATTGCGCGGAACGACCTCCTGTATCGACTGAACCACTTCGTGGGTGTCATTGCTCTCGAAGAACTCCAATATTATTGGCTCACACTGTAGCAAGAAACCGATTTAACCACCTCATTACGTCTTGGTAAATAATTATATTAATTAGTCCCCCAATTTTGCCAACGTTATCCTCTATATGAGGCAAACGTAGCCAAAAGGTCACAAAATTTAGAACTTGATTTATTAACCCATCGCTAACAATACAATAGAAACTCTAACAAGGTTAGGTTATGACCCACTTAATATAATTATTTTACCAACCTTTTTCTTTAAATCTTCGGTAGGCAGCTCGGGAACAACGGCTTTCAATTCAATGCCGCTGGCGTCTAGTTCGGAATCGAAATTGGGGTCGTTAACGTCCTCAATATCCTCTAATAGCTCGGATCCAGGCTTGCCCCAGACACCCTTGCCACCCGCCCCACCTTTTTTCGGTAAACCGCGGCCGAAACCGTTGCGGGAGCGGCGGCTGTTCTTCCAAGATCTGTAATCAAATCCGACCTATTTGTAGCTCGCTCCAAATATTAATAAGTTAGATAATACTTAAAATAGATAAATAAGTAGATAATAAGTGAGTCGAGTAAGGTAATGTAAGGCAAAGCGAAATTTCGGAAAAAATTTGTTCATCTTCAGACTAAGTAAATGCAATATAAGAAAAACTAAATTCCCTAATGAGAAATAATCTGTGCTCATAAAAAAGTCGGGAGTTATGACACCATCCTTTTTGGGACACACAAAAATTTGGGTTCGACTTACCTAGGCTTGTGCACAAATGCACCCGCAGTCACAATTCCTTCTTTGCTGTTTTGACGGTGAATTTTTTTCTGTTTGCGCTTAGTCGCAACTTCGACGGGCGCCGCTGTTGCATTCTCATGGGCGGCAGCCATCTCCCTCTCAATCACCTTTTCAATGTCCTCCTCGCCAGACATGGCTGCGTCAATGGCAATATCTCCGCGATCTTTTGCCATCGCTGCTGATTGGTTGATGTAGCAGTGTAGATGTCGAGTCGCGATTTAGATAGTAAATGCGTCAAGAGGCCCCAGAAAGAGTATGCCCTGGAGGGTTTACCCAGGTGCCTTGTCGGAAGACTAATCAGGATGAACTGTATATGAGAGTCTGAAAGAAATATAATATATAAGGATTGTAACTGGGAACAATAATTAAATCGTGGAAAAGAATTAACCTTTCTTGGAAGATAATCGATATACAGGATGGGCCAACGAAAACTTTCCACCAGGGTTTTCTGGCCTATGAAGCAGAAGACACATTCTAAGGGGGACATATTTTTTTGATGTAATTATTGTCTTATGTCTGAAAGGAAACCATGAATCCGGGGTGACTTTATTTTAAATGGAAACGGGTGTCAAGTTATACATCATTTTGAAGGGCGTTCAATTACCTTTTCAATGCCGCATCATTTTTTAAATTTGAATGATTTGTTCTCGAGAAAACAGGAGCAGGAGACAGAAAAATCGATTTGACATTAAATTAATTTCAATTTATTAGTTGTTGAAAATGACCACCACCCAGGGCCCCTAGGCAGAGTAGGTAACTGCCTAGGGGCCCCGTATCTACCAGGGGCCCGTGCACGCACCAATGAAAAACACATTCGTCTACTTGAAAAGATCTGATAGGGTTGTTGCCTAGGGGCCCGCAAAGGGTTAATCCGGCCCTGCACCACCGACCTTCCTACAGTAGTAAAGACATTGTTCAAAGTGCATTCAAACATTTTTCAACATTTGTGAAGTTATAAGATTACACTCGTTTACAATACGTTGCCACAAGTCTTCAAGTGAATCCGTTTGTGTGGCATAAATTTTGGACTTCAAATGACCCCATAAAAAAATCCAGCAGGGACAAATCCGGGGAACGTGCAGGCCATTCTGCAGGTCCTCAACGCCTAACATGGGCGGCGTGGTACGGAGGAGCCCCATCTTGTTGAAAAATTATGTTTTCTTCACGGTGACGGTCATCGTGTTCGATTATTTCTGTTAAGGCTGGATCAATGGCGTCTTCCAACAAATTCAAATAGACCTGTCCGTTCCAGTTTCCAAATAAAAAGAATGGACTGATAATATGATCTCCGAAAATTCCTATCCAAACGTTTAGCTTTTGTGGATGTTGTTTTGTGAATTATGGCGTTCAAGAAGAAGGAACAACAATCAGAGAAGCAAATGTTATAAAGGTATTCCTGTTGTTGACTGTTATAAAGGTATTAACAATTTGTTGACTAATGATCTCACAAAATTCTAAACGTCTATCGAAATCATCTTCGTTTAATTCCTGCACTAATTTAATTTTATAACGAGGGAATTTATGTGCTTATAATATTCTCTGATGCATTTGATAATTTTCTAGTACTGGTAGCAGGTTGCATCGCGACGTGTCTCAAAACAGCTATTTCAACTGCTTCTGTTCTTATTGCTGGATAATGAGCAATCCTCTTTTTATTTCCTACACTTCCAGTCTCTTGAAATGTGGCAACCAGGTCTCTCACGTAAGAATGGGATACATTCCTATCAGAATATCGTTCATTAAACAAATTTGCGGCACGTCTAGCACATTCGTTATTTCGGAAATAGAACGAATTAATGTGAACTCTTTCTTGAATACCGTAAAGCATTTTTAAATGACAGTGTGTACAAAAGTAAAAGACAACTACTAAACTACAAATACATCAAAGTGCAGGTAGGAATAATGCAATAACATTTTCTAAATTTACATTCCGTATCAGTGTTGTTACTAAGATAACATAAAAACCCTTTTTTCTCGAGAACAGACCATTCAATTCTAAAAAGTTAGGTGGCATTGAAAAGGCAATTGCGAGGGGGAGACCAGTGATCAAAATTCTGTACACCATTTCCTAATCTCGGAAATAAAGTACATTATTTCCGATATTTCCGTTATTTCCCAATATTTCCTACATAGCCCCTTTTATTTCCGTATATTACCGTTTATTTCCGATATTTCCGTTATTTCCGAGGTTATTTTCCAACACTTCTTAGTAGAGGGTGTTCACTTTAACAACATCATCTAGTTGGCTGTAAAATCTCAAAGGAAACAGATGAAGTAACAAAACTCCATTTACTTTGAATAAACCATTCATTTCTGTCAAAAAATTATAAACTGCTTCTAGATCAAGTTTTCAAATGAACATCGTGTATACTTTTGTTCCTTTCATGTCTTACTTCAACAATCTTGCAAAGGCCCGTAGATTTTTCGAATTAATCTGAACTGAAAAAAAATCATTAAAATAGGACACATGCTATTTACTTACTCACGTGTTATTGTTAGAGTTTGTGTGGGAATTTTTACAAGCATTGAAATGATGCAAAAAATGATTCAAATGATGCAAAAAATGTTTAAAAGTGTGACTTTGCATCTATATATTGCAAACAATTTATATACCTCTGTACCAGGTACCTCTGTAGGTACTTAGTTATGAAACTCCCTCTTCTTCTCTTTATACAACCTGTCCATAGTATGTATGTCCGACAGACTTATGTGAAAAGAATTGCTCCCTAATAACATAATTGGGCCATAAAACACATATTTTTTGTCCACATTTCGGATATCGTTTTTTTGAGGCCAATCAAATTTATCCATAACAAGATCCCGCCTCAAAAACTTTACTACTTTTTTTTGCATGATCCTCTTGTATCGACAAGCATCGTTCAATGTACGGTCGTCATAAAATAAGCGAAGTATTTTTCGGCAGAAATGGTCACACCTACATCACTTTCTTTCAAAGATTGGCTCTCGGAGTGACTGGACTTCCGATCACTCACACCTCGTACCCTTAAAAGTCTATCACTAGACAATCGTCCAACTTTATCTGAAAATAGCCAGCAGACGCTAGATTTTCTAAGAAGTTTTTGGGTTTTGTTATTTAATAGTAGATTATGTCACTAGGAGTAAAAGTGGGTCTTTTCGTGCTGAGCCCAGAGATTGACGGTCGAAGCGAAGCTGAGGCCTGCAACTGGGCGAAGCACAAAAAGACCTTTTACTCCGAGTAACATATACTATTTGTTTTTTCAAGCATGCAGGAAATAAAAAGTCTATTTCAGAGTGATTCAGTTTTGCAATTTTCTCTCATTCTCTTTAAGCGGTTCTAGGTACTTACTACCCCAATTATAGTGGTGTATATTATTTGTAAAATAAATAGAATGTGTTAGAACGGAGGTTTTCAATGTTTAATGGTTTTAATGGTATTAAATCATAACCAATGGTTTAGATGGTTTAGGTAAATTATGGTAAACTAAAAATTTGTAGCATTATTATCAATACTAAATTAATAAAAATCACATTGACAGATAAATATGATGACGCGCATGACATTTAACAGACGAACTCAGGACGCTTATTCTATAGGAAAGAGTGAAAGTGAGAATTTTGACAACCTTGATTGGTCAAAAATGTCTGTTGACGAATTCCATTGGCCAGCAATTCTCACTTTCACTTTCACTCTTTCCTATAGAATAAGCGTCCAGAATTCGAAAACATATGCGATTTCGACTAAGCAGAGTTCGGTACTTCCATCCGAGCGCTCCAGACACAGACCATCTAATAAAATCTTAACAAGCTAGAGTGAGATAGACTGATATCGTGAGCGCTCGGGATTTAATTACCGAACTCAATAACGATTTCGGGTGGTGCTCTCGAGCCCTCTGAGAGTATTCCCATCCTTTGTTTTTTCAATAAGAATGTAAAGATGGCAATACACTCAGATCGGTCTATCTGGGGTCATCTAGTGTTCAAATAATTTTGGTGAATGAAAATCGTTTATATATGCGCCACAATGACAGTAGTGGTGACTTTTGACTTTACTTTTACTGCCTAGAACTTTTTTGCTACTTTTTTGGTCTCAGGATTAGAAAGCCCACTTTAGGTGTGCGTATTGAGAAAACAAAATGGCATACTTTTAGTCTGCTTGAAAAAAAAATAACTTTCAAAAAAGCTCTGTCATTTTTTATATTTTTATTGCTATAGTTTTTTAAGTTAAGGTCACTAAAATTCTTCAGATTATTTCACTCATGCCAACCTCAAACCAACCCTTAAAATTTATTTTTAGGAAATTAAGTTTAGCTACCATTAAGTTCACATCTAGGCTATCAAATAAGACTGAAGAGCAAACACTTCCTTGGTCAAAAATGATGCATTATCAGATAATATTCACAACAGAACTGCTGTGCAGCTGTAGTTCCTTCTAAAGCCTGACTCGAACTTGGTATCAAAACATTTTCATTTAGGAATTCAATGAGTTTCTTTGAAAGGAATCTTAGATGCTGGTGAGAATCCCAATAAGCATTGTATTGTGAAAGCTAGAAGGACCGCTAACTTTAGAGAGGGGCTCTGGAAAGGGCTGTTTCTACAGTTTTGGAACAATGCCCATTTCAAGTAATGCATTGCTGATCAACAGATCAGCTGGTAGAAATTATAGATGACGGGCCAATAGTGGGTGGAAAATAGAAAATGTAGTACATATGTTGATGTTAAGTTTCTGCAATTTGTTATAAATTAAATTAGATAATAATATAAAGCCTAGCTATACTGTGTGGCAATACAAAGTTGTGTATTTTGCATTTTTGCAAACAAACCACTACTCTTCACAGGTAAAAACAAACAACTCATAAGGAATAAAAGAATCAAGTCAAAATCAAAAACAAATTAAACTAAAATAAACACAGGTTCAGAATTTCTTAAAGGTTATTAGAATGTCCTGTCCATCACGCATTTTTTAGCAACACATGTTAAAAACCAGCCAATGTTAAAATTGCTTTAAAAGAGATTGAACAAAAATTACTAAAAATTGATGTATGAGTGACGATGGTATCATTGATATCAACCACATTATTTAATTGAATAGGTCTAATCTGTAACCAAAGCTTTTGTCTCACTGATCCCATAACTCCCAAGCAAAAATGATTGATTCCATTCAAACTTTCAGCTCAGTTTATCTACCAATTGTTTAAGAATAAGAGCCCTTATTGTTTTCACAAGTGTGGTTTAAAGTGTCCTGTGATTTAAATTTGTTTAAGACTCAAAGAGATGGACAATATTTAGACATGTGCAACCTACCAAGCCCCTGGTATACTTGTGGAAAATTGTTAATACTCCCTTTTTTTTAGCAATTTTTTTTTAGCAATCAATAGAATTTGAAAGTCTAGTAGAATTTGAAAATGTAAAATAACATAAAATGTTAGCAATATATATTTCCTATTTACATTCCTAAAAGCAAAAGAACACAATTGTGATATTATATCATATAACTGTCATCAAGATAAACTGAGCAGAGATTCCACTGCTCGAAATGTGGTGTAAAAAACTCAATAAAGACACTGGAAGTCCAAGATGTTTTGCCAAATAGTACATCATTGTCTACCACCTTTAAATTTAACTTGAAAATGAGCGGAGATTCCACTGCTCGAAACATCATGTAAAAATCTCAATAAAGACAATGGAAGTCCAAAATGTTTCCCTTAAGATAAAGTGACATGTAAGGCGGCCCATAAAGACCACTTTGAATGCTACTTTGTTTTATTATAAGGGGTCTTGGTTAGGTTAGTTTGGTTATGTTTTTCTTTTGGTTACATTAGTTAGGGACCAAGCAGCTTAGTGGGCATTACCAAAGCCCCTCCTTAATACTGCTTTGTTTGTGCAACTCTGAATTCTCAAGTAGGGCCAAGCAGCCTGTCAGGGCCACTTTGCTATTCTATGAATAGTCTATTTCTATTCTATGTCTTTTGCTATTCTATGAATAGTTCTAACATAATCTCACATTACAATAGTCTGGTACAAGTGTACCAGACCCATCTACCAGATCCATCATCCACATTTAATTTTAATAATAACTGCATTTCAATGTGAAAATACTCAAAATGCTGTTAGAATAGTCCCAAGGGACTGGGACATTATAAAAATGTGATTTACAAGTTTCTATCTTGAAGAGGTCAATGTCAAACAGTTCTTTATCAATGTGACACTGTCACAGGGACCTGAATAACTCCAAATACTAGCTGACATATGGAAAGAAGAGTCCTGTAAAATTTTGTAATAACTGATTTAAGAAAGAGCTATTTACATACCTACATAATATATGAAAAAGCGACAACTTTCCAGTGACTAAAAATGCTTATTAAAGTTTTAGTAAACATAAATATTATAAAACAGCAAGTTGAGGTAAAGGTAAACAGCAGTAAAACCTATAAATAACCTGTTTACGAAGCTTTAAAACGGCATTAATATTCCGATTTGCATTAATACTGGATGAACGTAATATCAGAATTTGTGTCGATTAGTTTAGTCGGTGAGCAAAAATAGTAAACAAAAACAAACCCAGCTGGCCCATGAAGGGGGCATAACTGAAAATGTAAAAATATCGCACAAATACGACAATCTATATTACCTATTATGAAACTGCAGGTGATACGACTGCAATAGGCTACGAAAACATAAATAATATCATCAAGACACGCGAATTTATAACAAATTCTTCTAGAATACTCGTGCGAACGAACACTACGCGGCCATTACATACATATCAAACGCCAATTACGCCATATGCCATATAAACAAATCTATATCGTTTAAATTTCTTACGCAATATTCAAATTGAGATAAATAAATCTAAAGAGAACGTACGCAACAAAGATAGAAACATGCTGTTGTGAAGGATGACCATATGACATATGCACCGGAAACGGAATTGTCAAAATTGTCAATTGATTTAAGGACTTTTGCGGTCTTTGCGGAGTGGACAGGAACTGTCGAACAATGGGAGTGGAGTAGTGTGTAGTGTGAATCATACGGAACAGTCATAATTATAAAGCGGGGTTATGTTATGCATGAAATACATTTGTTTATGTTTTATGTTTTTAAAAATAGAAGTTTTTCTTAAATGTACAGATAAGAATCAGATTAAAACCACCAATAATCGTTACAACTTTGTAAACATGTAAGCTACGACCGACTAGCGTTACGGTTATGCCTTGTAAATTGCTAATTTTCAAACTAAAAGGAGTGGCTTAAAAAAAAAAAACTTAAAAAAAACCCACAGTCATGAACATAATAAGGCAAAGCGTTTCCTACGTGTCCCGTAGAACGTTAAAAGGCCTGTTTACCAAGAGAACCTATACCACAGTCAGTATGACCTCATAAAAATTCCCTATTAATTTTAATTTGGTTGTGAAATTTCAGGAAATAAAAACTGAGATTGATGGACAAACCATAAACTATGTAAAAGCTGGTCAGGGTCCTCATGTAGTTCTCTGCTTTCCAGGTGCTCTTGGAACCATATGGAGTGACTTTAAGCCCCAGGTTGAAGGCCTGGACAAGCAACGCTTCACAGTGGTTGCTTGGGATCCTCCAGGGTATGGAGCCAGCAGACCTCCCAGCAGAAAATTTAATAAACACTTTTACGAGCAGGATGCTGATGTTGCTTACAACTTCATGAAAGTGGGTGCCCTCTGGTATTATTGCAAACAACACTCTACTGCTGTTATTTTAGAGCATAGGGGTTTCTAAATATTCCTTATTAGGTTGGAGTGATGGAGGAATATCAAGCTTAATCCTAAGTGGTAAATACCCAGATGTAGTGGAAAAATTGGTTGTTTGGGGTGCAAATGCTTATGTCACTGCACGAGACATTGAAGGCTATGAAAGTAGGACTGGAAGATTTTTATGGGTTTTATATAAGTCCTAAATGACTTTCAGAGATTCGTGACTTAAGCAAGTGGTCCGAAAAGATGAAAAGTCCACTTATTAAATTATATACTGAGGAAGGATTAGCAATTATGTGGAATGGCTGGTGTGATACTATGTCAGAAATTTACAAAGAGGGTGGAGATATTTGCAAAAGTCACGTTAATGGTATAAAATGCTCCACATTGATTTTGCATGGTGACAAAGATCCTTTAGTTCCTGATGAGCATCCACTCTACTTGCTAAGCAAGATAAATGGGTCAAAGTAAGTGTGTTAAATGACAACTTGCATTATGCAGTGAAATAAATGTTTTAAATTTTACAGAATCCATAGGTATCCTCAAGGAAAACACAATATCCATTTGAAATATTCAAGTGATTTCAATAAAATAGTTTCAGAATTTTTATTATCTAAATAAGAATCATTTATCAGTTTTATATATTAGTTTATTCATAATTAATTTGTTGATTTTACTATATGCACTCTCAACTTATTATAAATTCTGGTGTACTATAAAAATCTAGGTGTTTTGGATCACTTTTCAGTGGCTTGATGTCAGCATATGGGTGATTCTCCAACCGGAATAATTTAGTGTGATGCTGACCATGGTCAGTGGTAACATCTGCGCCACTGGTATGTCCCAAAATATAAAGAGAGACACGTTTATAAATGTTTAGTCTTTATTCATGATTTTCTTTGCACAAACACCCTAATGATAAAGTTTATATTTTTAATTCCTCCTTTTTCAATTTAGTATACAAAATCGACTTTTTCCACAATTCTTCACAGTATTCTTCCTTTCTGAATTGCACGGGATCAGCAACTTGATAGCCCTCAATAAAATACTTCCCTGTCACACCTTCCAGCTCATCAGCCACTGCAAGGTAAACCGGAAGTTGAGCAGATTCCTCGGGAGTCTATGTAATAAAAACAAATATGAAAAAAAGTAATTATTTTCATACCTAATTTTCGTGTTACCTTGCCATACAGCCAGATAAACAAACCAGCACATATAGTTAAAACGTCCTGAAGCCTACCTCTAAAGGATTTAAAAAATATTTTGGTTCTAGTTCCTCCAGGATTGTAAGCGTTGGACGTAACCCCTGTACCTTTTAGTTTATTCGCAAACATTTTAGAGGCACCTGCCATGGAAAGCTTTGAAATTCCATAGGTGCCAGATTGAAGGGCGGTGTTTAGAGTGGCAAATTCTTTCTTAGGATCGAGGTTTTCCCTTGCACAATAGGCCAATGAGGAACTTGTAAATATTATCCTACTTGGAGCTGATTTTTGCAGTAGATCTGTAATTGAAATAGAAGTTATTTATGTTTTGTAAAAATAGGTTTATTTTGTCACCTATTAGTAAATGAGTAAGCAAAAAGTGTCCGAAATAATTTATTTGGAGAGTTCTCTCGAGGCCATCCTCTGTGTGGCTTATATTCAAATTACCAACCCCAGCATTGTTGATCAGTACATCCAGTCGTGATTCAGTTCGAACTATATCTTTAGCTAAGTCTCTGACAGATTGAAGTGACGCCAGATCCAATTTTTTTCCCACAATTCTTGAGTTGTGGGTCTGGTGGATGATCTCCTGCACAGTTTTTGAGGTATCAACAACGTCAGCTATCAACACTCGGCAGCCTCGCGAAGCCAAGGCTAATGCGACTTCCAATCCTATGCCTAGAATGTGGGAATACTGTATTTTAATCTAGAATACTCTGAAGTTCTCGAACTTCAAGGCCGTCTTTAAAGAGTCCTACCTCTCTTAGAAAGCATTTCTGGATAAGACAATTTAAGTACATCAAAGCGATATGAAATCACTATTAGACTTTCCTAACTTTGTTTGTAGGATGGTTTCGAGGCTTGCTGCTACATACATAAAATATTGAATTAACATAAAATAATTATGTAGTTTGAAATCATTAATCACTGAAACAGGTAAATACATCACAGTTCCACCGTTTGAACCGGGTATCCCTAATTTGCTGACTCATAAGAATTGTATCTATTACAGAAAATTGTACCCGTTAGAAGTTCTTGCTGACCGGTATACAGGGTGATAGCTGAGACAGTACTACACCCTATGTGTAAATTTTATAAAAATCGGGCAGAAAATAACTTAGTTACAGCACTGTAAAATATTTAAAAGTAAGATTTTTGCTGACCCAATAGAAATTCTTGCTGACCGGTACCAAGAGTGATAGCTGAGGCTGATTTTCACTGATTTTTAACATTTTTTTCTTCTCAAACACAAACCCGTTAGAAACAGAATTTCTAACGAGTCAGCAAAAAAATCATTTAAAGAACTGTAAAAACAGGACTGTAACTAAGTTATTTTCTGCCCGACTTTTACGAAATTCACAGGCGCAATTGGTAGGACAGTCTCAGCTATCACCCTACATACCGGTCAGCAAGAATCTCTAACGGTTCAGCAAAAAAAAATCTCACTTTTAAAGATTTTACAGGATTGTAACTGAGTTATTTCCTGTCGGATTTTGACAAAATTCACCCACAATGTGTTGTACTGTCTCAGCTATCACCCTGTGTACCGGTCAGCAAAAAGTTCTAACGGGTCAGCAAAGTTTTCGGTAATAAATAAAATTCTTGTGGGTCAGCAAAATAGGAGTTTTCGTTTAAACCTACCGATATCGAAAACGTAGAAACTTAAATGGCCTGTAGAAAAGGACGAGCCAGAAAAAATTAAAGTTGTTCTCAAGAAGAAAAAGAAAGTTGAGTGAGAGGAATTTCTGAAGCGAGGCCGGTAAGACAATAATAAGAAACTCGCGTGCTTGGAAAACCTAAAAAAACTGAAAGTGCAAACGGAAACGGAAGTTACTCGCAAATATAAAGAGAAACTTAAACCCGAAGCCTGCTCCCCTTCTAAAAGTGGCAGCTAAAACCGTTCGAAAAACCTAAAGAAACTACCTACAGAGACATAATACTAAACCCACAGAGCCACCAACGACCTCTTGGGGATATAAAGAAGAAGTAAAATAACATGAAGCTTTGTATATTTGAGGCTTAAGAGAGCAGAATTGTCCACGAGTAGGACCTCCTAACACAAAGAAGGACCTCCCTTTATTCGAACCCAATCAAGTGCCGGTTCTCAAGGACAATGGTATATTATCCAGGAACATTGAAGAGGCTGCAACTATGAAGAGAAAGAAAGGTGCCTAAGATTGGACACCCAGAAAAGTTGAATGAAGATAAACGATAAACCTCAGAAGAGACGAAAAACTGTGTACGACGAGTTTAGAAAGCGGCAAAAAAAAACAAAGAAAGGCGAAACCAAACAGTTGTGGTCAAGTTTCAAAAAGCTAAGGTGGTATAGATCTCACTCAAGAGTACTCACATTGGCAGACATTAACTTGCAAAAGGCTTCACATAAGAGACCAGTGGTTACAACCCACAAAACTGAAACTTTCTAAGCCCTGCAAATCACCTTAATTCCAACTAGCAGGGACAATACCATAATTTCTAGAAATAGAGAAGCTGACAAAATAAAATAGAAGAGGCCAAACAAATTTAAGGAAGTCAAGAATGCTCTAGCGTTCGAGTTATCAGCGTAAGCCTAGTAACTCGAGGAAGAAACTGCTGAACCTGTTGCAATCAAAATTACCAATAAAAAGAAAGAACTAGATAAGAAAAGAGAAGTTTGGTAAGGTTATTTTGAAGAAACGTCCAAAAAAATACGAGGAGAACATTCTGGATAAAACTATGAAACCTAAACCCATTATACCGGTAGAAACAGATTCCTCTGGACAAAAACCTAAGGCTGGCCTTAAGGGCCCATATTTCAAAGAGTTTACTTCCCCCCATGAAGTCATCAAAGGGAGACATGTGGACACAAGTCCTGAGACGACAAGGAAAAAAAAAATAAAGCAAAAAAAAACAGAAACTGATACTTGAAACCGAGTACCATTGAAAAGACTACGAACACCGCGGAAGAAAGGGCCGAAAAAGAAGTTTTCGACCTAGACTTGAAAAAGAAGTAGGGAAATTCAAGCTTAAAACGGTAAATAACCTCAGAAAAGAAGAAAAAGAAAATGGGAACAAAATAGATTTTGTTCCCACTGTCGATGATGACTTGAGGAAGTGAAAGAAAAATACCAAAGCAAAGCGAAGGCTCCAGGCGATGCTTCGCTTGCCAAAAAGGAAAAATCTGTTCCAAAGAAAACTCTACATGAAGGACTAATATTATGCCAGTTTTTAAACCTAAATCTAAAAAGGAGAAATTCCGAAAACTAAAAAAGTTGTATTAAAGAAAAAAACAAATACCTGAAAAAGTAAAAGTGGTTGAAGTAAAAGTTACCATACAACCCAAAGAAGGGGAAGAGGAGATTATTGAGGAAAAAGTAATCATTATAAGAAGATAAGAAAGTTAAATTGTGGAACCGAAAGATGTTGTAGAACTAAATGTAGAAAAGGACCGCTTCTGGAGCCCGAAGAAGCCACTGGCGAAGAGAAGCCCATGGAAACTTACGAAGTTGGTGGAGAGACAAGGAGTTACAATTCAAGAAGTTAGTACAATAATCGAACAAGTGCCCAAAGAACTCCGATAGTAGAAGCACCTACCCCTGAGGACTCGCAATGATATTTTGCCTCGGGGCCACTTCTAGGCTAGATTGCTTCTTTCCCTTTCTTCCTTTCGAATTCTGAGATATTGTTAGTATTGTCAGTGGTAACTAGGCAAAAATAGCATTTTACATACCTGATGTTCCTCCAGTAATTAAGGCAGTTTTTCCCACTAAACAGACGGGGCTCTTGCACCGAAAACATATTATTTTATTGAAAATAACAACTGCAATGATGAAAAATAAAAATATATAAAAGATGATATGCATGCTCTTGAACTTATTATCGCGCAAAGACAATAATAATATGGTGTATATGCACACCAAGACCAAGTGCACTTATCATATGAGTGGTGCGTCTTAAATTGCATATATTATATACATATTGACCATCCTTGTTTTGCCATTCATACGTTTGCATGTAACAAATCGAGATGGTATAGACTGCGGAAGTTGATTGATCATTATACCGGGTGTCCAGCACAACCCTGGACATAGGAGATTAACATGGGAAATCGGTTTTTATTTTTTTGCGCCTGTACGGTTGAATTGATTGAAAAACTTCTAAGAGTAAATTTGTAGAGCGTATGGTCAGCTATCATCCTGTAATTTTTTCAATACCCCAGTTTTGGCCGTTTTTGAAAAAACGCCTCGAAAAATACAAAAATTTGAATTTGGCGCGTCACACCCGCCATGATTTAAGAACATTATCGTCAGGTTTTCGGTAAATTTTCACTGCATAATCACGTTAATTACTACATGATAGTCCCTCAAAATAAATAAGAAAGGAAAATCGGCTTTGATTCTGACATAAGAAATTATTATGTTGGCGACACTGCACATGCATGGCGGGGGGGGCGTGGCAAATTCAAATTCTTGCACTTTTCGAGGCGTTTTTCCAAAATACAGCCAAAACTGAGGTATTGAAAAAATTACAGGATGATAGCTGACCATAAGCTCTACAACTTTACTCTTAAAAGTTTTTCAATCAAATCAACCGTACACGCGCAAAAAAATAAAAACCGATTTCCCATGCTAATCTCCTATGTCCAGGGTTCTGCTGGACACCCGGTATATACTTGACAACGTAAGTCGAGAATATAATTACTCTTGAATGCTAAATAGTAAATGGAATTCAATTAAAGGCATACAATGTATCTCATTTTACATTAATGGTTTTACAATTAACTACTGAACATGTAGGAAGTCGGTTAAATTAGAAAACAAAATTGCATATACCAGAGTGAGACATAATGGGTCGTTGAAAGTAAAATTTCATATTCTTTGGTCGATTTTATAGGCGGAATTGTGTTACCTATCGAGCTTCGTTAAAGGGGGGTTACAGGGGGTTGAATTTTATGAAATTACAGGGGCTTAAATGTTACAGGGGGTTGAAGTTTCAAAATGCATATGTCTCGATTGTTCCCAAACAAGCGTCAGATATATTTTATTGAACTTTATTATGTTTTAACTGCTATGGATGGCGCACATTTTGCGATGAACAATAATTTTTATTTCCGCCAGTGGCGAGCAGACCATCAGCACATCGATGAATATTATTTAAAGAAAAAGTGGTACGCCAATGGTTTTTCGAAAAATGAAATCAAATTTTTCAATTGCTTATTTATCTCTAATGAAGAAAGCCCTCTTCAGGTTTTTTAGTACAATGCACAGTGGAAAATGCGAGAAAAAAAAATTCAACATACTGTTTTACTGTTTTTGAACAAAATTTTCATGCGTGTTCAAAACTTTAAAATAATGGAAATTAAATTATTGTTATTGTTCCAGTTAAATTTGTTTACCCAGAAAATCGATATTTTTCTTCAAAGGAGAAATATGGTGTGTTAAAAACTCTTAAAAATATCTTCAACTTTAGATATGATTTCGTGTTTAAATAAAATAGCTTTTTGGACCAGAATACTTTTTGAGGGATATGTCTAATTTATTGACCAGAAAAAAACCGATTGACTGTTTATTTATTTTAATCAGATTTACACCATACTTGGCACAAATGATGCTCCTGACCCGGAGCATACACTGTTAAAATTTCAGATTCGGATGTCCATTCCAAAGGACACTACCCTCTAGAAAAATTTGATAAAAACTTATTGACTGGGTATTTCTTCTCATCAGATTTGCACCAAACTTGGCACAAGTGATGTTCCTGACCTGGAGCATATACTGTTAAAATTTCAGATTCGGATTTCCATTCTAAAGGACACTACCCTCTAGAAAAAATCGATAAAAACCGATTGACTGGGTACCTATTTATTCTCAGCAGATTTACACCAAACTTGGCACAAATGATGCTCCTGACCCCGAGCATAGACGGTTGAAATATCAGATTCGGATGTCCATTGTCACACTACTACTACTACACTAGGTATCCTCTAGAAAAAAAAATTCTAGAGTAGTGTCTTTTAGAATGGACATCTGATTCGATCGTAACGCGCGTGGGCTCAAACGTTACCGTCGAGAATAACGACTCTTATTAAATGCTTGCTATATAATATACTACCCAGGCGGAAACGTGACGTCATTATAACGTCAAGTTTTGGTGATCATTCGTTATTCGACGTCACCTAATGCAAAAATGACAAATAAAGTGACGTCGATTTTTCGACGTGACGACTCACAGTCACGTTATAATAACTTTATGTTTAGTCGAACATTTTTTTTGTATATTTAATGTACCAAATAAATATACACAACATATTTAATTGGCTTATATACAAAAAAAAATTATTAGATGACAATTTCATAAAATAAAATTTTTAACTTCTTTGGCAAAAAAAAATAATTTAAAATTTGCAAAATATTGATAAAATTATTTTTAATGTATGTTTTAAATCGGGGTGTTGCTGCTTCATAAAGTAATTTTTTTTTAAATATTGTGTTATTTTTTAGGCAAGTTTTTTTGTTACTTCAAAATTTAAAAACTTTGTGTTACGCTTTAGATTTAATTTTCTTATTACTAAAGTCAACACTTCAAAATTTCAGTTAGTTTCGGATCAAAAGTGTTTCTGGTTTCTAAATTATTTTTTTTAAAATTTTGTGTTACGTTCCAGACTACAATTTTATGTTACTACAGTCAAAATTTTAAAATTTTGTGTTACATTTACATATTACATATCACAAAGTTAAAAAAATTTGTGTTACGTCTAGATTAACATTTCAAGTTAAAATTTTAAGATTTTGTGTTACTTCCAGATCAAATTTTCGTGTTGCATTTAGCTAAAATTTCCTGTTACCAAAGTCGAAACTTAAAGATTTGATGTGTTACTTTCAAAACAAAATTTTTTGTTACTAACAGTTTTTTATGTTTGTCTTACGTTTAGGCTACAATTTCCTGTTGATACAGTCAAAATTTAAAAATTTTCTGTTACTCTTAGACCAAAAGTTCATGTTATCAAGTCAAAATTTAAAAAAGTTGTGTTACGTTCAGATTAAAACTTACTATTACTAATGTCGAATTTTTTTTTTATTTTGGGTAACTGTTAGAACGGAATTTTTCGTTGCCCAGTCAAAGGAAGACTCGTCAAGAAGTTTAGACTTTTAGACTAACATTTTAAGTAAAAATTTTTATATTTTAGTTACTTCTAGACCAAAATTTCTCATTGCTAAGCAAACAGTTTTAAATTTCGTGTTACGCTTTAAAATAAATTCTCGTCTTACTAAAGTCAAAACTTAAAAAATTTGATGCTACTTTCGAAGAATTAAACTACAATTTCGTGTTCCTACAGTCAAAATTCAATAAATTTGTGTCACGTTAAGACTAAAATTTCCTGTTACTAAGGTCGGAATTTTGTGTTACTGTTAGACAAAATTTTTCTTGTTACCCAGTCAAACATAAAAAATTTTGTGTTACGCTTTAGACTATATTTCCGTATTACTAAAGTTAAAATTTAAAAATTTAATATTGCTTTCGGATCAAAATTTCTTGTCAGTAAGTAATTTTGTTTTATTTTCCTGTTACGTTTAGACTACAATTTCTTGTTACTACATTCAAAGTTAAAAGAAAATGTTTTATTTTGAGACTAAAATTGTGTGTTATTACGTCAAAATTTAAACGTTTTGTGTAAAATTTAAAAATGTTTTTAGACTCAAACTTCTTGTTACTAAAGTTATTTTTGTTAAATTTTGTGTTACTTTTAGAGCTTATAATTACTTGTTACCAAGTCAAAATCAACAAGGTAGTAGAAAATTTGGATTCCAGAAGCTTTTTAACTCTTTGACGTAGTCAAAAATATACACCTCAGAACGGAAACCATTTGTAGAAAATAATGTAAACTAACGTCACTCTCACGTCGCAAAGTGACGTGATTTTGACGTCACAAAGTAACGTCATATCACGTGACAAAATGACGTCATGGGTCTGTGACTTACGCCCGTCATTATGACGTTGTTTTGACGTCATCCCATGACGTCTTTGGTAACCAATGCTTACCAAATAATTACGTCAAAATGACGTCACCTTCCCGCCTGGGTATATATTGATAATGTTGATAATCAAACCGTAGAAAAAGTTTACACGGTTATCAAATTATTTTTAGTATTTGGTGAACAAATCAACTGGTGAACAACCGAACTTTCGATTGAAATTAGTTTATATTTTGACTTAAAGTGAGAAAATTATAGAGTGCGGTATACTTTTGGGTAATTACATCATACCTTCATATTCAAATGAAAACACTTTTTTTTGTTCATTAATATGTAGCTGTTGATTAATCGAAATAAACAATTTTGTCGCATGATATATGGCAAATATTTGAATAGAAGGCAAAATTTGCATTTGAGGCCCATTAGAAAATTCTATAATAATATGAGTTTAGGAAAACCACACTTGTTTACGAAACGAGCCACAAATAACTCTTCTATTTGAAAAACAAAATAATAAAAAATTGTATGCCAAAATAGCCACTTAGCGTTACCATTTACATAAATTAAAATTATAACACAAAATTTGAAACAATATTAAAGAAAATAAACATGTTTTTTCCGAAAAGCCTCAGTTTTTACCCAGTGTGCAGTCCACCGTTTTTGAGTAAATGAAAATATATCTTAAGCTTTCAGAATCATCAAGACATATGCATTTTGAAATTTTAACTTCAACACCCTGTAACTTTTTAACGAAACTTGATAGGTGAGTTATTGTGTAGTCGAATTGTACCTGTGTGTATTTATGGAGTAAATAAATAGTGTTTCCGTGTTAAATCGTTACACTGGAATTATTGAACCCCGAGTTCGCAACAATTGGTGTCAGAAGTGCGATTCCAGTGGGAATTTGAGTAATATTGCTGAACTGTAAGTGAGTGCTTCATTACCGAACATTACGTGTTTATGCCAGTGACCAGAAGCCAGCATCAAGCGATGTAGGATCAACTTGCCGCGCTGCTGTCCCTTATGCAACAACAGAAGGAAGAACAAGAAAGACGTTATGTAGAACAAAAAGAAGAGCAGGAAAAACGTTATAAGGAACAAAAAGAAGAACAGGAAAGATGTGATCAAGTACAGGAGCGACTTTTGCAACAACAAAAAGAGGAACAAGAAAGGCGTGATCAAGTACAGGAGCAACGTTATCTAGAACAGAAGGAAGAACAGAAACGGTTCAAAGAACAATTAGTGCACCATCTCGCAGCTAGGGAGCAACAATTGGAAGAAAGAATATTGCAATCCGTCAACCAGAAGATTCTCGAGCTATAAAAGAAATTCCAGGAACAACTTGAGGACGACAACGTTTCTACAGAGAGTTTTAGCACAGCCAACGCTAAAATTAAGCCTCCCGATTATGACGGTACTACTGCATGGGAAACTTATAAAACTCAGTTTGAGACAGCTGCAAAAGCTAATGGTTGGTCCGAGCCCCAGAAAGCTGCATCATTAGTGGTAGCACTTCGTGGAAAAGCGGCTGAGTTACTCCAATCTCTGTCGGCAGCGGATCAAAGTAATTATGCGGCTTTAGTACACACTCTGCAACTACGCTTTGGAAATGAGCACAAAGAAACCGTGTTCCAGGCCCAGCTGAGGATGAGACAGCAAAAGTCAGGTGAATCCTTACAAGAATTTGAGGCGGACATAGACAGACTCATTCACCTGGCATATCCATCGGCCCCTGAATCTTTTCAAATGCAATTTGCCGCCGAAAGGTTTATTGAGGGAGTTCGCGATAGTGACATGAGATACCACTTACGTCGAGTAAGGCCCAAGGATATATCAGCGAGGCACTAGTTCGGGCCCTGGAATTCGAGGCGTCGCGAGTGTCATCTAGTTCATCTCCACGTGTAAGAATGGCAACTTGCAATGAAGAGGCGAATACGTCTATGGCCAGTTTACATAAAGCGATAAAGGATATGACAGTCAATATGCAAGCCCTGTTAGAAAGAACTCCTCGATTCAAAACAGACAATCGGGGCATAAAATGTTTTAACTGTGGCAGACTGGGTCACATCAAGAGTAATAGGGCAAGAAGTCCGTCGCCGTCGTTTAGAAGACCAAACGGCGACCAAGACCGCCCTAGGTCCCAGGAAAACTAATTCCGGTCAATGCAAGGAGGCAATTGACCGGGGCCGCTAAGACCCCAGGATCTTTAAAGTCAATAATTTGGGTGGCAAAAGTCTCACAGTGGCCGGACGCATTAAGGAACAGAAGATCCAGATTACCATCGATACAGGAGCAGATGTGACCATTGTAAGGCCAGATAAACTTGTCGGATATACCATACACCCATTGCCCAACCCTATTATGTTAAAATCAGTCACTGGAGAGTCTTGCCCTATAGACGGAGAAGCCGATGTCACCATCATTATTGGAGAAAGACTCGAAGTTCGGCTCGAGTTGGTTGCCAGGATCAAAGACGAGTTTATTTTGGGAATGGATCTCATCAGGAAACATGGATTCTCCTATGATCACAAACGGAATATTCTCACATTTGGAGATGAGGAGTTTGCATTAACCAATGGAAATATGGAAACTAGTGTCCGTCTACTGGTGGTAGAAGATGTGAAAATTCCTCCAAATTCAGAACAAATTATGACAGTGACTTCTGAAAATTATCCTGGGAAATCATGGTAGCCCGAACTTTGACCGACACGAAGAAGACTATGCCAGTACGAGTTGCCAATATTAGAGAAAGGACCATCAAGCTCAAAGAAGGAACAGTTCTTGCCAATTATGAGCCTGTACAATGGGTATGCAATTGTGTCGAAGCAGAGACATCCAAAATTAAATCTTCTAACCAAGCTTCCCCAGAAGTTATTGATGCTTTTAAGCGACAGTGGAATCACCTGTCAAAGGAACAACTTCAGTCTGCTATAAAATTTGCTATGGATGAATCTGATATGTTTAACTTCAAGAGCAACGACAGTCAAACCGATTTAGTTGTCCATAAGATCAACACAGGAGATGCCCAGCCAATACGACAACATCCACGAAGGGTCCCTCTGGCTAAACAACAGGAAGTTAACAGTTTGCTGAATGAAATGTTAAAGGAGGGCGTCATAGAAGAATCATCTAGTCCATGGTCGTCGAGTGTGGTTCTTGTTAAGAAGAAAGATGGTTCAACGCGGTTCTGTGTTGACTACAGGAAACTTAATGATGTGACCAAGAAAGACAGCTACCCATTGCCACGTATAGACGACACCTTAGCAACTTTATCGGGATCAAAGTGGTTTTCCACTCTAGATTTAAAAAGTGGGTACTGGCAAGTAAATATTGCTCCCGAAGACAAAGAAAAAACTGCATTTTCTACTGGTTCTGGACTATACCAATTCACTGTTATGCCTTTTGGATTGTGCAATGCTCCATCAACTTTCGAGCGACTAATGGAACTTGTCTTGAGGGGGCTGACTTGGAAAACTTGCCTGGTATACTTAGATGACATAATTGTCATGGGACGTGATTTCGACGAGCATTTGAAGAATTTAAGAGAAATCTTCAACAAGTTACGGAATGCTCACCTGAAGTTAAACTACAAGAAATGCAGCCTGTTCCAAAAGCAAGTCGAGTACTTGGGGCATACTATCTCAGAACAAGGCATTAAAACTAGCCAAAGTAAAATATCTGCCATTAAAGATTGGCCAGTTTCCCGAGACAAACACGAAGTAAGGAGCTTTTTGGGACTATGTACTTACTACAGGAGATTTGTAACAAGAAAACACCGTTCTTGTGGAACCACGATTGCAGTCAGGCGTTTGCAAGGCTTAAAGCTGCCCTCTGTTCTAGTCCAATCTTGGCTTACCCTATAAAGGATGGACTGTTTATTTTGGACACGGATGCAAGTAACTGTGGTCTAGGTGCAGTACTCTCTCAAAACGGGCAAGAGAAGGTCATTGAGTACTAAAGTAAGACTTTAAGTAAGCCAGAAAGAAACTATTGTGTCACTAGAAAAGAGCTATTGGCCATCGTTAAAGCAGTCGAACATTACCATCGCTACTTATATGGAAAAAGGTTCCTGATTAGAACTGACCATGGAGCCTTGAAATGGTTATTACAGATGAAAAACTCTGAAGGCCAAATAGCCAGGTGGATAGAGCGCCTGCAGCAGTACGATTTCCAAATTGAACATCGACCAGGAAGGTCTCACGGAAATGCCGACGCATTGTCTAGACGGCCTTGTAAAGAAGATTGTCGGGATTGTCAAAGAACTGAGCAGCGTGAGGGACTTCCTTCTGTAAGGAGAACGTCGGTAGAAATGAACGATGGCTGGACCACACAGACGCTTCGAGAAGAACAAATGAATGATCCAGATGTTGGACCCATCCTCTCTGCAAAGACTGACGACAAGAGACCAGAATGGCAAGAAATTGATGGTAAAAGTCCAAACCTGAAGGCGCTCTGGGCCCAGTGGCACTTAAAATAGAAAATGGATTACTGAAGAGAGCGTGGGAGAGTCCGGATGGCAAGTCCATAGTCAATCAGTTGGTTGTTCCTGGTAGCAGAAAATCGGACGTACTACAGGAATTGCACGACGGAACCAGTGGAGGTCATTTTGGGGTCAATAAAACCTTGGCCAAAATTAAAGAGCGGTTCTACTGGGTGAATTATCATGAAGACGTCGAATCTTGGTGCCGCAAGTGCGAAGTTTGTTGTGCCACAAAAGGACCTCGAACAAGATTACGCGGCCGGATGGTGCAGTACACTGTAGGTGCTCAATTCGAGAGGGTAGCAATTGATGTCGCGGGACCGTTTCCTCAGACTGAGTCGGGCAATAAATACATCTTGGTCGCCATGGATTACTTCACTAAATGGCCTGAAGCATACGCCCTGCCTAATCAAGAAGCAACGACTGTGGCAACGGTGCTAGTAAATGAAATGTTCTGCAGGTTTGGAGTGCCTCTCGAACTTCATTCTGATCAGGGCCGAAATTTTGAATCGGCTGTTTTCCAGAAGGTCATGGAACTTCTCGGAATTCGCAAGACCAGGACAACTCCTTTGCATCCACAGTCGGATGGGATGGTAGAGAGATTTAATCGGACCATAGAACATTACCGGTCTAAAATGGTGGCAGATCATCAGCGTGTTTGGGACCAACATCTACCTCTCATGTTGATGGCATATCGAGGCTCTACGCATGAAGCCACTGGTTATACTCCGGCGAGAGTAATGTTCGGAAGGGAAATGAGGCTTCCTGCGGATTTGATGTATGGAACACCAGAAAAAGAGTCGCTCAGCTCTGAGAATTTTGTGGAGGAGCTTAGGGAGAGGCTGAACAATGTTCATGAACAAGTCAGGAATCATCTGCGGATATCCAGTGATCGAGCCAAAGCAAGATATGACTTACTAGCTAACTCCCGCGGCTTCCAGGATGGTGATTTGGTGTGGCTATACAATCCGCGGAGAAAGGTGGGGAAGTTGCCCAAACTTAGGCAAAATTGGGAAGGACCTTATACAATTATAAAGAAGATTAATGATGTGGTGTATAGGATCCAGCGGATCCCCAGGTCAAAGATGAAGGTCGTTCATTTGGATCGATTAGCACGATACCATGGAACTCTATCTGTTCGGGACGAACAGCCTTAGGAGGAGGGCAATGTTACGATTCGCAGCAACGCCGCATGGGAGGCGGGGCAACGCGTGTTGGTTGGTGGAGCTTCGCGACCTATCCGCGCTGCGTCATGGCTGACACGAGTGATTTATTGCTCGGTTTAGTCTAGAAGGCAGTTGTTTACAACCTTTTTTATGTGAGATTATTCAAGAATTCTTATAAAGAACTTTCTAGGTTTTTCTGTAATTTTAGGATTGTATATAAAAGGCGCATAGAACGCGCAGAGTAGAGTAGTCTTATTTTAAGCGAGCTATAAGTAAGCTAAAGTACGAAGCGATAATAGAAGGCTATAAAGTGTTAAGTAGTGAGTTATTTAGTAGTCGAATTGTACCTGTGTGTATTTATGGAGTAAATAAATAGTGTTTTCGTGTTAAATCGTTACAATGGAACTATTTTTTTTTCTATTTTATTTTTTTTTACTCTTCATCAGGGCTATTCTCATTTAGAGAGGGTAGTCAGTTAAAAATCTATTCATGATGGTTAAAATAATGGAGTTTGCTATTTTAACCATCATGAATAGATTTTTACCTGACTACCCTCTCTAAGTGAGAATAGCCCTGATGAAGACTAAATAAATAGTCGAAACGTCGGCCATTTTCCAATAAAGAAGAGGTGCATTATTTGTCCCAATCCTGCTAACTTCACCAACAACATAATATACCTACCCCTATTTAAGCAAGGTAATCTGCTTAATCCAAAGGAAATACAAAACGTTTCCACTGTATTGTTCTTTCCATCAAGTCTTTTTATTTTCTTAAACTGATAGCTGTTTTATTAGCTTATAAATGTTTTAATTTTTAGGTTTTTTTTTTTTTCGTTTATTTAAGACATTTTCCCCGAGTACGAAAGATAGTTCAGCCAGCGGTAAAATCCAAGCTGAGAAATTTTAACTCTTATTAAGCAAGATAAGGAAGCACATAATCTGTCTCTAATTGTCAATCGAATGGACTTTAGCTCTGACCCGTCTCTAAGACACATTTACCAAAGGCCAGATGCTCAAAAAGAGGAATTGGAATTCTCGCAGAGAATTACGCAATTATGACATAAATTAGTTATTACCTTATTTCGTATATTCATAACCACCATTTTAACGATCTCCGAGGAAATAAACATAATTATACCTATCATAAAATAAGAAAATAGTTAATATATAATTGGATAATAAAAATTAGAAAAAGAAACGAATTATTTTCCGATCCAAGCAAATTATTACAAATTGTTACAAAGTTCTCCCTATTCACACAAGAATTTTAAGATATGATTTTTGTAGCTTGAAAAATTCATGTTTTAGTTTTTAGTATATCTCCGACCGAAGTATATAGACTCCGAGATATACTCTTTGTCTCGAAAAGAGGTTGCATAATTTATCAAAATATTCTATGGCCAAAAATGAGACCAAAAATTCATATAAACATATATAGATCCGTAAACATTTCGTCTCCGCGAGAGGTTGTTTAGAATTTATTTTTTTTTTTTTTTTGTTTCAGTAAAAGTTAGAAAAAGCGTTAGAAAATAGAAGTTAGAAAATAAGTATTTGAAAAAGTCAATAAAAGTTAGAAACCTTTTAGTAACAGTGAGCATCTACAGAGTCTTACTTTTTCTGGGGTTGTGACCCCTTAAACCTCTCCAACTTTTGTTTTTAGCGCGCCACTGAGTGGTTCCTCCTGAAAATACGATTTCTCTATTCAATTTAGAAACTTTTTTGCTTCTTATGTTTTCCTTACATCACATAGTTTTCAGGAAACTTGTTAAAGTTTCTAGAAATGCACCTAATTTTGTGCATAAGAAGAGGAAGCATAAGTACCTATGTCATATGAAAAATTGTGCATTACTAAATTTACTTTTGCACCTGAAACAGTGGTGGATACGAAAAATTACAAGCAGAAAAAACATTTTTAAATGAAATAGAGAATATGTATCCCGACCCCCAAAACTATTAGACCCTGTAGATTCTCTCTATCACTTAGTATATGTAACAATGCAGATAATAGTTATGTTTCAAATGTGAGTTTTAAAAACTTTCTTAAAAACTCTAAGGTTTATTAAGAAAAAAATTAAAATGTACCTTCTATTTCAGAAATGAAGCATTTGCACGTTTATGTTTATATGAACTTTTTGCTTTATTTATTGTTTATAGAATATGCTAGTTTGAAACTATATGCAACTTAAATTCCGGACACTGTGTATACAGGGTATCCCAGCTCTATTTAGAATATGCTAGGAACAAAGTTTCAAAAAAAAACATAATGAGCTGCTTTCAATAAAAATTTACTTTTTTATACAGTATGAATGGGTATCATTTTGACATAAACCTAATTTTTTTCCAAGTGAACACCCTGTATATGTTTTTATTTTTGGATTTGCCTTTGAATTCTAATAATATTTTATGCTGATCATATCCTATTCAGATTTTAAGCTCATTTGAAATAGGTATCATAGATTTATTCCTTATGTGGCACAAATCTATAGAAATTTGCAGCATTTGACGACACTTCTCTCAGAGCACAGATTTAGTAAATGGTTGCATAGGATTGGCTATATACATACATTGTTAACTTTTGAATAATTTAAATTTCCTAAAGTACTGCTGCACTTCCTCCTTAGGATAAGGTTTGATAGCAAGGCAAGTAGGAATATTTTCTGGCTGCTCTATCCATAACTTATGCTTTACATTACTTTCTTCTAGCTTGTTTTTCAAGTTTACTAAGCTCTGCTCATCAGGTGCCTCTAGTACCACTTTGTGCATATTATCCAAGTCTTTAAGGTAAATTTTTGTTTGCTCATCTTCATAAAAGAGATGAGTAACTGCTGTAACAGCATGGCATGCCTGGGCTAGTAAAGCACCCACTGGCCACTTCAATTCTTTTAGTAAATCACCTCGAACCACTATGTATTGAACAATTGTCATTGTTGTGCTTACATCTATTTTCTCAAATTATGTTTTGAGTTGAGATCTCTGACAACCCCTGGGACTTTTGGTAATTCAAAGGTTTTGTAGATGAAGAGAGAACCTAGAAAGAAAGAATTATTAGGATATGCAGCCAAAAAGGAGGCACAAGAATTACGTATTTATTGTTTATAGATATGGCTATTAAATTTAAATTAAACCTAAAAAAACAATCTTAACTCTTGGTCTGAAATTACTTTTCCTTCCTCTATCTAGCTACAACTTGGCACTCCACTTACCCAGGAGGTTAATATTGTTAATAACTTATTAGAGCTATTCTCAGCTAATCAAAGATAGAAAGTAATCTATTTTATAAAGACGATACAAACACATGTTTTTATAGTCTTTGTATTTTATCATTTTGAACTAAACTTGGAGAGTTGATTTACATTGTTTACATAAAGTAGTTCAGTGTACACCATATGCTCCGATAAAATGTTTTGTTTGACATTTTTCTTTGGCGTCGATTGGTTGAATTTGCTCCCCTCCAAGTTTCAAACATCATCACAACGCACGGCCCTCTACGAGGAAAATTCGAAAGCTCGATTCTGTCATTTTGTGACATGGCCGGTCCATGTGGTTTTTAAGTCTCAATAATTTCCAGTTTTTTAGTAGAAAATAAAGGATTTCTTTCCCAAAACTTAGTAAAAAATGAAGTTGAACGTGTCCTACCCAGCCACCGGCTGCCAGAAGTTGTTCGAAGTGGTCGACGAGCACAAAATTAGGATCTTCTTCGAGAAGCGCATGGGACAAGAAGTAGAGGCCGATCCATTAGGCGACGAATGGAAGGGCTATGTGTTGAAGATAGCTGGAGGAAATGACAAACAAGGTTTCCCCATGAAACAGGGTGTTTTGACCAACTCCCGTGTCCGATTGCTGCTTTCAAAGGGGCATTCATGTTACCGCCCCAGGAGGAGTGGTGAACGGAAAAGGAAGTCTGTTAGGGGCTGCATTGTAGACGGTAACTTATCTGTACTAGCCTTGGTAGTAGTCCGCAAGGGTGAGCAAGAAATCCCCGGTCTTACTGACACCACTGTTCCCCGTCGTCTTGGACCTAAGCGTGCATCTAACATCCGTAAACTTTTCAACTTGAGCAAGGAGGATGATGTAAGGCAATACGTGGTTAAGCGCCCCTTGCCTTTGAAAGAGGGCAAGAAACAACGCTACAAGGCCCCAAAAATCCAACGTTTAGTCACCCCTGTTGTGTTGCAAAGGAAGCGTCATCGTCTTGCTCTTAAGAAGAAGAGGTGCTTGAAACGTAAGGAGGATGCTGATAACTATGCCAAACTGTTGGCTCAAAGGAAGAAAGAATCCAAGGCTCGCAAAGAAGAAGCCAAGAGGCGCCGCTCTGCCAGCACACGAGAAAGCAGGTCCAGCACCCATAGCAAATAAGGGAGTTCTGTTTTGAGTTGTCAGAAAATATAAGTTTTCAATTAACCAAGTAGTTGTTTTTTTTTTCTTTTTGGTTTTTTACGAGAGAACATTTACCCGATTAATTTTCTATGCCTTAATGATTATAAACTGAAGAATAAGGATTTCTCATATTGAATTTCTAAGAGAAAGTGATAAATAATATCCCACCAAATAGAATTGGGGCCAGTAATTCCAGTATATGTTTTTTATATTTGCCTTTTAATAGAATTTGTAATAAAAAGCCATTTTTAACTTAAATTAAAAATCGAAAAGTTTAAACTTACAAAAAGTACATCTTCTGTTGTATTAATGGTTGCCGAATAGTAGTAACGGCGACGGCAATCTACCACTTTGTTTCTGTCCTTGTTTTATGCATGGTTTTAGATGAAGACTAGGAAACATGTAAATTGACATATGGTTTGACGGTGACGCGCTGACACTGTGACGGCTGTAATTTAAAAGGAAAAAAAAACTTTAAACAACCATGAAAAAACCCATTGGGCATGTTGCAGACGGAAGTGTTGGTGTCCGGTTTTCTAACTGATTAATATATTTGTTACAAGTGATATTAAACAACATAATTATTAAAGTTTATCAATTTTAATTAGAAGGAATTCCAGGGTCAGGACATTCAGGCAGAACACTTGTGTTGTGAATTGGGATACCCCACTACCCCAGTTGGTTAAAAGTGAAAGCGAATCAAACTTTGAACAATTAGTTTTGTGTCCCGAAGCTATTTTTGCGGCTTGAGATAATTGGTTCAACGAATAAAGAGCACCTTTCTTATTCATTTAGATTTCCTTGTTGCTTAGGTGAGTACTATGTCTCTTTACTTATATTTGTAGTAGAGTTTTTAAAGTTCAATGAAATGTATTCTTCCTCATTACATTAGTATTGCAGGAATACATTAATAGTAAATGTGCTCATGGTAATAACGACAAGCTGTGTTGTAACATTTTTTGATAGGTAATAATACTTTAAATACTTAGTCCATATGTTACATAATTAATTCAGTTTATTTCATTTATTTACTTTAACCCAATAAAATACTTCAACAAAAAGCTCACAGATACCCAAAAAAAGTTAAAATCTTATATGATATTACGTTTTTTTTTACTTATTCTATGAATATTATTGTTATCATGTTTAGGAATATTTAGCAGTAACAGTAAAAAAATTTATACAGGAGAAGATACCACATACTGTTTACTTACTAAGTTTACAATTTGACCACAAAAACAAATACTATTATCTTTAATCTTTGATACTGCTTTGTGGTTTGAGAGGTTTCAATATTTATATTTATTTCTGTTAATGTACTATATGGCTGGGTATAATCACACAAAACTTGCAACATGTTAACAAGAGGCAGCATAGCACTTACTGTGTCCTAAATTGGCCCTCTGTATATTGAGATATCAGAAATTATAAAAACCAAAAAGTTTGTTAAATGGAAAATGTTTTAGGCCATTATATTTAAGACGAAGTGAGAAGAAGAATGAATGCTGTTTGTTCACAAAAATATTAAAATAGCTGTTGGTGCCAAATGCTTTTTTTTGCTTGGTTTCAGGTATTTGTTGAATATGATTGTTATATTTTAACAGTAGCTCGTTAAAACTATTAACAAAACCTGTGGTAAGTCTCAATTAGTAAATCATTCCAGAAATGAACACAGCCTGGAAGAAGGTACCTAAGCTCTACTAAGAATAAACACCACAAGATTTTTTCTTTTTGAACTTTCAGTGTTTATCTTAAGTACATGAGTTACACCCCATTATTCTCTGGAGTGCAAATAAAAGCCAGTTGAGGAACAGATAGAATAGAACTTCAGAACAACCTGTATAAGTGAAAACAGTAGTCAGTACCTAGACCAAATACAGGGTGTTCATTTGAAAATTTCATCTAGTAGGCTGTGAAATGTGAAAAGAAAAGGTTGAAGAAACAGAGGTCTATTTACTTTAATTAAGTCATCCTTTTCTCTCAAAAATGCATATCTTTCTAGTTAATGTTTTTTAATAGACACCCTATAAACTGTTACATAAGGAGAGAAAGTGTCACTTTTCCTTCTAGTTAATGTTTTTTAATAGACACCCGTGCTGGTACATAAGGCATGATCTGTATTACATTACATTAACAAATAAAACTTAAGTTTCATTTGTTAATTCCCAATTTATTATTATTGTAAATTTATATTTAATTTGTCTTAATTTTCTCTGTTTTTGCTTTATTCTATACAAATATTACACCAAACACATTATTTTCTCGCTTCTCCTATAGAAAGCCCTGAAAAAAACCTGTAGGTATATTGAATGTATTAGGAATACTACTTTCTTTCTTGGTAAAATTCTTGGTTATAAAATCTATAAAGGCAAAAGAAAAAACTTTAAACATGAATATCTCAGTTCCCCACTCATGAATATACTGTATTTTTCCTTATGAGGGCAGTGTAATGACAAAAACGTAGTGGGTCTAACCATTTAGTGTTTTGAGAAATTTTGGAAAAATCAAAATGGTGCAAGTCTTTGATGTATGGTGAGTTTGTTATACCTACCAGGTGAAATAATATATTACATATGAGATAGAAAGTGTTTCATTACTCTCCTAAGATTATGTTATTTATCAAGACATGTAGCATTGAGATAAATAAAATCTCAAAACAGTAATGAAACTTTCCATCAAGTATATGTACCTATATACTAAGCACTTTCTGAATAACATTACAAAATATTCTTGAATATTATTTTTGATGTAGGTATACTAACAATCACCACAATCATCATTACTGGTCTAGCCATTACTGGTGTAAACCATTAGTGACTACTTTTTGTCTTTCCATTACTGGTCTAGACCAGAAATGAAATTACTTCCTATCCTAGACCAGTAATGTGACACTACTAAGATTTTAAAAAGACAGTTGTGTCATCATAACATAATATGTGGTTCAAAATAGACACATTTTGTGTTTACACCAAAAATGTAAAAATCTAATATAAACCCTCATATAAACCATAAAAAAATTAGAAGCTACTAGAGAAAACTAGTGATAGCACAAAACTCAAACAAATTGAAATTTCATATTCAGTTTGAAAAGCTTTGTCTGCACATACCCTGGAATTTGGCATAGGAATTTCCAGACACAATTACACAATATCTTTGTGTAATATTTCACAGCTGATAAATTGACCCATACAATAGAGTTCATTGTTGCTTACTAATTTCTGATTTATCAAATTAATAGCCAATTCATGCTATTTGGTCAATGTATACATACCAACTGTTACTCATTTTTAAACAATCGATGCCAGTGTAACATTCATTGCAATTAAATGATAAAGTCTAAATATGAACAAGCTTGCACTGTTTTAGCTATACAGCTTTAGAAGTGACTGGGTGTTTCTCAACCCAACTTTTTACTTTTAAGTAGTGTATGTGTACGTTTGATTAGTAATTAGTTTTTGTAGAAACCAATTAATTAGTATGGATGCCCACCACCATATGGCGGATGGCCATGCTGGCCACGACATGATAGACCACCAAGGACATACCGCGATGCCCACTGACCACAGCATGCATCATGACATGGCCAAGCATGATACAACGGGGCACAGTATGGGAGGGCACACCATGGATATGATGAATATGTGGGTATGTATGTAATCAGAAACTTATTGAACATTTGTAAAAACAAGAAGTATTTTGTTGCTATAATGAATGCTTCAACAGTTTATACCCAACCAGGATTGTAGATGTAATTTCTAGTTAGACTTACGATATTATGCAAGGTTGTTTTACTTAAGTTTTGTCTCATATGGAAATCCCATTTGGGTAATGACTTTGGTTACTATTATTATTTATAAAAGAGAATTTACAGCAGTATGACCCTCATAATTGATGGACAGAAATATTATAACATTTTTGAGGAACCCCAAAGACTTATGTTTAGTATCCCTGTTTGCCTGCCCTTGGTCAACAGAAAATAATAAATTAACTAATAAGAGCTAAAGGGCTCAAACGGTTTTTCTGATTGGCAGCTAAAAATTTTTGATATTGCATTTCTTTGCAATATTATATTACTCATTTATATTTTTGTTAGTCAAAAATCTATGCAATTGTAAGCTCTTTTGTATTGCAAGTAGTTTGTAAGAAAGTATACTTAAGTCGAATCATTTGTGTTTATTTTTCATTGTTTTGGTGAATTCATTTATAACTAATTTTTTGCCATTTAGTTCCAGTTTTCCACAAGTGCGACGGTTTTGTTCGAGCCGTGGCAGTTTACGACCATAGGTGGACTGATAGGGTCCATGATAGGAATATTTTTTATGGCAGCTCTCTATGAGGGATTGAAATATTACAGGTAAACAGTAACATAAATAACTATTAACATCTTAATTAACACATAAAAGTTGAATCATTATAAAAAAAATTCTTAGGGAATACCTGTTCTGGAAGACATATAACTCACTACAGTACAGAGCAGTATCATTACCAGATAAGGCTCCAAATGTTCCTGAAGAACCTCAAGTTGTACAGTAAGTAATATATTACAGTGCATTGATCCAATTAATAATTTCGACATTCTTCAATGTTACATCATCTAACATGTCACAACTTCAGACTTAGGGATGTTTACATACTTTGCAATAATTTTCTGGTATATTTCTCTAACAAATCAACTTTATGTTGTCTTATCAGTCAAAATTTAAATTAATATTACCCATTCACTTATTTTTGTCATTTAGTAACTTTTGAAACCTTCGTTTTTATTTATACCCATCTCCTTTTGCAAATGCTGAGAAGATACGATAAAAATGTCAAAGTCAATTTTCCAACGCCTACTTGACTACAATAATTAGTGATTGATTTATAGTTATTAATGATTTATAACAATGTTAATATCATTCTAATAGTCTAATTTATTAACAGTGTGGTTGGCGAGGTCGTTCACAAGCAGCCGTAAGTTTATTTTGGTTTATAAATGAATGTGTCCTTTGTTGTCGGTTTTTTTGTATCTGTAGAGTACTTTTCTAGTAGTTGCGTACTAATAATATGTCACATTTCAAATGCTTTTTATTTTTTGTTTAAATCTCAAATGATGTCTAAATATTTGATTGCTTTCAGTCGCAATATTAAAAAAATCAGCTCATTAACTTCTGTCTTTTCTGCCTAAATTTATCGGATATAGACCGCTCTAGAATTTTTATTTTGTATTTGTGTATTAGGAGAGTTTACCAGAACTTTGAAGTACCTACCCACATATTATGGGGATTATTTGCTTACGCCGTAATTGATCACAGTATGCGGTTAATATTATCCTTTAGTACAGACAAGTTTCTTTAACAAAAGCTAGGTATCATTGGAGTCACTTTGTATATGTATTTGTATATAATAATAATAATAATAATAATAATAATGTAACTATTTTGATGATGGGATGTAGGTGGAGGACATGAAAACTCTAGTTTCAGATAAAGAACTCCGACGTTTCGAATATATTTTAGCCTTGGTCCAGGCTATCTTCTTTGAGTAAAGCTGATCAGAATAATCTTTGTGAAGTCCATACAGCCTTGTGTCAAATGTCACAATTGTCAAGTCTCTCGACCCTTTTACTTGTTCCAATTACTTGGTCACTAATTTTAATGATCAAGAACATTTGACCCAGAGTTGTATGGACCTCATAACAATTATTTGACCACTACCATTATGAACACCTGGTAGCAATTATATGTAATTCAGTAAAATGCTAATGGTAGCACTAATAATTAATTTTAATTTGTCTCATATTAATTGTCACTTTTAACTTACTAACATACTAACATAACTTACAAGATGGGACCATGTTAATCAGTGAATATTTCCGCATTTATACGGGGTGTTCATTAGAAAAGTCCTCTAGAAGGCTATGAAATTTTGATAGAAAAAGATGACATAATTAAAGTAAATAGACTTTTCTTACTTCATCGTTTTAACATTTCACAGCCAATTTGATGGCTTTTTAAAATAAACACAGCCTGCATAAAACATTTGTACCAGTAGTACTCAAAAACAGTGTTACCAACGCCGTCAAAATAAATGTACATAACTTATGTTGAAATGGTTCAAAAATTACAAAACAAAAAAGTACAAATATTTCCGAACTCTGAACCATAAATAGAAAGAAAGAGAGCATTAGATAAAACTCTAAAAAAGAGTGTAACTCAGCGATGCATCATTTTTCTGTAAAACATTTTTAAAAGTATTACTACATTACATATAATCTCTTTCATTTAATTTGACATCTCATTACTTTTGAAATCTTCATTTTTTATACCCATCTCCTTTCAGCACATGTTGAGAAGAGACGATGAAATAAGTGAATAGCTTACACGTTACAGAAACAACTGTAATTCTAATATTAACAGTATAAGAATCAATTAAAGAAAATTATAGTTTTGCTATAAAGAGGCTTCGTTAGGGGGTATTTCTCGATATACGCTAGGTTGACAAATTAGTAATATTTTGGACTTGAGAATCCTCTGTTTAAGTTAGCAGTTCAGTAATTTTCACATTGTATGTGAAAATCACATTGCACACAAAAAAGGCTCCAATAGAAAAAAGGCATAAAGGCATAAAAAAAAACAATCCACTTTATTGACATTAAGCAGGCATTGTTATACAGTTTTATCATATTATTATCTTCTCAACATGTGCTGAAAGGAAATATAAAAAAAGAAGATTTTAAAGGTGAATGAATTTTCTTCATACTTTGTACTGAAACATGCACTGAAACATGCACATTTGAGTATATGAGACCACCCAAGTATATTTGACCAAAAATCTAGTACAATCAAACTATCTTGTCCGGTATAAAATAAGGAGACAGTGGTTATGATAATAGATGCGGGGTATGACATTTATTAGACAGTTTTCAAATATATTGTTCAGTTTCATTTATGATTCTATTGCAAGCACTATCTAGAGAGTGCACCGTTTTTCTAAAAAAAATCTGTTTAATGTTTTCTTTTTAGTAAATTGTTTTCTTTTCACATTGTACGTGGAATATACAAAGTATGCACCAAGCCATAAAGGCGCCAAATATAGTGAAAGAGATGAAACTACTCCAGATCGACATACTAAAATGCAGCGAAACAAGATGGCCAGACTCCGGCCACTGCATAATAGACAAGCATCACATATATTTCTCTGAAGACAATACCACCAGGAACAAAAATGGAGTAGCAATAATTCTTAATAACCAAACCAGTATGACCGTAACGGGATTCATCCCTATTTCGAATAGAGTCGCGTGAATCAAGATCAAGGGTAAGCCATTTGACTTTAACATCATACAGTCCTATGCACCGTCATCCGAAAGCAACAAACAAGAAATAGTGGAGTTCTATGAACAGCTTAGAACTGCTCTTAAACACACAAAGAAGGAAGAAATTAACATAATTCTGGACGACTTGAACGCTAAGATCGGACAGAGAAAGGTTGACGATGTGGTTGGTAGTTTTGGACTGGGACCACAACCTGTTATTAGCTCACACTAAACTTCGACTAAAGAAAATAGTCAAAAAGAAACCTTCAAAAACTGCTGACTGATTTTGTGATGATAAACAGAGGATATCGCAACGCGGTTGTCTCTTGTAAGACGTACACAGGTGCAGACATATTATCAGATCACAACCTGTGATTAGCTTGCACTAAACGTCGACTAAAGAAAATAGTCAAAAAGAAACCTTCAAAAACTGCAAACAAGTATTCCAGCAAACAAGGAAGAGGCTAAACAGAGAACTCAAAAATATATCTGAAAACAGCAACCACGAAACCGAGATAGAAGACCTATGGAATAAAATAAAAGTATCTATAACCTCCGTCACAGAAGAAGAACAAGGACCAGACAGGATGGTAAAAAGACAACAATGGATGACAGATTCAATCTTGGACCTTATGGAAGAAACACAGAAACAGGGATAGTGTAAAATACAAGGAAAGTCCTACGAGCAATTAAAGAGGCTAAAGAACTGTGGCCAAAGAAAAAATGTGTTGAAATCGAAATATTGCAAGAAAAACACGAAAACTTTAACTTTCATAAAAAAAATAAACGAAGCAACAGGAAGATATCAAGGACGGGGTCCAGGGATAATCTTGGACTTGAAAGATAACATCGCAAGAATGGGGGCAGTACATGGAAGAGGTTTTCGGAAACGAAAACTGCGATTGTGTGCCCGCAGTGGTGGGCGAGGAAGGGCCTATCATCACACAGGAGGAAGTGGAATCAGCTATCAAACGACTAAAAAACAACAAAGCTCCTAGGCCAGACCAGATTCATGGAGAAATCCTCAAAGTACTGGACTCAGAACAGATAAAACTGCTGACCAACCTCTTCAACAAAGTTTACGCAGGCGGTTAATTGCCAAAGGACTAGCTGCTGTCGACATTCATCCCGGTTCCCAAAAAGGCGAATGCAACTAAATGCTCCGACCACAGAATACTCAGCTTGATGAGTCACATCCTAAAAGCTTTCTCCTTAATATCATACAGACACGCATATATAGAAGACTCGACGAGATAATAAGTGACACACAGTTTAGCTTCAAGAAGAGACTTGGCACCCGGGAGGCCTTATTCTCAATACAGGTCCTGACTTAACAAGCACAGACGTTAATGACGCACAGACGTCTTTGCATGCTTTATTGACTTTGAAAAAGTCTTTGATAAAGTCCAACATGATAAACTTATCTCAATCATACGTGAGTCCGGAATTGATGACAGAGACACAAATATAATATCAAAGCTATACTTACAACAAAAAGCCATTGTTCGAGTGAAAAACGAAACATCAGAAGAGTTTAGCTTAAGGAGAGGAGCACGCCAAGGTTGTGTACTGTCACCTCTTCTATTTAACGTGTGCTTAGAATGAAGTAATAAACGGAGAAATAATAAATAACCTAAGATACGCTGATGATACCGTCCTTATAGCAGCTACTGCTGAACGACTTCATAGACTTATGGATGGTGTAGAGACTGCATGCAACAGATGTGGTATGAAGATAAACTGTAAGAAGACACACACATTAATTATCAGTAAAACAATGTAGCTCGCACAATGACCGAGACAGATACATATCTGGGCTGCACCTTGAATAAGGACTGGGATCACTCTCGAGAAATAAAATGCCGAATCGAAAAAGCAAGAGGTACATTTAACAAGATGCGTAACATACTATGCAACCTATCTACTTTATATACTCTCAACCCGCCTATATAGAGCAGAAGCGTGGACCCTTACCGATGCCTCATGTAAGCGCATAGATAATACCACTTTCTCCAACTCATTCTACAGGGAAAAATAGAGGGCCGAAGGTCAGCAGGACGAAGACGAACATCGTGGCTGCGAAACTTACGAACATGGACTGGAATGACATCAGCACCTCTATTGAAAGCGGCAGTGAATAGAGTAATTTGGACCAATGTGATAGCTAACATGCACAGAGGTTAGGCACTTCAAGAAGAATAATTTTCACATTAATTACTATTGAAATTTAATATACAAATTACAAATGAAAATAAAATAATAAGAACAGAAGTATTGAGGCTGTGATTTCTATTCACAGCCTCAATAAAATGAAGTAACAGGCAGTTTCAATACAATGTTATTGATTGATGAGACCAATACTTTTTTTACACATCAATTCACGTAACTTAAAAGGTGGTAAAGTTGTATGAAATTCAACTACTTTACCATCCTGTATAATCGAAACGCCTAGAAATAGATATACGAAGTTATATATTTCATTAGTTATTTATTAGACTGTATGCAAATATATGGGTGTTTCTATTAAAAAAAAAAACTAGATGGCGTCGTATCTGTCAAACCGGGCAGCCAATAACGTCGCTAGCCCAGGATCCGAAGTTAGCCGGGATTGGAGATTTAACAGAAAAGCTGCTAATCGAGTGAGCGATTTAAAATGATGTCCCTGTACAAAATTTCATCATGCTGGTTAAAAACTGAAGCAGCTATAAAATAAAACCTGCAAAAAAGCTGAAAATATATTACCCTGTGTCCTAGTCTAGTAACAAAGCTTTTTTGGATACAGGCTTTCTACAACTTTCTGCTTAAAATGCGTTTCCCTATGTATGGTTTACATATGACCGTTTAATCCTGACACTGTATAAGTATTGATCGACGAAGACGTGAGAGTAGAACATCTGGTACAATGTTGTGAAGTAATGTTGTAACATTCATTGATTACATGATATTCTATCTTCAACTAACTGTATTCCTCCAAAGATAAATGATTCATGTCGATATTAAAATAATTTGTCTCGAATGCCTTGCTGCTCTACCAACGCGGAATAAGTATGTCACAGCTTAGCTGAGGATGGTATAAGTATGTCACAGCTTAGCATATCTTATTCTGTTCTTCTGTTTGCGAATGTTATCAAAAATGGCACACTCTGTATAGAAGTTTAGTTGCCAAAAATTAGCGCTCATGTGTTTGATTCCTCGTTGGAAGAGCAGCTGATGGGGTTCACCTAGAATAAGCTAATTCTCATTCTTTCTCTAGGCCTTCGATGATAAGTAAAATCCACTTCTACCAAACGTTCCTGCATATGATCCAGATGATTCTCAGCTACTTCCTGATGCTGATCTTCATGACGTACAACGTGTGGCTTTGCCTAGCGGTAGTTTTAGGGGCGGGGGTCGGGTATTTCCTCTTCGGCTGGAAGAAATCGGTCATCGTCGACGTCACGGAACACTGTCACTGACGTAGGCTAATTACGACTAAGTTCCAAAATACGATAGATAGGCGCAACACACGGTATTAAAAATGACGTAATTTTATCATATAATATATAATTAAGCGTTATGTGAATGGTTGCGTGGTGATGAGGACCAGGCGGGCAATAGAAGGGCTCTTAATGTTAAAATTTGGTCGTTGCCTTATATACAGCAGGGCAAGAGAAAAAGCCTTCCTTCAGATGAATCTTCAGTTTTATGATCGAATATTCAAATCGAATAGTGGGTCTTGGACGAAAACTCTCACTTACTATTACATTTTTCTTAAGAATACCATGAATGTGTTTACATATTACTCTATGATTAAAGGAAGAGGACGAATCTTGCTGCACATATATGCATCACTTGCTTTTGTCAAAGGCTCTAGTATGTGGTAACATTTCGTCCGTTAACAGCGTGACTCTAAACTTCAGAAATCTTGACTGTCTCGAAGCAAAGCTCATCAAGTGTACTTTATAATAAATAAAAACAGAAACTGCATCCTAGTTGGAATAATTTGGTTATGAATTGACGTCTTTATCCGACAATTTACCATCAAAAAGTACCACAAACTTTCAAATATGTATACAAGTGAAAGAACTCAAACCATCTACTAGCGATGACAGTCTTAGCGATTACATGACCGATGATGTAAAACTAATGCATTTGGACTCGAACTGACGGACGGCACTTTTTATAGAATACTTCTTTTATCTGCCAGCTTTAGTTAATATAGAAATTCCACGGAAGACAAATTCGCATAGGATTTCCATAAAAAAAACTACACATAGATGGGTGTTCTCATTTATTAATATAGAAGCTGGATTTAATTGACTAGAAACTATCCTATAACATTGGCAATTTTTGTATTTTTGTTTATAACAGAACTGTTGTCAGCCTAAAGATTTTCTTCTGAAATTACTTTAATGACTCTTATGTATACAAGTTTGCTTTATGTTAGTACTAGGATAAGATGGTATTGTTTTTAAATTCTATAGTAAACATTATACATTTTAATGGGAATACTATTTCCTGCAGCCTAATCGAGAGATTTGTATTGAAATTCTGGCTACTATCGTATACCATTCCTGCTTTGGGGGGACAAACGGACACAGCGCGGAGTGAGGTTGTTTTCAGCCATAAACTCCCCTCTCCTGCCTCTGCGGTCTTGGCATTTTTAAGGTCCAATTTATTTATAAATATTAAGTTGTAACGTGTTATGTTTATTGTTTTTTATCAGTTATTAAACTATGAAAATATATTAACAAACGTGTAATCATATGCTCCAGTGCTACCGCCTATAAATAGAACAAATTTTACTGTTTTAGTTTCGGTGAAAGCACCATTTTCGTTAACATTATCCCAAAATTGATGACCCGATGTACCTTGATAAGGGAAAGTTTGCAAGAGGACAATGTCGCTAGAAAATTAGCGACTTGGAAATTTTAATTTTAGCGATGTAATTCAACTGCGAGTGGAAGTGGAAGTAATAAGGGGGGTAAGTGCCATATAATTTATATTTCGAGTTAATTACTACTCTCTGTCTTGTTAATCTACGTCGTCAGAGTAACTACGGAAATTTCTCAACAAGATTTGAAGCATACTAATGGATTTTCTTCCTTGACTAAATAATTCTACAGTAGAATCCTACAAACATGGCGGTTTAATAAACTTTGACAGGTCCTGAGAGCTCGCTTGCCAAGGTTTCCGAATGCGTAACCAATAGAAATTCACTTGTGTCCTCCTCAAAGGATAATAAATGAGTTGCAGGCCAACATTTATTAAACTTTCTTAGACCCACAGGATCCTGGTTATTTTAGCAGAAATAAAATTTTCGTGGAGACGAAAAAAATTGGCCAATGGCTTGCATCATTATTTAAACCATTTGTCATATTTTCTTCTCTTTAAACTGAGAATTGAAAAACTTAAAATAGCAGCTTAAAAATTATGGAAAAAAGTTGAAAGGTAGAAACAGAAAGCGTAAAAGTTTCGATAAAATTATCCTTTTGGTAAGTTGCCAGAAGATTAATCTGTTGGACCTTGTGATCTATTTAGTGTATCTCTCTTTATAGTTTTTCTATCTTTTATTGATATTTCTCAGCCTTTTGTATGGTCTTTGGAATTTTTTTTCATGTAAGTCTACGTGAGAGCAGCCACGGAACTTTATCAATAACATTCGGAGCATCTTAATGGATTTTCCTCATTAGTCGTGCAATCTATAGAACAAGCCTAGAAGCACGGTAGTTTAATAAACCTTGACACGGCTTGACAGCGCGATTACCAGGACGCCTATTCTATAGGAAAGAGTGAAAGTGAAAGTGAGAATTTTGACAAACTTGATTGGTCAAAAAATTCTGTTGACAAATTCCATTGGCCAGCAATTTTCACTTTCACTCTTTCCTATAGAATATAAGCGTCCAGGGAGACCGTCATGTAACCAGTAGGACTTCACTTCCCTCCGCAAAGGCTAATAATTAGTTGAAGGCTTTCCAATGTCTCCCTAGAGTTAAAGCCAGCCGTCACTCGGATTATTGTTAATTGACAATTAGTGTTAGAGTATGACTGAAAAAATTCTGTCCTGTAGGTCGGTGGATTTGGAAATATTTCACTAGCGCATTAAATCATAAGGTATGGATCAAACCTTATCGTGTATACAATGCAATAATTGGAAAAAAATATCTTTATTTAGTGCTTATCTCTAAACCATTCACTTATTATTCACATCAAGTAAGCGTTAGAAATCTGACTTGACATTTTTATCGTATATTTTCAACAAGTAATGAAAAGGGATAGGTATAATAAATAAGATTTCAAAAACAACTAGATGGCAAAAATAAGTGAATGAATAATGAGTCCCAAAGTACGTAAAATTTTCAAGAAGTGCAAGATGCAAATTTAGGTACTTTCCTATAACGCTTGTACCTATTTTAAGCTCTTTCCGATAATTGAAAAATTTATATTTTAAGAAAACTGGCGCAAAGTGATGATCAAAGCGATGTAATGCATAGACATAAATATAAAGGCAGTTACCCCTCTATAGATCCATCTAAAATTGATGAACTCTGGCACTTACCCTCATTATTACAGTCCACGTCATGACCTGTACAAAATGATGAGCAAGATAACGTCCGTTTTTTCATTAAATAATGTTTTGTTTCTTTTTTTTTTCTCTACGGTTTATCTGAAAGCACACACCCGATTTTACTGATTAAATAATAATTGCTCGATTTATGTATATTTGAAGAGTACTGTTCTATCCAGAGCGGTGGAATTAAAAACGCATATAAAAGTCGATAAGTTCAGCTGATGGCTCTGATGATGGGGTAACCTCAAGTGATGGAATAAACGTGGTAAAGGAAATGTCCAATTTATGGATCAGAAAAAAAGTCGATTGATCGCGGATATTTTCAGTTTGACACCAAACTTGGAACGAATGGTGCTAGTAACACACATGGTACCTAGTGTAAAAAGCTATTAATTGGATTCTAAATGACTCTACTGGTGGAAAATTTGATAAAGAACACTTGACTCGAAAATTATCACATCATTTCATGGAAATTAGTCTTTCCTCGCTAACAAACGCAAAGCGCACAGCGCTATGTTTTTATAGCTTTAGCGGAGGTAAAGCTATAAAAATCTATCCTCTTCAAAATTGAGGTTTTTATTTGTTCAAAACCCACTACCTTGAAGGGTTTCTTATTTACTCTAAAATGAAAAAGTAGCTATTTTAGCTGTATATAGGAAAGCTATAAAAACGAAGCCTTAAATGAGAGAAAGTGGGTTTAGGACAAATAAAAACCTTCTTTTAAAAGAGAAAGCTATAGGAGCAGGGGCATCGAAAATGGCTTAATTTTCTATTGGCAACCTATAGTTACCTTAAAGAATATGAAGTATCATTAGATTTTATTTATTACTACATTATTCAAATAAAATCAAATATTGCTTTATAGACCTAGAAAACACTGTTCTGTTGGCAAAGCTTTTAGAAGTACAATAATACTGTTGCGAACTCAGGGTTCGATAATTCCAGTGTAACGATTTAACACGAAAACACTATTTATTTATTCCACAAATATACACAGGTACAATTCGTATACTAAATAACTCACTACTTAACACTTTATAGCCTTCTATTATCGCTTCGTACTTTAGCTTACTTATAGCTCGCTTAAAATAAGACTACTACTTAACTGCCGCTCTATGCACCTTTTATATACAATCCTAAAATTACAGAAAAACCTAGAAAGTTCTTTATAAGAATTCTTGAATAATCTCACATAAAAAAAAAACGGTTGTAAACAACTGCCTTCTAGATTAAACCAGCGGAGCAATAAATCACTCGTGTCAGCCATGACGCAGCGCGGATAGGTCGCGAAGCTCCACCAACCAACACGCTCCCATGCGTTGCCCCGCCTCCCATGCAGCGTTGCTGCGAATCGTAACATTGCCCTCCTCCTAAGGCTGTTCGTCCCGAACAGATAGAGTTCCATGGTATCGTGCTAATCGATCCAAATGAACGACCTTCATCTTTGACCTAGGGGTCCGCTGGATCCTATACACCACATCATTAATCTTCTTTATAATTGTATAAGGTCCTTCCCAATTTTGGCTAAGTTTGGGCGACTTCCCCACCTTTCGCCTCGGATTGTATAGCCACACCAAATCACCATCCTGGAAGCCGCGGGAGTTAGCTAGTAAGTCATATCTTGCTTTGGCTCGATCACTGGATATCCGCAGTTTATTCCTGACTTGTTCATGAACATTGTCTAGCCTCTCCTTGAGCTCCTCCACAAAGTTCTCAGAGTTGAGCGAGTCTTTTTCTGGTGTTCCATACATCAAATCTGCAGGAAGCCTCATTTCCCTTCCGAACATCACTTTCGCCGGAGTATAACCAGTGGCTTCATGCGTAGAGCCTCGATATGCCATCAACATGAGAGGTAGATGTTGGTCCCAATCACGCTGATGAGCTGCCACCATTTTAGACAGGTAATGTTCCATGGTCCGATTAAATCTCTCTACCATCCCATCCGACTGTGGATGCAAAGGAGTTGTCCTGGTCTTGCGAATTCCGAGAAGTTCCATGACCTTCTGGAAAACAGCCGATTCAAAATTTCGGCCCTGATCAGAATGAAGTTCGAGAGGGACTCCAAATCTGCAGAACATTTCATTTACTAGCACCGTTGCCACAGTCGTTGCTTCTTGATTAGGCAGGGCGTATGCTTCAGGCCATTTAGTGAAGTAATCCATGGCGACCAAGATGTATTTATTGCCCGACTCATTCTGAGGAAACGGTCCCGCGACATCAATTGCTACCCTCTCGAATGGAGCACCTACAGTGTACTGCACCATTCGGCCGCGTGATCTTGTTCGAGGTCCTTTTGTGGCACAACAAACTTCGCACTTGCGGCACCAAGATTCGACGTCTTCATGATAATTCACCCAGTAGAACCGCTCTTTAATTTTGGCCAAGGTTTTATTGCCCCAAAATGACCTCCACTGGTTCCGTCGTGCATTTCCTGTAGTACGTCCGATTTTCTGCTACCAGGAACAACCAACTGACTGACTACGGTCTTGCCATCCGGACTCTCCCACGCTCTCTTCAGTAATCCATTTTCTATTTTAAGAGAGTGCCACTGGGCCCATAGCGCCTTCAGGTTTGGACTTTTACCAGCAATTTCTTGCCATTCTGGTCTCTTGTCGTCAGTCTTTGCAGAGAGGATGGGTCCAATATCTGAATCATTCATTTGTTCTTCTCGAAGGGTCTGTGTGGTCCAGCCATCGTTTATTTCCACCGACGTCCTCCGTACAGAAGGAAGTCCCTCACGCTGCTCAGTTCTTTGACAATGCCGACAATCACAAATCTTTACACGGCCGTCTAGACAATGCATCGGCATTTCCGTGAGACCTTCCTGGTCGATGTTCAGTTTGGGTCTTCTGTCCTTTAATGCGTCCGGTCTCTGTAACACTTTTGCCACTCAAATTATTGGCTTGACTTGATTGATTGCTTGACTGATCCTGGGGGTCTTAACGGGCTCGGTCAATTGCCCTTTTACTTTGACAGGAATTGGTTTTTCCTGGACTCTAGGGCAGTCTTGGTTGCCGCTCGGTCTTCTAAACAACGGCGACGGACTTCTTGACCTGTTACGGCAGTTACTCTTGACGTGACCCAGTTTACCGCAGTTAAAACATTTTATGCCCCGATTGCCTGTTGATCGAGGAGGTCTTCCCAACAAGGCTTGGATATTGACTGCCAGATGCTTCAACGCTTTATGTAAACTGGCCATGGATTCAGCCATAGACGTATTCTTCTTGTCACCGCAAGTTGCCACTCTTACACTTGCAGAAGAACTAGATGACACTCGTGACGCCTCGAATTCCAGGGCCCGAACTAGTGCCTCGCTGATATTCCTGGGCCTTACTAGGCGTAAGTGATATCTCATGTCACTATCTCGAAGTCCCTCAATGAACCTTTCGGCGGCAAATTGCGTTTGAAAACATTCAGGGGCTGATGGGTATGCCAGGTGAATTAGTCTGTCTATGTCCGCCTCAAATTCTTGTAAGGATTCACCTGACTTCTGCTGTCTCATCCTCAGCTGGGCTTGGAACACGGTTTCTTTGTGCTCGTTTCCAAATCGTAGTTGCAGAGAGTGTACTAAAACTGCATAATTACTTTGATCAGCTGCCGACAGAGATTGGAGTAGTTCAGCCGCTTTTCCACGAAGTGCTACCACTAATTATGTAGCTTTCTGGGGCTCGGACCAGCCATTAGCTTTTGCAGCTGCCTCAAATTGTGTTTTATAAATTTCCCACGCCGTAGTACCGTCATAATCGGGAGGCTTAATTTTAGCGTTGGCTGTGCTAAAACTCTCTGTAGACACGGTGTCGTCCTTAAGTTGTTCCCGGAATTTCTTTTCTAGCTCGAGAACCCTCTGGTTGACAGCTTCGAGTCCTTCGTTAACGGATTCATTAACGGATTGCATTATTCTTTCTTCCAACTGTTGCTCCCTGACTGCGAGATGGCTCATTAATTCTTCTTTGAATTGTTGATGACGTCGCTCTTGCACTTGATCACGTTTTTCCTGCTCTTCTTTTTGTTCTTTATAACGTTTTTCCTGCTCTTCTTTTTGTTCTTTATAACGGCGCTCCTGAATTTGATCATGTTTTTCCAGCTCTTCCTTCTGCTCTAGATAACGGCGCTCCTGAATTTGATCACGTTTTTCCAGCTCTTTCTTCTGTTCTAGATAACGTCGCTCCTGAACTTGATCACGTGTTTCCTGCTCTTCTTTTTGTTCTACAAAACGTCTTTCTTGCTCTTCCTTCTGTTGTTGCATAAAGGACAGCAGGGCGGCAAGTTGATCCTCCATCGCTTGATGCTGGCTTCTGGTCACTGGCCTAAACACGTAATGTCCGGCAATGAAGCACTCACTTACAGTTCAGTAATATTAGTCCTCAAATTCCCACTGGAATCGCACTTCTGACACCAATTGTTGCGAACTCAGGGTTCGATAATTCCAGTGTAACAATTTAACACGAAAACACTATTTATTTATTCCACAAATATACACAGGTACAATTCGTATACTAAATAACTCACTACTTAACACTTTATAGCCTTCTATTATCGCTTCGTACTTTAGCTTACTTATAGCTCGCTTAAAATAAGACTACTACTTAACTGCCGCTCTATGCGCCTTTTATATACAATCCTAAAATTACAGAAAAACCTAGAAAGTTCTTTATAAGAATTCTTTAATAATCTCACATAAAAAAAAACTGTTGTAAACAACTGCCTTCTAGATTAAACCAGCGGAGCAATAAATCACTCGTGTCAGCCATGACGCAGCGCGGATAGGTCGCGAAGCTCCACCAACCAACACGCTCCCATGCGTTGCCCCGCCTCCCATGCAGCGTTGCTGCGAATCGTAACAATACAAACTGAACACAAACGTAATTCTATAGATACTAGAATTAAACAAACATTGAAGTCAATAGACGAAACAACAATAATAATCAACATTAGGACTATAGCTCCTTCCAAAGGCACTGCAAAATGTAATCTCTAAGTAAAAAAAAGAAAACATCTAATAAAGTTAAAATACATAAATAGTCAGAATTTATCGTGTAGTTACTCAGACCTTCCATAGTAAGCCTTCCCGCGCAATAGCCTTCCAAACTCTCTTCTAAATTCTCTGATTCCCTCCAAGCATATAATTTGCTGAGGGAGGTGATTGAATAACTTTTTGCCCCGGTAAATGATGGAGCTCCATACAAGGGCAGATCTAGGAATGGGCAAATAGAGCGCATTAGTGTCTCGCATAGGGTAATTATGTCGCTCTTCCCGCTGGTGTTAATATTTTTTAAAAATTAAAGTTACTGTTTCCGGAATGCAAAGAGACAGCAATGTCAATATTCCATGCTCCAAAAATAATGGCTTACATGAGTCACAAACCCTGGCCGTGAACATACACCTAATAGCTCTCTTCTGCAAAATGAAAATGCTCTGGAACAGATAATGGGAGCACGAGCCCCGAAAACTGATACCGTAGCGGAGATGACTCTCAATGAGGGAAAAATGTGATGATTTAATTGAATGTCATCTAGTTCATTTGAAGCTGTTTTATGATTTGAAGTCACTCTAAGAGCATAACAATTTGAAGCCAGCTTATTCTTGATGTTTTTTATGTTGAGCGTCAAATTTAAGACGACTGTCAAGGTACAAACCCGAAAATTTATTTTCAACCCGCGCATATGCAATAAGCGGTTGTCAATGGCAATCTCACCGAGTTGACAACCAAAAGACATTACATTAGTTATCTCGGGTGTCAGCTAAATGAGAAATGGGACGGCATGCAGGAGATTCGTGCCAGAATAGAACAGGCCCGTGCTTCGTTCTTGAGGATGCGTAATGTACTTTGCAGCAGAAATTTAAGCTTGCCTCTGCGCATCCGAATACTGCGCTGTTACGTGTTCAACGTTTTATGGAATGTAAGCTTGGACCTTGACAGATGAGATGTGCAAAAAATTGGAAGCCGTTGAAATGTGGACGTACAAAAGGCTATTGAGAATCTCCTGAGTAGAAAGAGTGCTTAACCCCGAGGTACTTCAACGCCTCGACAAGCAACTGGAAGTTTTGTTCACACTGAAAAAGCGCAAAGTGGAGTATTTCGGTCACATCTTAAGGAATGACAAATATCGACTTTTAAAGCTTATTATAGAAGGCAAGATTGAAGGTCGAATAGGTCCGGGTAGAAGAAGGATATCCTGGCTAAAAAAACTTAAGACATTGGTATGGAGTGAGCACTATCACTTTGTTCCGCCGAGCTGTAGACAAGGTTCAGATAGCGCTGATGATTGCCAACGTTCGAAGAGGACAGGGCACCTAAAGAAGAAGAAGACATGTTCATATCTAATTTTTGTCAAAACACCTTCATGTTATTGATTGAACTAATTATGATAGTTGTATGTGCCTGTCACAGACTCCATTGATGGAGTATTCCAAACTGATGATTTAATTCAAGATATCTTCATGGACTGCTTGCGGATACGCTAGTCTAACTAGCCTCTCATATCTGCTACAAACTTAAAATGAGGTCTGCGGTTGCCCTTGCGAGATGGCTGCATCCAGCAGTATGCGCACGGGGCAGTATTTGCAACGTTGCCACATATAAAATGCAAAATTCTTTGAATCAAATATTTCTGCGGCTCATAGGGTATATTCGTAATAATCGTATATAAATAATAAAGCTTCGTTAATTTATCAATTGTTTTAATTGATAAGTGATGTAAGAAAAAAAAATAGCCATTACATTAATTTATATACTTTTATGTGATTTTGTCAATTCTCGAGAATTGATGTAGATATCTACTGAACCAGGTGTAACTTTGCTCCTCCAACAAGCAAAACAAGTTATGTAGTTATGGATTGGTCGTTGTCTTAAGGCCCAACCCATTCCTAACGTCCATGTAAGGGAATTATTTGCTGCAAATGAAGTACCTACCTAAGTGATACCACACTTTAAGGAATATGTTATATTCCTTAAACTGTGGTAATACTCTACGCATGAATCTATGCTTCATCATTATAGACATTTTAGGATACCTATATAATCAATATTGCATTTTCATGTTTCCTTTCATGTGGTTAAAATCATCAGTTAGAAGTTCTAAATGCGTTTCTTCGGCCATAGAATTAATAATAGAATAAAATGAATAGAGGATAAATCGTTATAATTATTCTTTATCTACTTTGGTTTTTGTTATGCCCTTTGCGCGTGGTTGATTAAAGATAGAAATATCACATCGGCAACCTTGCACTGGAGGCGGTCCTTAAATTTACTATGATAGTAAAGATACGATGTTGACGAAATTTTAAGGTTAGTTTGTTTTTGTTATTATTTTTGCCAGATTTTGTACCATATTGTGTCTATTCTTTTATGAATATTGGAACAAAAAAGTAGAATTCTTTTCAACCAAATAAGAAAATAGACGCAGGTTTCCAGCTAGTATAGTGCCATGTCTATTTAGTTTAATTCTCGATCAGTCTTGCTTGCCATTCTTCATCAGTCCTGATGATTTTGTTCATGCACACTTTACTTAGCTTACCCCTATTTGCACTAAACAAATTTAGGTAAACCTAAAGTTAAGGATCCCTAAGCCATAGCTATTAGCATGAGGAAGCATGGTAGTAAGGAAAGCCTTAACTAGGTGTACTTGAAAATTGAGTGGTGCAAGTGGCGGTTAGTTTCATCATATATAAGTGAATTAAGTTAAGAGGCACTAGAATAGGTATACCTACATATATTTGCTGATCTTGGACAATAAGATTTTAGTTACTCAAAAATGCAACACTTACGCATATTGGAGAATAACCCTACCGATAAATATACACTCAGCAACTGGTAAGACTTTAAATTGTTGAGAGCCCAATCTTTGCGCAAGAACCCTTACAATTCATCATCATTCTTATGTATGTCTATCACTGCTGTGTGTAAAAGCCCTTTTTGGAAAACACAATTGAAATCACTGGATGAAGCTGGTTTACTATCACCTTCAGCTTCAGCAGTGTTTGCTGATGAACACAGCAGATTTTCTTTGAATTAACTTGACTCTGCCCTAGGAGTGAATTTAGAGTCAGCTGTGTTTTCTCGATAAGTTCAATACTCGGGGCAGAGTGACTTAAGTATAAAACTGGGCCCTAGGAGAAACTGCATGGACCATTTTAGAGTCAGTTGTAGAACTGTGGTTCAACTGAACTTGAGTGGTACCTGACCAAGGCAATTATTTTATAGAAATGGGTGGAATCGAAACTGAGAAGTTTTGAGCCTTTAGGGTTGCTTAAAAATGGGTGAGAATCAATTTTGCTTAGTCCCTACCTACAAGGAAAAAGAAGGAATAAATCGCCATAATCATGTGCAAACACCTAAAAGTCAAACTGTAAACTATTAAATCAATAACAAAATTCACATCCTCATGTATTCAAGTATATAGACTTTTATTCTTTTCTCGTTTCTGCCACTACTTTATTATGTACTTATGTTGATTGCTAAGCTAAGATAAGTGTGAAAATGCAATAAACAATCCTCTATTTATTCTTAATAAATTTTATATACATAACATAATTGTAAATATATTATTTATCTTGTAAGGTAGGTAGACACATAACTATTACTTAGTAACAATTTAAATATAAGATTTGTTGAAAAATGTAACAAATTTTTTCATGGAGAAACAGATTGTATCACTAACACATAAATAGCCAGTCACATATTACTAATAAGCATATTATACTTAACTAGTTGAATAACATCTATGTTAAAACAAAACATGAATTATTATTATCTAAACATGTGACACTATAGCAAAAGGTATGTATTTCTTGCAATGATAAAAATGATTCAAATTCAAAAACCCATGTGTAGGTAAAAATATGTGCCTAAAATAGGCTCTACGCAATTCAGAGGCCATCGGAAAAATGTATTCCCCACAACTAGTTCTCAAGATATCTGACTGTCTCAAGTTAAAAAGTCCATTCTGTATACAATACCTTTCTTTAATGTAATATAGTTAACTTTATTTAAAAATGTATTTAATAAATATCAATTTTGAGGTTCTTTATACTTACCTTTTTTTAATAGACCGTTTTACATTTGCATATTGAAGAACTGTGTGGGATCCTATCTTAGTCCTCCCCTTGTCTTCTTGTAGACAAAAAAACCTTTGCAACTATTGGTGATATTGATTTTAACTAACAAAAGCTTGCAAAATATGTTTGTCCCTTCTAACCTTTTATGCAGAAACTGAACAGGAACGTAGGTAGTAAAAAAAGTTCTTCTCACTATCGCGTTTAGTTCCTCGTCTTTCAGCTCTTCCAGGCCCTGTTATAAATCTTTTGATTCGGATAGTCCACTTTAGCCCAAGCCCAACATTTCTTTTCATTTCATAATAGGTATGTTTGATGATTTTTATTTCTCTGTCACCATGCACATCATAGAACTATTAACTATTTGACTTATTATAACTTTTTGAAATACATATTCAATAATATCCACTTTAAAAAAATGCTTTTTAATAAATAATTATCTAAAAGCAGAAGTATTTTAAAATAACTATCAATGGAATAAAATAAATTGGATGAGCGATTGAGCGATCAGCTGATATTGTTTACATCCTGTCCCCTGTCCTGATTGGCCAGTAGTTATGAATGAACACTACGTCGATTTTATGAATGAAGTATGCCCGATGCGCATACTGCCATGTGTGGTACTCCCGCCCTTGCACCCTATATTTAGTTAGATATGTGTTAGTTAGATAAGTTGAAGGTTATTTAATAAATAAGAAGTCTTGGCTATTATAAGGAAATATATTAAAGCTATATAGTAAGTGTTGCAATCATAGATTTATCAATTTAAAGAGTTACACTCTGATTCCATTAAATGTAATAATTAAAATAAAAAATAAATAATTTATTTAGGTATCATACGTAATTTGATTGTATTTTTTTAGTTTGGAATCGAATAGGCAGGTCTTCATTTGCAATATTTATGTCGCAGAATTGAAACGTAATTTTTTTTTATGTGTGTTGTAAATTGCAAAAAACTCCAGGTTTTATTTCTCAACAGAACTTAAACTTCTTTAAAACGAAGCAAATTGTATAAAAATGTCGCATTAAAAGTCATATTTAAAAAAATAAATAAAATGTCTGAAAATGTTTTATAATCTATAATTTTACATTTTTCCTGAATGCCACGTTTAAAAAAATAAACAAAATGGTTAAAAATGTTCTATACTCTCACAGAAAACCGAACATAATTATTTTTTTTTCAAAAAGCAACTAATTTTTGTATTTTTTTTTTTAATTTCTAGGTGTACATTTTTTCTGGTTGAAGCAGGTTATAAATATCATAAAAGAAATAATTTATTTAGGATCCTACTTAATAACAAAAAAACCGTATACTAAGTAGGTACATAGAGGTATTGTACAGATTTAGGCACCAACTAGATGCCAAGGTGACCATACGTCGCAGAATAGGTTCGGTACAAATCTGATCAAAATAAAGATATAAATAAACTAGGTAAATTCTTTGATAATGCTGCCTTATGACCTCGTTGGTGCCGTTTTAATTGGCTCAGCCCCAAAAGCAAAAAAAAATATCCAATTTCCTTAAAAGGAAAGAGGTGGGTTACAAGACGTAGATTTTTCTACTTTGGAAACATTTTGGGCATGCTGGCATCTCAAAAACTGTCGAGTACATAACAATGATTTATATCAGAACTTAAAAAGAGCACATTTTTGTGTAGCTCTAACGCTTCAATATAGACCAAACATAAAACTAAAATAATAATACTATTACAGAGAAAAAAAACTATTAAACATACATATTTTTATCATTTGGTTACAATCAGTTTTGGGCAATTGGTTTGTCCAGTAATAAAAGCATCTTTTACTGAGACCAATTACCCAAGAGTTTTATATCTTACAGGTCAATAATTAACTATGATTTTTCGCCTTACTAATAACTGTGCTAAGTTATACAAATATTACATTAATACCCTTTTTTTTTACTCATTTTACATGGTTTTTGAAAGTCACCAGGTAGGTACAAACATTTTAAAAAATTGAGGGTATAATGGATGAGAGTAAAATATGTTTCAAAAAGTAGGTATCATTTTCTTTATCAGACATGGACATACATACTTGTACAATCTAGATCGAAGGGACATAAATAGCTACATAAGCAAAGTTTCAGTTTAAAAGGAAGGATTTGCAGCCTTTTGTGATGGTGAGTTTGGTGATAGAGGTGAACATTGGACCACAGTATAATTATGTGAAATATGACATAAAACTACAGTTCTGCAAACAAAAACACACTAGAAGTTTTTTCTTATACAATTTACATGAAATATTTCATACCAGCATAACCACCAATCTTTTATCATAAATCACTAAAAATTCTGAAAAGCCATGGAGTTGTCTAATTAAAAATTTGGCTAAGAAGCTCACAGCCCAAAACAATATTTTCCAAGAAGGTGATGTACCTATATGAAAAATGTATGTAAAAAAATGTCCAGCTTGATCTTTTACTGCATTCAACCCCTAATCACTTAGGAAAAATGCACATTGAATTTGTCTGCAGATCTGCTTTACAATAAAGTGACTTATACCTATAATTACTATTAGTTACCTACTTATCATTTACACATTTGCACTATGAAGATACATTGAAATTCTAATATTACTACATGTCTACCAAAAAATAATATGAAATAGGTATTTAACACTCAATTTTTTTTTGTGGAGAAGTTATAAAATATACTGTATAATATATAAAAATAGATGGAAGTGAATATTTTAAATTGCTGAGTAATGTGATAATGTGACATGATAAAAGACATGTAACAACCTCCAAAAGTAATTTACTTAGAATAATTATTTGGAACTTGTAATAGATAGATAATATCTTTTATTTGAAGAAAATAATTACTAGAAACAATTATTGGTTTCAAACACATCAAAAGTTTTGATGCTTATGTGAATCATTTAATTAGAATATAGTGGACATGATATTCCAATAATTAGCTTTTGAAACCTCATTTGATTAAATTTAAAAACTAAATAACAGTAACTAAAACATTTTTTTCTTTACAGCAGTAAATCTCTCCATATAGGCATCATACCCTTCAATATCTGCCAAGTCTTTTAGTTCAAATAAATTACCTTCCAATGCCAAATTTGAAACTTTGCTATCAGCCAGCAACTTTGGACTAATAGCGCCTAAGGTTAAGCAATTTTCCTGCAATCTTAAAATTTTAAGCCTGGGACAATTGGCTATTTCTGAGGAGAGACTAGATATTTCATTTCTATTCAGGTTTAATTCTGTTACAAACAGAGTGGCAATTTCGTTTGGTATGATTGATATGGAATTGCCTGACAGATCCAACATGTCTAGGTGTTTTAAGCCGCAAAATACCACAGGAAATTGTTTCAGTTGATTATTACTTAAATTTACTTGTTTTAGATTGATTAGGTTCGAAAATGTCCTGGGTAATGAGGATAAATTGTTGTCACTCATATTAAAAGTTTCCAATTTTGTGAGGGCCCCGATAGAATCGGGCAACTTGTTTAGTTTGTTTTTGTTTAAGTTCAAATGTCGCAGTTGCATGAATTGACTAATTTCAGGTGGTAAAACTACAAACTTGTTATCCGAGAGATCCAGGGTCCTCAGACATCCTTCTAGGGGTTTGAAGCCTTGTGGAAACTGGTTGAGCTTACAGGACGAAAGCTTTAATACTCCAGTTTTCTGAGCAGTTTCAATGTGTTGCTTTAAACCAGAATTGCCCATTGTCTAGTCTAACACAAAGGGGGTGGTTTTCTTCGTATTAACTAATTTACTACGTACTACAAGCTGAAGATGCTTACCTTAAAAGTACTTAAAGGATGGGTAAGACTTTCATATTATTGGCTAGTTTGTTTTTTTATAAATAACCAGTATTGTTTTATTCATCAAAATAGGGCAAAACAGAAAAATAAACAAAAGGTGAGTGGGAGTGGTAGGCTGTCAAATATGACATGTTGATGTTGAGTAACTTTAATAATTTTTGTGCGTACTGTATTGACGGTTGCCTGACTACAAGGCATCTATTTCTTTTCTTCGTCGGTTTTATAAGTTCCAGATATTCCCATTTCGCTCAAGAGGTCTACGTGATTTTTAGAACGCCGGCATTCTAAATGTTGCGCAAAAATAACGATAACCGGTGCATTGCACAAACCACTCCCAATAATATAAAATTTTAAAGGTTATCGTTATAGTGCTTGAAAAAAGCATTAAAATATCTTTTATTATTAAATTATTAGCAGGTTGTGATTAATTTTTATTGACCAATTTATTCCAAAACAATGCCAGAACCTATTAAACAAGAGACAACTTTTGAAGATGCCATAAAGTAAGTAGGTTATTTTATAAACCCCAGCCAGCTTGGTCCCTTGAACACCCTGGTCTTAAAAAATTGAATAACCAGACAGAGAAGCCACTCTGACTGTGATTATAGTAGTTAATAGTATTTTTCACTTCCGACTCAGCTAGTGCCGGTAATGAAAGTCCATCTACAAATTTGTTGGTCAGTAGAAATTAGAAGTCTGAAAAGGCCGAATTCCAAAACTCACTGGTGACTCTACTGGTTAACCCTACCCTACAGTCACCTTGTTAATTCATTCAATTGCTAGATGACCATCACATGACCGGCCTCACCAGTAGACCTACCAGTGAGTTTTGAAATTTGGCCAAACCCAAATACACTTCCGTCTATGGTTATATCTTTTCTATAAACTGTTCCATAAAGTTTTTCCAAAGGCTATTATTTGAACGACCCCTATATAATTTTTGACCTATGTCAATGTTAATGGTTATGTTATAAAAACCGTAAAAGAAAGATTCCACCAAAAACGCGACATATTAGTTATCCATAAACTGATTTGCCAAAAATTACATTGACAAGATTTTTAACCAGTAAATTAATAGCAGGTGAACGTAAATGCCAATAACAACTTCCCTGCAAGTTGTTATGAGGGTTTAATGTAGTTTTACTTTAATATCTGCCATCAATTTGAATTTGAGTAAATCAAATTAATTTCCTCGACATTGCTCGCATTATATTCTCGCACTATACTAAAAAAGTTTTTATCAGCTTTAAATTCTCTCAAAATCACACAGTAGCTAGCACATTTAAGAGGAACGGTTTTAATTTCTCTGCCCAACTACCCCTTGGAAAGTTGGAAAGAAGCTTAGTGTTCTGAGGTAGAGCATTGTACCTACCATATCCGAAGTGCAGATAAACACTGTTCCTGGTCAAATTTTGACGGCAGTATGAATGCATTTTATGTGCACCTTGTTTCATAGCCTGAGTATGTCCCTCCCTTTTTGTAGATTTGTACAGTGAAGAAATGTTAACATTTTGTAAAAGAGCTCATATACAGTGAGTAGATAACCGCAAAGATACTGTTAATAGAAAGATTATATGGTTCCAGGAATAAGAGCCATTTATGTAAGACCTTTTAGTGGTTCACTGTTAACAAACTTTCTCTTAATATATATTATGTTGCACAGGGTGAGCAAAACTCAATGTCTCAGCTCTAGTATAAGAAAATTTGTTGTCCTAAGAATTACTTCTGCCAAGTATTAGACCTGAAAAATGTTGATAGCTCTAGGACATGGATTTATTATTTTCGCTTACAACTATTATTTTTGGTAAGTTCTGGCAACAATATTTTTTGTAATGGCAGCATTTTATATTTTATAACCTTTAAGTTATGTCAATATAACCAATAAAACTGACACATAAAACGGTTAAAGAACATCGGCATTGGAGGGACAGTTTTACGGTGGTTTGAGTCATATTTGCACAATAGACAGCAAAAAGTTAAATTTAAAAATTCTGTATCAAGCCCCTTGCGTGTTCAGCATGGGGTACCACAGGGAACTGTTCTGGGTCCAATGCTGTTCTTACTTTACATAAATGAAATGGTTAAGGTTATTAAAGGCTGTAAAATTGAGTTGTTCGCTGATGATGCAATGATTTATGTAGCTGGAAAAAATGTAACACAAATGCAACAAATTGTTAACGATGATCTAGGTCGAATATTCCAGTGGCTTTGCCAAAATAAATTGAGCTTGAACACCTCAAAATCAAGATTTTGCTTGTTTGGGAAAAAATTCAAGTTGAGAGACATTAATCTGGCTGATTTAAGCATCATAATTAATAAGGAGACAATTATTCATCAAGAACAAATCAAATATTTGGGTGTTATATTTGACACAAATTTAAATTTCTATGCTCACGTGGATTATATAACTAGAAAGTTTGCTAAAAAGGTAGGTTTTATTGCTAGAGTAGGAAAGAAACTGTCACTAAGTACAAAAATGTTGCTGTATAACAGCATAGCGGCTCCTCATTTGAATTTTTGTGCTACACTTCTTTATAATCTACCTAATTTTAAGATTGAACAATTACAACTTGTGCAAAATAGAGCAATGAGAACCATTTTAAAATGTAACAGATATACCCCTATTGAAACTATGCTTAGTGTTTTAAATATGTTGTCAGTCAAACGAAAAGTTATGTTTAGTGTTTATATGTTTATATTCAAAATTAAAAATAACTTCTTGCCGCCGTATATATGTAATAGAGTTAAGTTTTTTAAGGACGTACATGAATATTGCACTAGAAACTCGAATGATTTCATTTTGTTATCAAAGTGCAATAGCACTCAAAGATTAAATTCAGTTTTGTATAAGGGATTGCTAGATTTTAATAAGTTGCCAAAAAATATAAAAGACTGCAAAAATTTCGAAGTTTTTAAAAATCTTGTGTGGGCTTATGTAATGTCTTGTTGAAGATGTTTTGTTTAGTTTTAGTGTTTAAATAATATGTACAGAAATGTTTCAACGCTTGTTATTAATACTAAGTTTCTTTGTATAGCGATATGCTAAATAAACCAATATTATTATTATTATTATTTCAAATATTATACGGGGGGGCAATCTGTCAAATTTCCATGACCTATTTTTCCGAAAAATATATTGAAAAGCTTTATATATATAATATGGATATTCTGATCCTGAATTCCAGGACCAGATTTTGTATACAGGGTGATTCAGAATTCAGTACAAAGATTTTAAGGGCATATTTGTGGGATCAAAATAAGTCTTTTTTTTTTCACTATAAACATGTGTCCTAATGTGAACCCCCTCCCCCCTATGGGCCCTCAAAGTTGGAAAAATTCTTTTTTCTAATTTTGACATATAAAGTGGCACTTTTCAATACTGATGTACTTAACTAGTTACGAAAAGTAAAATTTTTCGTAACTTGTGATGAATAGTTCATTTCACCACCAGTTGCAGCTATTGGTTGTGGCACACCGTTGCTACAATTTTACGGTATTAAGTAGATACAAAGTGGTTTAAAAGTAAATATTGAAGTTTAATAATAATAACTCTCTCTAAGTTTGCAGTCAAAATTAGAAAAAATCTTGTATGAAACACGTGACAAAAAGTCTTTTTTGTGTATCTCATTCAAATTGCAGGAACTCGTTGCGCTCGTCCCGCAAACATTAATTCGTTACACAAAATCGGACTTTTTGTAACTGGTTACATAAATAGCTATTTTGATTAGAGTGAGTAATTTTGTCAATTTGGCTATGAATTTTCTCAGCTAACTTGATCTCTATAGGTACTTACTTGATTTAATTTAGGGTGGACCCACTCCCATAGCAAGATTTGTCAGAGTTAAAGTATGGGGTGTTCAGTCACATTCCTATTAGTTTTTCTGAGCTTCACCTTTCGCCATGGATTTACAGTGCAGCGTTGAGTGCTTCATGCAGCGTTGAACGCGCACATCTTTATGCACAAAATGTACTCTCATGATTCTCCATCGTCTCTGGAATCAAGGCTCTATAAGACATTCACTTATTATTGTCATCAAGTAGGAGTTGGAAATTTGACTTTGACATTTTTATCGTATCTTCTCAACATGTGCTTGAAGGAGATGGGTATAAAAAAAATGAAGGTTTCAAAGGTAACTAGATGACAAAAATAAGTGAATGGGTAATAGAGTGCACTGAGGCTGTTCCTGTCCTTTGTTTTCTCAATAAGAATATAAAGATAGCAAATACTCTCAGAGTTTCTCAAAATTAAGGGGCGGAGCTTGGCAGCCAGCATGCGCATCTGTTGCCTTTCGACCTAGTTTTTCAAGCTGTACTTTCTAATGTTACGTTTATATTAGGTATATTCAATTGTTAATTCTACAGGGTGTTACGGGACGAAATGTACATACTAATATGGGAGATAGGTTTCGACCAGGCCAACACATATTCAGTTATAAAAAAGTTCGGAACTCATTTCTTACTGATATACAGGGTTTTGTATACATTTTGTCCAAAACAAAAAACAATTATATTTCTGAGAAATTTTGTGGAAATGAATTCAAATTTCATGTGCGTGAGACCTTGGAAGACAAGAACCCAAGAAGGTAACAAAAAGTTCTAAATTTCCAGAGCCGGACTAATAAAGTTGTTCTTTCATGATATCGCAAAACAAACACTCAGTATACGTTTTTTTAAAACTGTTGCAATAGATGTAAAGTTCACAAACTCCAGACAATAAGAAATCGCAAGAATTTAAGTTGTGGCACTTTTGGTTTTTTTTTTACAATTTTTTAATGTTGTAATCAACTGCGTTTTGTGTTATAAATGACTTATTAGGTTTAAAATAGCGTAACTATTATTTATTGTACCATTTCTTGATATTAAACGAAACAAATAACAGAGATCAGAGAATAATAACAAACAAGCATGATAGATGAATAATTTCAAATACAAATAAAGCTTACTATTTTGTTTATTTATTGGTGACCATTACCCCAAAAATATTACACATTTATCTAGTTGCCTAAGGTAGTAGTTGTCTTTTCCAGAATGTTTGCATGTCTGCAAAAATTCTGGGAAATATAATTAATTTTATTTTGGGCAAAATTTTTACAAAACCCTGTATATCAATAAGAAATTAGTTCCGAACTTTTGTAATACTGAATATGTGTTGGCATGGTCAAAACCTATCTCCCATATTAGTATGTACGTTTCGTCCCGTAACACCCTGTATATGTTCATTAGAAAATGTCATTTAGAAGGCTATGAATTTTTGACAGAAAAGATGACATAATCAAAGTCAATTGATTTTAAAAATAGTGACTTCATATTTATAAAGAATGTTTAAAAAAAATGATAACCTATCAAAATTGCTTTAAATGAGAAACAAAAATTATTATTTTTTTTGTTTGTTTTTCATTTAGAATGTTTTGCATTTATTAGGAGCGTTTTCAATGCCGCATGTCCTATGGTCATCTCTAAAATTCTATGAGATATTTGAGATTAAGGATAAGGATTGAACATTTTTGCCCTCTAGGTCTATCAATCAACCCTTTTTTTTATTTAAAAATGAGTTAAAAAACTAAAAATTTGTTAAAGATTAGAAAATTGTTTATGTTAAAATAAAGAATTGATTCATAGATCTTCGTAAACTAAGAATGAAAAAAGTGCAATCATTTGGCACTACCCTACCTCAAGCAATTTTAGAAATAATAGATTTTTGAAGTATAGTATAATAAATGACAAATTTTTGATGCAATTATCTATAAAACCATCATAGTTGGATACCTTAATACACAGAAATCTGAACATTTAAACAGGTCTCTATGTCTGAGTCTGGTCGCACCACATCTTTGACTACTTTTAGTGTGATTAAGAAATTATCCACTAGATCACATCTAAACCCTTGAAATCAGCCATGAATTATTCAGATCTTAATATCTTATAACACAGGTCAATATCGATTGATAAGTCATCCTTCTTCACAGATGACTACTTTAGTTTGCTGTGCTTGTTCTGTGCCCTTCATGTACAGAGTGTCCAAACAGTGTGTCAAAGTCCAAAATCTTAGTTAGATTTAGAGAAAGAAGGTGGATTCAAAAGTTGCGGGATACTATTTACCACACAATTTAATGTTCTAGACAACAATACCGGATGTATAAAAAGCGTGGCATAAAATGGATGGCATAAAAAAGCGTGGCAGACATAAATTACATATTTTTAAAGAACGCTGTGCGTATTTATATTGTTTTTTACATATTTCCATTCTCTGGTTGATTCTAAACATTTTTTCCAAAGCATTCTTGATTTGTTTTCCTATTACACAGCTTCAAAACTTTGTCACGAATCATACACTTTTTGTCTCTACTTTTTTTTTGTTATAGTTGAACCATTTTTTAAATATTTCATTACCTAATTTCAGAGAACGTACTCTATCAGTAGTACACTTTGAAGCAGACTGGGCAGAACAGTGTCCTCAGGTTAACGAAGTCCTTGACACACTAGCCAAACAAAACGAATTTGCCAACGTCAAGTTCTATTCCTGCCCTGCTGAAGACCTGAGCCATGTTTCGTTAAAGTACAACATCGAGGCAGTACCCACCGTTCTGCTCTTCCAGTCCGGCAAAGAGATCGACCGTGTAGATGGAGCGGACGTGGCTAAAATCACCGAAAAAGTTAAGCTGCATGGCAACACTATTGGCGACAAGGTGGTACCACTTGAAGAACGACTGAAAGGGTTAGTGAATCAGGCCCCAGTTATGTTGTTCATGAAAGGTGACAGAAACACGCCGAGGTGCGGGTTTAGCAGGCAAATTGTTGAAATATTGAATAACTCAGGGTTAGTACTTGTTAAAGTTGTTATTGTTGTTGCGTGTCAATACCAATTTACTTTAAAGAGTTGCCTATGAGACTTTTGACATTCTTCAAGACGAGGACGTTAGGCAAGGCCTCAAAGTATATTCCGATTGGCCCACTTACCCGCAGTTATACGTAAAAGGAGAATTGGTGGGTGGTTTGGATATTGTAAAGGAGCTGTTAACAAACGGCGAACTGATTGCAACTCTCCGAGGCGAAGGTGGCAAGTAAATATGAGAAATAATAATATTTTATTTAATAATAATAATTGATGTGCTCTAGTGTATGCCAAATTAAACCTTAACTGTTCTTTCAAGTTAAAAAAAAAACAATGTTTTAAATGATAAAAGCTTGTATTTATTTATAAATTCATTGTCATTTAAAAAGTAAAAAATCACATTGTATTCAAAACAGTTATATGTAAACTGGGAAACAATTAACTTATCTTTGCATCAAGGTCCTGTACTCTTTTGCTTGGGAGTAGGAACGCAGCTATTATCAGTACTGTAAAAAAAATTATTCAAGATGTGCGATTACTATGCGTGGATTGATGTGAGGTATCATAAATATAACATGCCTAGGGTAATTATATATTTCAAGCGGATGATTGCCGCAAATTATCCCTATACTCACCTAAATGATTAATGGCGAAGAATATGAAAATATATCCACAATAATTGTAGTAAATGATGCCAACTAGATTGGAACCAATCATAGCGCCCATTCGACCAAACATGAGCGAAACAGCCAGAGCCATTGCTCGTATGCTCGTCGGATACAGGTCCACGGCGAAGGCGTTTACCACGCCGATCATCGACGATATGAGTAAATAAATGCCACACAAGACCAAAATGGTCTCGTAGCCGGAAATGTACTGAGCCACAAGGCCGCAAACTGCCGTAACGGTTGTGGTGCCTATTAGGATGGTTTTCTTCCCCAGCTTGTTTATGAAGATTCCTATTAGGATGTAGGTGACACCGATCGCGGCTGCTATTAGTAAGACAACGAGGAAGACTTTAGTGTCGACAGAATCCTCACAGATGTTTTCCTAAAAAAAATTGGAATTAACTGTTACATGTGCCACCTACTGATCATAGTTAAGTGAAGAGTTTCTTATGAAATTAGCCTTTTAATCTCAGTTAAACATTCAGCTCTAAAATACTACTGAAACCACTGACCGACACCCACACAAATACTTTGTTTTATCCAGTGCTATCAACAAAGAAAAAACTTTTGGGTCTAAAAGTTTTTGCCCAGGATAAGGTGTTTCTGAAAGTAGTAGAAAATGAACACCTCAATTAGTGGACGGGTTTGAAATTTTACAAATTAAAGAAAATAGCCACAGGCTGAACAGAATGCAATAAACATTACTTGACATGTGGAATTCCTCACTTTCCTAAGCTTATCTACTGGTTATGTCGGAGCGATAAAGGGGCCTAACTCGTCAAGAACGAAACCATCTTTACCATTCAGCATTTTGCTCGGAGCGAAAGAGATTCAGGAATACCCAAAGAATCAAAACATACATGACTGGCAATGCCTCAAGACAGGGAAAGATAAAACGTATTGTTTTGAATCAACTGATATTGTTATGTCTTATCCAGTTTTTTTCAAATTCGTGTTGATAAGGCAAGACTAAAACATATATACTTAAGACAAGACATGTCTTGAGTTGTTGCTAGTCATTTTTTATCGATTTTGCCACAAATGTGAAATTTGCACTTCAACGCTTTGAGCCATTTTTAAAGCATTTTTCCCTAATTCTTACTTAAGTTTCTCAAAAAACTTAAAATTTTCTATTTTGGACGCAAAATATCCATTGCATTTTGAAACAGATTTCATTTACTTTAATTCTAAAATTAAATTTGACACATTTCCGACATTGGACAATTGTTCACATTGGTCCAAATTACTCTATTCACTGCCGCTCTGAATAGAGCTGTCGATGTCATTCCAGTCCATGTTCGTAAGTTTCGCAGCCACGATGTTCGTCTTTGTCCTGCTGACTTTTGGCCCTCTATTTTTTCCCTGTAGAATGAGTTGAAGAAGGTGGAATTTTTCATTTCGCATGATATGTCCGAAGTATTCCAATTTTCTGCGTTTGACGTATTGCAGGTATTCTAGTTCTCCATCGATGCGTTGCAATACCGTATCGTTTGAAACGTGGTGGATCCATGAGATTCTCAGCATGCAGCGTTAACACCACATCTCAAATGCATCTATGCGCTTACGTGAGACAATGGTAAGGGTCCACGCTTCTGCCACATATAGGAGGGTGGAGAGTACGTAGCATTTAAAAATTCATATTCGTGTAGGGATATTCAGGAATAGTTTGCATAGTATGTTACGCATCTTGTTAAATGTACCGCTCTTTCCCTCTCTACTTTTTCGATACGGCACTTTATTTCTCGAGAGTAATCCCAGTCCTTATTCAAAGTGCAGCCCAGATATGTACCTGTCTCGGCCATTATGAGAGCTACATTGTTAGCGGTAAACTCCATCTTCTATGTTGTCTAATGCCTCCTTAAATAGATGTTCTGAGTATACGTTAAATGGAAGACAATAACAGTATACAACCTTGACGTTCTCCTCTCCTTATGCTAAACTCTTCTGATGTTTCGTTTTCGACTCGAACAATGGCTTTTTGTTGTAAGTACAGCTTTGATATTATATTTGTGTCTCTGTCATCAATTCCGGACTCACGTAGGATTGAGATCAGTTTATCATGTTGGACTTCATCAAAGGCTTTTTCAAAGTCTATAACGCATGCAAAGCCGTCTGCGTTAACGTCCCGTGCTCGTTGAATCAGGACCTGTATTGAGAATAAGGCCTCTCGGGTGCCAAGTCCCTTCCTGAAGCCAAACTGTACGTCACTTATTCTCTCGTCGAGTCTTCTATACAGGGTGTTTTTTTCATGATGAGTTCATTAATAACTCATCATGTCAAACAATAAATGTGAATAGAAAAATACCAGCATACTCAATAATAGTCTACCTTTCAGGTTATTTTACTATAAAATTTGCTATGGCTCATTTAAAAAAAAAACATCGAACTTCGTTGCATGGAAATTCATATGGCCCATCTTAAAAAAAACACCCACATACCGCCTGTCTGTATGATTTTAGGGGAAGCTTTTAGAAACAATGAAATACAAAAAATTGCATTTCATTGCTTCTAAAGCTTTATTTTTTATATAGTTCTGAAGAAGGCATCAGAGAAGTTGCCTAAACGTCAACTAGGTCGATTCGTCCGAGCCCTTTCTAGGGTAAATTATTATTCACATCACTTTACTGTGAGTACTGCGAAATTCATTCTCCAACAACGAACGAATCGGGCAAAAAAAGTGGGTGAGGCTTCACCCAAAAGTAAGTAGTTAAAAATGAACTTTTCGCCTCAAAGATTTAGGAGTTATCTGGTTTGCTTACTAAGAATTATTGCTACTCCATTTTTGTTCCTGGTGGTATTGTCTCCAGAGAAATATATGTGATGTTTGCCTATTATGCAGTGGCCGGAGTCTGGCCATCTTGTTTCGCTGCATCCTAGTATATCGATCTGGAATCGTTTCATCTCTTTCACTATATTTGCCGCCTTTCCGACTTGGTACATACTTTGTACATTCCACGTGCCGATTCTCTTTTCTTGATTCATCTTGAAGACGTCATTGGAAGACCGGGGGTTCTTAGCACCCTCTTTTCATTTAAGGGGTGCACGGGACTGAGGGCCATTGCTTGATTTTGTGTATCCATTGTGACGTCTTGGGAAATATATGTCAGTCAGGTAGTTTCCAGTTGCTCTCCTGACCTTATTTTCAGCCGCTCCTACATAGAGAACAGACCCTGTCAGATTACCGCTTCTAACATGGAGGCCGTCGTATCCTAGGGGCTATAGTTTTGGTCCGCCCCGAGTATTTGATTTCCTCGGTACCACCCATATCTGGGAGGCATTCCCCTATCCGCCAACGTGTGGGACTGGCAACCCCACACGAGGGCCATTTGCAGCCGTTTGCAATAGCGCAAATATGCTGTATGCCTCTATGTGTGTCGAAGTATATGCGAATGTCAGATATTAATATGTGGGTATGTATAAGCCATTCACTTATGTCAAGTAGGCGTTGGAAATTTGACTTTGACAATTTTATCGTATCTTCTCAACATGTACTAAAAGGAGATGGGTATAAAAAAATGAGGGTGCGAAAAAAGAGAGCGCGAAAAAAAAACGGAGGGGAGAGGCTTAGGAGGGAGTGAAAGAGGAGAGATAGATACGGAGGCCCGAGAGAGGTAGGGAGGGTTGGAGGGAGTGAGGTAGGGATGGCGAGTGGCAAAGACTAGTTTATCAAAATTGTTTGAGGATTAGAAGGAATGATAAAGGAAGGGTGAAACAGACGGTGGGAGGGAAGGAGGAAAAAAGAGAGAGATTTCTTCGAACTGTTCCTTTGTTATAGGTGCAATGCACTGGAATTCTTCGTTGCTTAAATTATTAACATCTAAACATTTAGCCTGATTTTCACAAACTTGTCTGAGCTGATCTAAAAATGTTAACATTTCTGGTCCACTAACAATACGTGGTCGGTCAATGAAACGTAAACCAAGTAACAACACCTTGAAAAAAACAACATCTTCGTTCAAATGATGTTCGCATGACCTCGCATTTGCCGGTATATAAATATTCCTTTGTATAAAAACATCAACTCTACACCTGACTGGTAATCTATGCAGGTCATTTTGAGCATTGCAAATGACACATTGGAAGTATTATTAGCAGTTTGTGTCAATACGTTTAAGGTGGATCTGCATCTATCAAAGCTATTTCATCTAAGACACCTCTATTGCAATTCAAGCACATTGCGTCATTGACTTCCAAAGGTAGCTGATTTCTTTCATCACGCCTTGTAACTGCAATTTGCCGTCCAATAATGTTTTCATGTCGATTTAAGTTTACTAATTGTCGAGAATTAAATATCTGATCACAAACATAGCAGCGAATTTGCGGTGGTCTACCCACCCCTGCCAGCCACATTAAAGTAAATGCTTTACAACCCGCACTTCGTAATAAACTCTTAATAAAACTTCACTTATTTTGGGCAAAAAATAGTTTTACCAGACACAACAATTTCGAAGATCTGAATCAATTTTGCCTGACTTTGTTCTAAAATATAATTTCTCCAAAAACATCAAATTTTACTTTTTGTACAATGGTCATTTTTAACTGATTTTGGCACTAACTCCAACCTTAATTTCTCTCTCTTTATGATGCCTGCGTAATTTCTAAACGATTTTGACCCTAATCCTAACTCGAATTTTTGCAACAAAACTCCAAATTTGTCTTTTTAAACGCTTTAACTCATTTTAAACCAATTTTGATCTTAATCCTAATCAGCATTTTTCCGACTTTTTTTTTTTAATTTCAAATTTCCGTTTTTAAATGCTTTGAGCCATTTTTAAGCGATTTTGGCCCTAATTCATACTTAAACTTCTCAAAAAACTTCAAATTGGCTATTTTAGACGCAAAATATCACAATTAAATTTTGAAGCGTTTGAACTATATTTTATTTAGTTTAGTCCGTAATGTAATTTTACCAAAAACAACTAAGTAGAAAAATGTGAGTCAGTTTTGCCCTCGGTGTTGCCTGATTATGAAAAAAATAATAATTTGCATTTTTGGACAATGTAGGTTGTTTATAATCGCTTTTATCCCTAATTCTAAGAAGCCGAAGACCTATATGAAACTGCGTAACAGTACATTGAAGCGAATTTTACAAAAACAAAAAGTCTTGGGCGCACAACAACAAAATTTTTTCATAACTTGAACTGTGTGGACGCGACTGACATAATGTTTAAATATTGTGTAAATCTGTATCTTTTTCTTATACCTAAATAACCCATAGGGCACCGTATAGATTAATGCGTACTGATATTGTCTCGTTTTTTCGCCACAGGCAACGAAAAAACGCTTTGTATGAAGTAGTATTTTTCTTTATAGCGTTTTCATTGGAAAATGATATGCTCTTGAGAGCCTGAAGCTGTGTCTCTGTAATCGTTCAATCCTTGACTTACCTCTATTGAAGTAGTGTTTTCGTTTCTCCATAGCCATAGCGTTCTAGATGGCAAATAATAAGTTCTTGATAGCGTAAAGTTATCAGCGACCTTTTCCTCTACATTTCCGCAAAGTGTAACACCCGCTTTTGTTTTAGTTTGGACTTGTTTGGACAAAGTGTTGAGTATCTGAGGAAACCAAAGGGACAGTGCTGAAGCCCTAGAACATATTTTTTTACATAATTTCCTGCAATAATAAATGGAATCTTAAAAGCAGTGCTTTAGCAATAAATGGTATAGGGGTAATAATATATAAATAAAGGGTCTCGGAAACGAGACATTTCTTTGCTAAAACACCTGGCTAAGGTATCAGGTACAAGTTCCTGTTTTCAACATTTCTATTTAAAAATCTAAAACGATAGTGCAATCACTTTTCTCCAAACTCCGATCACAGAGACAGTAATCCAAATACGATTTTGTCATTGAGACTTTACTAACTTTACTATTTTCCAAAATGTCTACTCATTTTCAGATATATTTTTCCAACTAAGTCGTTTGTTAGGTTAAATTTTTCCACTCTTCAACCGCTCTTGAGGATATTTTCAAACACAAGCCCTAGTTTATATCTATTTAGGTTTTGTTCAGATTTTTTCCTAGTTTTGTTATTTTTGAAGCCTGACGAAATTGAAAATAGGAGCCCACAAATAGAGTAGTTACTGCTACAGCACGATTGCACTAATTTAGCTAAAACTTACGACAAAAACACTCCAAATTGCAGATAGCAGATTAATACAGTTTTAAAAATGTACTGCTTCCCAAAGAGCGTTTTCGTTTGGCTCCACATCAACGAAAAGAAATTTGTCTTCACCTCACGTCTCCTCTCAACGAGTATTTCGTCCATGACTATCGTGGACACCGGATACTCGTGGGATTTTTTCCCCGTGTTGAGGACAAACATTTTTGTGAGGATTTTCAAAGTGAGATCGTGCTTGCCTTGGGCCAACAAATATTTCGGACTAAAAATAGGAGCAAGTATAATGGAGTTTGGGTAAGTACTTACTCTAACCCACCTTTCTGGCAATAGAGACAACAGAGCCGCCACTAATAAACTAGGAAGGGCGTAGGCAATAAGAAGAAGCCTCCATGGTCGAAAGTCTATGTCCAATCCTTCAATGCGATAGCTCCAATCGTGTGGTAGAATTGCCCATGCCATGCCTTCAATAAGTATTACATTTTTCTGAGCAAATTTATCTTATTTTTGTACCTGGAATATACATTTGGCCCACTGCTACAAATGAGCTAACCCATGTGATGGCCCTGGGGCGACTGCGGTTGTCGTGAAACTCTCCTGCAAATGGGTATATGATTGACGATGCCCCACCAATCCTGCAACAGAAATGTTCATTCTCAAACAGGGCAGTTTTCATTGTAAGTAAAATGTTGAGAGCAGAGTTGATATCTTTTTGAAGATTTGTTATGAAATTGTAGTATAGAAACCAATGTTAAGAAATTCCACTATATTTCCTGAATAATTTTTATGAGGTGTTCATTATATAACGTCATTTAGGCTTCTATGGGTTTTTGACAGAAAAGGATGACATAATTAAAGTAAATGGGCTGTTGTTATTTCATCCTTTTCCTTTGACATTTCACATACAACTAGATGATGTTTTTAAATTAACACACCCTGTACCACTTAAGACCACCATAAAGCAATTTTTAATATAATATTTGATTGTTTCGGCGTCTTAGACCTGTTGATCCAATTTTATTATAATGATAAATATTATGCAAATGCAGAGATAACGTTCAATTACCTTGCTTAAACGAAAAATGGAAAAACATAATAATTATTAGTTTATTGTGTAGGTGTTTACATTGCTTAGCATAGCGCATGTTGTGATTAAACTTCACTTTGCCGCTAATGATATTTACTAAACTTACAGTGCCCCATTCGTAAATCGCAGTAGAATAAACAGCCAAGTCCACGATACAATGGTGCAACCCAGAGTTATTATCGAACTAACTATTAGGCAGAACACCAGGATGTTCTTTCTGCCTCGGACGTCCGCCATGAAGCCCCAAAAGTGTGACGTCGATATAATGCCTAAGAATGTGATTGACACTAGGAGGCCTTTGTCGCTTAGTGACAGATTCAGATCGCATTGAGCCGCTGGTATAATGAACGACATGCTCATGCTTTCCACTATGACACACATCAAGCATCCACCAGCGGCGAGAACCACCATTAGGTTGTATTTGCCATAACCTATACATATTTTTACCGTCAATTTTTGAAATAATAGTAATGAAGATACTTACCAGTGAGAGTAACGGCTTCACTATATAATTTAGTTTCTTTTGCGATTTTTACGTCTATAAACTCGGACGGTTCCATATTTGGAAGTGGGGGTTGCACCCGGTTTCCTACACCACAAACCCCACTTATTCACTAACAACACTTGTTCGTCTTGTTTCACTTTTAATGTCGCTTCACCAACTGGCAGTTTGTGGAAAACAGGCATGATCTTAAATAACGAAATGTAAATTTAATCTAGTGGTACACACATGTAAGCAGTCTGTCAATACAAAAGTGCCGTCTCATGTGTCATAAAGTGTACTTACCTATTTCGACATATTGGATCATAATACTGAGTTAATATGTGCCTATACCTACCTACTAAGAATTTTACCGTTTTTTGTTTAAATTTATTAATCCAGTCGTTTTTTGCGATAGGTAGTCAGAACTGTTCCGTTACAGTCGATGAGTTGTGATTTGCCTTATTGGAGATTAGGGTTGAAGTAGTTTGTAATTTGTAAGTCTTATTGCCTCAATCCTAAGGCAAATACCAAATTTCTAACGATGTTGACGCCTTTGACCTTATATTTTGCTACTGCATGATCCACGACATCCAGATTCAATTTGAACTAATTTAATATTATCGTGTTATATTAAAGTCAGTTGGACAACAAAGTTACTTAAGAGTGTGGTTTTGATGCTGGTCAGTACCAAAGTCAATAGTGGTGAAGTCTCTATGTTTGTTAACATTTTCTTTTTAAGAACCTCTAATTTGTCGACCTATAAAAATTGCATTTATTATAGAAAAATTTTGATGGCCCGTTAGAAATTCTTGCTGACCTGTATGCAGGGTGATACTACATACTACCCATTGTGTGCAAATTTCGTACAAATTTGGACAAAAATCATAACTTACTGGCTTTCTTCCAGATTTTTACGATTGTTTTTCTTGAAATATTGTTTTCGCTCTTGAGATCTTCAAAAGTGGGATTTTTTTGCTCACCCGTTAGAAATTATTGCTGATCGACATGCACGGTGATATTTAAGACTACGTATATTATACATTGTACAGGGTGGCGGCTTTCCGATGGATTTATGGGGTATTGTGTATAAAACCGTAACTGAACGATGAAATCTAATTATACATTCTCTACTCTATAATTATTACTAAAAGTGCATTTTTGACATAGGTAGAGCTGTATGTCGGTTATTATAGGAAATGGAACAAACAGTCATATAGAAATATTTTAGAGTTTTTCAATGATATTTAGAGGTGCAGTTTTGAATTTTTTATTAATAACGATTTTCAAGTTATGATATAAATTAGGTTTTTTTAAAGGGGACACTCTGTATTATTAGTTCATTTGATTGCTATTTTTTAGCTTATTCTCTGAGTTGTATCCCTTTATCTCTTTAGAACAGAGAATTAAAAACTAGTTTTTCGCATAAAGAGTAATGTGTTAGAAAGAGCCTAGCACATCCCAAATCTAACAAAAAAAAATGAGATCAGCTGTCTCTTTCTAACACCTTACCTTTTTATGGGAAAATTTAGTTTTTTATTAATTCTTCGAAACCTAACCTGAACAGAAAAAACTCCGACCCGCTAGAAATTCTTGCTGCATGGGGGTATGCACGGTGATAGCTGAGGCTGTACTATACATTGTGTAGCATTTACAAGGAAAATATAATTGTTCCAGATTATATGATGTTATAAACGAGTCTATTGAACTTAATAACCAATAACCAGGTTGAAATGATCGAATTTTTAACAAAAATAGTAAATTTTGTTGTTCCTGATTATATGATGTTATAAACGGTCTATTAAACTTAATAACTAATAACCAGGTTGAAATGGTCGAATTTTTATCAAAAATAGTAAATTCTTTTTGAAATGAACATATGTACTATCGGAAAATGTCACCTTGGGACCGAATGCAAATTCATCTACGATGAAATGATTTTTTGCGTAGTACATGATCATTTATAACATGTAAGATGCGTAAAATTATTAAACTGTATGTTCCAAAAAATTTGATTTGTATAAATTAAATGAAATTCGAGTTAAAAACTTCATCTAGTGCTGTGAAATGTCAAAAGAATAGGATGGAGAACCAAAAGTCCATTTATTCTGATTATGTCATCCTTTTCTTTCAAAATTTCATAGCCTGCTAGGTGAAGTTATAATGAACACCCCTTAGGTACCCCAACAATTTTTAAATCAAAGAAAAAACAAATAATAATGAAAGTTGTAAAAATGTTGCTACTAATAGATTTAAATAATCTAGAATGTACAGGATGGTCCAAAAAAAAACGAAACGAACATTTTTACATGGGGCCCTCTATGCAATATAATTTCGACTCTATGTACTCGTATATTATTAGATTTTTACTTCTTTTGTGTTTTTTTTTTTAATCGCGAGGCGGCTAAACATTTTTACATTTTATTAGATTTTTAGATTCTAAACAAAGTAGTAGATGGATTAGCGGGATGAGCCATATATTGTGGTCTTTAACAACGCTCTCGGTATGCCGAAGTCCTGTATAATCTATTAAAAAACGTGTCCATTTTCCACATCATGGGCCAGAGGTTCTCAAGATAGACGACAAAAAACAGCAATAAATTAACATCAATGAAACAATACACGAAAATTAAGCACGGGGGCAGGCGAGCGACGGGCAACAGTACGACCACAAAACCATAGTAATGGTAAGGCCATGGTACAGGGCTTAGCTTGAATTTACTGTCTGAGTTTCACAAAATTTGCATACAATATGTAGTATACTCTCAACTATCACCATGCACACCGGTCAGCAAGAACTTCTATATACTCCAATAAAGATTTTGCAGAATCGTAAATAAGTGATTTTCTGCTCGATCTTCTATCTACAATATGTGTAGACCAGTCAGCAAGAATTTCGTCAGTAAAATTTTCTTTAATAAAATGAATTCCTATGGGACAGCAAATAATTAGGGGTTTTCTTTCTTTTTCAGTATACCATGTTATTTCTATACCCACTGTATGGGTGTCTCTCACTACATCACTTTTTATACCGTTTTTCTTATTAAATAAGGTTGTTGTGATGTAAGGTTGCCCGACGCTCGGGCGTAACATTGCCCCCCCTCTTAGTTCTGATCGTCCCAATCAGAAAAATCTCCACGACTGTAAGTCTTTAACCGTTCAAGATGAATCACTTTCATCTTTGCTCTAGGGGTACGTTGGATCCTGTATACCACGTCGTTGATCCGTTTGATGACTGTATATGGACCCTCCCAACTTGGGAGACATTCCTTTCTTCCTCTGTAGATTATACAGCCACACCAAGTCACCTGCCATAAATCCTGCAGAATTGGCCCTTAGGTCATATCTGGCTTTCATCCGATCGCGGGCAATCTTTATCTTTGTCCTCCGTTTCAACGGATTTCCTTTAATCTTTCTCGAACTTCATCAGCATAGTTCTGGACATCTTCCACCGGTTCTTCTGGTGATCCGTACGCCAAATCTACCGGAAGTCGAAGGTCTTTACCAAATATAACCTTGGCAGGGATGTGTCTTGTCATGCACTGCACTTCTGTAAGCCATTATTAGGAGAAGTAGAAATTTGTCCCAATCTTTCCGGTAGTCCGCTACCATTTTGCATAGGTATTGTTCCATTGTTCGATTGAAACGCTCGACCATGCCATCTGATTGTGGGTGGAGCGGAGTTGTCCTTGTTTTGCGGATTCCCAGAAGTTCCATATAAGCTCTACTATTCCGAATAAAGCTCTAATGGTACGCTGAATCTACTGAAGAATTCGTTAACCAAGACCCTTGCCATGGTGTTAGTTTCCTGATTTGGTAGTGCATAAGCTTTAGGACATTTACTGAAGTTAGCCATAGTAATTAAGATGTATTTGTTGCCATCGTCCATTTCTTTAAAAGGACCTGCCACGTTGTTCGCAATTCTTTCAAATGGGGCGCCAACATTGTATTGCTTCATTTGCCACCAGTCTTTCTTTGGGGTCCTTTTAAGGAGCAGCAGGTATCACAATTTCTGCACCACTCTTTGACGTCATCTCGGCAATTCACCCTGTAGTACCTGTCCCGAATTCTATTCAGGGTCTTATTCATTCCAAAATGGCCTCCAGACACTCCATTGTGCGTTTCTCGTAAGACATCTTTCCGTCTACTTTCTGGTACGACAAGCTGGAGCGTAGCACTTTTCCCGTCGGGGCTTTCCTAAGTCCTCTTCAGTAAACCATTCTGAATCGCCAAGGAATCCCATTGAGCCCACATAGCTTTTACTTCCAGGCTCTTATCTGATATGTCCTTCCAAACAGGTCTTTGATTTTCCAACTTCCATTGACGTATTAACCTCAAAGCATTATTGTTGGTTTGACCTTCATTTGTTCAGTGGTCCAATGTTCATCGACGTCCATCCTGGTTCTCCTAAGAATGCTTGGTCCTTCTCGTTGTTCTACCAGTTGACAGTGTCGACATTCCCCTTTACAAGGCCTTCGTAATAATGCATCTGCGTTACCATGAGATCTGCCTGGACGATGATAAAATTGGGCCAGAGATGGGGAGGCTTCTTCCAAGCTGTCCAATCCTAGTGAACCTGGGGGATTCCGTGGGGCCAGTCAGCGTTCGCCCCTTCTGACTGACTGGTCTTGGTTTTCGGGCTGATGTGTCAGTCCGAAAAGCGCCAGATTGTCGTCGTGGCGGAGTCTGACTCCTCTCCCCTCGAACGAGACAGTCCCTTTTAAAATGGCCCATTCTGCCTCAGTTGAAACAAGATCCATGTTTCTGTAGGTCGGCATTTCGGTCCATATTTCTTTTGTAACCAATGTCTTGTGCCCTGCTCCTTGATTGGTCGAAATATCCCAAGTAGCAAGGTTACGTCATAAAGACGTCTGTTTTACTTCCAGTTGCTGACGTAGCTGACCGACGTAGGACTTAAGGCTGACGCCCTGAAAACGTCCCAGCGGAGGGGAAACGTTAGAGCCTAAAGACGTCTCTAGAAAGACGTCTTTGGGTCCTCGCCACTTACATTGTTGGGACCTCCTAAGAATGTTTCGTTTGAGATCATCAAGGCGTCTTCAGACAGACATATTTGAGTCATTAGATCGAGACAATTTATTTTAAACGATTGTGCCTTGTCTTCTGTTCGTACCGTTTTGTATGTTAATGTATTATTTTATTTATTTTAAAACTGTTAAAAACATAAAATTGTAAACTTGATGATTGAAATGTCATGGCGAGGGTCTTGTCTCCACCAAGACAGATTCGATCTGACGAGTAAGTATCAAATTTTAACTTTATACAGCCTTTTAACTAGCCAAAATTGCTCGTCAGATTTTGAGAGTTGATGATGGCTTAGAGCCGAAAGCTGTACGCTAAAAGGATTTTAAATTAAACACGCACGAAGTATATGAGCCTTTCTTTCCCCTTCAGACGTATTTGAGCCATGTTTAAGGCGATCATGAAAGTTGTCAACTGTTAAAAACATAAAATTGTAAACTCGATGATTGAAATGTCATGGCGAGGGTCTGTCTCCACCAAGGCAGATTCGATCTGACGAGTAAGTATCAAATTTTAACTTTATACAGCCTTTTAACTAGCCAAAATTGCTCGTCAGATTTTGAGAGTTGAGGATGGCTTAGAGCCGAAACCTGTACGCTAACAGGATTTTAAATTAAGCTTGCACGAAGTATATGAGCCTTTCTTTCCCCTTCAGACGTATTCTAGCCATGTTTAAGGCGATCATGAAAGCTCTCAATTATTAAATTAATTAATAATTGAGAATAAATTAATAATTGAAATAAAAAAATTAATAATAAAATTAATTTAATAATTAATCAATTATTAAATTAATTAATTAATAATTAACCTTCCTTTTGGTGTCAGCTTAGCTATGTCTTGCAAGTTGATGAAGAATGCAGTAACTCTGAAATTGTTAAATTACGTAAATGCCTAAATTTTTAAATAGAAATATATTTAAAGCAATGTTAGTAATACTTAACCCACATTTAGGTATTCGAATTCGTTTTGCTACTGACTGCTTAATAAGTATTATATGATTCACTTCCTAATATTATCTACAGATTCTTCGTTTTAAAGCAAAACAAATTTTATGACTCATATCTTTTTTGGAGTAAGTATTCTACATTTTTCCATTTTTTGTTTTTGGTCCACCTACAGACGTCATAGAGCCTTCTATAGGTAGACTTTTTAGGGTGGTTCTACGTTGTCTCGAGACTGATGTTCCAGTTACATCTGCTGGGGTCAAACAACGTCGGTAAAATAACCAAAATAGGCCGTCTCTAGGAGGTCTGAGGTTACTTGGGATGAGGTCACTTGCTTCCTGAATAAGATTGAGTTTGGCTGCGGCTGTTCTTGTACGTCAACTATTCTAACTCTGTGGCCTCATACTCCAATTCACGAACTAATGCCTAATTTGGACTGGAAGGATGAGTCAACCTCAAATGGCATTTCATTTCACTGTCGCAAACTCTTTCGATAAACTGTTGGACTGATAGCTGGTCAAGGAAATTAGAGGGAGCCGCAGGATACGCTAAACTTGTCAAACGCTCAATGTCCGCTCCAAATTCCTGTAGGTTTTCGCCTGGCTTCTGCTGCCTCATCCGTAGTTCTGTCTGGTTGATTATTTCGCGATGAGCATTACCAAACCTCCACTCTAACGTGGCGGCAATTGCGTTGTGATTACATTTTTCAGTGGTCGACAATGTAGGCATGATGTCTACATCCTTTCCTCTCAAAGCTACTAAAAGTTCGGTAGTTTTGTCCAAATCTGTCCATCAATTTTTAACTGCTGCCGCCTCAAATTGGTCTTTATAGATGCTCCAAGAAGTAGTGCCGTCGAAAACTGGAGGCCTAGTAATGTTTAGTCGCTCAGCGGTTGAAGTTGGCCCCCTGCGACGTGTATTCCAGATTCGCCACACCGTTCTTCTAACTCCGTCATTTTCATCTCTACTTTATATTATCACGTTTTGTTTGACTTCAGTCATTTTGGTCGAGACAAGTTCTTGCAACTCGCGACGACCATCCGTTAATGCTTGAAACAGAGCAGCTTGTTTTTTTCTTGTTCCTTTTTCTCAAATTGCCTTTGTTTTTCTTGTTCTTCCATAAAATTCCTTTGTTCCTCTTTGTCCTTCTTCAGCATTTCCATAAGTGCTGCCAGTTGGTCATCCATGATTTTTGTCGTAGATCGAGTACCTATACAGGGTGGACCAGGTTTTTGGTGCCAAACTTTAAGGAGGTATTCTACGTCCAAAAATAACCCTAGTTTGCTATATAAACCATAGTCTAAAAATACTCCGTTACGGAAATACAGGGTGTTAAAGTTTTTTTTGAAAAACCAAAAAATTGATTTTTTTCTGAAACTGCCAGAGATATTTTTATGAAATTTTACAGGTGTCAATAGCGATGAAAGACTCAAGTTTTGCAATCGAAAAGGCCTTTTCAGCGTTACCAGTGGCGTGCACTGAGGCTCGTGACTGGCTATTTTTCAACAAAAAAGTGATACGCTACTGGTTTTTCTGAAGATAAAAAGTATATTTGAGGTCCTTGTTCAATTTGAAAGAAAAAAGGCCCCTTGACTTTTTTTCGTAGGGCACACCGTTTAATAATAATAAAATATTTTTAAATGTTTGTGTTTAAATGGGTTACCTAGCTATTTTTTAATTGCATACCACACTTTTAATAGATTATTAATTTTGTTACTTGCGTACCGCCAGATAATCAATATTTGCCACGCCTTGTTGGCGTAGCTATTCATGGCAACCTAAAACAGCCAAGCTTATTTTTTTTAACTGTGTTGTAACAATATTTATTTTCAGAATTAAAAACTAAAAGTAACTAAAACAATCATTGAAAACATAACAAAAACAGTTATAAAAATTGTTCAAAATGGGAACCATTATTTTCAATGCACAACTGGCATCGACGTATAATAGACCGATTTAAATGTACTAGATGTGGTAATATTTGATTGCAACCATATCTTATGCGGTTCATAAGTTCTTCTTCCGTATTGACAGGAGTCGCATAAACTTTCTCTTTTAAAAAACCCCACACAAAAAAGTCTAACACGGTAAGATCCGGAGACCGTGGTGGCCATGTAACTGGACCCCCTCTACCAATCCACCTATCCGGAAAATGATTGTCCAGCCAATTTCTGACATTTCTGCCAAAATGAGCGGGACAACCGTCAAGCTGAAACCATGCATTCTGTCTTAAAAGTATCGGTATTTCTTCCCACATATTCGGAGTTTCCGTTTCTAAAAACTCTAAGAAGTTTTCTGAGTTCAAACGTCGAGGTAAAAAGTAGGGTCCAAATAAATGGTTGTTGTAAACCCCTATCCACACATTTAAGCTAAATTCAACTTGAAAATTTCGAGGTCTAATGGCGTGAGGATTTTCATGGTCCCATACATGTTGATTATGCAAATTAACTACGCCGCGGCGGGTAAAGCAGCACTCGTCAGACCACTGTATGTTGTTCAAAAAATCCCTATTTTCTTGAACTGCGTAAAGGATCCACCTACAATAAGTAATTCTTTTTTCTTGGTCTCCTGGATGTAGCCCTTGAACAGGTTGTAGGTGAAATGGACGCCGATGATCTCGTCTAAGAGTACGAAGTATATTGGATTTTGAGGTGCGAAGAATACGAGAAGCAATACGGGAACTCGTTGTTGGATTTCTGTCAAATTCATTTAATATCTGTTGAGAAATTCTTCTTTGTTGTTGGTTTTGGTTTGCATCTCGATCCTCATGCGAATTCCTTAAACCTTTCTCCATTAATTGCTGATGGACTTTTGCGAACATTTTACGACTAGGATGCGTTCTTTGCGGATATCTCCTTCTGTATTCTCTGGCGGCCGCCCTTGAGTTTCCGTTAGCAAATCCGTACACAAAATGGATATCCGCTATTTCTCTATTTGAAAATCTAAACGGCATTTTGACACTAATGAACCTTACAGAAATTAGTTATGTTAAATTTGTCAAATATTGTCATGGAAACTGCCGCTAACATCATCAAGGTGGTATGCAATTAAGAAATAGCTAGGTAATCCATTTAAACACAAACATTTAAAAATATTTTATTATTATTAAACGGTGTGCTCTACGAAAAAAAGCCAAGGGGCCTTTTTTCTTTCAAATTGAACAGGTACCTCAAATATACTTTTTATCTTCAGAAAAACCAGTAGCGTACCACTTTTTTGTTGAAAAATAGCCAGTCACGAGCCGCAGTGCACGCCACTGGTAAAGCTGAAAAGGCCTTTTGTATTGCAAAACTTAAGTCTTTCATCGCTATTGACACCTGTAAAATTTCATAAAAATATCTCTGGCAGTTTCAGAAAAAAATCAATTTTTTGGTTTTTCAAAAAAAACTTTAACACCCTGTATTTCCGTAACGGAGTATTTTTAGACTATGGTTTATATAGCAAACTAGGGTTATTTTTGGACGTAGAATACCTCCTTAAAGTTTGGCACCAAAAACCTGGTCCACCCTGTATGGCATGTAGAAGAAACACTTGCACTGTCCTTACCACGCAAAACTCTACGCGCGCGGCGGCTCCTTTGTTCGTACAGTCACAAATTTGACGAAAATTATCCCACTTCTGACACCAGTTGTTACGGGGTACGGGTTCCAATAATTTATCGTCAATTAACTACACACTTTTATTTACTTTTAACTATTACAACATGATTAAAACACAATTACTTTCTACTAACAATTCGCACTGTTTGCTTGTCCGCTTATTTACTACACTGCACTATCTATTCGACCCCATCTCGCGCGGCTTGCTGTTGTATACCTTGCCTAAACACACTCGTACTTTCGAGAACGGAGGCGACTGTTCCCGGTTCTCGTTTAGTCTAGATAGGTTCCTGGGGTCGTGGTCATAAAATATCAGTAATTAATAAAAAAATATTGAAACAAATGTATAATATGTAAGGGGTATTATTGTAGATACTTCTTGATTTTAAGACATAAATGATGCTTTGTCGCTTGTATGTAGAAACGGTGGAATATTTCACGAGGATCGAAGACCCAGTGAAAGTTAGATTATGATTAAAGTTTCTTGCAACCAGAGCTGGAATATTCAGTACTAAAATCTATTTTAAGTAAAATAATCAGTATTTTTGCTACTTTAAGTATTTCACTTAAGTATTTTTTAAAAGTGGATACTTATTAAAAAAATATTCAGTATTTTTCAAACAATTACTTATATTTATTACTTAAAAATTTGGCTAATGAAAGAAGTAATGCATACCTACTTATTTCAAAATAGTACTGCAAGTTTTTTTTTATTCTACTCAAGTAATTAAGTCTACTTATAAGTGCTAAAATTATTTAAGAGCTCTTAATAAGTACTTATTTAGTACTGAAAATAATCTTAGAAGTACCTAGATACTAAAAATAAAAATGAAAAGAAGCTGAGACAAGTCAATGCCTATACTACCACGGGTTGAGCCTATTTAGACCCCAAGTGGAACAATTGCCTATACTTAGGTACTAACAGTAAGTTAAGCAAGTAAAGCAAGTAATAAACAAATATTACATTATTTTTAGCCGTTAACGGATGTGAATCTAGATAGAGAACATTCGAATTGTGAGATTGTAGCGTTCAGAAATTCAAGCAATATGTTCAAAATAACATCAGTTTAGATATGGAAACGCCAAATATGCCCATCTCAAACCTAACTGATGATATTGATAAATATATTGAACTTTTTGAAAACTCGGGAGATGATCCAGACTTCGACCCTCAAAAGGCTTCTAAAAGGATGAAATTGTTACCAGATTATTTTGAATATAGTTGAAGTTTATTGTCAAAAAATCGTTTTTTTTTTAATTATTTTTGAATTTAGAAGTACTTAAGTAATACAGATTACTTAAATATAAATGAAATATTTTTTTTACTTAAAATACTTAACGGAAATGTTACTTATTACTTATACTTCAAATGCTTTCATTTAACTACTTTTACTTATTGTTTAAAAGTATTTCCGTTCAATATTTGTACTTAATACTCTTAGTAGATTTTAAATTGCGGTTACTTATTACTTACTACTTGAAGTAGTTTAGTCGATTACTTATTACAGCTCTGCTGGCAACTTACAAAAGGAGGGAGTTTTAATTGTACTGGGTGTAGTAGTTTACTATCTCTGGAGGATAGGATAGTATATACCTTCACCATTGTGTCCACAATTTGTTCCTCATCATAATGGAGACGTAGATTATTGCCAGCAATTGCCAGGCATTCCGCCGGCAAGGCCTTGCCCTCATGCTATTTATTATGTTTTTAATACAGTGATTTTCTAAAGAATTGTTCTATTATATTAACCGTTTTTGCATCTCTTACCGTGTACGAGCTAGTACCTATATTAGAGAACGCACATAATAAAAATAGCTATAGTACTTATGTCAAAGAATAGTTGTGGCACAGAATATTTTAAAGACAGATTTAATTTTACAGAATAACTGCAAGACCAAGTCGTCAATCAATCTTTACAAAAAGGAGCAGTTAGTTGAAAATTGAATAATTATTGCATTATATAGCATATTCATAAATTTCTATAAAATTAAATTATAAAGGAATTCAAAGTGTCCCTCTAGCGGCAAAGCGCCTAATCACGCCATAACAGAACACTGTTGGGCAACTTGACGAAGCTATAAGTCATTTGTGATAGAGGACGCTACTCAAACATGACGTATTGATTTCCATAGTCGGTGAACGCCATATTGACATTTCTGCAAAGTTAAAATTTTCCAAAGGGAAGAAAATTGAAAAATCCGCGTACATCCGTCCCGTTTTGCGAGTGAACGCATCTTTTTCTTGTTGTTTATTGTTAACCCATTTGGACGGACCAAGGTACGTCCAAATTTTAAGTAGTTTTAGCCTAGAAAGTGGGTTTCGTAATGCGATGTTTTTGCTCGGTCCCTGGGCCAACGGAGACCTAAACCGTTATGTCGGACGATTTTTGCCTTTGCCTGCCAGCCAGCAGCGATTGTACCGTTTGGTGAAGTGCATTTAGTTTTTTTGTCACGAAAATTGTGCATTTCCAGTCAGTGAAACGAATTTTCAGCAGCCAAATTGTTGTTTTAGTTTTATAGGCCCAGTTTCTATTGTTTATTTAGTATTTTGTTTAAACTCAAATTTACCTTCCCACTTGTTATCTTGGAGAGAATCTTAAAAATTGTTTATTGGTAAGATGCCCACACTTGTGAGCCGATCATTTGTATTCCCAAGAATTCCACTTTTATTCTTGAACTAAAAAAAATTACATTTTTTTCCTCCTATAGTATAACCATTTGAGGGATCTGTAATGCAGAAAACCACAAAGAAACTAAAAACTCATTCAACTCAGGGTTTGGTGTTAATTACTCATTACCTCACAATTGTTTATCAAATTTGGTTTGATAGCCAGAAAAAAACTTTTTTTTTTTTAATAGTACCTATTTACTTGAAAATCATTGCTTTTGTTTTTAGAAAAAAGGTTCGTTCTTGGGTTCTGGTTGATCTAAATGGTTGCGTGCAGACAGCATGTCTACATTGCCAGGGAATGCCTCCAAAGGGGAGAAATCAAAATCCAAATTTCAGTCACTGGATATAAATAATTTGTATAAGATTAGCAGGGTAAGTACCTAGTATCTAATCTAGTACATATTTCAAATAAAACTGGATTAAGTGTCAATCCAGGTGCATGCTTTCAAGTAGTCTTTATCCTGTTTTTGTTGCATAACATTACAAACTTGGTTCATGTACCTAGTGAGGAAGGTGCTTTGTTCATTGAAATAAATGAATCCAATAGGCAAAAAAATAAAAAAGGTTGTAGAAAGTATTGCGGGTGTAGGACTTGAAAAATGCACTTCACACTTTTGCTACACACACCCGCTACACCTGCAATGCATTTTTCAAGTCCTACACCCGCAATACTTTCTACACCTATATCTATAAGGATGCGAAGTATCATGATATAAAAAAGGATCTTCATGGATCCATTAGTCCCTTGATCAGCCGAATAAGCAATGTCTGGGAAGTTATTTTAATAAATTTTTTCACATCAAACACAAGTTGCTTTTAATGAAATTCAAACACACCTTTTGTTGTCTGTTTTTCAGTGGACAGACAGTTTCTTGACAATCCAGCTTACTAGGTACTACTATAGGTATCATACTAGTAGCTGTGACATTTTGACTAAGTTCATTGTTGTAATTAGCGTCCTTAAGTTGTAAGTAGTTGGTGAAGTTAGCGGGATTAGGACAAATAATGCACCTCTTCTTTATTCGAAAATGGCCGACGTTTCGACTGTTTATTTAGTCTTCATCAGGGCTATTCTCACTTAGATTCGCAAGTTTTGTACCTTGTGCGACGGACATGTAGTTTGTCGAGCCTAAGATACCAGGGTCACCGAACAATTGAATGGAGTTTGCTATTTTAACCATCTTGAATAGAATTTTAAATGACTACCCTCTCTAAGTGAGAATAGCCCTGATGAAGACTAAATAAACAGTCGAAACGTTGGCCATTGTCGAATAAAGAAGAGGTGCATTATTTGTCCTAATCCCGCTAACTTCACCAACTATTTTGACTAAGAGTCTGACTGACCTAAGTTACTGGATATGGTAATTCTTGATTAGATTTATGTCTACAGCTGATTTTTAGGCAACTGGATTGATGAGCAATGACACACCACTCAATCCAATTGGCTGAAATTAAACTGACAGTGATCAACTCGATTCAGATAGCAGTTTCCAGTACATTGCATCTTTACTACTCATAGATCAATTTATCATTATATCTGGATCTAATGATATCCAATTTAATGCACAAAACATACATAAGTTTCACTGTACTCAATTATTAACTAGGGTAATTATGAGATAAGCCATCATGACATTGGCTAGATGAACAACACCTTCTCTAATAAGATAGCCCCTTTACTACATTTTTCTTGAGGTCTTGTATGCAAAACTAGGCCAAATAGTGACTACACTTAAAATGTAATGAAGAACATTCCTAATCACAAACAATTGCATTACCAGACTTCTCTTGCCATGACCTTAATAAGTAGTCTCTTATGCCAGTTCGGACCAAGGAAAATTTAAGTATACTTAAGGTTTAGTAGCACATAAACAAGCAATACTATTGCACCTCATAATAAGCATCACAGGCAGGTGGCTTGTCTAAGCCTAGAAATTCAGTGGCTTATTTCGCCCTTAACTTTAAGTGAGAATCTTTCGCAGGTGGAAGCTGGAAAAAAAGTCAACTTGTCAAACAAAAATTACAACTCAATCTAAAAAAACTAAAGAATTTTTATTGTTTTGCAGTTTTGCACTTTGGCTATCATTTTAGTTTGTGTTTGCATATATCACATACTGGTAAAGACTGCTCTGGTCTCCCATTCAGAACTGGCTATGATCTCACTTGTGAGGCTTTAAACCATAACAATCAAAAATCACTTTAAAAATTCTTGGTTAGTAACGCACCTCTAGCAGAGCTTTCCTGAAACTCCTGCAGCCACAAATGTTACAAATAAATGGCTTAATGTGTTTATGAATGGCCTTATTATGGTGACTATTTTTTTTTGTGATTTTTGATGCACTTAACTCAAATGTTCAATTAAAAAGGTGTTTGCTTTAGGCTTTATTTAAATTGAGGGAGGAACTGCTGAACTAAAATTTGTACTCTTATGCATACCACTGCCAAATATTGACATTGACATTTTTTATTTCAAGAGAATGTCTTTCATTTTATCATTTGTGCGTCATACTATGTTGCTCCACATTCATATTCAGTCAATGAGGAGGAGAGATAGGGCTAAATCCAAAAATCACAGGGTCATCTACCAGTTAAGCTGGTCATGTGATGGCCATCTAGCAATCTAATGGATTAAAGAGATGACTGTATGTCCAAGTAGATGATCTTGTGAGTTTGGAATTTGCCCATAGTGTCATCTTATCTCAGCAATAACATGAAATCTGTCAAAGATTGGCATGGCAATTGTCAATTTTAGTAACATGGAATTTGGTAGCATATAAAATGTCAATTATGACAGTGACCATTTCAGACAAATATTTATTGGCAAGGTAAGAAATTGACAGATTTGTCCTATTTCATAAATGTATATGTACTATATGATATTTTCACAGCCTACTAGATGATAATCATTATTCAGAAGTGGGCCATAAAATGAGTGTTTGAGTTTACAACATTGACATGTTTATCATTCCATTGCCAATTGTATAAAATGATAAATATAGCAGTTCAGTAAATCATGTGAAATGCTGCACTGTATATTGCTACCATTACTCATATAGCTCTATCATTGCTTCCTGAATTGCATCACATTACTTTTGTTTCCATATATTGATAGCATTGCTTTGAAATGTTAAACACTGCTCAATATTGCAAGACACTGCTTGGTTCTTGCAAGGAACTGCTCATATTGCTTTTTACAGTTTCTATTATTATAAAACTTTTGATAGAGTAAATCACACAAAACTACTGGAAATGCTGAGTCAGGCCTGGATGATAGGAACTTAGGGACATCTGCATTATATCCAACCTTTACTGGAAACAAAGGGCTCGTGTTCAGGTGGAGAATGCGATCTCTGAGGAGTTTGAAGTACCTACGCCAGGGAGTTCGACAGGGATGTGTGCTCTCTCTTCTGCTCTTATTCCGAGAGACTGTTTGGGGAGCACAGATGACAGCATTTTGCTAAACGGTGTACTTATTAATAATCTAAGGTACGCCGATGACACAGTCCTAATTACAAACACATTATAAATAGGGCAACAGAAGTTTGCAATACCTACAACATGCGCTTAAACACAAATAAAAAACAAAGGTTATGATAATAAGCAAACAAGATATTGATGCCCAGTTTACACAAACGGCTCCCAACTGAAAATGGTTACATTGATAAAGTACCTGGGCACATTTCTTAACAACAAATGGGAACAAATAAAAGAAATTAAGATCTGAATTGAGAAGAGTAGAAGAGCTTTTAATCTCATGAGAAGCGTGCTGTGCAATTTAAATATAGGTTTGCACCTCAGAGTCCGAGATGCAACATTTTCTTAATACTAACATGTGGGGTGGAAGCTTGGACTCTGACTGATGCTGCATGTAAACATCTGGAAGCATTTGAGATGTGGTGCTACAGACGCATGCTTAATATATCATGGATTTTCCACGTAACCAACGAAGCCGTCCTACAGCGTATGAGAAATCAGAAAGAGGTTTTAAACGTAATCAAGGAGCGTAAACTTTCATACTTCGGACATGTTACGCGAAACCAGAAATATAGCCTACTTCAGCTTATTATGCAGGGCAAGCTTGACGGCAAAAGAGGTCCTGGAAGACGACGAGTATCGCGGCTGCGAAATCTGAGACAATGGACAGGAATGACATCTATGGATCTGTTTCGGGCTGCAGCAAATAAAATCAGATTGGCCATAGTAATCGCCAACGTCCACTGAGGATAAGGCACAAGAAGAACAGAAGAAGATTATTATACAGTACATTGCTTTGGAAGTTTTTTCTTTGACTTGTTCTTACCACATGTGTTTCAACAACTATCTGCATTCTATAATTTGTTTTTTGTACAAGTTGCAAAGCTGCATCGTTGAGGCATAGTATTTTGATTTTCCATGATATTAAATGTCATAAAATGTGGCGACTTTGTTCAATTTAAGACACTAGATGGAGTTTTGGCCTACTTCACTTTGGGAACGCTGCTTGAGATTATTGTACTACAATGTAAATTTTAAATATTAAAGAGTATGTAATAAAAAGGCTGATAATGACTCCCACTTCTCTGTTTCAACTTCCCTCCAGCAGCAAAGGCTGGTCCAGTTCCAAGACTCCATTAAAGCCACTTTTATCACCTTCTGATTTTGGTAGTGGTGAATTTAAGTCGCCTCTAATTGCAACAATAAATTCTGTCATAGAAATAGAGATGGAGGATTATCCTTTACTTCTTTTTAAGTATGTAATGATAACAAAAGTCTTTTTCTTTTTATCGTGTTAATCTCAAGTGAGGGCTTAGCAGGAAATTAAATTCCACCGCAACTGCACTAGTACCATTGCGTAGGTAACTACAAGACTTTTAATCAATACAAGACTTGATTACATATTCAGCTTTGAAACATTGAGAATTTTTTGACTCTGAAGACTGAGCTATGTGGCTCTCTTTGTTCCTGAAATTATAGTATTTTCCTACAGTGCAGTTGCAGTCAAAATGGTCGGATTGACTCATTTTCTTCTGAGTAAGCAGGCAAATTTGCTGTTTTCAATGTGAATTATGAATGACAAGCCCTATGTCTCATTGCTGATTATAAGTCACTTGATTGCTTAGTAACAATTATAGCATTTGTGTTTTATTATGTACCGCTAAACAATTTAAATTGTAAAAGATTATTTTTTTAGCTTTTTTGCAGAAAACTGAGTTTGTCACCTCTACAAAGTAGTTAGGTACGCAATTACTCCGTCTAGAACAGTTAACCAAAAGAGTAATTTCTTTTGGCTAACATATAGGGGATGTTCATGTGAAAACGTCATCTAGTTTGAAATGTCAAAAGAAAGGATGATGAAACAAAAGTCCATTTACTTTGATTTCCATCCTTTTCTGTCAAAAATTCATAACCTTCTAGATGACCTTTTCTAGTGAACATGGGGTACATTTAGTAACGTTGAACCATATTTAAAAAAAAAAAACGAATTGAGTAGTTTTGTGTTATATTGTTGTTTTATTCTAGAATCCCTTGTATTTGGTCTTTGGTTTTATGTATGTTTTCTTTATTAATTAAGCTTTGACACAAACAGTATTATTCATTGCCAGTAGGGACACCAACTCTTGAGTAGTTGTTTCTATTTGTTTTCTTGATACTTAGCTACAAAGTTTTGGAAGTGCTAAAAGCAGATAAGTTTCGCATATCACATACAAGAAAATAGAACAAAGTCGCAGCTTTGTTCCATTTTCTTTGGCAAAAAGCTTAATATTTTGCGCTTTTGAGCATTGATTTTTGTTATTTTATTAACTCAAATCAATAAATTTTTTTGCTCTACAAAATGAGTTTTAAAACCATCGGTGTAATTCAATGTCGGTAGGGGTATTAGCCCTTCGAGCATTTTGTTTTTTTTCCTTCTTAACAGCAGCAATATTTTGGAAATATAAAAAGCAGATAAATTTTCAATTTGCCAATTGCAAATATTTCCTTTTTGCATATTTAAAACTAAAGTTTCTGTGAAAAATCTAAACAATTTCAATCTTTATCATACCTTGCAAAAAATAAATGAATTTCAACTTTCGTAATTTAACTTGTGCTACAGCTGAAAGTATTAACTGTAAAATGGATTTAATCAATGTGTATATGGATTGGAATGACTCAAACATTGGCAGGTAGATGGAGTGATAGTACATCACGTCAGTTTTACCTCCTTACAGTTTGATTTTTTCACAAAATCTGGAGTGAATTATTGTTAGCAGTAGACAACATTTTTCTTCACGACACTTATAATACCTTGTTGATTTTCCCTATTACAGGGAGAAAACACTGAGAAACCGGCACAGAAAAGTTCATCGAGCTTCATTAAACATGGCATGCAAAGTTTGGGCAAGGTACCTAACGCTCGCAGGGCACCGGCGAATTTACCCTCTTTGAAATCCGAACATCACGACTCAGGCGCGGCTGTACCTTTAGTACCACCAGGATCTACAGGATGGGGCAAGCAAGGTAAATTTGTCGTTGGAGGTTAGACCCAGACAAAAGTTTTAACAAGAAACTGTAAATGCTAAATCACATAATTGTAACTAAACTACATTCAACAAAGCAAGAATTCAGTCTTAGTAGTAGTAGATAACAATAGAATTAGTCAGTAAGGCAGGTTCTTCAAATAAGATAGATTTTTGTGGCTAACATGAGAACATTCTTAAACCTGTTTGGATGCTGCCCAGGCCGATGTTCTAATTGCTGTAATCGCTTTTTATTGTTAAAATGATTAGCTGAAAAGTTTATACAATGCAGAAATGCACATGATCATTGTAATATTTTTATTTTCAGAACAAGGGGGTACTCCACCATCAAATGCGCCCCAGAATGGGACCCCTCCTATCCAAGCGACAATGCCAGCACCTCCAGGACCACCACAATTAACTCCTCATCAACAAGCAATAGCTATTCCTTCAACAAATATCATTCCACCACACAACAAACAGGTAACTTATGCTCCTGTTGTTATCTAAATATCGTTATATTAGAAGCCCATTTGATTTTCTGCTCCACCCAGTTTTATTTTAAAATTCACTCCTTAATTAACTTACAATTTTATATATAGTTTCATAACCTTTGTTACTTCGTAATTCTTCGCTTTCGATTTTGGTCTGTAAATCATGGGTCAGTATTACTCATTCACTTATTTTCAACATCTCGTTACCTTGGAAATCCATATTTTTTTTATACCTGGCTCCTTTCAGCACATATTGCGAAGATATGATGAAAATGCCAAAGTTCTCCAACCCTACTTAATGACAATAATAAGTGAATCATTTATACATTTGATATTCTTCCCCAACACAGTTTAGCTAAATTTAGAAGCTGTTTCCAATATCGAGCAATCTGGTGTCTGAACTCCTCTCTTTTTGATAGAATGGTTAGTTCTTCTGCGAAAACCCTAAAGAAGTATTTAAGGGATATTTACCTGCTTGGGACAGAGGGATGGATGGGTTGGGATTGACTAGCATAATAAACAGTATTCAACTGTATAGACCATTCGCTTATTATTGACCTCAAGTGCGCGTTGGATATCCGCCTTTGACATTTTTGTCGTCGGGAGCGAGATGACAAGAATAAGTGAATGAGACATATAAACTCCATCTAAGTAATGATAGTACATTCATAGGCAGTATGGAAGAACACACTGCGAATACTGACCTTTTGTGTATATAGATATACGTACATCACAATAAGTGTTTTATCAATTTATGTATTTTTTTACAATCACTGCACATTGCTTGTGTTAGTTGCAAAAAATTTTACTTTAAGGGGGATAAGTAGATTTGATGAGGCACGGTTTCATAGTGAAATCTATTTTTATTTACACCAGTTTAATTCTTGAGGGCAGGAGTAGCATATTTATGCGACTTTCTGCTATATACGTATTATTTGGTTATATACGGAGAACGTCAATCTCTCACAATAGATCGAAAGTGTAACTCCTCAATTCGCTATGAAAATCTCGCAGATGGACGAAAAGATTTCACTGCGCATGACAAAAATAATGGGTTTCGTGCGCATGACGTCATTTTGCCAGAATTTTAGTAAATATAACCTCACTTTAATAATTAATTGTATAATGTTTGCAATAAAATTGGTCTTTTGCATTAATTTTAAGTTCTACTAAGGCCTTTTTGGGGGATCCAAACTTTAAATTTAGTTATGTTGATGCAGAAGAACACAAATACAATATATTTTTTGTTTTCAACCAATGTAATCACGTGCCGCGTTTTTATTTTGACGTTTACAAATTTTGAGGTTATGTCGATTATGAGATTTAAATTGGCGGGAATAAAAGTGAACTGTAATTTTCTTATTATTGAATATCGAAATAGAATGGCTGGTCTGGGATAAAAAGCGATAGCCCATTCGAAAGTTAAACGTCAAATTTCGCGCATGCGCAATTAATCTTTTTCGAGTAATTACGCAGGCCGATCGTCAGCTGTTTTTGGCTTTACTTTCAGGGCGCCGTCACATCCAGTGGCGCCGACAGCGGAATTTGACAGTTGAATTTAAACCAATCAGATAAAAGCTAAAATAGGAATTGACATGTGTAATGACGTTATTGACATTTCGCTCTGTTCCGCTCTGCTTCGCTGTATGTGACGGCGGCCTAAGGATTTACATTCTTCTTTAGAACTTCCAATTATCGATTGGTATGAATTTTGTTATTATTCACAATTTTTAAGAAAAAAATTGAAATCACTAAAGGCATCTTTATTAAGAGATAGTACCTTGACATGAAAGAGGCAATATGAAATTCCCCCTCTTAATTTTTAACAAGAGACCACTCCTTGGTTTTTTCCGCACTTTTATGCTCTGTATAGGTTGAAAGCTGAGGTTTAAGCTGTAAATTACAGATTATCCACTCCCAAAAGAACTTTCCCAAACTGAAGACTGCCACGGCTGACAAGTGACACTGCGCTGTGCCGGTTGCTTGATATCACAATTTACCGTTCCATTAGGGATAAACTTTATCATTCACAATTATTGAAAAATTACTGTTATTACGTATTAAATACAAAATTACATAAATATTGTGGCTTTTTTATACAAAATTGAAGCATTTAAATGTACCATTAAACGAACTCAAAATAACTTACATTAATGTTTTCTTTCAAATCAAAAACATTAAATAAGCTCTCAAATATTGAAGTATTCCAATATGAAATAATATAATTTAAAAAAAGCTGATATTTTACAAATTGTATGGTATTTGGTGCAAGTTACTCTGCCTTGGATCTTAAATAATTACAAAAAACAGCTGTCTCCTGGGGGTTAACTCTTGGGGCAAAGACAACTCCCGCATTATGGGAATACCCTGCATTTTAGACACATAAAAAAAATCATGTATTTGTACACATGTTTAATCCTGCCTCAGGATTTCTGTGAAGAATCTTGCCCTTGCATAAAAATACTTGTGGCTTTAGGCTCTCAAGACAACCAAATTTTAACGTAGACTTTTAATTTTTCTACTGCTTTGCTTACCCTTGGTAATTGGCTTTGCTTAGTCCCTTTTTAGTTGCATTGAAAGTAGTTCTATGAATCATATTCATCAATAGCCTAAAACAACATTTCTTTTAAACCGCAACCTGACCTGATGATAATTTTCAACTTTTTTGGAAATGCATGAGATTACCTTTTAAAATCTTAGTAGTTGTTACTGCTTTTTTACCTACTTAAATTGCTACTGTGGGACGTTGGATTTTTAAATCTTAAGGAGAATCTGATTCACTGTATCAAAAACAGAGTCAATGAAATCGACTTCCTGCTTCCTGATTCTTTTTTCTGATCATCTCTCTCTCTCTCTACATTACGGTATCTGCGTTAAGCTTATCTCTCTTGTGGCACCCTTTATTGTCAAAACAACGATCCAAGCACCGATGCTGGATCGGTGACGTTTCCTGATGTCCTTGTTTATTATAATAAATAGCGTTTTCGGGAGACCGCTCTGAGAGTATTGCTATCCTTACAATTTTATTAAGAAACCAAAGGATGGGAATAGTGATATCAGTCAATTTTTAACTCCGTATGTTACCGTTGGTGCCACTAATTCACCGGTTCCACGACAATGACAAAATAATGTTAATTTTGTTACGACGAAAGAGACAGGCTTTTATAAATACGTCGATGCTATATTTACTAAGTGGTGTCGCCATGTCTAGTAGTACAAAGTCACTCCTATTTTCTAGGTAGACACATCCCCATTACCCACGTAAATGTCACTCCAGGTTACTGGAGTGATATTGGATATAGATGATACTTAAATTTATATTTAGTCAAATAAATTTAGATTATTCACGAATAAAAAAACCGAGGCTATGCTTACAATTTACATTACAAACAAATTTTCATATTGTAATCTTGATCTCTAAGCTAACTATAGAGTTCTGAAATCTACTGGATAACCTATCAACAATATTTATATATGGGTGGTGTTCTGTCTTTAACGCGTGTAAACATTTAATATTGTTTTTTACATGGTTAGGCGTTACATTGTTACTTCTACACTGTAAAAGGAATACTTTCCTGTTAGCTAGGGAAGCAAGTTTCGTCTCAGTGTTGATCCAGCCCTTAAGTACTTGTAGTGTGTGCTCGCCATACGTACGTTGGATGTGTCATTACAAACAATCGAGAAGGCCGGTGGCATAACTACAGCAACAAGAAATCTTTCGGGTGGGGAGGGGGCTCTAACGCATACTCAGAATAATCCGATCCTTTGTTTTCTCAATAAGAATTTAAAAATAGAATTAGGCTCAGTAATCAACATAAAATACCTATTACCGGAGTTATGCTAGCTTATAATGAAATTATTTTAGAACATTTTTTTGAGATATCAATTTCCAGCTTCAGAGTCCCCTATCTAAGTTTTAAATGTATCCGAATTAAAGTTATGTAAGGCCAGAAATCTTTCTCCATAAGTGTCTATGGTTATTTGTAAATTTAGACTGCGATCCCTGCCCAACCTGTCAACACGTCCGGCGGCGACAAACTGTGGAGCGCGGTGATGGCGGGAAGCGGCAGCGGACAGCAGGACGGCGGTCACCCGCCCGCTTATCAGAGCGTTCAGTTCCAGCACGAATTCCCCAGCCTGTCGGCGGGAGATGGCGCCGCCGCAGGTCCGCGATCATCGGACTATGCGGCCGCAGGTCACGCAGGCGCAAATCAGCACGGAATAAGGTAAGTTTTGATAAAAAAAAATGCGTATTTATTATTTCTGTGTAACATTCATGGCTATTAGATAATTTTGATGAAAATTTACTAGATGAAAGATTACTAGAATAATTGATCTTTCGTCTAAACTCTCTCAATTGAGCAATTTAAAAACTGCACCCTCCAACATTATGATGTATGGTCGTTTAAGCCATTCACTTATTCTTGTCATCAAGTACGCATTAGAAATTTGACTTTGACCTTTTCATCGTATCTTCTCAATATGTGCTAAAAGGAGATGGGTATAAAAAAAATGAAGGTTTCAGAGGTAAGTAGATGACAAAAATAAGTGAATGGTTAATATGTATGTAATTGATTAACTACAAATCCTTCTAATTTCACTAGTAGTGAGTGTTACGTCATCGTTTACTGTACGCAACTTTAATTTTAGGGTATGTCTTAATTTGATACATAAAATGAAAGGCAAATTGACACATTCTTTTAGGAATGTTATGCTCTTATGCACGTGTTTTCTTAATCGACCTAAAGAACTCGTGAAATTATGGAAAACCTGCAATCGTGAAAAATTATCGGTAATTTTAAAGCTCTTGTGGTATTACCCCCATAATTAGTCTTTAATTTTAACAATATTAGGTGCTACTACGTTATGCATTGCACTCAAAGATGGCAAACTCTTTCCCTTCTCTTTTTCCCGTTGGAAGTATTGCACAAATTTTAATATCAATACTTGTTTATTCTCAAATAATTTTTTGCCCGGCACTTTTGGACTTCGGAGCAGATTTGATATTACCAATTATGTCAAAGTGAAGTTTGAATATTTTCTTTCGAAAACATGTCGGTGACGCTTAATTTTTGTCTCATACCAGACTATTGCAGATTGATAACGTAGTAGGGTAAGGTAAGAGGAAAGCGTAATGACGTTAACACTCATCAGAAATTAGAAGTATTATATATACAGTTTGTTTTTTTTTAAGATGAGCCATAGGGATTTACGTGGTAAGTTACAACCCTTACAACCGCTTTAGTCCTGTTCTATTAGAAATAAAGAGGAGGAAACTAATCAAGGGCCTTAGTTCAACTGTTAAGTTTGCTATTATATTCTCCTATAATCCATATACTTCTTTGGTCATGATCATAAATATTTGTAATATAATCAGGATCAAAGGTGAGGCTGTAACTTAACACAAAAAACCTTTTGGCTCATCTTAAAAACACAGTTTATGTAGGAAACCGTAATTGAGTTGTGTTTTAATAATACAGACCATTCTGTATCAGTAAGGACGCGTAATGCAATCAGTCATCATGGTGACGATTGGCTTGCATGATGATGAGCAAAATTGATACTATTGTTCAGGCGTAAATGGGTGTTCATAAAAAAAACCTCGTAGCAAGCCACGGAAGTACCCCTTGTCTGAGATAAGTTCATAAAAAATTGAAATTTGGAACATTTTATGACATTTTCGTTCAATTATTTTTATGAAGTCATCCCAGAACTACTGTTCTAATTCAATACTTGGCATTTTTTTTAAATGAACACCTGGTATAAAAGTAAATCCTAAACATAAGAACTGCCCATTTTCCTAGTTAGGTGATTCTAAGTGAGTATCTGTTGTCTTTAGCCTCCGCCCTCAGACAGAGGGTTCGTGGACCCAGGGCGGCCAACGCTCCGCAGACGGTACTCTCAGAAGTGGCTCGGCACCCCTGGGTGCCCCACCGCAGCTTGGGGTCCAGGGCGGCCGTGTATCCGAAACGCTGCCGCCCCAAATACGCGGGGTGTTGCCACCTTTTATGTACAAAGGTAGCTACCCACAGGGAGTCCCCTCCGCGGGATCGGTAACCCACTCTCAACCCCCAATGGTCGCGCATAATGGCCGCAGACCGATGGATGGTCGCCCGCCACGTTTACAGGACCGCGATATGCCGTCCGATGACGTTGCCCCGCGCCCGATTATTCGGGAAGAAGAATTGAATAAACTGGATGAGATAGGACATGATATGGGATGGGCGGTTTCCGACGATATTGACTACAATCAGAAATTGGCATTCAGCGACGACGAAGATCGTCCTTCAAAGAGAGAACATAAGCAGTCAAAAGGGCAAGACGGGCGTTCCGACAGGCAAACCCCCCCAAAGCACTGGAACCCTCCCCGTTCAGAAAATTATAGGAGTAGGCAGCCTGACGATGATGACGTGATAGTGCAGAAGCACAGGCAGCACCAGAAGGAAATTGATTTGGCGATTCAGCGTGCTAAGCAGAGAAAAGAGGAAGAGGAGAAACGTTTTAGTGAGGAGAGTCGTCAAAGAGCACAGAAGAAGCTCCAAGAATTAGACGAGAAAGTGCGCGAGAAGCGCGACCGTGACAGAGAGTCAGAAATCGGTACTATTAGCCCCTCGGCGGTGCCCCCGAAGCCAATCAATTACGTGGATATTCCTTTACCGGAGTTTCAAAAAGAGAAGGAAAAACCTCGAGTTTCGGGAAGCGATGCATCCCTAAAAGAGGACACATCTGGTTTCCGTCAATTGACTCAAATCGAAGGCAAGAACTTCTCGTCCCGAAAACCCCAACAAAAACCTGAAAGGGATCACCGCGAGCAAAATGGTCCTAGTTTCTCTAGACAATTCCAGAACGATTTACCCCCCAGGTTTTTAAAGCAGCAGCGTAACCCTGGCCCCGCTCAAAACCAACCACAATCCAATTATCAGTACGATACAAATCGATGGTCCTCCAACGCCCCTCGAGCCCCCAGCAGAGGCGCCAGAGCGGAAAGCCCCGAGAGACAAGACGAGGAACGTCGTGAGTATAAGCGGCAAAGTTCTGAGGACAGTTTCCGGAGTTCACATCATTCCCAATCGGACTATGGGACACTTCAAAAGCAGGACAATCGATATAGTGATGAATCTTACGGTAAAAAGGAAGAAGATAGGTGGCATAGATCTTCTGACAAGAAAGGAGATCTTCACGATAGGGAACGCCAATACGAAGACCGAAGATCTCAAGAAAAAATCCCCGACAGATTTGAGAGACCTCCGCGACCAGATAGTCGTGATTCACACACTTCTCATACCTCGCACACGTCTCATGGCTCTCAAGGAAGCAATCGGCGCTCTAGAGATTCAGATCTGAAGGAATCCATGGGCTCTTGGAATGAAGACGTCGAGGCAGCTTACGAGGAAAAGAGGGAGAAAGAACGAATTAAAGATGAAAAACGTAGCGTTCCCTCTTTAGTTCCGGGGCCGATAACGCGTGATCGCATTGAAGCCGAAGACATAAACGAGAAGAGGTCATTGACACAGTTAAAGAAAGGAGAAATGCCCCTGGCAAAGGCTGCAGACCTCAATAAGAAGGAGGATAAAACTCGCTTGAACGAGAAAGTTGCATGGCCTGAGACCTCCTCTATTCCCGAAAATGAGTTTAAGGAAGAGGCAGAAGTTTCTAAGGACGAAGAGGCGAAGGTAGCAAAAAAGACTCAGCCTCACGAAGAAAAGGATAGGCAGAATAGGGGCAATAACCGTGGTTATTCGCAAACAAATAGTTGGGGAACTGGTAGCTCTTCCGACTATCACTCGAGAGGTCCTTGGGGAAGTCATAATAAGCGGCCGACCTCAAGGTGGCACAAACCGGGCGGAAGAGAGTTTTATGGTCATGGCACGGACAGTGATGGGTCTACGGATACATACTCTACAGCAGACTCAAAGGAGTCCAAGTCAGGACCTAGAAAGCCCATGGAGAAGGACGAGAAAAATCGTGAAAATAAACACGAGAAAGCGAGTGTGGAACAAAAGAAGCCCCAACAGCAGTCACATGGTGACAAGTCAGAGAAAAAGGATAACGGTGGTTACGTACCCAAAGGCGAGCCATCGCGACATGGCAGGGGTGGTGGAAATAATTTCAGAGGTGGCCGTATGGGCGGAATGAGCAAAAGGATTGACGGCTATGGCCCGCCTCCTTCAAAGAGTCCATTCGGACACCACGAGGACAAAGATAAGAAAGTAGCCTCGGAGGATACTGCCACTGAAACTTCGACGGGTACTAGCTCCGCAGACAAAATCAAACAGAATCAAGAGGCCCTGGCAGCAGGTATAATCGGAAAGTCTAGACCTGACCAGTCGGATGACAAAAACAAGTCGAGACCCAAGCCTGAAAACCGCAGGAACAAGTCCAAGGGCAGAAAAGATGATCAAGATAGCGGGGAATTTTCGGATGGTAGTAAACGACAGCCGGTGAGCAGATCATCATCGCAACGAGGAGGTTTGGGTGGTGACCGCCGGGGAGGAGACCGACGTGATCGGAACAATGCGCCGCCGAGGATGGGCGGCGACAAGAGAGTAGGCGGAAGCTTCGACTCTAATTCAGCCAAGAAGACCGAGAATAAGCCGGATCCGCAAAACCTTTTGGCCAGCGCAATTGCCGATATTTCGTTGAAGAATCGGGATGAGGAACAGAAGAGCGAGCCAAAGGACGGAAGCGGCAGCACCGACTTGAACGGGGACTCTGACGGGTTTCAAGAGGTGAAAAATAAGAAGACGGTAAAAGACCGTCCTAAGGGATTGGAAGAGAAAAAGGGCCCGGCTCCGAGGGTTGAGAACAAGGATCTGAGGCAGGATAAGAAACCAGGTAAGAATTATTTTATACTATATTTAACTTAGATTGATTTAACTGCTTAAAAATGTGTTTACTAAACTATATAAAACCATCGCATTTAAATTTAATAGTAGATCAATTGAGTTTTTGATAATTCTGTTAGGAGTCACTAGGTTCCGAGTTCAGGCAAATATTTGAACGCCATTCAATTTGGCTCGTTTTTTTCTTATATTTAACGTAATACTGACTTTACGTCACCTAGACAAAGAGCTATTTTAGTTTTGTGACCTGGTCTATTTAATAAATTCGAAATAACCGAAATTGAGCTTTGCTTTAAAAATAGTAGTTTTTAATATTTCGTTTCCTATTTCACTTTTTGATTTCTCATGCACTAGTACACACTTAAATAAAAAAAAATAATTCACTGACTTTCGCGCTCATATCATTTGCTGTACACACTAGACAAATAAAAATAAAATTATAACGCATTTCTTTTTTAAATTCCTCTACTCACTGAGAAAATTACAGTAGTTTTTGCGTCCTGATTTGCTTCGCCTTTGTCTTTTTCTTTGTCGAGGTAACAAAATAGTTAATTCTTTTGTCAAACTCCACCAAATATTTTATGGAAATCTCTATTTTATTAGAAAGTCCCCAACATAACCTTCTGCGAGGAAACCTGATTACTTTTTTCTGTCTTTTCAGTCCTGACAAATCGGCTCCAGAATTTGCTAATTATATCGCAAACGGTCAAAAGCTATGTATTTTTCAGAATTCGATAAGTTTTTGTTCAGAATTTGGATAACCAACACTTCCCCGTGTCTTCATCATGCTTAAAAAGCATGTTCATGTTCATCACCAAGTTGAGTAAATATGAAATTACGAAATTATAATGAAAAGTATATTTTGCTTAGGTTGCCCTTTTCTTATGGCTCCAATCCGAAGAATTCTGCTATTCTCGTTCCCATAAGTTTTGAATTGCGGTACCTGCTTCTGCTCCGCGAATATAGCTTGAGCAAAAATGCTGGCAGGGACGTTAACCGCCTCTTTACTCAGTTTTTTTATGCTTTTTGGAAGAAAATTGTTAAAATATTCAAAATCGACTTCTGTGATCTGACACAACTGAGAGCACAAAAAAACACGAAAATACATAACCGTTATATCAACCACACAGCCGCCTCACATTCAGGATCAAGATTTTCAAATAATTCTATTTGTACGAACATTAAATAGAGGGTGTTCATTTGAAAACGCCATCTAGTTGGCTGTGAAATGCCAAAAAGGAAAGTATAAAAGGCAATAAAAGTTGTTGACAATAAGACTTATTGAAAGTCAGATGATCTGTCATGTTTATGTGAGCCAGAATCTGAACCGGTGTGAAACGAAAATGACATTACTTTGATTATCTCATCCTTTTCTGTCAAAAATTCATAGCCTTCTAGATGACGGCTTGTAGAAGGTCTGATCTGATTGACCTGAATGATGACAAACGACATTTATCGTTCTCTCTACGTCTGCACAATCACCTTTTCCTAATTGGAGGGAAGTTGCACTAAGAAGATTTATCCAAGAAGCTTCCCTCACGCAGAGTTTAAGTAGCTCATTGTATTGAAATCACTAACTAGATTTGCTTTCAGAGTTTTTTTTCTTTTTTTTTTTTTTTGTAAATGTTTTTCGAAAGAATTTCAAAAAAACGATATTGCCACTATTTAGATTGGCATAAATGGATCGTTTGGCTTTTTCTAAGCATATTTTGCCCTTCTGTTTAGGGGGCAAACCTATCGTCGCTCAACAACTGACCCCTCAACAAATACAAAACATTCCTTCATTGATGTCCACCCCAGTGAATCCGCCCCATGTGTTACCCACTACCAAGCCCCAATACGATCAGAGATCGAACAACAGGCAAACAAAACTGGCACCCAGGTAAATGCGGAAGAAAATGTGTAAATTTAATTTAACGAATCAATATTTATGTTTATTTTGCAGGTTTGCTAAGCAAAAAATGCAGAAGCAGATGCAACAGAGCATGACTAATGATACTGGAGGTATGCGCACGGTAAGCCCCCCTAAGGTTAGTCCCATCACCTGAGTTATCTTTATCTAGGTATTGGTTTTCAAGTATTTTTTCTTAATCAGCAGGTAGTGGGCTACATGCTGGGCGAAGAAACGTGTGTCCAATTCTCATCGGCCTCAGCGTGGGGTAAGCCTCTGGCTACTCAGTTGCGGACAGCGGATCATGATCCCTCCAATCTACTAGGAGTGTCTATGGATGGAATGGTTCCGGAAGCAGGCGCATCCAGCCCTGGACATGGAACTAGTTCTGGCGGTGATAAAGTAAGCCCGGTGTCCTTTTATCAGCCCGATTACAAAAAAAAAGACAGAAGGATTGTTGGGTTAATCCGGGTCATAAATGATTGAATTTGCGAAGTTAAGGATCTGTCGAAAAATTGAAGAGGTTTAGTAGCATTGCTAATATCTTTAGGTATGGTTTCCAGGGTCGAAAAAATTATTCCGTAGAGTGTTATGTTTATAACACGACCGACTTAAACATTGAAAAATTGCATTATATTTTAATAAATGGTTTTTTTGTTATTTAAGATCTGAATTAACCTAACACTCCTCTTTTTTTAAAAGTACTGCCTGTTGTCTATACTACCTTTTTGCTAATTTGCTTGCATATTAATTACCACCCTACTCACTCCCACTGTTTATTAACCGATTTAAAAATATATTTTCAGATAATTGGAAAAAACTGTCAAGTCCCGGACAAAAGTCTCCTAGACGGCACCACACCGCCGGTTAATACTATCATTTTTGAAAATACAAATTTCAAGTCGGCGCCTGGCGTACGCTCGGGATCGCGTGGCGCGGGCACGGGGTCCGGCCCCAATGAAAAACCGCGTAAACTAGACGAAAACATGGACAATAGTATGTTCGCTAAACCGATGAACGTGAACGATCTGTTGCAAAAGTCAGCGGACTCCACCAGCAAAGCGGATCCTATTCAGATGTTCAAAGAGGAAACCGACATGAAACTGGACTTTTTCGGCGCGGATTTGACTCATTTGACAGAGGATAAGTCAACGAAGGCTCTAAGTATGGCGAAGAGTATCACCACCGTTAACAGGTACATCATTTCGTTATCTTTCTCGAAGACGATTTCTACTGGTATACCAATCGAGTTTGGTGCCCCAAATTGGTATGCTTTTTGGTTATACAATTAGGATAATATAAACTGCTAACGGAAAAGATCGATACAGCAAAACTTTTAGGCATTTTTGAGGCTCTGTATCTCGAAAATGCCTTAATCGAAATTCGTAGATTGAAGAGATTTGGAATTAAAGCTATTTTTTAAAGATTATTTAAGGTAAAAAAAGTGCATTCAATGTTCTTAAATCATTTAACGACTTTGGTTGATATGTCGGGTCATGTTCCGCGGTATTTAGTTTTTTTTAGCCAAAAAACAAGATACCGGGGTTTTTCAAAAAATTTGAGCTTTGTTGCAAGTTACCTTGTGTCGCCTGAATGCCGCAGCCGATTTTAATAAGATAAACGATCTCTAAGACATCAGAAACGTAGATTCAAAGTTAATAAAACATTTTTATTCCATATTGTACAAGAATAGGAATAAATCTAATAAGAACCTGATCAATATTTTGTTAATCAATTATTGTGATGACATTTAAGACCTTGGTTGATATCTCGGAGCGTTTACAGAAAGTCTGTATTTTCCTATAAGTTAAAATATATTTTGGAAATACCCACGCCAACAAAGTAAATTGACTCTAAAAATTCACTAATTTTAAAATTTTTATTATAGATTGATGGTTAATAAAACGTTACATGTTGTAAAAGAAGGGCAAAAAATCTGATTGGTAACTGTTCAATGAGGTCATAACAAATAGTTGAAAATAAAACCTCAGATTTTGTAGTCAGTTTTAAGGGTGTCTGTCTTGTAAAGTGTTGTCTTCGAATTCTATTAAAAAAATACAAGGTGTTAAAGTTTTATTAAATAAATATACAAGACAATTACAGATTTTTCCAAAACTGCCAGAGTTAACTCGATAAAATTTGAAAAGCTTTATCTAATGTGGAATGCCCGTATTTTCCAATAGAAACAAAATCTTTATCTTCAGTGACAGGATTATGCTGTTGTTTTTCTTTGCAAAATATGCAAAATAATAAATGGTTGTTCCCGTCCTATACTGAATAAAAAAGTTGAACAGTGTTCTATTTGATTTTTTGCCCTTTTTGTACAACATGAAACAGAATGCAAGTGGCGCCATGGGACGACGGCAGGTGCTTCCACTAGGGCAAAAATTTGGTGTATTGATCTTTTCCTTTAGCAATTTATATAAAATTAGTATCTATGCTGATATTGTCTTTAGTATTAGGATTGCAAAATTTCCTAATTTTTTAATTGCTACGTTTATACGTTGCTTCGTTCTTGGACCTATGTTACATTGGAGTGGTAAATTCTTGGGGTACGGTCCTATGATGATGAGGAGAGATGGACAAACAAAAACGACCTCTGTTGATCTTCTCAGTTATATTTTTTTTGTATTTAAACATTTCGATGCGGATTGGCATCTTCCTCAGTGGTTAACTGCAAAACATAAACGCATCGAAACGTTTAGAGACAAAAAAAAAGTTATAACTGAGAGGATCAACAAGGGTGGTTTTTGTTTGCCCATCTCACCTCATCATCGTAGGACCGTACCCCAAGAATTTCCCACCCCCTTTTCCCAATTTGTAAAAATCGAGACGAATATTGGCTGATTTATAATTTAAACCGTCTCCATGTTTTAACTTGTCTCCGTGCTCTACTTTAATTTTTCACTCTACATGGACACTCTGGACACTGTTGAGACTAACAATTCATATGCCCATAAAATCCCAAAAACAGATAATTTTTTGTATTGCAGAACTGGAGCACAATAAATAAGAAACCAATACAAATAAATTTGAGTGTTGTAGTCAAACAAATAGATCTTTCACAAATAGAGTCAAACAATTAGAGTCAGAATTTTAATGCCCTTAAATAGTTTGTACTGCAATTGTAATTTTCCGAGTGATGCCACATTTTTTCGCAAATGATTTTTGTTAAGAGTTCTTTATTTTTTTTTGTAGCACTATATGCAACGCGGATTCGTTGAATATGAAAATCGCCTCCGTTAAGAAGGTTTGGGACACGTCGGAACTTGAAACTGAAGACAACAGTGGAATCAGTTTTGGGACGCCCTTGGACAACGCTTTTAAAGGCAGTGACGCCCAGGAGGAGCACCACGAGGGCTACAGCCCCGGCGGCGGTCAGACGGCGTCCACTACAAATGTATGCAAGGTAATTTCATAAAATAAAAGTAAACGTAAATTTCACTTTCATTTGTTTATACTTAAAACAAGTTTTTATTTCTTGTATTTATAGTCATCTGGCATCATCATTTAGTGCAATCTAAGATTCATCTTTTTTTTAATTTTATAATAGTTGATATCATTATAATATGCCATTATATGAAGGACTGACTTTGCTCAGGATCATACTAAAATAACTTTATATAAAAGATCAGCAGACGCTTCATTTCCTGCCACAGAATATCAACGTTTCAATAATTGTATTTTCTTGATAGCTTCTACAATAATGGTTGAAAATTTGCATCAAATTTTGTAGTGCTTATGCCATTATACATTTCTGATGTGAAAGCATAAAAATACACTCGGCGGCCAAGTTAGTTAACTGACTCCTCCCTTCTTAATAGGCTGGGGTAGACAATCAGAAATATTAAATAAAAAACAAAAAAATAATGGTTTCTTGGCAAGAACTTGTGACATTCCATGCCTTCACAGTGGTCCGAGGAGAGTGCTTACGTTTATTTGCCTCCTATTGAAAAGTATCTCAATAATACATAACAATAATTAAGAGAAGTACAGATGTTCAAAGAAAACTATTTTCTTACACAAAAAGTCATAGTTCAGAAACGAGTCGTTGCTGAAATGTATTTATATGTTCTTTTTTTTTTCTTAAAATAATCCACAAAATCACTCCTTCACATATAAAATACAATCATTAAACACCGTCATATAGGTTAGAGGGCTCTAGGTTATCAAATCGTTTTTAGGTGAAACCAACCCAACAAGTGTCCACCGCCACCGGCCAGTCCACATCCTCCGCTTCCCAGCAACCCCATTCGGCCATCGTGGGTCACACAATGCTCCTAGGTACGCCCCTCTCGCCTCCCCCTCTGCAACAGACACCCGTGGGAGTGCCCCTGGGACCTCCGCCGTACACCGGTAACCAACATTTGACCGGTTTTCCCACGGCTGCCGCAGCGCAAAACGTTGCTGCAGCAGGTTCCGCTCAATACGGCATCTCGGCGATTCCCTCGCCACCCACGGTGCTGTACAATTCAACGCAGCAGATACAGTCCGGACTTTACGGAGCTTTTCTACCCACTGCTGACCAGGCGGGAGTGTTGGGAACGCAGGGACATGCTCGGGCCGCCGGCGGGTTTGGACAGTATCCCGCCGCTGCCGGTCAGAATTCCTATTTGCTCGGACAGCCCGGAAGCTCGCCGTATAATACACAGTCGGTATGTTTTTTTCTTTATATTCTACTGGAGTCAGTCACATGATAATTTTGAGAGCCATATCGGCTCCTTGGTTGAGTGTTTGTTTATTGTTTTTTTTTCGTGCATTGGAACCAGAATGAGTTTAATATCCTCTAATATTCCCAACTATACACTGAGAAGGATACAGAACTCAATAAATGTCTGTTAGAGACAGGTTGTTCGGGAGAACCGGCCTTCCCAAAGACATAAGTAATATCTTTAGCGGATCGACTATTGCTACTGTTGCCCCTTACCTGACTCAGTTGTCTGTTTTAAGCCTTCAAGTAAATAGCAAAATGTAAATAAATAAACCTTTTCAGGTGTTTCTCCAAACAGCTCATCCTCCCCCCACAGCTCAGCCCCCAGAGATGTATCCCTCGATGAGCAGTTTTCGATTGTCGGCGGCCGGTCCCTTCGGCCAGAACCAGGCTTTAAATAACCCGACCGGAGCTCCGGCCACGGTACTTATAAGCTCGACCAGTAACAGTTTGATGTCGGCCAGTGTAAAGCCGAGCAGTCAACCCATTAGTGCTATTGGTGAGTAAAACATGCTCATGTTTTTTTTTCGCTTCTTCTTCTTCTTTCGCTCGCGGGGTACTTTGTGCGGTAAAACTTATAACCGCACGTGTCCGTGTAATAATACATTACAAACCGGGGTAGGAAGGGCTTCATTACTGTTGAGAGATTGGTTATTTCAAAGCCTGTGTTCGATTTGTAGAATGAGCATGTGGAATAAGCAGGAGGTGTTCATTTGAAGACGTCATCTAGTTGGTTGTCTGTGTCAAACGAAAATAATGAAAGAACAAAAGTACATTAACTTTTATTATGTTATTCTTTTCTGTCAAAAATGTATGTCCTTTTAGATTACGTCTTCTAATGAACACGGGTATGAAATGGGTATAAGAAGGAAAATCACATAAAAATTACTTACAGCGCTTTCGGGTGATAGCTCTAGAGCGCTCTGAGGTTATTCCCATCCTTTGTTTTCTCATTAAGAATTTAAGGATGAGAATACTCTCGAAGCGGTCTAGAGCGGCCCCCCGAAAAAGCTGTTACTACGCTCCATTTTAAATAGGTATTTATCTAGCAGGCTGATGAATTGATAAATTTGTTATTCTATCCATGTAAATATGTCATTTTCTTGTCAATTTTTTGGTCTCCTGAATGAATATCAATTTAAGACGGAATGTGAAAAAAAAAGCCACACATAGGTCATTATCCTTTCGCACCGATTCAGGTTCTGGTTGACATAAAAATGACAGACCAGCTGATTTTCAACCAATCAGCTTTGATGAAAATCAGCTGGTCTGTCATTTTTATGTCAACCGGAACCAGAACCGCTGTGAAACGAAAATGACTAGATTTAAGTGATGACATCTGTCAGATTGACCATTCCGGAACAGCTGATTTTGACAATCTTTGGGGTTATACAAACTGTGTAGTCAAATATACCGCATTTTCTGTATTTATACGGAAATGATGAATAAGATTTGACAATTTAATGTCGTTTTTTTTTAGTTCTTACATAATTTATAATTACTCGTAAATAAATTAAATTATAAAAGAACAGTAAGAACGGCGACTCCGCATCCAGTTTATTAATTATGAAGAGCATACGTACTTGTTTTGATGTTTTAGGGTTTTCTTCAGTACTTCAGCTACAAAACTATAAATTCTGCCTTTTAGCTTTTGCCTAAAGGACAATTTATGAATATACAGGGTGATTCAAAAGTACTTTGACAAACTTCAGGAGGTGATTGCTGGCATTATTTTAAGGAGAAAACTTCTAATAAACGAGGGTCCTTAAGAGCATCGTTACGAAGATACAGGGTGTTAAATTTTTATAAAAAAAAAAATATCTCCTAAACCGCTTGAACGGTTTTAATAAAATTTTACATATATCAATAGGTAGAGAGTAGCCATGTTTCTGTTAAACAACATTTTTACCGCAATGACGCTTCAACTTATTGAAGAAAAGTATGGTACGCCACTGGTGTATAAAAAAATAAATTCTACCCTTTTGTTCACTGTTCAATTCTAAACAAAAACGCTTTCTTAAGTTTTCTTAGTTAGACGCGTCATTTTCAAGTAAAAAAATAAAAATCGTTTTAATGCACGTCTTAGAATCGTTACATCAATAAGATGGAACGTGTTATTTCAGTTCAAACTTAATTTAATTAAATAGAGTAAAAAAGCAAAATAATTTTTTTTTAAATTAAATTAACAAATAAATAGTTCGAAATGTTCTCCCTCAACCTGTCAAGCGGTTTCGAAGATATAATTTTTTTTTTCTACAAACGTCAAATAATGACGCATTTTACGCTTTCATTTGACAAACGAAAACCTAGCCTTTTTTGAGGATCAGAATGTGAGTGTACTTTTCCGCGCGTTGCCCAGGACAGCAAGCGAAAAAGATTTTTTCGCTTGCTGTCAATAGCAACTACCACCACTCAACCAATTATTAAAAACGTCATTGTCACTTTGATTTAAATTTTCAGATTGTGTTTTCAGTTATGCTCAGTTGTGATTCACATTATTTGAAATTGATCCTTTGCAGAAAAAACGTTGTATGCATTACGAGCAAAAAATAACTTTTTTGCTCTCGAGTGATTGCCGCTCTCCGCTTCGCGTCGAGCGGCAAACTTCACTCTCCGAGCAAAAAAGTTGTACTTTTCGCTCTTAATACATAAATAACTATTATCTTTTAATAAAACTTAACACCTTGTATCATCGTAACGATGCTCTTGAGAACCCTCGATTATTAGAACTTTTCTTCTTAAAATAATGCTAGCAATCACCACCTGAAGTTTGTCAAAGTACTTTTGAATCACCCTGTATTATAAATGTACCTCAAATCCAAGATGTAATATAATGATCAAGATCAAGTTTCGTCGGATGTTTAAACAGGTTGGTTCGCCATATTGCCTTGGGGGCATACATGTCAAATGACGTAATTTTGGAATGGTTAATTGAAAACTTGTCTAGGGATGGGTAATAAGTGATGAGAGCTATGACGTCACTCAGTATGTTTTAGTAGTTTCTTAAACACTAAATGTGGGGCGGTGTTGGCGAGTTTTCGTGTGAATAACATTGTAGGATTTTTATTTTCTGACTTTCTATCTGATTTACGTGCTGTCTTTAGTATTAACACTATGTTTGTTTTGTATATATATACCGGGTGTCCAGCAGAACCCTGGACATAGGAGATTAACATGGGAAATCGGTTTTTATTTTTTTGCGCCTGTACAGTTGATTTGATTGAAAAACTTTTAAGAGTAAAGTTGTAGAGCTTATGGTCAGCTATCATCCTGTAATTTTTTCAATACCACAGTTTTGGCTATTTTTTGGAAAAACGCCTCGAAAAGTGCAAAAAATTGAATTTGGCGCGTCACCCCCACCATGCTTGTGCAGTGTCGCCAACATAATAATTTCTTATGTCAGACTCAGAGCCGATTTTCCTTTCTTATTTATTTTGAGGGATTATCATGTAGTAATTAACGTGATTATGCAAAGAAAATTAACTGAAAACCTGACGATAATGTTCTTAAATTATAGGTAAGTACAAGTTACGTTTATAATTATCATAATTAGTAAAAGGAAAATCATTCCAATTTGTGTATGGCTGGTTGTCTAATTCATTTTAGTTTAGCAATACGACAACCACGATGACATGACAATTTGTCTCTTGTCACCAATTAAGGGTGTTCGTTGTTGTTGTTGTTATTGAGGTAAATTCATCTATCTCCAAATGTTTTACTTCAAAAGTGTCTATTTTGCAGTGCTGTGTGACGCGAGGCCCCATCTTGCATGTAAAAACCCTTGCTAAGTGCTGGACTCTTCTATGACAGACAACAAATTAACATTCATTCACAATGTTACTCTCAAATAAGCAAGACCAGTAAGCAGATAGCGATGGATGTTTGATCTGCTAAGACCAGTTTCTTTCATGTTTTATCTATGTATCTGGAGACTATAGTGCCTGTGAACTCTTTTCAGTGACAACAAATCTTGCCAAACTGGCCACAAACAACTTGAAAAACTGGCCAAAAATTGGTTCCATTCCAATCGATTGCCGCTGAATATGGGCAAGACACAGAGGATGGTGTTTGCATTGAGGGAGATTGGAACCGTAAATGACCACATATCCCAGGTTAAATTTCTTGGGGTTCTTGTGGATGAGAGCGCCAAGTGGGATTTACACACTGATAACTTGGCTTCAAGACTCAATACAAGTTTGTACCTGCTACGTCAGCTTTCAGATAGGATATCTCGTACGGTACTTAGATCGGCTTACTTTGCATCTTTTCATGCATGGCTCTCTTATGCTGCAGTTGTTTGGAGCCACGCCTCGGGGGCTAAGCATTTGTTCGGGCTTCAGCGAAGAGCGGTCAGATTGTTGGTTGGCCTGGGCTACAGGGATGACTGCAGAGCGCACTTCAGAGAGCTAGGCATACTAACCCTGCCCTCCATGTTTATATTGGAGAATTTGCTGTTTGTGAAAAATAACATGTATCTGTTTTCTGCTCAGGAGGACATGCATGCTTACCTTACTAGAGGCCGAAAAAATTTAATAACCTCATATTGTCGTTTGAGAAGGTGTCAGAATGGTCCTGGCTACTGGGCATTAAAATATTTCAACTGCCCATAAAAATTAAAGCATTGACAGTGGATAGTTTCCGAAAGGAAATTAAGCAAATTTTAATGGTAAATGTTTTTTATTGTGATGAAGAGTATTTTAAGTATTTTAATCAACATTATTATTAATTTTTTTTTCTTCTCTCTGTATAGTCTATTTTAGGATGTTGACTGTAAGCTTTTAGTATTAAGTAAATAATGGCATCTGGACTGAATTTATTTAAATTTAATTTGTAGACTATTGTTACGATCGCAGCAACGCCGCATGGGAGGCGGGGCAACGCATGGGAGCGTGTTGGTTGGTGGAGCTTCGCGACCTATCCGCGCTGCGTCATGGCTGACACGAGTGATTTATTGCTCGTCTGGCTTAATCTAGAAGGCAGTTGTTTACAACCGTTTTTTTATATGAGATTATTCAAGAATTCTTATAAAGAACTTTCTAGGTTTTTCTGTAATTTTAGGATTGTATATAAAAGGCGCACAGAGCGCCCGAGTAGTAGTAGTCTTATTTTAAGCGAGCTATAAGTAAGCTAAAGTTACGAAGCGATAATAGAAGGCTATAAAGTGTTAAGTAGTGAGTTATTTAGTAGTCGTGTGTAATTGTGGAATAAATAAATAGTGTTTTCGTGTTAAATCGTTACACTGGAATTATTGAACCCCGAGTTCGCAACAATTGGTGTCAGAAGTGAGATTCCAGTGGGAATTTGAGGACTAATATTACTGAACTGTAAGTGAGTGCTTCATTGCCGGACATTACGTGTTTATGCCAGTGACCAGAAGCCAGCATCATGCAATGGAGGATCAACTTGCCGCCCTGCTGTCCCTTATGCAACAACAGAGGGAAGAACAGGAAAAACGTGATCAAGTACAGGAGCGACGTTATCTAGAGCAGAAGGAAGAGCTGGAAAAACGTGATCAAATTCAGGAGCGCCGTTATAAAGAACAAAAAGAAGAGCAGGAAAAACGTTATAAAGAACAAAAAGAGGAGCAGGAAAAACGTTATAAAGAACAAAAAGAAGAGCAGGAAAAACGTTATAAAGAACAAAAAGAAGAGCAGGAAAAACGTTATAAAGAACAAAAAGAAGAGCAGGAAAAACGTGATCAAGTGCAAGAGCGACGTCATCAACAATTCAAAGAAGAATTAATGAGCCATCTCGCAGTCAGGGAGCAACAGTTGGAAGAAAGAATAATGCAATCCGTTAATGAATCCGTTAACGAAAGACTCGAAGCTGTCAACCAGAGGGTTCTCGAGCTAGAAAAGAAATTCCGGGAACAACTTGAGGACGACACCGTGTCTACAGAGAGTTTTAGCACAGCTAACGCTAAAATTAAGCCTCCCGATTATGACGGTACTACGGCGTGGGAAATTTATAAAACACAATTTGAGGCAGCTGCAAAAGCTAATGGCTGGTCCGAGCCTCAGAAAGCTACATCATTAGTGGTAGCACTTCGTGGAAAAGCGGCTGAACTACTCCAATCTCTGTCGGCAGCGGATCAAAGTAATTATGCCGTTTTAGTACACTCTCTGCAACTACGATTTGGAAACGAGCACAAAGAAACCGTGTTCCAAGCCCAGCTGAGGATGAGACAGCAGAAGTCAGGTGAATCCTTACAAGAATTTGAGGCGGACATAGACAGACTAATTCACCTGGCATACCCATCAGCCCCTGAATGTTTTCAAACGCAATTTGCCGCCGAAAGGTTCATTGAGGGAGTTCGAGATAGTGACCTGAGGTACCACTTACGTCTAGTCAGACCCAGGAATATCAGCGAGGCACTAGTTCGGGCCCTAGAATTCGAGGCGTCACGAGTGTCATCTGATTCTTCTCCAAGTGTAAGAATGGCAACTTGCGATGACGAGGGGGATACGTCTAGGGGTGAATCTATGGCAACTTTACATAAAGCGTTGAAGGATCTGGCAGTCAATATCCAAGCCTTGTTGCAAAGACCTCCTCGATCAACAGGCAAACGGGGCATAAAATGTTTTAACTGCGGTAAACTCGGTCACGTCAAGAGTAACTGCCGTAATAGGGCAAGAAGTCCGTCGCCGTTGTTTAGAAGATCGAGCGGCAATCAAGACCGCCCTAGAATTCAGGAAAAACCAATTCCTGTCAATGTAAGGGGGCAATTGACCGAGCCCGTTAAGACCTCCAGGATCAGTCAAGTCAATCAATCAAGTCAAGCCAATAATTTGGGTGGCAAAAGTGTTACAGAGGCCGGACGCATTAAGGAACAGAAGATCCAAATTGAACATCGACCAGGAAGGTCTCACGAAAATGCCGATGCATTGTCCAGACGGCCATGTAAAGAAGATAGTCAGCATCGTCGAAGAACTAAGCAGCGTGAGGGACTTCCTTCTGTAAGGAGAACGTCGGTGGAAGTAAACGATGGCTGGACCACACAGACGCTTCGAGAAGAACAGTTGAATGATTCAGATATTGGACCCATTCTCTCTGCAAAGACTGACGACAAGAGACCAGAATGGCAAGAAATCGCTGGTAAAAGTCCAAACCTGAAGGCGCTATGGGCCCAGTGGCACTCTCTCAAAATAGAAAATGGACTACTGAAGAGAGCGTGGGAGAGTCCGGATGGCAAGTCCGTAGTCAATCAGTTGGTTGTTCCTGGTAGCAGAAAATCCGATGTACTACAGGAAATGCACAACGGAACAAGCGGAGGCCATTTTGGGGTCAATAAAACATTGGCCAAAATTAAAGAGCGGTATTATTGGGTGAATTATCATGAAGACGTCGAATCTTGGTGCCGCAAGTGCGAAGTTTGTTGTGCCACAAAAGGACCTCGAACAAGATCACGCGGCCGAATGGTGCAGTACACTGTAGGTGCTCCATTCGAGAGGGTAGCAATTGATGTCGCGGGACCGTTTCCTCAGACTGAGTCGGGCAATAAATACATCTTGGTCGCCATGGATTACTTCACTAAATGGCCTGAAGCATACGCCCTGCCTAATCAAGAAGCAACGACTGTGGCAACGGTGCTAGTAAATGAAATGTTCTGCAGATTTGGAGTCCCTCTCGAACTTCATTCTGATCAGGGCCGAAATTTTGAATCGGCTGTTTTCCAGAAGGTCATGGAACTTCTCGGAATTCGCAAGACCAGGACAACTCCTTTGCATCCACAGTCGGATGGGATGGTAGAGAGATTTAATCGGACCATGGAACATTACCTGTCTAAAATGGTGGCAGATCATCAGCGTGATTGGGACCAACATCTACCTCTCATGTTGATGGCATATCGAGGCTCTACGCATGAAGCCACTGGTTATACTCCGGCGAAAGTGATGTTCGGGAGGGAAATGAGGCTTCCTGCGGATTTGATGTATGGAACACCAGAAAAAGAGTCGCTCAGCTCTGAGAATTTTGTGGAGGAGCTTAAGGAGAGGCTGAACAATGTTCATGAGCAAGTCAGGAATAAACTGCGGATATCCAGTGATCGAGCCAAAGCAAGATATGACTTACTAGCTAACTCCCGCGGCTTCCAGGATGGTGATTTGGTGTGGCTATACAATCCGAGGCGAAAGGTGGGAAAGTCGCCCAAACTTAGCCAAAATTGGGAAGGACCTTATACAATTATAAAGAAGATTAATGATGTGGTGTATAGGATCCAGCGGACCCCTAGGTCAAAGATGAAGGTCGTTCATTTGGATCGATTAGCACGATACCATGGAACTCTATCTGTTCGGGACGAACAGACTTAGGAGGAGGGCAATGTTACGATCGCAGCAACGCCGCATGGGAGGCGGGGCAACGCATGGGAGCGTGTTGGTTGGTGGAGCTTCGCGACCTATCCGCGCTGCGTCATGGCTGACACGAGTGATTTATTGCTCGTCTGGCTTAATCTAGAAGGCAGTTGTTTACAACCGTTTTTTTATATGAGATTATTCAAGAATTCTTATAAAGAACTTTCTAGGTTTTTCTGTAATTTTAGGATTGTATATAAAAGGCGCACAGAGCGCCCGAGTAGTAGTAGTCTTATTTTAAGCGAGCTATAAGTAAGCTAAAGTTACGAAGCGATAATAGAAGGCTATAAAGTGTTAAGTAGTGAGTTATTTAGTAGTCGTGTGTAATTGTGGAATAAATAAATAGTGTTTTCGTGTTAAATCGTTACACTGGAATTATTGAACCCCGAGTTCGCAACACTATTCTATTTTTGACATATGTACATTGCTGTTTTGGTGATTGTAAACATGAATAAATTTGAATTGAAGCTTAATAAAGGTGATAGTGTTTTTATAGGAATAATTGTTGTTATCTGTGTTATTACCTAAATTTATGTTACATTTCTTTTTCATGTCCACTTGTTAATTTCTTCCCTTAAGAAATTTATGTATAGATTGATTATGCAAATATACTTATTTTGGTACTTGTTGCATCCACTTTTTCACACACAATTTCCCTTAAATAACCTTGTATTTATTGATATTAAAAGTAAGGAAATTAGGAACCATTTTGTTAATACAGTGTAAAATTTTATTTTTATTATTTTTTATTTAAATGTTTCATTAGTTATGAATTTTGGGGAGAGAAAACTTGTTTTAAAACAATACTGGGCTGGTAATTCCTTTGCTCAAATTCGAGACAACATTGCTGCATTGTTTCCTGAACAACCAATACCAGCATGCAGTTTACTTCAGGCGGTGGTTGCTCGTTTTGAGGAAACTGGGAGTATTAACCCGATATGTTCCTGTGAGCAAAAGTGACGACTTCAACCTGGTGCGGTCCAGAGGATGAAAATGTGGCAAAACTTGTTCTTGCTACAGTAAACGATGATCCTTCCAAGAGTATTCGACAGATTGGCCAAGAAACTGGACTTAGTAGATCGACCATCCATAATTATCTGCAAAAAGAAGGTTTTGAAAGCTACAAACAAGAGAACCATCAACAACTCTTACCGATCCACCTTTTCCCCCCAATGGAGTTTTGTGAAATCCTGACCGAAAAAATTATTGCAGCCCCAAGATTTGTTAGAAACATTTGTTTCACGGATGAATGCTAATTTGGATTGACTGGCTCTTCAAATCAATAAAATGTTCGGATTTGGGCACTCCAAAACCCACATATAGTGCATGACAATCGAGACCAACGTCGAGCAACTGTAACGTGTGGATCGGCATTTTGGGGCGCCATGTTATAGGTCCATTTTTCATTGATTGCAGTTTGAACGCCAACAAATATGGCAATATGCTTCGCAATGACATTTTGCCTGCTGTAGAAGCCATCCAGCCATTAGAACGGGTTTTTTACATGCAAGATGGAAGATTTTGAACAATTTCTCTGATGTGCCACATCTAGTCCTGTATTTTATTTATTTGTTTATTGTTCTTGTTTACCTCTGTGTTTGATGTTAAACACATGGGTGGTTATTCACTTTCTTTGTAGTATGTAATTAAATGGTTCTTTTAAGAGCTGCTAATCCGTATTTTCTTTTCGCCAATTCCACGATAACTCATTTGTAGAGTACAATCACATTTCAAGCTTGGTTCTTGGTTTGCCCAACAAATGTACCCACCCAACTCGCCGTCCTTAATAATTCTTAACATTAACCTAGCTTTACCAATGACAAAGACAAGAGACATATCGTCGATCCGTTGTCTGGTGCTAATCTAAAATGAATTAGACAACCAGCCATACACAAATTGGAACGATTTTTCCTTTTACTACTTATGATAATAATAAACGTAATTTTATTACCGTATGATTTAAGAACATTATCGTCAGGTTTTCGGTTAATTTTCACTGCATAATCACGTTAATTATTACATGATAGTCCCTCAAAATAAATAAGAAAGGAAAATCTGCTCTGACTCTGACATAAGAAATTATTATGTTGGCGACACTGCACATGCATGGCGGGGGTGACGCGCCAAATTCAAATTTTTGCACTTTTCGAGGCTTTTTTCTAAAAAACAGCCAAAACTGTGGTATTAAAAAATTACAGGATGATAACTGACCGTAAACTCTACAACTTTACTCTTAAAAGTTTTTCAATCAAATCAACCGTACAGGCGCAAAAAAATAAAAACCGATTTCCCATGTTAATCTCCTATGTCCAGGGTTCTGCTGGACACCCGGTATATAAAACACTATTTTGTAATCACTCAAATTCACTAAATTGACTTCTCTGGGGCAGTAAAAAAAAAAGGATTCTTGTAAAATCCTGATTGACTGAATGTTTATTTGCAAAACATTCCTTTCGTATGCAGGAACAAAAGCAGGGGGCGTAGGCCAAGCCTACCAGCAACAATCTCAACAGGGCCAGCAGGTGTACATGGCGTATGAGCCTGCCTTGCAAGCGGCCAATTATCTGCAGGGAGCTGGGGTTATGCAGCGCGGACATACGGGACCTCCGGTTCAAAATAGTGTGGTTCCAGGATTACAACCTTCTTCGTCGTACTATTCAGGATCGACAGGTAGGTTTCGTTTTATTCGGTATGAAGCTTTCAGCTTACTTCACTAGTAACTAGTAACATCGACTCTGCCAATGCAAGTCAATACTACCATTGTCTATATATACCTAGTCAGACATTTCAAATGGGTTCATTTCTCCAAGGATTTTATTTAGCCAAAACTACGATAGATGTCGCTCGAAGATTGAATCCCAGAATATTTCAAACATTTCAGAAGTCAAGAAATTTTATTGCATCTTCCTGCCTATTATCTCTGTGATAAGATAAGTAAACATGATTTGCCGTCCTCGACGATGCCGTGGCGTATTTTCTTGACGGAATCAGTATATGGATTAGTTTCCTTTCGACAGTACAGGACCGTACTTTCACTTTCTGTTAACGTTTTATGTCTATTTAAAACTTTTTCACTGACATATTTCTCCGAAGGAAACTGATGAAATGATAATTCGGGACTTAAAGATTTGAATTAATTTGGAACTTTTACAGTTTCCATAAGAACAGATAACTCATTTTTTCTCTTAATCAACTGAACAGAACACGTATACTGAATTTTTATTTTTAGCCCTATAAGCCCACTGCATTTTGTGATATTTTGTTATTGTTTAAGGGTTATAAATTTTTATTAATATACATGGCAACAAAAAACCGAAAATGAGTAAAGCTCGTTTTAGATTGGCCTATTTCTTGTACAAGAAATGGTTCAATATCTTGAACAACTTAAATAGGACAGTATCATACGGTAAATTGTATGAGATTCTTGGATTGAATCTTTAAATTGGTTGGAAAATAGAACCTGTTCTAATCGGAGACAATTTCTAACCTTTGCAACTAAATGTTCATAACCTTATTAAGAATCGTGGTTTTTGTTGCTTCCAGTTTTATTGTGAAAAGCAGATATTATAAATAATAAAGCAGTCCAAATTTTTGTATTGTTGAGGGTCCTCAAAAGTTCTTTTTTCAGTAAACTAAGGACATCTCGACCAGCATTTCTTCTTCTCAGCCATTTCTCCTGCCAGGTTTTTCTTTGAAGTTTTCGTTTTCGTTTCTTCAGTTAAAACCTTTTTTTGGCCATAAAAACATATCGCAGATAAATAATAAACAAATATTATTAAGCGAATAGGCCTATCCCACATATTTTTTTTATTTGTTATTTTGAAAGTTCATAGCAAAATAGATAACAAGTCTTTTTTTATTTTTGAAAATCCATTTAAACACTTGCAAAAATTAAAGCAAACTATGATTTCGCCGTTTGTGTTTAAAATGCCCGCTAGCGTGGTGACGTATTATACCCGGAGCCAATTAGATACAGCGCCGTGTGACAAGATAAGGCTGATAAGGAAAGAGGGTTATTTCCTAAAATGTTGGTTTCTGAATTTTTGATTGGAAAATAATTGTTTATATTAACATACCTCAAAGTGATCTTCACAAGCATACAGAACTTGTTGTAAAGAATCTCCAGAATTATAGTTTACAGCTGTAAACCATAACTTTCGTCGACCTGCATCTTTTTGCACAGTAAAAAATAATTTTTCCGGCGCAATATCACTCTTTAGTCGGGACGGGTCATGACGGGACCAAACACTGTTTAGAAACCATTGTATTTTATTTTTAAGAAATTGTTTCTGATTTTAATAGCATTAGACAAAAACAAACCGAATTGACAAGCCGCAAGTTTCAAACCATAAAAATTGTCAATGGGTTTCGTGCGGCACGTGACTACATTGGTTGAAAAAAATATATATTGTATTTATGTGCTTCTGCACCAACATAACTAAATTTAAAGTTTGGATCCCCAAAAAAGGCCTTAGTAGGATTTAAAATTAATGCAGAAAGACCAATTTTATTGTATACAACAAAATAACGTCATGTGGACGAAACCCATAAATATAACCTAAAGGTGCATTTGTCATTATGTCAAAAACGCCTTGTCACTTACCAAACCGTTGAGCAATACAAACGGTAGAAGTCAACTACGTCATAGCCCGGCAAAATTCTTGATTTTAAGTTTATCTTCTAAATTTAAAATACTATAAAAGTATGAGTAATCTTTTTTATTTTTAACAAATTATATTATTTACGTATTTTTAATCTATTCTTTCAATTTAAAGTGAAAGATAGATGATTTTCCATTATGTGGGATAGGCCTATTGTGCGACAACATTAAAAAAACTTAATTACCATAATTAATACAACAAATAATTGTTCGGAGTTTGTAGCCCGAAAACCGCGGGAAATCTCTTAACGGCGTTATGTCATATATTATGTCAAAATCAAATCAAACGTGTCATATAATGTCAATTCTTTATAGTTTTGGGCCATTTTCTTTAGGTTAGTTTATTACAGAAAATACATTGAATTGTTATCAACTTTGTTTCAATTACAATACTTGTAATTACTTGTTGTACTTGATGTACTAATTACAATTACTTGTACAAGAAATATGCCAGTCTAAAACGAGCTTAAGGCATATCTTGAATCATGAAATGAAAATGAATAAAAGGTTACTCTTGAATTCAACCAACATTATATCTGCATTGTTATTGGTACTGATGTGAACAATAATATTGTGGCAGGTTAACTTTTTTAATATATGAACGTTTGGATAGCAGGTGTAGGACAAGAAGCTACTTCACTTTTTTTAAATTGCCAACGTTTCGACCTTTAATTGAGGTCTTCCTCAGGGCTAAAATACAATCATTGTATGTACATTGGCAGTAAAAAACACTAATTACAAAGAAGAAAAACGACTAACAAAAGTATACAAATTAAAACACAATACATGAGTACAAACAAATCCTCCTATTCTATTATATGGGATCAAAAACCCACTTAGAAAAAAAGGAAGGAAGAAAAGAAAAAAAAGAAAAATAGGATGTGTCAAGTTTTATCTTTTTCAATCAGAGAAGCTTGCTTCTTTTTTCTTCCTTTTTTTTTTAGTAAATAAAGGACGCTAAGCACAGATGATTTTTTAATATAATTAAGATATCTTCTGCAAACCATTTTACTTAGCCTTTTGTAACACCTATATCAGATCAAACATGCTGCTATGATATTATTTCACTGTTTGCCAAAAAAAAGCCAAGAAAAATTCTTAATAATAATAATTAAAAATGTAGAGGAATGCTGATTGAGTTGTTGTTTGAGGATTTATTTTTTCCATTGAAGCTAATAAGATAAAATTATAAAAAAAGAAAAATTGGAGATATATTTGACGTAATTTCAAGATAAATAAGTTTTTTCTCTTTCGAATAACACATATGGGGTCTGTAAAGTAAGTACATCCCTAGTTCATCCATTCGAATAATGATATGCAGGTACCATATTTACCTATTTTCTAACTCGGGCAGATTCGGGCTAATGTTGGGATTTGGGGTGTTTTAACAAACTACGGAAAAATCGATACGGCCAAGGCGAGATTACAGATTCCTTCCCAAAATTTTCAAATTTGAACTGGCATCTCTGATTTAAGTACCGGCGCAGACAGCAGATGTCGCATACGTATTCTGAGTCGTTTAAGCGTAAAGAATTTGGGAGCGTTGGATTGTCTGACTAGATGTATATAGACAATGATACTACTAGTGAATACTCTTAGTTCTTAGCTCTAAAACTTCTTCATATAATGATTACAACACTCTACTATATGAGTGATTAACACATACTACACTGTGAGGTAAATTGTGTAAGCATTTCTTCAACAGGAGGCCAAAGTGCTTACTACCAGCAACCCGGAAACTCATCCCTAGCTTCGGCACCCCAGATACCACAGCACCAAGCGGGCTACGGTTTGCAGGGGAATATTTTTGGAACACACAGCCAGTCAAACACGGGTTTACAGGTAAATATATTTCGTTTTCTAAACAAAAAAGGAATAATTCTTAATGTTAAAACTATATTAAATATCTCAATTTATTTTCTATACAGTTTCAAATCCCGGCAATGCCTAGTTATTGTACAAAATGAAAATTATTTAAGCTTTTGTAGTCATTCACATTCACAGTTTATTATCAGCTCGATAATGAACTGTAGCGTTCACATAGTTTCCCACATAATGCCCAAGAACTTGTACAAATTCCTTAATTATTAATCCACTGTCTCTTACAGAATTCCTTTCCGTTTCTTTCTACTCAAATGCAAGTCGCCGCCGCATTGAACGCGCAGCAGTACCGTTCGGCCGCGGCCACCCTCCAGAATCCGTACATGAAAAGCGTGGGAGGTTCAGGTCAGCAAATGTCAGGTAACCACCTATTTTTTAACATAGTCGGCGCTCTTCGCCCCGACAAGCGAGACATCTAACGCAGCCTTAGATATGCTAGGAAATCTGAGATTTCGGCCCTTTGCAGGGGATCAACAGGCCCAGCAAGGTTCCGGTGGACAGAGGCCTCAGCAGCTGAAGAGTCCCAGTAGCCAGGAAGTTTTGTCCTCTGTATTCAATACTGGTGAGTTGATTAAAAAAGTAGATACAATGATAATTTATTATTCAGGAAAAAGACCCATTGTTAAAGAAAACATTTTTTATCTTTTTGATCGTAACTATTTTTCTGTCCCAACCTGTTGTGTAAAGCAACTTAATCTGAACATTTCGGCGAGCAACGAACGATACAACGAGCCGAACGGCGAACAAAACCTTAATTTGAATTGACATTAATTTTTGAAATTTGAAAATGACATTAATTTTAGACGGCAGCACATACTTAAGTCCTGAAAGTGAGGCCAAAACAGCTGGCTATGGATCTGCGTATTTAGTCTAAAAATATTAACTGCGCTTGCGCGAGATTTCCTAAACTTCAGATTTAACACGTTATCTATTTTTTATTAGCACGTGGTGCGCAGTAAACATGCCCAGTAAAATCTTTTCGACCACCTGCAGGTTTTCATATTGTGAGGGATTGACGTTCTCCATATATTATTTTGATAGGTATATGGTCGGTTTTTGCCGTTCCCATTAAAGGAAATGCTCGCAAACATGTATGTAAACATATGTGGCCGGTTTTATTTTTTTATTATAAGTATCATTATACATTCTATCATTTTGCCGGTGTAACTCAGCGCTACGCGAATGTAGGGTAGCGCGTGGAAGCAAAGGAGATACGCGAACAGGAGGGGAATTATTATTAGTATGACTGGTTACTAATCGTAATGACAATGGTGAGAGTTTTGGCATTGACAGTGACCTCTCCATATGATCGGATCCCATAACGGGCCGATGGTTTGTAAACTACAAACCTACAATGAAACCGTCTCTCAACCACGACCAGAAATGTGTTTCCCTGGAGACTGAAATTAAAGATTAAATACTTAGTTCAATTTAAATCAAGCTGAACGAGTTACAGTAAATGTATTGTTTTAATTTAACAATACAATAGTTACCGAGTCACAAAGGAATATTTAAAATGGTCGTCTTTTATATATTAGTTTTTTAGTTACTTTTCCTACTTAAACTAAAGCTAAATTCACATTATCGAATTTGAATGGCTGTTAAATTCGATTGAACTAAATTGCGAGTGGTTCCACGAAATGTTTTTATTTACAAAAGATAACTTGAAAAACACGGATTTTTTTCGCAAAACTATGAGGAAAAACTTAAAGCACAGAAATTGAGGTTTTTTGAGTTTAGCTTGGGTTACTTCTGAAACATTAAGGGTGATTTTTACAACTATCAGTAAAACTTCAGTTTGAAGTTAAAACACCAGTAATGACGTAGATTGCATTGTTACCTGACACAACAAAACTTTTTGTTTTAACTTCAAACTGAAGTTTTACTGATAGTTGTAAGAGTCACCCTAACTAGCCAGACGATCTGACGAGTTTCTATCTTTGATAAAGGGTGATGAGAAATATGCTTAAAACTCTCAGACCTTTCCATGGATAGAGGGCCCTAAAAGTAATTCCAGGGCAGCTTGATTACTATCGCTCACTAATCTGGGTTTAAACGCCGCAGCTCCTGAATGACTGAACTGGTCGAAGTTGAGATTATACGAAAGGTGTTCGTCGTTATTAAGTAGAATCGAAACTTTTTTTACTGTACGTCGATACAAAATTTTGTTAATCTCCTGACAATTTTCCTTTTTTCCACCACCTATTTGCACGTACAAAAAATACAGAAAGTATTGCGGTTATAAATACCATAAAATCTACTGTTGTACAACTTGACAGTAGGTTTGGACAGACCAGAACAATCTCGATTAACTGCTAACTACTATAAACACGTTCTGTTTCACATGAGATCGTCGAAATCAAGTTTTGATAAGTTTCTGCTTGTTTGCCATTTGGATCAGCGTTCGGCTGTTTATATTGTTCATTGTTCCTAGAAATGTTCAGGTCTGTTGGCGCCCTAAGAGCCATCATATTCAACACCACTTTTAATCATCTCTCTATTAAATAGGTTGCGTCCTGATAAATGTCAGTAAAGACGAAAACTTTGTGGGTTTTTAAAAAATTCTAAATTAACATCCAGGTCACCTACAACATTGTGTCATTGATGTATTTATTTTTTATCATAATTAATGATAAAATTAATATAAATAAATCATATTCATTGTTTCGCATCTATTTTCAGTCCCGCAGATTCCCTCTCCCAAATCAAACCAAAACAGGGGCAAACACACTCCTCAACAGTCCAGCCCCACGTCTCAGAGAAAATATAATTTTTATCAAGGCGTTGGACAGCAGCAGAATAATGTATGTTTTTCCCGTTAGGTTAATCAAAGAGCGGCTGTAAGTGTAATCGAATGTTAGTTCTGCTCGCAGGTGCAGCAGAGGTATCCAGCGCCAATTCAACGTCCCATAAACTTCCAGCAACAAAACATGAACTCTATGCAGAGCAACGGTTCTAACCAAAAGCACAATAGGAACAATTCGAATAAGGCCCCGAATAGGCAGTATTATGGAGGACAAAGTAAGTAATAGTAAAGTAAGATCTTTGGTCGACGGTTGTACAACATATGGTCATAAAATGTCACGTTGTATACCCTTATTACAGTGTGTAATCCCTGTGAACTGGAAAAGTGTGAATAATATTCATTATTCACGCTGCGTCTTTTCTTTTTTGCATTATACATTCCATAAGAATTGCGTGCCATGAACGTCACTTAAACTTCGACAGTTGGAACAAAACGCGAGTTGAAGAGGGACTTGCTTGTTGCATAATATACTATTATTTCTGTATTTCTAATTGAGATGCAAGAAAACTGATACTCGTGTCTGTATTGTTTTTTATTTATCGATGAAAGCAGTTTTTATGTGTTCATCATGAACTTAGAAAGGTAAACCGAGAGACCGCCTGATCGGGTTCTCCATCGACCGTCAAACTAGATAAACTCAGTGAGTCAATCATAAATTGTCAGGTTTGTTTACTTCCAACATGCATATGGACCACAGCGGGCTCGCGAAGCTAGGGGAATGAAAAAATGGCCGCCGAATCGGGTAATCAGTGAAAACATGATACATGCACCTACCTGTGATACGAAAGATTTCTGTCCCACTTTTATAACTAGAAGTCTTACATATGCCACAATATCTCACCATAATGATAAAATCTTTAATAAAACACCAAAAAATCGGACAAAACGTTTGCAAGCACTGTCTCAACTTCAAACACAAAGGAACACGTTTTGACGTTTTGTGATTGACATCAGTTCAATGAGGTTGAGACACACACACACATTGAATTGACAGCACTGTTGCCAATTCGTCAATTAAGAAGATTTTCTACCTATAGCTGTGTGGTATCGCGTCCTTCTCGAAGTAGATTGGTTGCTTTGTAGCAGATGTTGGACGGAAAAATAAAAAACTTCTACGTTTTTGTAGAAATTATGCCGACGTTTCGACGTTTATTTGACGTCTTTCTCAAAGCTAAAAAGTATAGTAGACCATGCATAAAAATAATGACCACTTGGCAAACAAATAAGAAGTATAAAATATGACTTAAAACGGTTAACACTGACATAAAAACAACAGTGGTCTGCCTGTGTCTGACAAACCAGGTGCCAAAAGCCCAGAAGAAAATGAGTGCGCGGACGAAAAATCGGATATTTTCAAAACTCTAATTTAAGACAATCGAAAATAATTAAACGAGGAATTATTTTGTGTTGGTCACCCCTAAATGCCCTAAAACCGTCAAGAAAACCTTCCAACTCACACTCAGATAATTGGAAGTTAACGTAAGTCCTGAAAGTGAAGCCGAAACAGCTGACGATCAAACTGCGTATTTACCGAAAAAGATTAACAGAGCATGCACGAGAATATCTAAACGTCAGATTTTAGTTGCTCGCTCACTTACGTCGTTGTCATTTTTGTTTCACACCGGCTCTTGTTAGTCACTGAATTAAATGTAAATTTCTGCAGCGAAAGAAATACAATTCTCTTCGCAACGCTTCCGTTCGCGATGTTTCGTCTAAGTGAGCGTCTCGGTGACGTCATGACGTCTTACGTCAAATTATTGCAAATCAGTTGTCACTGTCATTATTTTTAATATTTCTTATGTCCAATACAGGGACTAGGGGCATTATTCTATAGGAAAGAGTGAAAGTGAAAGTGAGAATTTTGACAACCTTGATTGGTCAAAAAATTCTGTTGGCGAATTCCATTGGCCAGCAATTCTCACTTTCACTCTTTCCTATAGAATAAGCGTCCTTGTACTACTAGACCCAGGCATGTCGACACCACTTATTGTAAATATAGCATCGACGTATTTATATAAGCCTGTCTCTTTCGTCGTAACAAAACTCCCAATATTTTGTCATTGTCGTGGAACCGGCACAATTAGTGACACCAACGGTGACATACGAAGTTAAAAATTGACTGATATCACTATTCCCATCCTTTCGTTTCTTAATACGAATGTAAGGATAGCAATACCACAGTGTAAGGAATAATACATTATATCAGTATCGTCAGTTCGTGTCGGCACTTTTAATATTTCCAAAACTAAAGCGTGCCGCGCGCACCTGCACCCGGCAATTTTCTCGAGTAGTTACGAGGGACTCGTATACCGCTCAAGCACCAGCGATGCACTGCCAAAGCATTGCTACAACCGGTTTGGTGGTGCACCGCCGGCGGACGGGGCAAGGGGAGGGGAGTTTCAATTTTTCAACCGATTGACGTTACTGATATAATGTATTATTCCTTATACTTTGGCAATACTCTCAGAGCGGTCTCCCGAAAATGCTATTTATTATAGCCAAGTTCGGTAATTCCATCTGAGCGCTCCGGACACAGACTATCTCCCAAAAATCTTTAGTTGAGTTCGGTAATTACATCCCGAGCGCTCGGGCATTATTCTATCTCACTCTAGCTTGTTAAGATTTTGGGAGATGGCCTGTGTCCGGAGCGCTCGGATGTAATTACCGAACCCTGCTTTAACAAGCTAGAGTGAGATAGAGTGATATCCTGAGCGCTCGGGATGTAATTACCGAACTTAACTTATAATAAGGAAGTCAGAAAATCAGGGAACGTCATGCATGCGTCGGTGCTTGGATCGTTGTTTTGACAATAAAGGGTGCCACGAGAGAGATAAGCTTAACGCAGTAATGTAGAAAGAAATGATCAGAAAAAAAAAAAATGTTGGAGGTCTTGGAAACAGCGTGTATTTCGGCGACGTATAGCTATACTTGGGTCTAGTAGTACAAAGTCACTGGTCCAATACAATGGAATATCGAACTGGAGCTAGGTCAGCTAAGGGCTAGGAGCCCTAGCGCTCTAGCTCCAAGGTTTTCTAAAACTTAACTTCCAACCTAACAAAAACCAAAAATATCGGCATTTGTTGGCTCTGTCTATATGTTTTAGGTCATTGGGCTTTGGATTGTCTCCTTACAAAATTGGGGTTTATCTAGCAGGCTCAGTAATTGACATAAAAATGACACTGCAAAAGAATGGCATTTTCTTAGCCTTAGAAATTTGACTTTGAAATTGTTTGCCAATCTTATTGTTTTCTTTTTTCCAGGCGGTTCATTACCAAGCAACCAGAGCGACAAACCCGACGTTTCCAAGGTGATCGATAGCACGGCCGCCAAATCAGTGACCGCGGACCTCTCGGCAAAAGACACGATTAAAGACGAAGCTCCGGCGTTGAAGGAATAGGAACCTCGTCGCAATTTGTATTTGTTAAGTACTAAAAACCGTTCTCGTTTTGATGTAAATTGAAAGCACGCACGTTTTAAACATTAATTCGGAGTTTACGCCGTACATCAGATAAGGAATTGGCATACGGAAGACTCATCGGGAGGGCCAATTTTTTAGCTAATGCTGCGTAAATTCGCCGCGAAAAAGGGAAAGTAGACCTCGTTCGTCGGTGCAACGTGGGCTTTTCCCCCAAAAAATGTGTTACTACGGGCAAGTAAAAAGTGTATTTAATATAAAAAAAATATTTATTTGTACTGTGTATAGGACTTGTTTGTGGCGGGATATCTCCCGTATTCAAAAACTGTACTAACTCAGCTTCGTGTATGTGACGTACATTTAACAATAATGGTGTATATTCTATAAAAATATAGGTGTAGAGGAGGGCGGAGATCGTGTTGCGGTACGCGTTGTATGTCTCCGATAGGGAAAATGAGGGCTAGATGTTAACGACAAGAGTTCTAATAAAAGCCCTTAATGGATTAGTTTTAAAATGGGTGTCCTTCAGGTCTAACCTCAAACTATCTCAAAAAAATAGTATGGCTATTACCCAGTGTCGAAAATGACATTAATTTGGTACTAATGCTATTCTTATTGGGATAATTTAAATATCACATTTCTGGTTTAGAGAGGGGTTACAATTGTCTGCCTTAAAGTTAAGATCCGACCCTTAAAATTTCCCATATAAAATCGCTCTCTGAACACTATTAAATATAGTGACGGATTGCTTGACAGCAATGTATTTTATATAGAAAATTTTGTAAGTTCGCGCTTTACCTTAACTTTAAGAGTAAATAGGGCAAATGGTAATTAGTCTTGATTTTTCCCACCCAATCTTTGCAGGGCATGTATTTGACCAGGATTGCAATCGCAATTAACGGTATACTTAATCCAGATCAAGTAAATGCGTTGTACACGGTTAGCAGCTGCAATATATACTGTGGGCGATTTCAGTTAGCACACCAAACGCCTTTCCAAATGGCATATTTTATCTTACCCTACAAGAGGGAGGATAAAAGAGCTTACCAATTTGGAGTACCGAAGGAGACTGGTAAACCAGCCAAAATCGCCTAACAGCGTTTTCGAGTGACCGCCCTAGAGAGCTGTGACAGTATTTCCATCATCTGTTTTCTCTAATATAAGGATGGGAATACTCTCAGACCGGCCGCCCGAAAACGCTGTAAGAGTAAAGGTACAACGGTCGGTGCATTAACTAACTGTTTATGGGGGACGACAAAGCGTACTCACGACCTCGGCGCCTTTAACAATGTTAAAAATGCTGGTTCCCTGATGGGACCACGGAAAAAACCTTACCTGCGATTGCCGCTTTTAGGCAACCATGGAGGGTCGTTAAAGGCTTTTTTAAGGCGCTGTAGCTTAGCCTCTTTTTCTATCCTCACGTTTCTCTCTTAGATAGGAAACAGTAACTAGTTAAAATATCTTGTTAGGGAGTTGAATGATCATTTTTCAGATTGATGCTAGTTCAAAAGGTGAAGTAAAACGCGACGGTCTTTTTTTTTGTAAATGACGCAAGAAAGGTCGCGAAGAAAACGCAATATAACTGTTGAATTCAAGTGGTTCTTTTTATGTTTTAAGTGAGATGTTAGCGCCGAGGGATTAACAGCGTTCCGTTTGGTTTCGAAGTTAAAGCATGAGCTTCAGTATTATTTTTTATGATTAGAAAAGGAGAACGTTGGCTGGTGCTTTTTTTGCAGATGTGTTGAGTTTTAAGGACATATCCCTGGATGGTGTTTTTTGAAGATTATTTTTCTAGTTAGTTCTTTTTTTTTAACGCTTAAAACCCGCGAGCGGAATAAATACAGACTGTTCTTTTCACAAACAGTATGAAGAATTACTCGTATAAATTATTTATATTAAGATATTATTTAAACATTCTAGTAAAATAAATGGTTTAAATAATAAGGGCCGTTTTTTATTATACTCCCTTAATGTTAGGAAAATTAATTACTAAGAAACAGTGGGAAAATGGAACTATAATAACTAATGGTGAAGACGAACTTGCATGTAACGATATAAACCTTCATAAAATGCATATTACAAAGTTGTTTTGAAAACGCACTTATACCCGTCAAAAAGCAAATTCCTACTCCCTTCAGCCGTAGAGTTCGCCACTCTCCATCGCCTGCTGGTAATTTTTACCCCTCTTCTCCTGCGAGTCTAGTTTGATCATGTCGTCTATTCTCAATATGGTTATGGCGGCTTCGGTCGCAAATTTGAGGGACTTGATCTTGGAAATGGTAGGCTCCAAGACTCCGGCCTTTTTGTTATCTCGTACTGTGCCTTCGATAAGATCCAGACCTACATATTTCAGGTTTGCGTGTTCCACCTAAAATTAAAAGAGAACCACCTCTGAGAACAACATAACTAACGCGTAGCGCACAACTTGGTGCCACAATATCTACGAATGCTTTTAACCTCTCTTTGGTTTTAAGAAACTCCGTTATTTTATCTTTGTCTTTGGGGCAGGGCCAATCAAGGACATCTCAACGATTATATAAAAAAGCGGTGGCTACTTCAAGCGTACGTCAGTGCTTTAATCGTTGTTTTCATGAGGAAGAAGTGCCACAAGAGAGATAACCTTAGAGATGTATGTAGAAAAGGATAGATAGAAAAAAAAGTTTGACGTTTGCGCAAAAATCTATACTGCCACGTTGACTTCAATAATATAAGATCTCTGGAATATATTTTGGAAAGTAGCCCCCATTGAAGATGGTGGACATTGAACATCTAGGAGGCTGAAAAAGCTACATTAATATACAGGATGGACCAGTTTCTATGGTTAGACCATTGCTAAATTTGATGGTTAATAAAGATTTGAAGGCGGTGTTATTAAATTCCCTTTTGAGGTATATTTCAAGCTTATTTATTATAACTTATTATAACCAGGGATCCGGCTGAACTTATAATATTATGTGATGAGGCAAATTAATTTTTTTTTCTACAAACAAGCGCAAAATCAGATTTTGAGCTTCCAAATGAAAGCACAAAAAGGTGCTTTGCCGAGTAATTAGTGAGGTGTTATTTTGTTTTGGTGCAACAAAATAACATACAGGTTTTCCTGAAATATCCAGTTTTTTTTCAGTAACTATTTTTTACGGATGTTTGGAACCGCTAGCTGTGACTGTGTTTATCTGTCCTAACCTGAACTAATCTGAACTAACCCAACAGATAACTGAACTTATACACAACGAACCTGAACTGAACTAACCTAGAGAGCCATCACCTCATTAGTAAGAGCATGACGTTTCATCGAAACTTCACTAAACAAAGGTCATTAGAGAAACAAAAATATGTACAAGACGCTAGAAAAAATATTGTTAAAAAAAGTCAAATTCTGGGGCTGTTCGATAGAAAAATAAAGATATAAGAATTGTTTTAAGAAAATTGCTTAGAACCAACCACAGAACGAAAATATATAAGTTATATCCGCCACGCTTTTTGACGCCACCCTCTATATGTGTAAACAATTGTAAATTATGTGGCAAACCATATAATGCAACTTTCGTATTTAGCTTTTTGCGCTAAATCTAACAATAAGTAAAATTTTAGAAAATGAGACACACCTATTGGGACCCTCTATATAGCTTGCGTTCATTAAAAAAACCTCAAGAAGAGGCCATGGAATTAGAACAGTAGGTCTGAGATTGTATTGTATTCAATGTGAGTAGACTTAGTCAGTCCTCCACTGCGACCTGCGGTCTATTATGGCTCACTCGAAGTGTTACCAGCAAGGTTTGCCCCTGTTAGCTCCACTAGTTGTCACCCGTTATGCCCAAACCCTCAACGAATCTGATGAGTCTCTCGGGTGACACTGCGCTTGCATCTTGAGGTTCAATGATCGGGTTTTCGAACAGTGAGTATCTCGATCTGGCAATAGCCGGGCAGTCACATAGGACGTGCTCAATTGTCTCGTCGTCCTCCAAGCAAAGCCGACACTCCGTCTCTTCGGACAGTCCGAGTCAGTGCATGTGAAATCTTAGGTGACTATGTCCTATGTACAGTGCAGTGGCCACTCTGATTTGCCTGCTATTTAGTCTGAGGAATGTTTGTGCTTTTGCCCTTCATGTTCCTGTGATAAATTTTGTGGAGTGTGATAGTCCGGTGGCAGTTCCAAAATGTTTTGGAATTGCAGCGCAAAGACATAAGCGCTAGAAGCGCTGCCGAGCATACTACTGTCCGAGCATATCTTTATTGATCTATTATCTCCTCCCTGCTTTAATAGGTGTCTGGCACACATTTCCATGGCCCAGGCTCTGCTATGCAGATACCATCCGATCTCCCGTACACTCCGAAGCAAGCTCCTTCGTCGGTTTTGGATCCGTCCGTGTACCAGGTATTTCCTGCCAGTTGCAGATCTTCGCCCCGTTCGTCCCATTCTGCCCGTGAGGGAACCCTTACGACGTAGCGAGTATCGAATGTACGTTTTGGTGCTATTAGGTCGGAGACCATGTTCAATACTGCACGGCCTTCCCAGCCAGCCTGGGGATTGTTGGTCCCTCCATCGAATGGCTTCGGTGCTAAATGTTGGTGACTTGTTGCAGCCGGTATGCGACATACCGGCCATTTTTGCCTCTCGTTCCAGGAGTAATGGAAGTGGAAATAGGTCTGCATGGGCTTCATGGTTGCCGTGGACTGCAGAGACATATTTGTCTTTGCAGAGAGGACAGTTTAGCTTTGAGAACAGAGCTCCACTGTCTGCTCTTTCGATATCAAACTAAGGCCCCATCGTGATTATCGGTCTTATTATCGTCACGTAGAGCCACGTAGTTTGTTGGAGTTCCATCTCCCATGAGTTGCCGCACAGATTCTTGCACAACCAAGGGGAGAGCTGTGCCCTGCTACAGTACGAGTTACATGCGGGGTCCATGCGAGTGATTTGCCCAGAAATTTTACTTCGTTGGTAAACGGGATTGTCGTCCCAACAAAGATGGCGCTTTCAATAAGTCCAGCCTCTTCCTTCGGGTAAATCGCACAATCACCGTTTTCCTAGGGTTTATTACTACCTTCCTTTATACTTCCTTTGAACACCAGCTGTATACAACATCCAGCATCTCTTGAAACGTGCTGGAGATTTGTTGGTATGGGTGGTTTCTTATAAGGATAACGATGTCGTCCGCGTATGCTTGGACTTCGACTCCCCATAGTTCCAAAGTAGCCAGGAGGTCGTCCATTAGTAGGAAACACAGGAGTGGTGAAAAGGCTCCGCCCTGTGGACAACCTCCCGCTTTTGTGAATCTGATAGTGTCATCGTTTAATGATGTAGTGATCAGTCTGGATTCTAATATCTTGCAAATCCAGTTCGTTATTGTTGGTTCGATCCTTCTCGCTTTACTGGCGCTGAGGAGGGAGTCTGTGCATTATTAAAGGCCCCTTCGATGTCTATGAAAATATCAACTGCGACACGCTTTGAATCCAGGGTTGCTTCGATATTCACCACCAGGTTGTGGAGTGCTAGTTCTGTTGATTTGTAAGCTTTGTATGCATACTGTTCCGTATTAAGGGGGTACGTTGTTAGCGCTCCCTAGGTCTGAGAGGACTTCATAAAAACAATTGAAAGTCGAAAATGTCATGAAATGTTGCGATTTTCATGTTTTTTATGAACTTATCTCAGACAAGCATTTTGATTCCATGGCTTGCTACGGTTTTTTTTTTATAACACCCTATATTTGTTGTTCACTTGTGAAACAAACACAAGTTTAGGCTTTCGCCAAAAGTTCACAGTAAGTACACGCAGGGCGGATATTGTTATCTCCATTCCACCAGCTTCGTTGTTAATATTGCCTGACTGGCGATTGCGGGTCATGTGGAAATATAAATTGAATATAGGGAAATACAGAATTATGTATAAATAAGATTTTTCTTAATAAATGTATATACCTTTATAACAAAAAGGGTTTTTTTCATGGGACAACAACAGAGCAGTTTCTTAAAGCGTGGGAGGCTTTCTTTAAGCCTCTTAAAGCTTGGTAATTTGTACAAATTTAAACATACAGGTTGCCGAGGGTTATCAGATCTCAAGTATTTAAAAAATACAGAAAAAGTGGTTTTTTGTCATTTTATACACAAATTGTTTGACATGTAGATAAAATGGCAAAAACAATTTTCTATTCTGTTTTAAAATATCTCAGATTTAATAACCCACGCCATTCTGTCTATCGTCTCCTAATGAAATATTGAACGGTTTCCACATATACGCAACTCATCATCGCCCTTCAATTAAGACGTATACAAGTGACATGTGCATTTATTTCGTTATATTTTAATCTCATAAAACTCACATTATTTATATATAATTCGCGTAAAAAAAAAACTAAATTTCCATATTATATTTATATTGCCCTCAGTACCAACCCAATGACGTCATATGTTCGTCACACCAGCAAAATTGAGGACATTCATGAATTTAGGGTGACTTTTACAACTAACAGAAAAACGTCAGTTTGAAGTTCAAGCACCAGTAATGACGTAGATTGTATTATTACCTGACAGATAAAAAATGCAATCTACGTCATATCTGGTGTTTTAACTTCAAACTGAAGTTTCACTGCTAGTTGTAGAAGCCGCCCTTAGGGTGACTTTTACAAGTTCAAGTAAAACTTCACATTGAAGATAAAACTCCAGATATAACCTACATTGCAATGTTTATCTGTCAGGTAAACAATGCAATGTACATCAAGTCTGGTGTTTTATCTTCAATCTGAAGTTTTACTTGAACTTGTAAAAGTCGCTCTTAAAGGCAATTACATCAAAAGTAAACTACCGGTTTAACCATATAACCTTACCTTAGTTTGACTGGAATTATGGTAGGCCCTAAGCTTGGCAACCAAATCTGTGGCGTCCTTTGCAGCATTGACAGCCAACGTCTTCGGGATCACCAGGAGACTTCGGGCAAATTCGGCTATTGCCAGCTGTTCCCTGCTGCTCAACGTCGTGGCGAAGTTCTCCAAGTAGATCGAGAGGGCTGCTTCCACGGCACCGCCTAATTAGACGAGAACGAAAGAACATTTCGAACAACTCTCACAAACCTGGAAAAATCTTACCTCCTACGACTACGCTCTTCGATTCCAAAACGCGTTTCACCACACACAAAGCGTCGTGCACCGAACGTTCCATTTCGTCGCAGTAAAAATCGTTGGGTCCGCGCAGAATAATCGAGGCTGCAGTACGTTGTTTGGGACTAACAGGAGTGAATTCATTGAAAAATGACACAAACATAGACAACAGAGACTCACTTTTTAACGATAATAAGTTCGTCATCTGAGATTCTTTCTTGTGTGACTTCAGCTGCCTCCCCCACCATATTGGCTTCGAAAGATTCCTCTCCTAATTGATATTAAGGCTTAAAACTGGGATAACAAAAAACCCCAATGTTGGAAAAATTAATTCACAAATTACCTTCCATGTTGGATAACGAGGTCAAGAAAGTTGCCCCAGTGGCTTTCGCGATTCGCTTCAAGTCAACCTTCTTCACCCTTCTGACGGCCATGGCACCGGCTTCGACGAAGTATTTCAGGCACAAGTCGTCAATACCTACAGAGGATCAATCAGTCACACAGCGTTAGAAATAATATAAAACGTCTAACCTCCGGAACATAGAATGACATTCACACCAGCATTTAAGATCTTTTGGATGCGCTCTTTAGTGATATCCAACTCGCGTGCACGAACTGCTTCCAGTTTTTCCGGATCGTTGATCAACACCTGAACTCCCATCTTCATTTTTGCTTTCTGCAAAGAAAAATCGAGACACGCGATTTTCGCCCCAACGATTTTCTTCGGCATGGCCTCGCTGGCCACTGTGCAATTCAAGGCATAGCCTTGCACCAAGATACTTTCTCTGGAAAGGTTTTAGAAAAAGTTTTCAAATTCTCAGCTTTGACTCAAAAACGTTTGAATAAAAGTTTATTGTGAGATGTCACAAAATTGATGATATTGATTGATCTGAGCTCACCTTGCGCTGCGTCCATGAGCTTTCAGGACATTCACCGCCTTAATTGGATACAAGGGATTACCCCTGGCGTCAGTTACTTTTACTGCATACGCAGCTTCAACCACCATGGCAGAAAACAAGTCAGCATCACTAAAGTGATTTGTTAAGAAAATATCCAGTGGTCAACTATGGCACAACAACCCAATAAACTACAAATAAATTTTGGACTGTCAAAAGGATACGCTCCAATGATCTTGGAACTCATAGAGGTTTTGGCAATATTTATGATGCTGTCCTTTCCCAAATCCTCCACTGGAATGGTCAAATGATCCTGAATATACCTACAGGCTTCCTTGCAGGCCAACCTATAACCGCTGATTATCGAGGTGGGATGGATTTTTTGTCTAACCAACTCATCTGCATTCTGGTAACAAGAAAAAAAAACATTTTGACGTCCAACTTGGAGCTCGGTGTGTCACACTAATTTAGTTTTTTTAAGCACCCCAAAAGGAGAATTTTGTTTGAAAACTAATTTACCAAATGGACAATTCTCCAAAAAAAAAAATAGCAGACGCTAAGACCCCCTTAGCTTCGACAATACAACTCTAACGAGACCCTACGAACCTCCGTTCGCTAGGGGGCTTGTTGACTGTTAAACAAAAAGATCTTTGTGTGTTAAGTGGGAAGAGTTATCGGTTCGTTCAGATTAGTTCAGTTGGAGCAGGTCAGATTTCTTGAAAAAATTTTTTTTTCCAAGCAATCTGCCCTTTGAGAAATTGTTATTCAGGCAATTTTGCATTTAGATAATTTTGGGCACTTGGATTTTAGTCAATATGTTGTATTGAGTCAATATGAGTATTGAGATTGTATTGGGCATTACCTTCAATAGCTCTGCAGCAATAATAACAACAGAAGTAGTGCCATCGCCTACTTCTTCGTCTTGGAGTTGAGCCAGCTCAACCAGCACTCTGGCAGCAGGATGTTCTACTTCGAGCAGTTTTAAAATTGTGGCTCCGTCGTTGGTCACAGTCACGTCGCCAATATCGTCGACTAACATCTTATCCAAGCCTACTGGACCCAGAGAGCTTTTGACTATATTGGCTATGGAGGATGCAGCCATAACTAATAAATAAAAAAACACTTTTTAAAGAAATCAAAGACATTATTAATAATAATTATTAAATATGTGCTGTTGAGAAGATGGTTTTAGAGTTTTAGACTTAAGAATAGGAATACAAACCCCCTCTCAATAATAATTTAAATGTGCCAAAAATGTGACTATTTTCAATAAAAGGGTCATCATCTAGAATCAATACCTCGCAAGTACATTTTTATGTGAAATTGAGATTTTTGCGTCATCACCTTATTATTATCCTTTTCCCGCCTTTGACAATTAGCTTGCGAGTGCTAAACCGATAGATTTCTTCATTTTCAATCGGTCTAGCACTCGCGAGCTATTGTCAAAGGCGGGAAAAGTATAATAAGGGGATGACGCAAAAATCTCAATTTCACATAAAAATGTACTTCGAGGTATTGATTGTAGGCCATCGATATTAACCAGATGAATAGGCTGTCTTAAACAACTTTGAAATATTTTCAACAATGCCTTATTCCCTGTTAATTACAGGTTTGACACCTCAGAAAGTGCTGTATTGGAGGGCAAAAACCCAAACATCCTCAGACTAAATAGGAGACAAATCAAGAGTGGCCACTTCACTGTACACAGAACATAGCCACCTAAGATTTCACATGCACAGTCTTGGATTGTCCAAAGGGACGGAGTGTCGGCTGCGCTTGGAGGATGTGTAGACAGTGAGCACGTTCTATGTTATGTGACTGCCCAGCTATTGCCGGATTGAGGTACTCACTGTTCGGTATCATTGAACCTCAAGATGCAAATGCAATGTCGCCTGAGAGACTCATCAGATTTGTTGAGGGTCTGGGCATAAAGGGTGACAATTAGTGGAGCAAGCAGGGGCAGACCTTGCTGGCAACACTTTCGAGTGAGCCACAATACACAGCAGGTCACAGTGGAGAACTGTACAAGTCCACTCACATTGAAAACAATACAATATAATACTGTTACGATCGCAGCAACGCCGCATGGGAGGCGGGGCAACGCATGGGAGCGTGTTGGTTGGTGGAGCTTCACGACCTATCCGCGCTGCGTCATGGCTGACACGAGTGATTTATTGCTCGTCTGGCTTAATCTAGAAGGCAGTTGTTTACAACCGTTTTTTTTATGAGATTATTCAAGAATTCTTATAAAGAACTTTCTAGGTTTTTCTGTAATTTTAGGATTGTATATAAAAGGCGCATAGAGCGCCCGAGTAGGGTAGTCGTATTTTAATCGAGCTATAAGTAAGCTAAAGTTACGAAGCGATAATAGAAGGCTATAAAGTGTTAAGTAGTGAGTTATTTAGTAGTCGTGTGTATTTGTGGAGTTAATAAATAGTGTTTTCGTATTAAATCGTTACACTGGAATTATTGAACCCCGAGTTCGCAACAATTGGTGTCAGAAGTGGGATTCCAGTGGGAACTTGAGAACTAATATTGCTGAACTGTAAGTGAGTGCTTCATTACCGGACATTACGTGTTTATGCCAGTGACCAGAAGCCAGCATCAAGCGATGGAGGATCAACTTGCCGCCCTGCTGTCCTTTATGCAACAACAGAAGGAAGAGCAAGAAAGACGTTATGTAGAACAAAAAGAAGAGCAGAAAAAACGTTATAAGGAACAAAAAGAAGAACAGGAAAGACGTGATCAAGTGCAGGAGCGACTTTTGCAACAACAGAGGGAAGAACAGGAAAAACGTGATCAAGTACAGGAGCGACGTTATCTAGAACAGGAGAAACGTTATAATGAACAAAAAAAGGAACAAGAAAGACGTGATCAAGTACAGGAGCAACGTCATCAACAATTCAAAGAAGAATTAATGAACCATCTCGCAGCTAGGGAGCAACAATTGGAAGAAAGAATAATGCAATGCGTTAACGAATCCGTTAACGGCGTGAACGAATCCATTAACGGCGTTAACGAAGGACTCGAAGCTGTCAACCAGAGGGTTCTTGAGCTAGAAAAGAAATTCCGGGAACAACTTGAGGACGACAATGTGTCTACAGAGAATTTTAGCACATCCAACGCTAAAATTAAGCCTCCCGATTATGACGGTACTACGGCCTGGGAAATTTATAAAACACAATTTGAGGCAGCTGCAAAAGCTAATGGCTGGTCCGAGCCCCAGAAAGCTACATCATTAGTGGTAGCACTTCGTGGAAAAGCGGCTGAACTACTCCAATCTCTGTCGGCAGCTGATCAAAGTAATTATGCAGTTTTAGTACACTCTCTGCAACTACGATTTGGAAATGAGCACAAAGAAACCGTGTTCCAGGCCCAGCTGAGGATGAGGCAGCAAAAGTCAGGTGAATCCTTACAAGAATTTGAGGCGGACATAGACAGACTCATTCACCTGGCATATCCATCGGCCCCTGAATCTTTTCAAATGCAATTTGCCGCCGAAAGGTTCATTGAGGGAGTTCGCGATAATGACCTGAGGTACCACTTACGTCTAGTCAGACCCAGGAATATCAGCGAGGCACTAGTTCGGGCCCTGGAATTCGAGGCGTCACGAGTGTCATCTGATTCTTCTCCAAGTGTAAGAATGGCAACTTGCCATAACGAGGGGGATACGTCTAGGGGTGAATCTATGGCAACTTTACATAAAGCGTTGAAGGATCTGGCAGTCAATATCCAAGCCTTGTTGCAAAGACCTCCTCGATCAACAGGCAAACGGGGCATAAAATGTTTTAACTGCGGTAAACTCGGTCACGTCAAGAGTAACTGCCGTAATAGGGCAAGAAGTCCGTCGCCGTTGTTTAGAAGATCGAGCGGCAATCAAGACCGCCCTAGAATTCAGGAAAAACCAATTCCTGTCAATGTAAGGGGGCAATTGACCGCGGCCGTTAAGACCCCCAGGATCAGTCAAGTCAATCAATCAAGTCAGGCCAATAATTTGGGTGGCAAAAGTGTTACAGAGACCGGACGCATTAAAGGACAGAAGACCCAAACTGAACATCGACCAGCAAGGTCTCACGGAAATGCCGATACATTGTCTAGACGGCCATGTAAAGAAGATTGTCGGCATTGTCAAAGAACTGAGCAGCGTGAGGGATTTCCTTCTGTAAGGAGAACGTCGGTGGAGATAAACGATGGCTGGACCGCACAAGCACTTCGAGACGAACAAATGAATGATCCAGATATTGGACCCATACTCTTGGCAAAGATTGACGACAAGAGACCAGAGTGGCAAGAAATTGCTGGTAAAAGTCCAAACCTGAAGGCGCTATGGGCCCAGTGGCACTCTCTCAAAATAGAAAATGGACTACTGAAGAGAGCGTGGGAGAGTCCGGATGGCAAGTCCGTAGTCAGTCAGTTGGTTGTTCCTGGTAGCAGAAAATCAAATGTCCTACAGGAAATGCACAACGGAACAAGCGGAGGCCATTTTGGGGTCAATAAAACATTGGCCAAAATTAAAGAGCGGTATTATTGGGTGAACTATCATGAAGACGTCGAATCTTGGTGCCGCAAGTGCGAAGTTTGTTGTGCCACAAAAGGACCTCGAACAAGATCACGGGGCCGAATGGTGCAATACACTGTAGGTGCTCCATTCGAGAGGGTAGCAATTGATGTCGCGGGACCATTTCCTCAGACTGAGTCGGGCAACAAATACATCTTGGTCGCCATGGATTACTTCACTAAATGGCCTGAAGCATACGCCCTACCTAATCAAGAAGCAACGACTGTGGCAACGGTGCTAGTAAATGAAATGTTCTGCAGATTTGGGGTCCCTCTCGAACTCCATTCTGATCAGGGCCGAAATTTTGAATCGGCTGTTTTCCAGAAGGTCATGGAACTTCTCGGAATTCGCAAGACCAGGACAACTCCTTTGCATCCACAGTCGGATGGGATGGTAGAGAGATTTAATCGGACCATGGAACATTACCTGTCTAAAATGGTGGCAGATCATCAGCGTGATTGGGACCAACATCTACCTCTCATGTTGATGGCATACCGAGGCTCTACGCATGAAGCCACTGGTTATACTCCTGCGAAAGTGATGTTCGGAAGGGAAATGAGGCTTCCTGCAGATTTGATGTATGGAACACCAGAAAAAGACTCACTCAACTCTGAGAATTTTGTGGAGGAGCTTAAGGAGAGGCTGAACAATGTTTATGAGCAAGTCAGGAATAAACTGCGGATATCCAGTGATCGAGCCAAAGCAAGATATGACTTACTAGCTAACTCCCGCGGCTTCCAGGATGGTGATTTGGTGTGGCTATACAATCCGAGGCGAAAGGTGGGGAAGTCGCCCAAACTTAGCCAAAATTGGGAAGGACCTTATACAATTATAAAGAAGATTAATGATGTGGTGTATAGGATCCAGCGGACCCCTAGGTCAAAGATGAAGGTCGTTCATTTGGATCGATTAGCACGATACCATGGAACTCTATCTGTTCGGGACGAACAGACTTAGGAGGAGGGCAATGTTACGATCGCAGCAACGCCGCATGGGAGGCGGGGCAACGCATGGGAGCGTGTTGGTTGGTGGAGCTTCACGACCTATCCGCGCTGCGTCATGGCTGACACGAGTGATTTATTGCTCGTCTGGCTTAATCTAGAAGGCAGTTGTTTACAACCGTTTTTTTTATGAGATTATTCAAGAATTCTTATAAAGAACTTTCTAGGTTTTTCTGTAATTTTAGGATTGTATATAAAAGGCGCATAGAGCGCCCGAGTAGGGTAGTCGTATTTTAATCGAGCTATAAGTAAGCTAAAGTTACGAAGCGATAATAGAAGGCTATAAAGTGTTAAGTAGTGAGTTATTTAGTAGTCGTGTGTATTTGTGGAGTTAATAAATAGTGTTTTCGTATTAAATCGTTACACTGGAATTATTGAACCCCGAGTTCGCAACAATACATAAAAAACATAGAGTGGGATATATCCACATCACAAACGCAGCATTTCTCTCAATACATATTACAGATTTGTAAAGTACAATTTGTACATTTGCACAATTTTGTGAAGTACAATTTGTGAACTTAAAAGATAATTTCTGATAATTAACACAAGATCAAACCCTACCATATTACTGCCAAAACTCCAAAATATTAATACCTACCCTTGAAACAAAGGATATAAGGAATTTGATTTTTCCCAGGCTTTTTCTGTTTCTACACCTAGCTGCAATATTATTTAAAGTTGCAGAAACCTCAGTTTAGTTTAACCTTCATAAAAATGTAACAATTTTCAGCTCTCAAAAATTATATGGTAAGCAAAAACTTGAGTTGTATGTGACAGAAGATAAGCTTCATCTTCACCTTCTTAAAAGGATAGAACTTATAAAATGTATGTAATTTACTGGCAGTGGAAGCCCATAAAATCAAAAAATGTAGATCAAGAACTAGGTCAGAACAAAGAAGACTGAGTGAAAAACTTATATTTATATAGATAAAGCTCTGATAATTATTTAGAAGTATTTCAGATTTTAGTACTGATAATGAAAGTGAAATTTCCTTTTTCCACTCTTTTAAAAAATGTAATTTTTACTGTTTTCCTTATTAACTTTTTTATCTACCTCACTAGAAAGCATTTTTTTTCTTCTGTGTTTTATTACAATTCCATTGGAAATTTTCACATAGATATATAAACTCTTTTTATTTGAATGTTTTTTCTTTAGCTAGATATTTTAAAGTCCATGACAGAAAAATTCAGACTTAGGCAGAGAGTGAAGCTTGAGGCAAACCCTTTAATAACAATAGAATAGAATGGCTAATGTTTTTTTCCAAGAAACTGACGTTCCAACTCAATTCAGATCCCAATTGTAAGCAAAGAGCATTGTAATAACAACCATTTTCACTGTTAGGGCTGCATCCCTCCAGATTTGCGCGGGAGGCTCCCGCTTTATGTCAAAATCTCCCGCCTCCCGCTTTAACTCAATATGTTCCCGCTTTTGTTTCGTTTGTAGGTAGAGATCTTTAATAAAACAATTACTTCTTGCACCACCTGCGGATTTCAAATGAGTCGCGATTCGCAAACGTGCTTACTAACTTCTCATAGTGTTTTCTATGAGAAGTTTCAGGTTTTGGCGTTTGAGAGGGGCTGTCTTTGTTGGGGATTAAGAAGTACAAGGTGTCTAATTTCTTTGTATTATTGAAAAATGCTTGTTTTCATTTAACGAAAAATTTTGGAAAATATGTGTTATATACAAGTATAGGTACTTGTATATTTGCATTGACAAAAGTATATGACGAGTATATGTATGGAAATATTTGTAAAAATTTAACAAAAAGTGGGTGTGGCACCTACAAAATTTTGCCCCCCCTGCGCATTTTTATCCACCTGCAAATGCCTCCTGCTTTTTGTTTTTGCTCATATGGCAGCCCTATTCACTGTGCAATTTTTGCACAGTGAAAATGGTTGTGCAAAAATAATCTTGCAAGTTGTAAGTCTCTTGCAGATCATCAAACATACTTGTATTTTTCTTTTAATTTTGGTGATTTGCTTGGTTAATTTTTTGCGGCCAATAAGGGTCGAAAGTTACTAGTTTTGAGATTAAACAAAAAGACAAGCAGTGGAGGAGGGGGTTAATTCTATGCTGGATGGATGGCGAAACAACAAAGAGAATTTTTTGTGTTTATTGTTATTTGACACATTTATGACCTGACACATAGAAATAACTTTCTTAAATGTTGGTAACTATCTGTCAGTTGCCATAAACTTGCACTATGTAAAATGATATCCAATAAGCGAGGCAGCAAAAATTTTCAGGACAAAAGCTTGCGGCAAGAAATTTGCAGCTGTAACAGAACTTGTACAGTATAATATGGGCTTAAAAAACTGTCAAAGTGGCCCCATGTGGTCTATGTGGATGATTTCATAGGGATCCTGGAGCATCATAAACAAAACATATGAAACTTTAAATCTAATTTTCAACATTGTTTCCTTATTAAAGCTGGACTATTTAGGGTTTAAAAGAGAAGTGATTATATAAAATTTCAGGTATCTAGGTGCTATTTACTTTGGGGCGCTTCTTGCTTGAGCTAGGGGGACCATGAACAGAGAACCCCACCAAACAAACCGCATGATCCCATAAATTGAGGTTAGAAAGTTTCGGTAAAAACCATCTTTTAAGTTAACATATAAACAAAAATCTTACCATTCTGAGTGCGAACTGAGGCCCCAGAGGTTCTCTGGCCGGCTACAGATAAAGGGCTAGCTAGAATCGACATATTTTTCTACTATAAAAGTTTTTAAAACCCGCAAAACTTCAAGAAGAAAACAAAACAGCAAGCAAAATGTCACAGCATTGACAGATGAATTTTTTGACATACGTCAAACTTCCATCTGTTACTCCCACTTTGACGCATGTGTAGACAAAGTAAACTTTTCTTAAAATATTAGGTCGATTTGTATTACAAAAAAGGAAATTCTTATAAAAATAAACATTGAACAAAAATTACGAATTTAAACAAGCCAACTGATATATATGTAAATTAGTTAAAAAGATATATATTTTTGTTTTGGGTTTTAATGAATTTAGTTATAAAAGAGAAGCTCTATACAGATAAGACAAAATGGTAATATTTCATTTTTATTTAATGGTCCAACATTTTACATCATGATAAATAGTTTACACATTATAAGAATTGATACATACTCCATACTAAATCAATTTTTATAATTAAAAAAAATAAGGTAAGCACTCTAGTAGTAAATAAAATCATATCATTTTGAACTTTGTTGAAAATTCACCGAGTAACCACCAGTATTAGGATCTTGATTGAATTGGAAGTTATCTGTAGATAGACCAAAAGGTCTTAAAATCACATTTCCCAAGTCTTTTAGTTTACCTAAAAAACCCAAATTCAACAATTTCTCACCAAATTAACATTAATTATTATTTAACTCACCTAACATTTCAGTTTTTAATTTCTCATTTCTTTCATTTATAAGTGGAGGCAGACGTACTTTAGCTGCTAATGCCTCTTGATTTCCTGGATCATACTCTAATACTTTATTATAATCTGCTAAACTTTCATCCAATTTCTCAGTTTCTTCAAATAGTTTTGCTCTCCTTAAGTAGGCCTTTAAATATTTGTCATTTAGTTCTATTGCCTTGGTGCAGTCTTCAATGGCACTTTCCTTTCTGTTCAACTTTGCTAAATACATAATTAGAGATACATACATGGAATATTACAAACTAAAAGTAATGCAAACCTTTAGAAGCAGCCCTATTGGCATATAGAATTGACCTATCTGAAGAAAACTGGAAAGGGCATAGCTTTAAACCTTCAGTATAAGAATTAGCCGAGTCCAAATACTGTTCCCTTTTGAACTCTTCATTTCCTTGAATTTTTAACGCCAGTGATTCTTTGTGCCTTTCTAGTTTCACTTCTTCAGTAAATTCAATTTCTAAATCTTTCAGTTTTTCTTCATCAATGAAATCATCATTTGTTGGTGGCGACTCATCTGTATCTGAATTTTCAAAGTCAGGTGGTATGTTGCTATCTTCCAACGGGTTCTCTAGCGGTTGGTTGGTACTGGCAGTAGAATCCGCGGTGGTAGTTTCTTTATTTATAGATACGTTTGAAGCTAAATTCTTGGTGAGTTCATCAACAATTTGCTCATTTGAGGCGCCTGTAGGATTGGGTGTTTTCTCCATTTCCTTGCCACAATAACTACGTGATTTTCGGAAAAAGGATTTGGAACGAGTTGAATAACTGCATTAAGAGGGAAATACAACAAAAACTTACTATTTGCCAAAAAGTTCAATTAGTTTCAATCAAATTTTAAAAATCACATACATAAACCGACATAACCTCAAACAAAAGAAAATTCAGAAGTGTCACTCACTACTGTCACTGTCAAATTTATCGCGGCCATGTTCTCAGTGGTCAATCTCAGAAGTTTAACTAGCATATTCTGCCCTTTTCCTTCTCAACTCACGCTCGTATGAGAAGTTCGCATAATTATTTATCAGCAATATCGATTAATACTAAATAATTTCAAGTAATAATAAAACTTGCATATTTACTATTGGCTGTTTATTTAAATGATATCGATGGCGACCTTTTTAGTGTTTATAACGTATGGAGATACACAATAACGAATTCCAGAAAGATAGTTGTAGCATCGATCCAGCACTACATTTACTTCATCAAGTTCGGAGTAGGAGATGTAAGGGATATCACGTCGCCCCTTGATTCATAGCCTTTGATGAATTCCATGGCAGTTGTGGAGGAAAAGTTAGGAAAAAAATTCTATAGTTGTTAATTGGCTAGAATGGGATTCACTTGGTCTACTAGATGATTTAATAATCACTCGTAAATGGAAAACATTAAATGAAAAAGCGTTTACTTATCAGGTAATTGTAACCATTTCTTGTAAGAAAAGAGTGCCATATAAGAACTGCATGCCTGTAAGAGTTTATTATGGAATAAACAGAACTTGAGGGCCAGAGTGCAACCATATAATTAACAACTGAATATAATATGAATGCTTACGTTCCGCCGACGGCAGCAGCTTACAAGCTTAGTCAGCAGTCGGCTGAACGCAGTATTTTGATACGCCATATTAGAATATGGTCAGCGCTTAGAAAATCACTCATCCGCTGACTAAACTTCTCAGCTGCTGCCGTCGGCGGAACGTAAGCAATGTGTAGGTTCCGCCGACGGCAGCAGCTTAGAAGTTTAGTCAGCGAACGGTGAAAATCGGCACCTGATTGGCCAATTTCAGGGTTCGCTGACTAAACTTCTCAGCTGCTGCCGTCGGCGGAACATACGCAATGTAATATTGTTACGATTTGCAGCAACGCCGCATGGGAGGCGGGGCAACGCGTGTTGGTTGGTGGAGCTTCGCGACCTATCCGCGCTGCGTCATGGCTGACACGAGTGATTTATTGCTCGGTTTAATCTAGAAGGCAGTTGTTTACAACCTTTTTTTTATGTGAGATTATTCAAGAATTCTGATAAAGAACTTTCTAGGTTTTTCTGTAAGTTTTAGGATTGTATATAAAAGGCGCATAGAACGCGCAGAGTAGAGTAGTCTTGTTTTAAGCGAGCTATAAGTAAGCTAAAGTTACGAAGCGATAATAGAAGGCTATAAAGTGTTAAGTAGTGAGTTATTTAGTAGTCGAGTGTATTTGTGGAATAAATAAATAGTGTCTTCGTGTTAAATCGTTGCACTGGAATTTTTTAACCCTGAGTTCGCAACAATATTAAAAAGTGCAGCTTGAACAACCAGGTCGAAAACCAAGAGGTGCAAATTCGCCGGCTGCCAAGCTCCGCCATTTAAATTTGAGAAACTCTGAGAGTAATATTGCTATCTTTATATTATTATTCAGAAAACAAAGGACGGGAATAGCCCCAGTGCATTTTAGAGTCGCCATCTGAAAACGCTGGCGTATCATTGTCGTCAAATTCGATTTGATTTTAGTTTATACAGGTCATTCGAAGCCGCACTTCAAATCCACGGGGAAAGATTGACGTTCATAGTAGGTACTTACCTTGTAAATAGTAGAAATATGAGTGTAACCACAGAGGAAAAATTAACTAGAGTCCTTTATTTAAAAAATTTTGTCTGGCATCATTTCTAAAGGTTCGTTGCGATGTTGCCCGCTTTCAAAGTCCAACTACACAACCCATATGTTTATATGTTGTGGAGCCAAATGTAGCCGTACAGCACGATCAAAACATAGGTAGAAAATCTTCTTAATTGACGAATTGGCAACAGTACTGTCAATTCAATGGGTACCAAGAGTCTCAACCTCATTGAACTGGATGTCAACCACAAAACGTCAAAACGCGTTTCCTTTGTGTTTGAAGTTGTGACAGTGCCTGCGAACGTTTTGTGCGATTTTTTGGGTGTTATTAAAGATTTTATCATTATGGTGAGATATTGTGGCATATGTAAGACTTGTTATAAAAGTGGAACTCTTTCGCATCACAGGTAAGTGTATGTATCATGTTTTCACCGATTACCCGACTCGGCGGCCATTTTTTCATTCCCCCCTCTACGCGCGCCCGCTGAGGTCCATATGCATGTTGGAAGTAAACAAACCTGACAATTTATGATTGACTCACTGAGTCTATCTAGTTTGAAGGTCGATTGGTGTAACACTATGAAAAAAAGCAAAATCTTGGGGATTTTCTTTTTTTTTTTTAAACAATAGGTCTCTAGAGACACACAACTTTCATAAAGTAACATGTGACTAATGATGACTAATGAAAAAAAAAAACGTACCTACACTAACTTTCGTTTGTGCTTCGAATCGTCTGATGTGTCAACTTGGACTTGACTTTGTTCTTCTTTTGGCACACTCGGTACTTTTATGTCCAGGCCAGTCTTCTCCACTCTCCTAGCATCATTTACCAAAATATTTCAAACAATAGATGAACTGCACCATTATTATGGGCACTTTTCAACTGACAATAATTAACTTCATAAATGAGAAATCGAGAACTGAATTCGAACAATGATTAACTCTAACTGTGGCACTTGCAGTTAAGCTAAAATTTTAAATTCTTCGGAGGCACATAGTCGGGATCGTCGTCCTCTACAGCCATCTGCTCCTGTTCTAAAAATTCCTGCTTCTGCAACTCGCTGGACGTCTCCCTTTCGACCCCCATCATACCGGTTTTGTGAACGGTCGTGGCCGCGATTTCCGTCTCCAAATCAATGAGCTCAACCGGCGGGGAAGCTGGACGAGACGGTTTCACGGGCACCACGGTGGTCGCCCCAATGGTGCTGGGCACCCGGCCAACGAGCGGCTCCATCGACTTTTTCGACAGAATTATTTTGGTGTATTTGGTAGGCTGCTTCGAGACTGGAGATGGATTGGGTCGCTTTACCGTCGACGAAGGGCTGATGATGTAATTGCTCAATCCTGAGCTGGTCGTTGATTTGTTGATGATCACGTACTTCGGCGCGGGGGAAACGAACTTGGGAGCAGGCGGCTGAAATCAAATTATAAACTAAGAAGCAATTGAAACTTGAAACTTGAAACGGTACACGTCAATATTCGAATGAACTCTTTAAAGTGTCTATCTCTAAATCACTCCGCCGATTTTCGATAGCGATGCCATTTTGGTAAGATCTATGTATGGACTGCTTTAGGCAATTATGTACTAGGTTACAAAGGGAAAATACAATATTCCATTTATTTTGATTATGTCATCCTTTTCTGTTAAAAATTCATAGTCTAGACGCTTTCTTTTTTTTTTCGAGATATTTCAGAAACCGGGAATCCGAACCGAAACCGAAATTTAGTTTCAAGGTGTCGTCTTAATGGGCATTAAAATACGAAACTTTTTCCTAGTTTACTCCCACCCTGTAAGTCTTACCCGTCCAGAGTTCCCAATGGTAAACATTGAAAAAGTAATTACCCTGTATAGACCTTTTTTTGACCAAACCACTTATATACTATTTTATATATATTTAGGAATATTTTATATGTTCATAAAAGTTTGACATTAGGTTAGGCATGGAAATTTGCCTTTGACGCTATTTACCAATCTTCTTAATGTGAGCAAAAAGAAGATGGGTAGAGAAAAAATGAAGAGATTCCGTGGCCACTAAGATGTCAAAAAATCCTGAATGGAAAATAGTTCAAGGCAACGATAGAATTGTTACGCCCGACCGTCGGTCCATGGAGATTCGGGCCGAAGCGGCAACGCCGAGCGCCGACCGCGACCCCATCTAGAGTAAACGAGAAACGGGAACAGTCGCCTCAGTTCTCGAAAGTAGGAGAGTGTGTTCAGGAAGAGTGAAGAGAAGAGAGTGCGAATCGTTAGTAGCGAGTGATTGGGTTTTAATCGTGTTGTAATAGTTAAAAGTAAATAAAAGTCTGTAGTTAATTGAAGATAAATTATTGGAGCCCGCATCCCGTAACAGCTGGTGTCAGAAGTGAGATAATTTTCGTCAATTTGTGACTGTACGGACAAAGGAGTCGCCGAGCGCGTTGAATTTTGCGTGGTAAGAACAGTGCAAGAACTTTGGTGTTTCCTACATGCCATAATATTCGATCTACGACAAAAGTCATGTATGAACAACTGGCAGCACTTATGGAAATGCTGAAGAAGGACAAAGAGGAACAAAGGAATTTTCCGGAAGAACAAGAAAAACAAAGGCAACTTGAGATAACGGAACAAAGAAAAAATCAAGCTGCTCTGTTTCAAGCATTAACGGATGGTCGTCGCGAGTTGCAAGAACTTGTCTCAACCAAAATGATTGAAGTCAAACAAGACGTAGATCAAGTCAAACAAGACGTGGATCAAGTCAAACTTGAAGTAGAGATGAAAATGACGGAGTTAGAAGAACGGTGGCGGATCTGGAAAACACGTCGCAGTGGGCCAACTTCAACTGCTAAGCGACAAAATATTACTAGGCCTCCAGTTTTCGACGGCACTACTTCTTGGAGCATTTATAAAGACCAATTTGAGGCGACAGCAGTTAAAAATGGATGGACAGATCATATAAATAATAATTGACATATAATTATAACGTAACCTCAAACTTTTGTTCTTCTAGAGTTTTCGGTAGCTGCTTTGTGCGCTGCGACATTACTACCATCCTTTGTTTTTTCATTGCGAATAGAAGGATGAGAATACTCCGAGAGCGCACTAGGGCGTCTGGCCGAAAACACTATTTGTTTAGTTGGCGTGTCCTCCGCATATGTCTTGCGCAGAAGAATGTGCGCATTAGCAAGCAGTGAGCCTAATCTTGGTTTCCATAGGTCACTAGAAGCTGCACTTTTAATCCGTGGGGAAAGATTGATGTTCGTAGTATATTAACTAGTACGAATATGGGACAGATTAGGACAAGGCTACCGAACTTTTAGTAGTTTTGAGAGGAAAGGCTGCAGACATCATGCCTACACTGTCGACCACTGAAAAGTGTAATTACAACGCAATTGCCGCGGCGTTAGAACGGAGGTTTGGTAATGCTCATCGCGAAATAATCTACCAGACAGAACTACGGATGAGGCAGGAGGCAGCAGAAGCCAGGCAACAACCTACATGAATTTGGAGCGGACATTGAGCGTTTGATAATATTGGCGTATTCTGTGACCCCCTCTAATTTCCTTGACCAGCTATCAGTCCAGCAGTTTATCGAAGGAGTTCGCGACGTGTAATGAAATGCCATTTGAGGTTGACTCGTCCTTCCAGTGCAAATAAGGCATTAATTCGGACATTGGAGTACGAGGCGTCGAGAATAAACACGGGTCACAAAGTTAGAATAGTTGACGTACAGGAAGAGCCGCAACCAAACTCAATCTTAAAGCAATTGTTGGACGAGCAGCGTGAATTCAGGAAGCAAATGACTTAATATTTCGACCAATCAAGGAGCATGGCACAAGACATTGGTTACAGAAGAAATATGGACCGAAATGCGGACCTACAGAAACCCAGATCTGGTTTCCACTGCGGCAGAATGGGCCATTTTAAAAGGGCCTGTCGCGTTCGACGGGGAAGGAGTCAGACTCCGCCACGACGACAATCTGGCTGACAAAAATAAATATTGCTAGCGATCGGATGAAAGCCAGATATGACCTAAGGGCGAATTCTGCAGGATTTAAGGCAGGTGACTTGGTGTGGCTGTATAATCCACAGAGGAAGAAAGGAAAGTCTCCCAAGTTGTCTCCAAGTTGGGAGGGTCCATATACAGTCATCAAATGGATCAACGACATGGTATACAGGATCCAATGTACCCCTAGAGCCCTGAAGCAATGTACCCCTGAAGCAATGTGGTGTAAACGCCAGAAAAAAGACAAAAGCAATGCAAGCAATACTTTGGCAATAGCGTGGAAAAATGACAATACACAAAGCAATGTTTAAAAAATGAGAGCAATGCTTGAGGCAATACATGGAAATAGGACATAATTTTAAAAAATACAAGCAATACTCTGGCAATATCAAGCAATAAATGCAATAAATCGCGCAATAAACAAAGCGCAATACGACCCCGACAAGTTGTGGTTGTCGGCGACAACCACGATTTCGGCAAGTTTCGGCATTCGACCGTCAAGCTCCGAAACTTTACAACAGTTTCAAAATTGTAAACTAATCGTAGTCATAGTATCACTAGTTCGATTGGCTGTAATAAGCAATCGCTTTCGCGCCATTTTCCTTCAACCAATAAGAATCTTGAAAGCGTGACCAGTATTAATTTACAAACTCATCACCTAGCGCTGCGCGGTATTAATTTGAATGGGTTTCGTGCGGCACGTGACTACATTGGTTGAAAACAAAAAATATATTGTATTTGTGTCCTTCTACACCAACATAACTAAATTTAAAGTTTGGATCCCCCAAAAAGGCCTTAGTAGGATTTAAAATTAATACAGAATGACCCATTTTATTGCAAACATTATATGATTAATTATTTTATGTTTACTAAAATTCTGGCAAAATGACGTCATGTGCATGAAACCCATTGCGAATTAGGTTAGGTGAACTTCTCATTGATTTAGGTTTAGCGTGTGGCCGTTTCAATTTAGGATTCGGAATTCAAGGAGTAATATTCGTTCGTCGTTCGTGGTGATTGTTGACTTTTTGGTAATTAATTAATAATTAAAGCAGTTAAAAATCGATTTACCCTCAATCAGATGTTGTCGTGTTTTGTGCATTATCAGCACAGTATAAGGAATAATGCATTATATCAGTATAGTCAATTCGTGTCTGCACTTTGATGTTTCCAAAACTAAAGCATACCGCGCGCACCTGCACCCGGTTCTTTTCTCGAGTAGCTACGGGGGACTTGTAAATGCGATATATCTGCTGTTGGATGGAATCTTTCTAGGAGTATGCTACGGGGTCTTTATTAAACGTAAGTTTATTTCTTTGATTATGGATACTTTTACCTTTGTAATATTTCTACATAGATAATGTAATAAATAGTGAGTTTATTAGGAGAACATTTTTGTAATACATCATTTTCTGTGTTATATTATTTCGGACTTATACAATTTATCACATTTTTCCGTTTGGTTGAATATTTGTTTTTTGGAATTTTTGATGTATTTTCGAATAATCCCTACACCATAGGGGTCCTTACACATAGAAAGTCACAACAAAAATAAAAATGTTAGGTAATATGCAACGTACTAACTTTAGTATGTTTTTCTGAGGTTTTTTTCTTATTTTTGAAACTTTTTGTAGTTTTTCTCACGCGACCTATCCGCACTGCGTCATGGCTGACACGAGTGATTTATTGCTCGGTTTAATCTAGAAGGCAGTTGTTTACAACTTTTTTTATGTAAGATTATTCAAGAATTCTTATAAAGAAGTTTCTAGGTTTTTCTGTAATTTTAGGATTGTATATAAAAAGGCGTATAGAGCGGCGGTTAAGAATAGTCTTATTTTAAGCGAGCTATAAGTAAGCTAAAGTACGAAGCGATAATAGAAGGCTATAAAGTGTTAAGTAGTGAGCTATTTAGTAGCCGAATTGTAGTCGTGTGTATTTGTGGAGTAAATAAATAGTATTTTCGTGTTAAATCGTTACACTGGAATTATTGAACTCCGAGTTCGCAACAATACTTTTTCTACGACAGCGATTTTGCTTTATAAATGATCATTCGTTATATAAGATACACGCAAGACGTGTGCAAAACAATCTGAAGCGTGTGCAAAGTGGACTTGAAGCCGTCCAAAAGAATAGCGTTGATGTCATCAACTGTCACCAATGATATTTATTTGTCATCAATGCTATTATGATGGATCTGTCCAAGTACGAGTCCTGATTCATCTAGGCCATGATAGTACAACCCAGACTAAATAGTAGCGTTTTTTTTTAAAATTTATTTCAGATATTGAATTAAAATTCTATGTAGGATTGGTTTTTGTAATGCCATTTCATGGAAAAACTTTTAATTAAAAACCCAAGTAAATACGAAAGTTGTTTGATTTCTCCAAAGTCACCAGAACATGTTATTCAATGAATGTAATGTTAGTCAAATATAAAAAGATGATACATTTTTAACCAAACACCCTATATATTTTTTCATAACGTGTAAGACCTATTTTTTCTAGATCCAAAAATATAACTGCAATATGTTGACATTTGGTTTTGCCCTTTTCGAATTCTTTACAATTAAAAATCTTATTTATATATTTTAACCCTTGAAAATTACGGCAACTGAGCATGCAAAATGTAGATTCGATACCTACTTTTAGTAGGAGGAAAGAACAAAAGCAATGTAGAAATTCAAGCAATACTGCGAAAATGTGAGGCAATAGTAAAGGATTGCAAGCGATACTACAAGCAAGTACCAGCAATACTTGACAATAACACAAAAAAACATGCAATACAGCAATGATTTAGCAATTTCCAGCAATGACTACTTGACAATAATGCAAAAAACATGCAATACAGCAATAATTTCGCAATACTCAGCAATGTTGGCAATTAAATGTACAAAATTCAGGTCGGCGGTTTACCCCTCGGGGACAATGTTACGCCCGACCCTCGGTCCCCAGATATTCAGGCCCAAGCGGCAACGCCGAGCGCCGACCGCGACCCCGGGAATCCATCTAGATTAAACGAGAACCGGGAACAGTCGCCTCCGTTCTCGAAAGTACGAGTGTGTTCAGGCCGGGTATATAAACCAGCGAGCCGCGCGGGATGATCGAAAAGATAGTGCACCGTAGAACATAAGCGGACAAGCGAACAGTGCGAATCGTTAGTAGCGAGTGATTGTGTTTTAATAGTGTTGTAATAGTTAAAAGTAAATAAAAGTGTGTAGTTAATTGACGATAAATTATTGGAACCCGTATCCCGTAACAGTGTACGGGGTGTTCATTATAAAACTTCATTTAGCAGGCTATGAAATTTTGACAGAAAAGGATGGCATAATCAAAATTCTGGCGAGACCTTTTAGCCTCCCTTTTCAGCAGTGGGCACCAAAGAAGTACGACGTCACTTCCGCCGAATTAACGTCATCTGACGGCTTACGTCAAATAATTCGAATTCTCAATTCGCCAATTAATGTGCTCTAACGATAAACGTATATCATGGGTCTTTAAAAATGGCGGACTTCCAGCCAAAAACGGGACCCTTTTTAAGGAAATATCGGCATGTGTTTGCTCTGTCCATATCTCCTAGGTCATTGTTTCAGGCCTTTATACCGCCTAGTTTGATAATTTAGTTGAAAATTTACACACGAGTTGAGCAGGTTTAAGCTTAAAATTTTACGTAAAAAGCACGGTTTATCTGTAAAATTCAGGGTTCAACTTCAGTTAAGAATTTAAACTGGCGCCATAAAACTTGAACCTCAACCAGGATTGAAGTAAAAGGTTGCATCCCAGGATCTGTGGATGTTTGCTAAATTGGCGGATCGGGACAGAATTGAAACTCTAAGCTCTAAGCTTCAACATCTTCATGGCTGAGTTTAAAAAATCCAAATGCCACCTACAAAATTGAAAAAACATACTTAGTTTGCATTTTATCCCAATCCGCCAATTCAACAAACATCTAAACCAAGATATAAGGCAAGATTAAAAACGTCTTCACGTGACGCACGAAAAATTTAAAATCTATTTCTTACCTTTACCGGTTGCGTGACTGCCGTACTAGTGGTGGAGAGATCAGTGGGCATATTGGAGTCTATTATCTGATTGTCGTCCGCGAATATAATGGGCAAATCCATGATATCCTGCGAAGTCAAATTGGTAGGAGGCGGCAGAGTAGTTTTAATGGGTTGCGGAAATATTGGAAATGTGGATTTCTTCACCGGTGGCGGTTTCGGAGCACGCAGCATCTTGTTACTCACGAAGGGCCCTAAATTTGGTAAAATAACCGAGTTTGAGTCTATAAATAAATAAATAAATAGTCGAGTTTCTTTTTCATATCAAGGAGGTTTCATAACTTTTTATCCTGTCCTGTACAATATTGACTGTACTGGTAACTTTTAAGTTAACTCAGGTTGGTTGAGTTATACGTGCAGGCTAGATCAACAGTTTAGTTACGCGTCAAGGTTAGTTCAGTTATTAATTCAGATTAAGTCGGTAAGTAGGTAGTTACTAACATCAAAACTAAAACTGAGCCAGATAGTCGGACAAAGGGTAATAAAACTAATTCTTCCGGACAGCGAAGCGAAGAAAAGAAAACGTAAAGCTGGTCAAAGACTCAGTAAGACTGTGAAACAACTAAGTCAAAAGACGCAACTAAGCCAAAACCACAGTATAAAGAATAATACATTATACCAGTAACGTCAGTCGGTCGAAAAATTGAAACTCACCTCCCCTTGTCCCGTCCGCCCGGCCGCCGGCGGTGCACCACCAAACCGATTTTGGCTGGTTTTGGCAGTGCATCGCTTATGCTTGAGCCGTATACAAGTCCCCTGTAACTACTCGAGAAAATTGCCGGGTGCAGGTGCGCGCGGCAGCTTTAGTTTTGGGAATATCAAAAGTGCCGACACGAACTGACGATACTGATATAATGTATTATTCCTTATACTGTGCCAAAACTTAAAAGAAAGCAAAAATATTAGGATTGGGCTAGACAGATGCAGGGATAAGGCTCAATTTAGAGTGGTAAGCAGTTTTGTAACAGTTTTGACAGAATCACACAAAAAACTGTTATCACTGTGAACAGTAAGGACACCCCAAAAGCGAATGCAGGAAAACGTGTGTTGTTTGCAACGCCAAAGGACATAGCTCCGGTAGTAACAAATGCACACTCTTTAAAAATCCGTTAATGAAGTTTAAAAACCATTCTAGAAGGTTCAAAATTACAAAAATAAAAATCGATCTAAGAAACCAATCTAGAAAGACTATACAGCAGACAGTCCACTCAAGACCAAAATCGGCTAGAAGTACCTACCAAAGTAAATATACAAGAACTAAAACAGAAAGCTGCAAAATCAATGACATCCAGAATGCAAACACGTCACAAGCTCACATGCTCAAAAATACAAATCAACGCTGACAGATTTAGAAGAACTCATGACGTATATGCAACTGCCAAACTAGGAGCACCCTTATTATAACGAACAAAGCCAAAAGAGAAGAACATGCCAATAAAGAACGGCTTCTCGGTATTATCGGGTATTAGAGAAATAGAGACGAAAGATAGTGCATGCTACATCTCACCAAACGTTACCCTAATGAAACGTTCCATGACGATTTGGAGGGCTTGAATATCTCAGTAGCGAGGATATTGTCGCTGGTGATTTTAACTCTAAATCAAGGTAATGGGCCCGTCTAATCAAGGTAAAACATCCTGCCCATGGCAGACATGAATCTAATTCCGGTAAACACAGGAGAACCCACATTTCATCAGAAGAAATACGAGTCCACTAAAGGAACTAGACCTGCTTTAAGTGTAGACCTTGAAGATGGTTTTTTATTGATATAATCGAAACGTCGTGGGATAACGACATAAAATTTTGTACGTCCAACTTGGTTTTTAAAGTCGCGTATTCAAAAATTTTAATAATATTTAAAAATGTTGTTTAGAATCATGCTACATCTCCCCAAAAGTTACCCTAACGGAATTTATAACGTTCCATGACGACTTGGAGGGCTTGAATATCTCAGTAGCGAGGATATTGTCGCTGGTGATTTTAACTCTAAATCAAGGTAATGGGCCCGTCTAATCAATGTAAAACATCCTGCCCATGGCAGACATGAATCTAATTCCGGTAAACACATGAGAACCCACATTTCATCAGAAGAAATACGAGTCCACTAAAGGAGCTGGACCTGCTTTAAGGTTAGACCTTGAAGATGGTTTTTTTATTGATATAATCGAAACGTCGTGGGATAACGACATAAAATTTTGTACGTCCAACATAATTTTTAAAGTCGCGTATTCAAAAATTGTAACAAGATTATAAAATTTTGTTTAGAAGTGTGCTAGCAAGGATCGGCGGGTATTTGTTCCAGACAATTGAATGGTTGTCGAAACCCTCAACTTTACTGACCACAACCGTTCAGTTGTCTGGAACAATTCATTTACTTATATCATGAATTTCAACTAACTTGGAGGTTGAGTTCCTTTTCCAGGTACAGTTAAGACAATGGGCGTTCCTCCGGCGGTCTTCATGGTAATCGTGGGCTTGCTGTGCGTAATTGCCTTTATCTTGCCGTCAGGGAGAATGACCACGTTGTTGCCGCTCGCTCGTTGACCTAAACCAATTTTAGAGAGATCAATAGTGCGACCAGTGGAGTTAGTTAAGAGTTTAGCTGCGGTCTGGCTGGTCAACTGCACGTTCTCGAGAACTGCGTGTAAAAACAAAACAAAAAATCAGATATGGCAACGGAAGGAGGAGAGAGAAGGATGGAGCGGGAAAAGAGGGGCATGTTCTGCGGAATCCACTAAGTATCTGGTATCTTAATTAAAAATTCGAATATTTGGTAAAATTACTCACTTTTTATGGTTGGCGGTGAATGCGGTGATGAAGTCGAAGGCTTCTGCGTTGCCGGTGGAATCGTCTTGATACCGCCTTGTAGAAGGGTGGATAGTTGACCTGCTGGCATTACGTTTCTACCTAAGTTATAGGCTTGCATACGTGCTAGGCGATTTCGAAAATAAAGTATTAATAATATGAAGTTTGGATAGTACACACCAGCCAATTCGATCTGCCATAGAACATAAAGGGTTTTCTTATAGGGACGGTTACAGTTTTTAATTGAATAAAACCAGTTATGTGTGAGATATCAACGAATTTTTTTGTTTTATTTTTTTTTTGTGGAACGTCGTTCAAGAACTCGACGCGACTTTGCTGGTAGTCTCCGTATTTGGCGCATCGGGGACAGGAAATTCTCTGATTGAATGACTCTGGCTCGTTCATCAGAGCCGCTTTCCATCCTGTCAAAGAGTAGCTCGGAACAATTCCGAACCGTGAAGTTCGCTGTTATACCTTCCAACAGCGCCGAACTTGATGCACTTAAAGCGCTCCAAATATCCGCCCCCCTCACCCTTCAAGTACCTACCGATATTTTGGATATTGAAGTACTTTTGGCTAACTTTAACAATAATTATGAAAAGATCTTCCAGCTAGAAAAATTTAAATCCGTATGGACTGAACGTACCGTGAGCGTGACACTCAAATCCATTATTACAGTTGGAAAACGGCTCAGAGTGAATTGAGCCACGATATAATATAGAGAGGTGTTCGCACGAAACGTTGCAGCGCGGACCTTTTTTATTGCCTGTAGTGCTAGAAAGAGACAGAATATAGAGGCGATTAGCACACATTAATCTATACGCCGCTCTATGCGATATTTATAGGAAAAAGGTAATCAAAAATATTTGATATTTTTCACATCCTCTCCCCAAACTTTCAGATTTACACGGTTTCAAAACCAACTCCAAATAGATAATATGCCAGGATAATAGTACTCTACTCAACGCACACATATTTGATAGTGACATATCACCATCAAATCAATAAACCATTCACTTATTATTGCCGTCAAGTAGGCGTTGGAAATCTGACTGACATTTTTATCGTATATTCTCAACATCAAACTCTCAAGTTTCAAAGGTAACGAGATGCCAAAGATAGGTTAATGAGGGATAGCCCAAAACCGGTTAAAAATAATTTACAAGGTCGAAAAATATAAATTTTGAGTTTCTGGAAAGATGCAGAATAGAACCAAACTCAGTAAAAGATAGCTTAAAGCGTCTAAAAATGCAAATTTGTAATTTTTGAAAAAATACCGGTTAGAATTAAGGCCAAAGTCAGTTAAAAATGACTCAACGCGCTTAAAAAGGCAAATTTGGAGTGTGTGGGAAAAATTCGGGTTAGGATTAGGGCCAAAATCGTTTAGAAACTACACACACACATTAAAAAATGCAAATGAGAAATTAAGGTTAAAATTAGGGTTAAAATCGGTTAAAAGTGACCCACATAGTCCAAAAAATAAAATTTAATGTTTTGGACCAAAATAAGTAAAATTTTACCAAAGGCGTCCCAAAAAGAAATTTTAATGTTTTTAGAGGAAATCAGTCCAAAGATCATTGAGAATGAAGCGTCACATTGCTCAAAAATGCAAATTTTGACTTTTTTTGAGTAACTCAATTTTAGAGCAAAATCAGGCAAAACTGACTAATTTTTTTACTTTTTGATATTTCGGGTCCAAAATAGCAAATTTCAATTTTTTTGGGAAATTTAAGTAAGAATTATGGTCAAACTAGTTTTGAAATGTAAATTTGAGATTTGTGGAAAAGTTTCCGAAAAATCAGCTTAGAAATAGGGTCACAATCGATTAAAAATAACTAAGAACAACTCAAGACATGTCTTGTATTGATTCATGTTGTCTTGTCTTATCAAGACAAAAAATGTGTTGAAAAGTTGATAAGACAACACAAGATTAGCTGGTTTACGACAATACGTAATACGTCTTATCTTGCCTCTTGTGGCATTGCCAGTCCTGTATGTTTGATTCTTTGGATACTCAGAATCGCCCTTTATCCAAATCGTCAACTGGCACTACCACCTACATCGAGATTTTTCGCAGGTTGAAATGGCAGCCTCTTATTCCGGCTGAGCAAGGGTGGTTCCCTGTGCTATTGTATTGTATTCAATGTGAGTGGACTTGTACAGTCCTCCACCATATTCGTACTAGTTAATATACTAAGAACGTCAATCTTTCTCCGCGGATTAAAAGTGCAGCTTCTAGTGACCTATGGAAACCAAGATTAGGCTCACTGCTTGCTAATGCGCACATTTTTCTGCGCAAGACGTATGCGGAGGACAAGCCCACCAGAAAAATAGCGTTTTCGGCCGGAAGGCCTAGTGCGCTCTCGGAGTATTCTCATCTTTCTATTCGCAATGAGAAAACAAAGGGTGGTAGTAATGTCGCAGCGCACAGACCAGTCTACCAAAAAACTCTAAAAGAACAAAAGCTTGGCATCGTCGATTTTTCAAAATTAAGGGGCGGAGCTTGGCAGCCGCGCATGCGCTTTTGTTGCCACTGAGCCGGACTTTTTCGGGCTGAACTTTCTAATGTTACGCTGCTTGCTCCACTAATTGTCACCCGTTATGCCCAGACCCTCAACGAATCTGATGAGTCTCTCGGGCGACACTGCGTTCGCATCTTGAAGTTCAATAATCGTGTTTCCGAACAGTGAGAGTCTCGATCTGGCAGCAGCTGGGCAATCATAGAGGACGTGCTCAACTGTCCCGTCGTTCTCTAATGGTAACCCAAATAATTTGAAGTTCTATAAAAATTACGTAAGTCCTGAAAAAGAAGCCAAAAACAGCTGACGATCGACATGCCCATTTACTCGACGGAAATGAACTGGACATGCGCGAGATTTGAAAATTATTTGAAAGTTCTACGTTGCCAACTTGTCGACGAATCTGACGTCACGCAATTAGATAAATTAGTAAAATCTTACTAAAGGCACCGATAATTACCATTTTAGCATTTTTAAGTTTATGCAGGATACATATTTATATTATAACAGAACATATGATACTATAAAACCGATAAAATTCACAATAAATTGAATTTTTTAACACTCACAAACGGTAATAGAAACTACATCTGTCAACCTTGCATTTAACCCTACTTTTTGGAGACGCTTTCAAGTTTTCATCTTGTTGAACCTGTTCGTTCTTTGCTAAATTTAAACTTTCAGTTTAGTGTTTGTTTAGTTTAATTTACTCAAATCATTAATCGGTCTGCATAAATACCGTTTGGTTTAATCTAATTCAACTTTGCTTGGCTGGGTATTCCGGTGCGGCGTCTTTTGTGCTGTGTTTACTGCTGCAGATTCAGGATTGTCCCTATTTCTGACTGAGATTTGTTTAGTATACCTAGGTATGTAGGTTTGTTTTGCAATTAAACAGATGTTCAGCGGTTTTGCCTGTATCCAGGCCTTCCTCTAATGAGCTCCTATAGGAGTTCCATATTGTTTTACCCATACCAAGACCAGGCCACAACTACCAGAAGTTTCTTTCAGTAAGTACTTATACTTTATTTGCTTTAACTAATCTTTGTGTGTTTAATTCCATATGGCTTTACTTATCCTATTAAATATTCCATGTCCTTCCTCCCAAACAAAATAAAGATGTAGTACCTATAACTAGGTATGTAAGTCCATGAAAGACACTTAAATTCTCACTGGGATCTTTACAACAACCCTAAAGCTTTTTACTTCTCTTTGTGGAAACTGAAAGTGGAATAGTTCTCTAAAACAGAATCTGTTCTTCCTTCAATTGTAGCCCTTACTTAATTATTATGTAGATACCTATCTTCCTTTTAAGTTTTAATGGCTTTATATAGTCCTTTGAACACATGAAATATTGCTCCCTGCAATAAAACAAAATTCGTTGTCGTCAATCGTGCCGGAATCAAGAAATAACTTATGTAGCTATATAAATTGAAGTGAAGTGAATAATTTTTTTACGCTTTCTTTGTTCCAAAGACTAAACATCTAAAACATCTTGCAACTAGCCTTCGAATCTGTGCAATGGAAAATTTGACTATTTATTTATTTTTGTCGACTTTCGTTCCCGCCCATAAACATGTCACATTTGGCATAACCTAAAAATTTGTAGACGTCAGATTCAAAACGTCACTCATCTTTCAACTAGCACGTGGTGCGCAGTAAACACGCGCAGGAAAATCTCGTCGACCAACTGCAAGATTTTCATAGCCAACTGAGGCCCAATCATTGTTGAACATCATTTTCGATTTACTGTGAGGGATTGACGTTCGCCGTATATTTAAATAATAGGTATATGTGGTAACCAACCCTCCGTCTCGTCGGACTGTCCGAGTCTGTGCATGTGAAATCTGAGGTGGCTATGTCCTGTGTGCAGTGTAGTGGTAGTCTGATTTGTCTCCTATTTAGTCTGAGGAATGTTTGGGCGTTTGCCCTCCCTGTTCCCTTGAAATTTTTTTTGAAATGTGATAATCCAGGTAGGATCTCCCACCATTCCTGGGACTTTTTTTGGAGTTCAGCCTTGAGAGTATGGGACTCCCAGTGCGGACTCCGGCCCTACGAATCAGAGCCAGCCGCCCTCCTAGCTACAGAATTGGCCCTCTCATTGCCTTCGTGACCACGATGGCCCGGGATCCATACCAGTGTGACGCTGTTCTCCCACGATAGGGTGTTCAGAGTCCTGTAGCAGTTCCAAACTGTTTTGAAATATCCGAGCAGATCTTTATTAATCTATCGTGTCCTCCATCCTCTAATAGGTGTCGGGCAGTCTGGCACACAATTCAATGGATAAATCTCTACCACCTGAAACACTGAGGTAAATCGGCCCAGGCTTTCTGTACCCTCCGGAACTAGCCCCTTCGTTCAGGTTCGGATCAGTCCGTGTACCAAGTACTTCTTGCCAGTTGTAGATCTTCGCCTCGTTCATCCCTAGGTCGGGGACCATGTTCAATACCGCTTTCCAAGCCAGTCTGAGCATTGTTGGTCTCACCATCGAATGGCTGCGGTGCTATGTGCGTCACATGTTGCAGCCGGTATGTCGCTTTCATTGCCTCTCGTTCCAGGAGTTTTTTTTTTATAGAGGATTAGAGAATCTGCTATACAGACATGAGGGCTTGGCACATGGCGATCGAGGTTTCCCACATAGTGTCAGTTTGGCGTCTAATCTCCAGCAGCACCGACTGACTAAACTCCATCCCTCTTTTCCCGGTACCGCCTTACGGCATTACTTCAGGGTAAATTTTTCTTGTGTCTCTTCTTCCTCTCTTTTTTTTTAATTTACAATCGTTGGTCCATTTCTTGTTTCTTTTTCTCGTCCTCGATTTTTGTTTTCATTGTCACTGTTATGAATTGTTTTATTGCCTCCTTCCTTAAAAAAAAAACAGGTTCTTGCATGACCAAAGGGAGAGCTATGCCCTCCTAACCATACGAGTCACATGGACGTGAGTGATTTGTCCAAGATGACTAGTAGAAATTTTACTTCGTTACTTCGTTAGTAAACGGGATTGTCGTCCCGAACAAAGATGGCGGTTTCAAGAAGTCCAACCTCTTCTTTCGGGTAAATGGCACAATCACCGTTTTCCAAGTGTTTATTGCTAGGTTTTCCTTTGAACACCAGTTGTGTACAACTGTGTAAAACATCCAGCACCTATTGCAACGTGCTGGAGATTTGTTGGTCTGGGTGGTTTCTTACAAGGATAACGAGGTCGTCCGCGTACGCTTGGACCTCGACTTCCCATAATTCCAAAGTAGCCAGAAGGTCGTCCACTTATAGGGACCAAAGGAGTGGTGAAAGGACTCCGCCCTGTGGACAATATCCCGCTGTCCACGGCCCAAGATAACCGTGGTTGTTACGTCGCTACCTTATAGTAGTAGTCGAAGCGGTCTTTTTGAATGCACTTTTGTAAATAACCATTGGAAAGCAATATAGCAGCAATAAGTATTACCCGTTGTACATATCGTGGTCAAACGAGATCACTCACAAAACTGTCACGCTTCGGAATAAAACCATAGCTGTCCTCTATATTCCATCTTTCTATACATTTCTCTCTCTAGCGCTTTAATGATGAAGCGTGCGATTAAGTGTCTATATTATATCGTGAATTGAGCATCAACCTGGTTGATGTTGACTTTGTCACCGTCCAGTAATGTAATAAGTTCGAGCAATGAATAGGTGAAAAAAAAACACGCACTGGTCGACGCTGCAACCATGCTGTAACTTCTCTTTAGTGACTAATATCACACAAAAGATTTGACAGATGTATCTTCCACAACAAGACAGGCATAAACTGTCCGAATCTACCCATCCCTATTGGGAAACCCTTTATCACATAAATTACCCTCGTGTGCGTGAAGAAAATTTCCTCAAAATTAACGACAAGAATTATAAAATATACCGGGTGTTGCATCGTCGTGCGGAACATAGGAAATCACATGTAAATTTTAAAAGGGTCTATTATTGGCTTCCCTAATTATTTTAGAGAAAAAAATCTATTTAGATTTTTTAAAGAACATTAAAAACCGCAACTAAATGGACAACTTCAGACATTTTTGAATAAACTGTTTACGAGTTGTTTCCAATAACTTTTTAAGTATTTTGTCCTTTTTATCGCCCTGTATTTACCGACACCAGTAAGACTTCGCTATCAAACACTAAAAATTCATGAATGACAGCTTTATTTGACAGCCATCTCTTACCTTGACTGGTGTCGGTGAATAGGGGGCGATAAAAAAGACAAAATATTAAAAATGTAATTGGTAAATAATTCGTAAACGGGTTGATCAAAAATGCTTGAAGTTATCCTATTGGTTGCGAATTTTAGCGCTCTTTAAAAAACTAAATACATTTTTTCACCAAAATAATTAGGGAAGCCAATAATTGATCAAAATTTACATAAGATTTTCCATGTCCCGTCCGACGATGCAACACCCGGTATAGTTTATTTATGTAGTAAAGGAAGACTATTAATGTTATGAAATGTAATGATTACCACAGCAGAGCAAGCAAAAGCCACCACAAAACACATCTCTGACCTTTATCTTTGACCGAAGCCTTTTTGCCCCCGCTGTCCGTCGCTCCCCCTATTATGATAATTCGCTTCTGCCTCGTTCCTCCGACAGGAGACCCTTCTTCCGCTTTGTGAGGGGAAGTGTGACTGCTACCGACGGGAGTGTGTAAGGGACTTTCTGTGGCCGAAGCCGTGTCGGAAGAATGGGGGGACTTTGTTTGAGGGGAGATGGACAGTGGGGGTTTACTGGAGGCAATGCTTGCAGTGTTGACGGGAATAGCGGAAGAAGTACCTTGGGCCACTTGGGCCGCCCATTTTGCTTCGAGTTTGCCCTTGGATTTGCCAGCCGGCCGACCCACTGAAAAACGATTAAACTCCCTTTACAGAAACTGATGTGTTCCTAACTCCTACATTACAAATGTACCGCTAGCTTTGAAGCACAATTTCCATACAAACTTTTTTATCTGATGATTTGTTGCTTATCCGATTGTATCAAAGAAGCTAGTACATTCATAATTTTGAACTAACAAAGATTTTTTTTCTCACCTGGACGGGTTAATCTGGGCGTTGGGGATGGTGGTTCGCTTTCTAACGAACTGGTATTAGAGTTGTATCTCTTCCTGTCATGTTTCCCTTTCTTATGAGATTCACCAGCTGAAACACTAGTTGGAGACTGTCGCACTTGAGGAGGATACGGAGACAATATCAGGCTACTTATAAACTCTCCAACTTCATCCTGTAGACCAATAATAATAGCAACTTATACCCCGTGTTAATTAGAAAAGGTCATCTAGAAGACTATGCATTTTCAGAAAAGGATGGCATAATCAAAGTAAATGGACTTTTGTTTTTTCATCTTTTTCCTTTGACATTTCACAGCCAACTAGATGATGTTTTCAAATCAACACTCTCGAATTTGATGAAAGCTTTAAATGAGGGTTGTTTACACTCATTATTACACTCAAAATAATTTAAACATAAACTCTAGTTAAGGTACTACTACGCACAATTATACTTCGGTCTACAATGCTCTGCGTAATGCCTTCCTCTCTCCTCTTCTTCTTACTGACTATGAGATTGTTGTCCGCAGATCCAACTACAATCAACCCTGTTTCAATCCTCATCCTTTCTCTAAGGTCCTCCATATCTTCCTGGCTAAACGACATCCGTTACACTACATACGCGTTTGGGGTAAAAACTTACAAACAAGTGCTCGAACACTGGCCAATCACGAACAAAACGGGACACTGTAATTCCAATAGTCCGTCATCTGGGTCACCTCGCTTCCCTTCCGCCGTCAGCATGGAAAATCCCAGACTTACCACGCAAAAAACGTTCTCTGTTTGAGCCACTTGAAGGGCCAAAGTTGCCCCAGGTCCTACTCCAACCTTTAACGAATCTTTAGATAAAACTGATTGACGTCAAGATCACAAAATAGCAAATACCAGAATTATATGTCTTCCTGGAAAATTCTCTCGCACTTCTTGAATTCGACCCCTTGCTAACGAGAACATCTGATCCAGGCAATTGGTCATTGTCATTCGGTGACTAGAGGATCCTGATGAGGACAAATGAGTACATTCAATGGGACAGTTTAGAAGAAAAGGCCATAATGTACGGCCGCAAATCTTAAGAAACAATTCTAAACGACTTTTAACATTTAATACAACTTTACAATCTGTGGAACACTACTGTGTTTCACATTTCATACATAAATACCCTATCGATGATTGTGACGGTGAAAATGCAACCGTGCAGATTGCTATATCAGAAATAACATTCTTTATTATTCAATAAAAAATTGAACTTTAATGTGTGCTAGTGAGTCAAATCAATAGTTTCTTCTTCCAAGAGATGATGCCCAGTAAAGGAAAAAAATCTTGAGTAACCAGCCAAACAATGAGTTTTTGGATTTTGGGTTACTGTTATAGATTAATATTACTAATATCAGGTACTAAATAATGTGGATTATTTACATGACAATTCTAGTAGTCTGCCCTATGTGCAGGTATACAAAAATGACTGACTGGCAGAAGTCTTAGCCACAAGGCATTAAATATCCATGGAAATTTTGCTTATTACTTAATTATACACATAATTCCATAATTATTCCCAAAGTATGTAATTATGCAGGTATATGTAAAATTTTACCATTAAAAAAAAATCAGTAATGCACCTATATGTGTTAAATAATAAGCATTGTACTTACCAAAATTAATAGGTACAGAAATAACTTGACCCAAATTTGACAACAGGGACAACCATTTCTGATGCCTCTTTGAGTTGCTTGGGGCGCAAGGCATTAAAACTAATATTGGATTGGATGGTAACTTTTTTGGTTTGTCTTGGGCCAAGCTAGCCTCCACTGGATCCCATGGTCTTGTCAATACAGGTAGCAAATTTTCAGTATTGAGTGGGCCCATTCTATTCACGGAACTTGGAGCATTTAGCAGTTTTTCCACAAATTTAGGAATTTTAGATTTTAAGGTCTAACAAAAAAAAGTCATGTAAATTGCAAAGGGTAACAGTTCCATAAATGTGCATCACTGAAATTGGCAACCTTATCAATTTATATGAATATTGTAGGTCTCCAAACATGATATTATGAAGAAACTAACACAAAGTAACTCGAGATAATCTGACTTAACAATTATACTATGAAAAGTGAGTCCTTTTCACCTAGAACTGCTGTCTAAAAATATGAATTCTAAAACTTCTGGGTTAAATTAAAGGGAGTGCCAGATAATTTTTTCATATTTCATATGCATTATTTTTTGAGAATTCTATATCATCATATCAATTGCTAAAATCACACTTTTTCATGATGGACCTTTACGGAACTTTTACCTTATAAAGATTGTATAGTTATAATTAAAAAATACCTGGAGAATGTCTAAATAAGATGACAAATTCTGCTGGTCTAAGTTATCCAGCAGCAATTGATGAATCCATAACAAAAGTTTAGAATCATATGATATTGAGTTAAATAAACGTCTAACTCTTTGAGTTGCTTTATCTATAATAGCTCTTCTAAGGACAGGTTCATTTTTTAAACCCGAATATGCCATTTTGCCCAGATGAAAGTTGTTCAAGATACTGACAAAACCATTAAACAATCTATGCTGGGAATGGGACCAGTTGTTCCTGAAATCAAAGCATATTTATCACCAGGTCTATATTTAGATGGAATAGAACCCACAAACTTTCAGTGTTTTTTTTTATGAGTAGCAGGCAGGAGGTAGTAGAGTAGTTAAAAATACGGTTTATCCATATTTAACATGTTACTTATTATCATATATTTGAATTTTTAGCATGTGAGGCTCAAAAACCAAAATTAGTCTAAACGGTTTTTTAATTGTCTACTGTCATATAAATATTCAATATTGCTCCTCTAAATTCCAACAGTCAGAAAAAACGCACGTTGAAATTGAAACGCAAAGTTTGCAGTTTTAAGCATAAAACTTTTAAAGCATTTGCAGGTCATGAAACTCTTGCTTGGGTTCAGGTAAAACACTTAGAAGAAGTTTAAACTAAGGATAGATGTAAATGATTTTTGCAGCAATGTAAATGCATACTGCTGACCTTCTGTGCGTAAACTGCCAGTGGATCCCCAAAAAATATCGATATATCGAAAAGCCGATATATTTCTAGAAAAATATCGATATTTTTTGTATCAATATATCGGGATATTGATAGTTAAATTAAAGTATCGAGTTCGATATTTTATTAGCACTTGTGTCGTGACGTGACGTGTGCGTGTGTCAATTGTCAATATCAAACCCGTCGACTCTAGCGAGCAAGAGTCCCTTTCAAATAGATATTCATCTAGTACGCTGTGAAATTGACATATAAATGACACATTTACATGGAAGGAATAAGACGAATCTGTCAATTCCTCAGCCTGATGAGGCTCAGTCAGATGAATATTCATTTGAAATGGACCATAGTATATTACATCTGGAGAGACTCTCCTGTTTTACAGTTTTGGCCCCCCCCTTTTTAACAATGGACTTATAAAAAATGGCAGCGACTTTCTCGAAAAATAAAACGAGATCAATTTTAAATTTTAGAAAAATTTTGCAATTTGTTGGTTACCTTCAGTCCTACCTCTATGGTATATTCCATAAATGACATCTAGTGGTCAGTTAGCTGTCACTTTTGTCAGGAATGAGCTAAGTTAAGTCAGTTGTCACCTTTTTTTATTTTTTTATTCATATTTGTGCGGGGCTCCAGGTTCTTCTGTTTATTTTCGATTTGTCTATGTCGTACAGTTCTTAGCTTCTCATAAAAAGCATTGTTGTTTCAATATATATTGATATTTTTTGATTGATTTGAATGATATTGATGATATAATGATATATTGAATGTGGATACTGATACATTTCTAAAATATCGATATTTTCTTATGTCTTGCACATCCCTATGCCAGTGTAACATGAAACCTAGCATATGGATTTTGGAGCCCACTGGACAAAAAAAGTGAAGCTCATGGTTTAATCTTTGTGATGGTTGACATGTAAACATCAAAGAAGTAGACAGTAGGCAGCCAATTCTGCAAACTTTCCTAAGCTAAAGCCCTTCTTGGGCCACATTGCCAAATGTGCAATATGAAATGTCATTACAGACCAAATTTAACAGAAAATAGACAAAATTAAAAAATCATGGGAACTGACCTGAGCAGCTAACTGACCTGACTTGATCTGAGCTGAAGTAGTACATGAATGTACTAATATACAAACTGGAACTGTAGATAGTGGGTGTAGGACAAATAAGATGCCACTTCACAGTTGCGAATATGACAACATTTTGATCTTTATTTAGATCTTCTTCAGGGCTAAAAAATAACAACGACGACATCAGTTAAGGGAGAGCACATCCTAACTCATGTGGTTGTTGTCTGTTTGTGGATTGATTGTTTTGTTTTTGCGTTATGTCTGGTAGAAGACAGACATAGCTTAACTGAATTAAGGTAAGCAAATCCACTAATTATCAAAGCATACCATCCTGCACTGTGATAATAGACACATATGATGATAATAGACCAATGCATGATTTATGTTTTACTGTATATGGTTTAAATGTATTTGTTAACTACCAAATCTACTTTTAACTATTGAAAAGTATTTTTTTGCAATTTTTTTATTGGTGTTTATGGTTGTGTTTTTATTGATTTGTTTAGGCATTGAATGTGGTGTAGAATTTTTTATTGAGCATATTTTTTAGCCTCGATGATGAAGAAGATGTAAATAAAGATCAAAATGTTGGCAGATTTGCAACTATGAAGTAGCTTCTTATTTGTCCTACACCCGCTATCTACAGTTCCATTGTACTAGAAAGGACAGAAAGCAAACATCAACATTTACATAATTTTTCAGCATAAGTTGCGCACTTTACTGTATCATTAAAATCAATTTCCAGAACTGTCAACATTGCTTTTATGCCAAAAATCATTTAAACTTATCAACCCCATTGCCTCATCTCCTATAAACCAACATTACAAAAATTGCCCAGTTTACTGTTTCTTATGCAGTTCAGTGAGATGCATGCCCAACGTAAATAGAGCATTATTAAAATAATTAAAAAAAAAATGTTGTTTTTGTTTATTAAATATAGTAGAAAGACATCCTGCTACTCAATAAAAAAATCCAATCAGTTCTAAATTCAGACAACACCCTCATTACACAACTCTTTAAAAATAAACTGGTTATAAAACAATTATTACTCACTTAGTAACCTTTTCCTCCCAGTTATCATTTTCAATACCATTTCTTGCCAAGCTGGCATGGTTTTCACATTGTTTCATTAACATTTTAGCTTTATCAACATCATAAGCAGGAGCAGGTGGTTCAATATCTGCCAGGTCCTCCACATCAATGATATCATCCACATTTTTTGGTGAACCAAAAACAGTAAACAGAGGCTTCACGTCAGTACTCTTTGGCACAAACAATACTTTGGTGGGTTTCAAAAAAGAAGTCTCTGGCTTCCAATTCCATGGCCGAGCATAGCAATGGTCAGTACACACTGTCCAATTTTCCCTCTCAAACATGTTAGTTAGCCGTATCGGATAGGTGTACTTGGCGGGTTCGTTTTCTACAACCATAGTATTCCACAAATGTTGTTTATATTGGTCCAGAAAGCCTCCACAAGGTCTTTTGGAGGTGAGCTAAATTATTTAAATGGGAAAAGGGATTAGGGGATTTTGTGACAAACAGGGAGATGCAAGGATACCTCTAAGGGGGTGTTTTGAAAAGCACACTGGTTATTATAGTTGTTATAATAGGAAAATAAAGACATCGGCACAGGTGTGTTTGTCCAAGGATATTGTTCAAAAGGTTCAAGGGTATGCAAAAGCAAAGTACATACAGATCGCAGGCAGGGGCCCTTTGTAAGCTCAAATTGCGTCAAATTAGGCTTAAAAAATTTTATACGTTTGAATTATATTTTGTATCAACAACTTTTTTTAATATTTAAATCCTAAACATGACGACATAAACGCCATTTTTTTCTATAAAAAAAAGTAGTATGTCAATTGTCATATATGTCAATTCAATGTCAAATACGTCAAAAACTTCAATTTACTCCTCTACAGCTCGTTCTACTCGAAAAGGGACAAACATAATAATTGGACAATTTAAATTACGGGTCGCGGTAGAAGTTTTTAAAAGAAATGCATAAACCAGAAATAATAATAATAATATTCTGTACCTACTTGTCTTGGAGAACTGCGACTGTATATACCTATTGAATACATGATACAGCCTTCTTATATGTCGAGTAGTCAGAGTACTTTGCACGAGAGCCATCTGTAGTGAGTTTTTAGTAATTAATTTATTAAGCGTCAGTCAAAAACTTACATATATAACCTCATTTTTTTTCGTAAAATTTCCCGCCATAAAAGATCCCAACATTCTCATCTAAATAGCCTTTAAAAATCTGTCTAAGCTCAATTTCAGACTCAGCAAAAGAAATTCTGACCAAAAACCATGGATTCCAACGTCAGACGGCGTAGGGCCCACGTCAGCGTGATGGACACTGAGGGAGGGCTTTACAAACACAATTTAACCATGTACTCTGAGTGGCCCCCTACACAGACGTCAATTTCTGAATTCGAAGAACTGGCATTGCAACGAGTACAGCTTTTAAGAATAATGGAGCAAGCCTCTCTTAAGGGGCATAAGTATTTTTCAGAGGAGTGGAAGCAATGCATAAAAGACGATCTACTAAAAAATGGACTAAAGAAATATGTTCGTTTGATGAGTGGTTTGGGGGGACACAGCGAAGTCGACACGGCTGCCAGGAGAGCTGATTACTTGTCTCACTTCATTTTGAGAATGTCATATTGTCGGAGTGAGGATCTTCGAAGGTGGTTTCTGGCCAGGGAATTAGATTGGTTCAAGTTGAGATTTGTTGCTCAAAGTGCTGAAGGTAAGTGGGTAATTTATGGAGTATAGGTACTTTATTAAGTAAAAACTGCATCATAAAGTAAAAGGCTCATCACACATGTCTGTATATTCAGACTTATCTGTTTCTGTGTGGTGTGAGTGTGTGTAGTAAAAAGCTGAATGAACTGATATTACAAGTCGTTTGCAGGATATTCTAATTAAGTGAAGGGAATAATGCTTTAAAACGCTCACTCTATTCACTATTAGAAAGTCTTTGACAACTTCGCTATCTTGGCCTTCACCAAAATTTCAAGAGTGAAGTGTATACAGTTCTAAGTCATAACATATTATCATATACCTATTTATATATTTATATAATATTATGAATAGGTAATATACTATACATATTAGCTATTCACAAGAATTTGACATCTCATTAGCCTTGGAATTTTGACTTTGACGTTGTTTGCTAATTTTCTTGACATGAGCAAAAGAAAGATAAAGTAGATGAGAAATGAACATTCCATGGCTACCAAGACCAAGATGCCAAAAAATCCTGAAGGGGAAATACTCTGTATGTGTTTTTGTCAGTACTTGTATCATCAATTCCCAATCTGATCACAAATTGAAGTACGTACTAATGATACTCAAACAAAAAAACGATATATGCGACAGTTACGTTGGCACGTGCCCTTGGCTACGGTTCTCTTCTGGATTATTTTTATTTTGGTTGTAAATGCCTCTCACACCTTCTTACTAACTAATTCCATCTTTTAAGTTCTCTCAGATCGTATTTCTATTACCTTATGTAACATTTTTCTAGCAGAGTTTTTGTTATAAATATAATTACTTTAATGGAGCATTCATTGAAACAACTTACACATTACTCTATAAATGTCTGTAGTCCTCTATTACAGTTCAAATTTATTTTTTAGCAATACAGTTGTTTCTAAAAACTAACAACCTTGCGTATACTCCCATCTCTGAAGAGGAAAAGGGAGAAATCAAAGAAGAACTTACGGAGTCGACCGTAGGGATGTCTGAAGCACTAGTAACCACAACCGACTTCTATAAAGTTTCGTTCAAAGACATCTTGCCTCTAGTAAAGGGTAGAAGAGTATTCTTAAAACTAGGCTTTGGCTACGTTCCCGTTACCGAACTTGTAGTATGTATTCAGTCTAAACTTCGATGCATGTTGAGCGAGAGCTTGGCCTACATTAATCAGCGCTTACCTCTGTTGAATGATGAGAGGTTAACGGATGTGCTCTCAACGTTGCATCAGAGCTACACTGGGAATGAATATACCGTCAATAGGAATAAAGACGCCATAAATCCCGCAGATTTAGATGAGTTTTCTAAAAAACATTTTCCTCTGTGTATGAGACATATGCATGAGACCTTAAGAGCTAATCACCATTTAAAACACCAAGGAAGGCTTATATATGGTTTGTTTCTGAAGGCGATCGGGTTGCAATATGAAAATTTCATCGAGTTTTGGCGAGAAGAGTTTACCAAAAAGATGGACAATGAAAAATTTAATAAGGATTACTTGTACAATTTCAACCACCAGTTTGGAAAGGTGGGCAGGCACCTAGATTATTCCCCTTATAGCTGCATGAAAATTATTATGGGTAGTGTGGGACCTGGCGAAGCTCACGGTTGCCCCTTTAAGCATGTGGATGTTACATCACTTAAAGCCAAGTTAAATGAGCATGGAGTCACGCAAGAGGGTCAGTTGAGTAATTATGGTTTTCTGTCAATAAAATAAACATTCTTTTATTACAGCTTGCAGTGAGATTGTGACACTAATAAAAAGTGGACATTTTCAAATAGCTTGTACCAAGTACTTTGAGGCCACTCACCCGCAAGCCCCTCTGGCTGCTATAAATCATCCGAATCAGTACTTCGAGGAAAGTATGAATCTGAGTAAAGGCAAAGCTGCTAAAAAAGAAACTAAGTGATTTAGGAGTTTTGTTTAAGTGATTTTATTTTTTAATTTTGTATAGATTCTTATATTTATTCTCTTATTATCGTTTAGTTGTAATATTGTAATTTTGTATGTTAAGATCAAAGAAATTAAAAATGACAGTATTGACAGTTAAGTTTACTATTTTCCTCGCCCTGATTGTTAATACAGGTAAAATGAAACAATCTATCAAATTCTAGTAAAAAAATGCAGTGTGGCCCATTTAAAAATATTGCATTATATGACGTTACACTTTTCTGGCTGACCCTATGTACGTTAAAACGTGTGCCTGAAACATGGCTCTTCTGTACAATATAGGTCACAGTAGGAACGAATTTTTTTACTCTACTAGTTCTCTAGATATTTCTGTAACCTGAACTAGTTATCTGGCTGTCTCAAGTTAAAAGGACCACCCTGTATTTCGGGATATTCAGAGAGATATTAAAATCACCGTTGTAGAGTCAGAAACCCGTTTTTCTGTTGCATTAATTTATTTTTGCTCCTGCATTTCTCTTGTAGTTTTAAGCTCTCTGACGGTGTTGTCAGACTTGGCCTATATTCTGGATACTCAGGAAGATAAAAAATCACGTATTACCGGTGCATTTCTTTTTTTTTATTTGTTACTTCAAACTGGATTGTTTCACTTGGTTTCAAAACAGTTTTTGACTGTGCTGCCGGTTTTTGTTTATTTTTTGGGATTAATTAGAGAGATCAAATTCACTTTTTTTTTATCGAAAAACTCGTTTATTTATTCATTGTCTTATTTATTCATTTTCGCACCTTCAATTCGCTTTTTTTGCACTTACCTTGGCCTTAATTTTCCCATTTGGTCTCAGAATATTTCAGTACGTTTTAAGATTTCCGACAGGCTTGTTAATGTTATGCGAATTTTTCTTAATATTCAAGAAGATACAAAAGTCCCGTGTTTAACGACAAGAATCGATTTTTCCGTTTTTTTTGTGCATTTTTCTCTATTTTTATTGTTTCTTCAATACGAATTGTCCTGCTCTGTTTCAGAAAGTTTTCAAAACAATTTTGAATGTTTGAATATTCCAATTTTTGCTAATTTCCAAAATGTAAATATTGGAGTTTTCTGCAAAAGAGCAAAAAATTTCAATCTCTTACATACCTCGCAGAAAATAAATTTCTTTCAACTTTCATTTATTCAATTATTTTCGCTGTATTTCTCTCTGTTTCGTTACCTCGACTTAAAATTTTTCTTCCTGTTTTAAAAAATTCGAGTAGATTGTAGACTAGATTATGCATATTTTTCTACATATTTTAGGAAAACACCGGAACTTATGTTTTTAAAGACATGAATCCATTTTTCGCACTTATTTCATAGTTCTTTTGTGTGCATTTGCCTTTTTTGTTTTTTTCTTCAACCTAAATTGCGTCGTTCTCTTTCAGAAAGATTCAGAACAATTTTAGACTATTGGGCAATATTGCGAATTTTTGCTTATTTTTTGGAGAATCATGAAGATATCCAAGTCACCTGTTTAGTGATGGGAATCGATTGATTTTATTTGATCAGTTTTGCCTGCAATTTGAGTTGTTCCGCTCTGTTTCATAAAGTTGTCAAAATTGTCCAAATTCCGACAAAAAAACCCTTTTTTTGTCTAATTTTATTCATTTTTGCACGTTCATTATATCTTATTGTTGCGAACTCAGGGTTGAATAATTCCGGTGTAGCGATTTAACACGAAAACACTATTTATTTATCCCACAAATTCACACAAGTACAATTTGACTATACTAAATAACTCACTACTTAACACTTTATAGCCTTCTATTGTCGTTTGGTACTTTAGCTTACCTACAGCTCGAAAATAAGACTACTCCTAACGGCATCGCTATTCGCCTTTTAAACAAAATCCTAAAAATATAGGAACCCCTAGAACATTCTTAGAAGAAAAATAATTGATAAGATACACAACAAAAAGGTCGTTAGTAACTGCGTTTTAAATAAATAGAGCAATATAAATCACTCGTGGCAGTCCCCATGGTCATTTCCGCAGCGCCCGGATAGGCCGCGAGCCGCGAAGGTCCAATCTCCAATGTCGCTCCGCTTCCACAGCCGCCGCTCACCGTAACATTGCCCTCCGTATCGTCCTGTATCGTGCTAATCGATTCACGTGCTTCCTGTAGTATATCCGATTTTCTGCTACCAGAAACAACCAACTGACTGACCACGGTCTTGCCTTCCGGACTCTCCCACGCTCTCTTCAGTAATCCATTTTCTATTCTAAGAGAATGCCGCTGGGCCCATAGCGCCTTCAGGTTTGGACTTTTACCAGCAATTTCTTGCCACTCTGGTCCATTGTCAGTCTTTGCCAAGAGTATGGGTTCAATATCTGGATCATTCATTTGTTCGTCTCGAAGCGTTTGTGTGGTCCAGCCATCGTTTATTTCAACCGACGTTCTCCTTACAGAAGGAAGTCCCTCACGCTGCTCAGTTCTTTGACAATGCCGACAATCTTCTTTATACGTCCGTCTAGACAATGCATCGGCATTTCTGTGAGACCTTCCTGGTCGATGTTCAATTTGGATCTTCGGTCCCTTAATGCGTCCGGCCGCTGTAAGACTTTTGCCACCCAAATTATTGACTTTAAAGATCCTGGGGGGTCTTAACGGGCCCGGTCAATTGCCCCCTTACATTGACCGGAGACCGGAATTAGTTTTCCTGGAATCTAGGGCGGTCTTGGTTGCCACTCGGTCTTCTAAAGGACGGCGACGGACTTTTGGCCCTATTACGGCATTTACTCTTGATGTGACCCACTCTGCCGCAGTTAAAACATTTTATGCCCCGATTGTATGTTGATCGAGGAATTCTTCCCAACAGGGCTTCCATATTGACTGCCATATCCTTCATCGCATTGTGTGAACTTGCCATGGATTCAGCCATAGACGTATCCTCTTCGTCATCGCAAGTTGCCATTCTTACACGTGGAGAAGAACTAGATGATACTCGTGACGCCTCGAATTCCAGGGCCCGAATTAGTGCCTCGCTGATATCCCTGGGTCTTACTAGTCGTAAGTGGTATCTCATGTCACTGTCGCGAATTTACTCCATGAACCGTTCGGCGGCAAATTGCGTAAAACATTCAGGGCCTAATGGGTATGCCAGGTGAATTAGTCTGTCCATGTCCGCTTCAAATTCTTGTAAGGATTCATATGACTTTTGCTGCCTCATCCTCAGCTAGGCTTGGAACACGGTTTTTTTATGCTCATTTCCAAATCTTATTTGCAGAGAGTGTACTAAAGCTGCATAATTACTTTGATCAGCTGACGACAGAGATTGGAGTAGGTAATTCAGCCGCTTTTCCACGAAGTGCTACCACTAATGATGTAGCTTTCTGGGGCTCGGACCAGCCATTAGCTTTTGCAGCTGCCTCAAATTGGGTTTTATAAATTTCGCAGGCCGTAGTACCGTCATAATCGGGAGGCTTAATTTTAGCGTTGGCTAAAACTCTCTGTAGATACGCTGCGTCCCCAAGTTGTTCCCGAAATTTCCTTTCTAGCTCGAAAACCTTCTGGTTGACGGATTGCATGATTCTTTCTTCCAATTGTTGCTCCCTAGCTGCATAGTTCACTAATTCTTCTTTGAACCGTTTCTGTTCTTCCTTTTGTTCTAGATAACGTTTTTTCTGCTCCTCTTTTTGTTCGTTATAACGTTTTTCTTGCTCCTCTTTTTGTTCGTTATAACGTTTTTCCTGTTGTTCCTTCCTTTGTTGCACAAGGGAGAGCAGGGTGGCAAGCTGATCCTCCATCGCTTGATGCTGGCTTCTATAGTCACTGGCATAAACATGTAATGTTGTCCTGCAAATGAAGCACTCACTTACAGTTCAGCAATATTAGTCCTCAAATTCCCACTGGAATCCACTTCTGACATCAATTGTTGCGAACTCACGGTTCAATAATTCCAGTGTAGCGATTTAACACGAAAACACTATTTATTTATCCTACAAATACACAAAGTACAATTCGACTACTAAATAACTCACTACTTAACACTTTATAGCCTTTTATTAGCGTTTGGTACTTTAGCAAAATCCTAAAAATATAGAAAAGCCTAGAACATTCTTAGAAGAAAAATAATTGATAAGAGACACACAAAAAAAAAGTCGTAAATAACTGCGTTCTAAATAAATATAGCAATAAATCAATCGTGACAGTCCCCATAGTCATTGCCGCAGCGCCCGGATAGGCCGCGAGCCGTGAAGGTCCAACCTTCACGGCTCGCGCCTGTCGCTCCGCCTCCACAGCCGCCGCTCACCGTAACAATATTGTACCTACATACCTCGACTTGCATCATCTCAATGTTTAAGGATATTTCAGGACGATCTAGCATCTTTGACAGTGTTGCCAGATTATGCTTATCGGTTTGGATTAGAAGGAAAATACCAAAATCAGGTGTTTAACGACAAAAATCGATTTTCCGGTCTCTATTGATCATTTTTGTCCCTGCAGTGCTCTCTTTTTTGTTGTTCGCTTAACCTGAAGTATCTCATTCTATTTCAGAAAGTTCTAGAACATTTTAAAATCTCTGACAGTGTTGCAAGATTATGCGTATTTTTCTGGATATTCAAGAAAGTACCAAAACCACGTGTTTAGCGATTTTTCCGGTCTTTTTTTGATAATTTCTGCAACTGCATTTTTCTTGTTAACTTTTGAAAGTTTCAGAACAATTTAGGCTCTAGGATAATCATCAGAAATAAGATATCAAAATCAGGTTGTTAGCAACAAAAAAAACGGATTTTTTGTCTCTTATTTATTCATTTGTTATGCCCATGAATTTTTCTCTTTTTTGTATTTATACCTCGACGTAAATTTTTCTTTATACCTCGACGAAAATTCCCAGATATGCCTATTTTTCCGAATATTCAGAAAATCGCAAAAAAATCACTAGTTTAATGGCACGAATCGATTGTTTAATCATTTTTCATACATCTCCCTTTTTTTGGTGTTGTTATCTCAACCACAGTTAAGGGCCTTAGGATATCTTATTTGCAATACACATGTTGCGCCTTATTCAATCATATTTACTTTTTTATAACGTTTAATAAGGAATTTTTAAAAGGGTATCCTTAGGCTCTTAACCTGGATTGTCTCACTCTGTTCTAGACAGTTTCAGAGCATTTTTGGGATCTCATTTTGGGAGCTCTTGCATGGACCTTGTTGCGAATTTTTGCTTATTTTTAGGGAAAACCCGTGTTTCTGTCTCATTTACTCTTTTTGCTCCTTCAAAATTTTAGAGCACTTTAGACTCATCGATACTGTTGCCAATTATTGCTTGTTTTTTGGGATAATCAGCAAGATATCACCGACAAACAGCCGTTTTTATTTCACATTTATTCATTTATGCATGTATTTAATTTCTCTGTTTTTTCTTCATACACGACCTCAACCTAAATTTTCCCTTTTTTTTTCAGAAAATTCCCGAATGGTATAGAGTTTTAGGCACTTTTGACAAATTTTTGCTTTTTTTTAAATAATTCTGAGAAAATGGAAAAATGTGGCCCAAGTTAGGCGCCAATAATTTGCTCACTCTTACTTGGATTGACACGTGATTCAGTTGGCTGAATCTTACCCCATCAAACACTCATTAAGTGACAATTAACAAAGTGGCAGTCTGACGGATGTATCATTTAAATACTTCGATTTTTTAGCTTAGATCCTGTACTTTTACGTGGGTAGGCCAGTTTCTCATCAAGCCTTTGCGACAAATAAGGATGGTTTATGTATAGGTACATTTCCGCGCCTTATTGAGGACAAATTATTAATAATTGATAAAAAACGACAGTCTTTTTTAATCAATTCTATTACAACGATTACGCCACGTGTCTCGATTTCTTCGACCTTCGAAAGTCTTCTCTCCCGTTCCTAATAACAAAAGTGGCCGCTCCAATCATCAAAGTAAAATTATGAATTTTTATAAAAAACTTTTGTATAAAAAAGTGGTGTGGTTAATTATGACCAGAAAGTAGGTATGTACTTTAAAACTTGTAGTTTGGGGTAGGTAGTTAATAGGGTAGATTCTCTTTCCTCTCTCTCTCTCTCTCTCTCTCTCTCTCTCAAATCTTCTTGGAGATTTGAGAGAGGGAGAGAAAAGTCATTTATTATTACAGTGTTTTTTTTCAGCTAACATCATCCAGAAAGAAAATCATTGCGGAGCTATTCTCCAGACCCATCTTCTCGGTAAATGTTATGTAAGCCTTGCCACGTGCCGCAATTATTATCCGCGACCTTCCAGGTTCATTCAGAAGGAAAACAATTCGACTCGAAACAGGTAGGTAGTTGCGCCATCGGGAAAGAAGTCGGAACAATTTCCTCGTGAGTTTCCCTTTTTTTAACTCCGCGATGCCAGTGCTCTTCAGTTTCCCGCCGGGGGTGGAACTGGATACGGGGTGTGCGCGGTCAGCGATCCAAATTTTACGGTAAAAACTTTCGCGACACGTGCCTGAACTTTTCGAGTTTGAGTTTCTGAATTTTGTTATGTAAGGATATTGTTAAGTGGCGTAATAAAATTAGAATAGATGCTTTCTTATCGTCTAAGTTTGTGTGTGCCGGGATTACTCATCAGAATTGGCTATGCACAAGGTAACTTGGATTGTTTTTAGTTTTGTTAGTTTCTTAATTTTTAGTTTATCGAAATTCAATAAGGAGTCACGTGAGCCTTTGTCAGGTGCTTTTCGCGGGTTCATTTGGCACAACCACATTAACTTAGATGATTACGTGCCAAAATCGGCTTTTTGGCACGCTATCAGTAATCATTGACAATGTCTTAAGAGGTGGTCCCAACTGAATAGCGGTATTGGCGGCGAAATGCGTCTTGGAAAATAGCGGTTGGTGCAACAATCCGCGATTATTTTTTTAACAATTTTTTTAATCAATTATTAAATTTGTGTCATGATTGTTCTTATTAGGGCGGCTTTTAAAACTATCAGTAAAACTTCAGTTTGAAGTTAAAACACCAGATATGACGTAGATTGCATTGTTTATCTGTCAGGTAACAATGCAATCTACGTCATTACTGGTGTTTTCACTTCAAACTGAAGTTTTACTGATAAAGTACTTCTAATTTCTCTTGAGTGTTATGTCATTACTCTTTCATATTACTTTATCTCATGTTAAACGTATGAGACAAAAGTTTTGCGTCACCGACATGTGTCACTGGCAATATCAAATCTGCTCTTAAATCGAAAAATGCCGGGCAAAACATTCTCCGAGGGTGAACAAGTGTTAATATTGAAGTTAGTTCAATACTTCCAACAAGAAAAAAAGGCGGGAAAGAGTTTGATACTTTTAAATGCAGTACATAACGTAAGTAGGTACCTATTATCGTTAAAATTAAGACTAGTTACAGCATATCTTCTTTGGGAGACAAATCTAAGCGGTGTGGTTCAATCGTGGGTGCAAAACGGCAACGGAGAGGTAAAAAAACAGGTATAATATGCATATGCGTAAATATTCCGATAGGCAGCTTCATGGATTTTGCTATAAGTTACCGCTTTGCTCCCATTTAGTCCTCTAAAACGGACGCGTTGTTAAATCGAATCCAGAAGCGCAAAATGCTTAACACCGTCTTTCTACTTATTCAAATGCAGTGTGATAAAAGTACTTAAAATATTAATACTTAAAAAAAAACTGATAATTATTTTTCTAGAGGGTAGCAGATGCATTAGGTGTGTCCCTAGCAACAATTCAGAGACTCATAACTAATAGAGTAGGTGAAGATCATGCTGTTGAAGAGTCTAAATTGTGTAAGAAAACACCACAATTTCAAGTCTGCGAGCATTTAATAAGGGGACCAATTTATACTATGTATGCAACAGGTACAGTACAACAATCTCCACAACAGATATCGAAGATTATTGAGTTATTTTTTTTATTACAGGTGAACATGTTACACTCCAGTCTTTGCATAACCACTGGCAAAATACTGATCAAGTTTACATTCCTTGCAGTTCCCTGGCTTTGTGCTTCAAATAATTTTTAGTGGAGGAAGTGTATAATTCTGACTTTATCTAATGGAACAACCAAATATTATACATAAAATTATAAAATTTTTGAGTGAGTATAAGACAAACGAAACTTCTGTGTTTCGTCGCAAACCGGTTTTTATAGATGAAACATGGGTTTTTAGGAAAGGTGTATAAACGCTATTAATTATTGTTAATCTATTTCTTAAGCATCATTCAAAGGCGTATTTAGGGCAAATTGGCAAGATGACACGATAAACACTGTAAGAAAGACGTCTTCCTCAGAAGAAACACGCTACACAGTTTTGCATGCTGGTTCAGAAGATAAGTTTATCCAGAATGCCAGCCTAGTATTCAAAGCGGGAAGTAAATCAGGCGACCACCATGACACGATAAACTCTGCAAATTTCGAAAAATGGTTTTGTGACCAGCTTTTGCGTAATTTGGAGGAACCCTCACTGATAATTATGGACAATGCTTCTTATCACTCCATGCAAGTAGAAAAGTTACCTAATCAAAACTGGTCCAAACCTCGCCTAATAGAATAGTTGCAGCAGCATCACATTACATTTTCTCCTTTTGCTATGAAAGCTGAGCTTTTAGGTATAGCAAAAAAGAACATGCTGGAAGATATCGGTTGGTATTTTACATTATAATAATTGCAGGATGTCCAAAATCGCTCTTTTATAGTAACAATTAGTAAACTTAGTTTTAGTGTTTTTTTTTTACTTCAGAATAGACGAACTAGCACTTCAAAATGGCCACCGTGTAGATTACCTCCTTACCATGGTCATTTTCACCCCATCGAAATGGTATGGTCCCAGTGTAAGCGATATTGTGATTCGAAAATCAGTGCTGTTCATCATTCACAAACGAGAGCGTTTTGAATTTATGGAAAGAGGCGTTGGAAAAAGCAGGTTTTTTAATTAAATTTAAAAAAAATATATCTACTTAACTTACTAACAACACTCTTTTTGCAGGTTATTCCCGAGTTATGGAAAAACTATGTTCGGCATACCAATAAGCATTAGCGATGCTTGGAAACAAGAAAAGTGTGTTGATTCATCGAACATTAATAATAATAATAATAATCATCATCTTTATTTCAGGATTGTGCATATATAATCACATACATACATAAAATGAAATAACGTCAACATGACGGCACAAGCAATTAGCTAATACAATTAGCTACTGCCGTACCCCTTAAACAACTACCCTACTGCATATTTACAACTCTATCAAAGAACTCCCTAAGACTGTAAGGTTCAATGTCAAGTAACAGTTGATACACAGCTTTTTTGAATTGTTTTGTTGTTGCTAACGTCTTTGTTTTATTAGGCAGACTATTAAAAAGCTTAATGCTGCTGTAGAACGCACCACCTATTGCCTCAGTCTATGCTTGGGTAGTATATACTTCTCCCTTCTCTTCGTATAAGTACTTGGTGGGCAATAATCATGAAACAGATGTCTATTCTTATAAAAAAAACAATACACATTCTTGTATGTAAACAGCATAAGCAGTTAGGAAATTGTTCTTTTTTAAATTTTCCACTGCAAGTTTCTCTATATGCAACACCAGTAATTATTGACCTTAGTACTCTTTTTTGACATACAAAAATGCGATCAAAATGTTTTGAAGTTCCATAAAATATAATGCCATATCTCATGTGAAATTCAAAATTAGCATGATATAAAATTTTCTTAGTTTGATTATTTATATACCTAAATAATATGCGAAAAGTGTAAGCGACTCTATTCAGTTTACCAAGGACCAGTTCTATGTGTTGGTCCCAAGATAGAGTCTCATCCAGAATCACTCCTAGGAACTTAGTTGTTTTATTAAGCTATATGTTTCCATCATTAATATCATCTGGTTGGTTTACAATGGATCTATTGGTTCCAAACACAATGTAGCTCGTCTTTGCTTTATTAAGGATTAGCCGGTTCTTGGAAAACCAATCCTCCGTCAGCCTCATTGCTAGTTCTGCATTCTCAAGTAAAATGTCCTTGTTCACAGATGCCAAAAGATAACTTGTGTCATCAGCATAGGTGGTTATTTTGCATTCAATTCCATGTGTATATAATTCAGTTATATCATTTAAATATATTATAAATAGGAGCGGACCGAGGACACTTCCTTGTGGAATTCCAAGTGTTATACCCAATTGTTCAGAGGTAACTTTATTATTGCCCTTGCCTATTGCAACTTGTTGCTTTCGTCCTGTTAAGTAGGATCTTATCCAGCTATATGCCTTGTTTCTGATTCCATACTTATTAAGTTTTTCTAATAGCAATACATGATTTAATGTATCATATGCTTTTGACAAGTCCAAATAAATACCCATAGGTGTTTCGCCTTTATCCAATGATCCTACTATATATTCTACAGATTCAAATATTGCCGTTTGTGTTGATTTACCTTTTATATACCCATGCTGAATATTTGATAGAATATTGTTGGCAGTCAAAAAGTTCAAGATTCTATCAAACATGACTCTCTCAAAGATCTTTGAGAAACTCGAGAGTAGACTGATCGGACGATAATTCTCCAATTGAGACCCATCCCCTTTTTTATATACTGGTATGACTACAGCTAACTTCAACTTGTCTGGAAAAAAATCCGTGTTTTAGTGAGTTATTAATAACTAACCTGAACTAACGGTTTAATAATGCAACCAATTACATACTTCAGTAGAGACGAGGATATACCATCATGGCCACTGCTTGATTTGTTTTTCAAGTCACTGACAATTTGCAGGAGTTCTGTTTCATCTGTCAAATTCAATGAAATTGATTCTTTACAATAAAGTATGTTGTTGGTAAATGGAACCTTGTCCAACTTTTGACTAATTTGTGTGGCTCTGTACTAATATGTTTATTAAAATTATTCGCAACTTCAGTTTTACTCCCCTCCACCATAAGGTCAGAGCTATTCAATTTTCCAGATATTTCATTTACCATCTGCCACACACACTTAGTTTTATTGTCAGAATTCAAAATAGCTTTGTTATAGTAATTATTCTTACGCTCTCTTAGTAAGTTATCATACTCTTTTTTCTTGGTACTATATCTGCTCTTATATGCAGAACTTAACCCTTTTAGCATGAATAGTATATCCAATTCTCTCTTGCAGTCTTCAATCTCTGCATCATCTTGCCAATATTTTGCCCTACTATAGTTTCTCAATGGCCTAGTAACTGGAAAACAAAACTCGAACTCATGCTGCATTATTCTCATAAAAGAATTCCACTGCAAATCGACCAGACAATTCCCCACTGCATACACTGATTCCCAGTTATGTCACTGAAGCCTTTCCCTAAACAAATTTTTATTGTGTTCATTGAAGATTCTTCTATCTGTGTCAACTTGCTTAGAACATGTAAGAGTAATTGAAATATTCTGACACATGTGATCAGAGATATGATATTCCAAAACTTCAGCATGTAAAGCCCCTGCATAATTGGTTTAGTATCTATACATTTTTTACTTGTGCTGGTAATCCTTGTGTAATTACGTATGGTCTGCTTAAAGTTAAAAGAATTAATTAATGAAAGTAAATTTAGAGTCTTTTTATCAACAGACAGAAAATCAGTATTAAAATCACCTCCAACAAACACAATCCTCCTCTCCGAGAAGCACAATGACAGAAGATTTTCCATGCCTTCCAGAAAAATACCGTAGTCACCCAAGGGCGGCCTGTAGATGGATACAACAAGAACCACACTACCCAGGAATTGCAATTCACAGCCACAGCATTCAAACTGGTCCTCCACACTTAATAAGTTTATGTCTCTTCTTATTTTAGATAATATCTGTTCCCGCACAAAAATAGCACTGCCTCCATGGGCATTTTCTCATTGCCTACAGAAACTTGTTGCTAATTTGAACTTCTGAATATGATGACATTCGAGTTGTGGTAGAGTTTTCCAGTGTTCAGTTACACAGAGCACATTGCAGGACTTATTATCTTGTAACATTATTTCCACTAATTCATTAGAATTTCCAATAGACTGCAAATTTTGGTGAATGACGCTCCACTCATTTTCAAAGTTTTTCCTTTGATTATAATTTCTGTTGTTAGAAGGTCCATTTAATGTTTTATGTAGATTGTCACTTGCATCAACTTCTATAAAAAATTGGTGCCATAATTAATTCTACTTTTAAACCTTTCCAATCTTCTTCTATACACTGGGCAGTTCAAATCTCTTGCATTATGGTAGCACTCTTCTTTAATCCGATTTATTTTTGTGCAGTTGGGGAAAACAAACTGTTTTATATTGCATTCTGTACTGTTGTGGCCCTGTCCACATTTATAACAACATAGTTCATTGCCACAATATTTTGCAACATGACCAAATCCACTGCATTTGTAGCAAACGGCTAGATTTATATGCTCTTGAACATACACGGTTATAAAATCAAAAATAATTTTCTGTTTCTTTAAAAACCATTTAGCTATTTCTGCGGGCGCCTGAAGTATCCAATTTTCTTTGCTGATATTTCTGCACTGTTTTTTCGTGATAACAGAAATTTTTTCACCTACTTTATAGCCCAATTCTGCTTCAATATCATTCATTTGTACTATTTCTTTAACAATTTTTTTATCAGTAAATCCTTTTTCTATGCCTGTAACGATAAACATGGGATCAACCACCTCTATGCCTTTAGCTTCAATATTGCTTTTATCTCTCAGTGCCTGTTTCAGTCTAACTTGCTGGTCCTTATTATGACTCTCTACTATAATAGCTCCACTTTTTAAATGTCTGATACTTTTAAATCCTCCATTTAAATCCTTTGCATTCATGTCCCGTTTTAAAGCCTTCGTTGTTGCTACCGGGTCATTTACTTCTTTAATTCTGATAAGGGTTTCATGCTTCTTTTTTGTTTTTGGCGTAGTCCATTCCTCATCATCTCCAGAATCAGATGTTGCCTCAGGTTCGTTTGAATGTAGAATATTTTTTCGGTTGTTTATTCTTTTGGAGGCGACATTTGCATACGACCTTAAGTTATTCTCCCTTTGGTACATTGGTAAACTTTCAACATCTGTTGACGAGATTTTCTTTGATGATTGCGATGTAGTGTTGTGGTTTTGGCGAGTGTTTCGGTTAATCATCATACTCTGCTTCTCCAGTGTTCCCAGTTGTAATATCAACATAGTAAAGCATTTATGCAATGTACTGATGGAGGTGTGAATTGCATTATTACTTTCTACAGTTAAACAGTTGTTACATGAATTATCTGTTATTACTTGAATTTGATCTAATGACTTGAATACATCATGTATGATTTTATTTGTGTCATGTTTCTGGCTAGAATCCTGTAATTGCTTTTCATCTTTCTCAGGCCCTATAATTTGCTCATCAAAATTAGCTTGTGAACACTTCTTTTTGAAGTTGTTTTCTTTTGGCGGTGTGTTATCAGACCTTTGCCTTTTGTTCAGCTGTTTACCCTCAGTTTCTAATTGTTCAATATTTTGTCCAGGTGGGGTACGGGGCAAAGACAATCTGCTTCTTTATTAGTAGCTGTATTTATTTCTGTAGAAAGCTCAGTAACATTGGTTTTATTAATATTCAACTTTTGTGATTGCCCTGGTATTTGTATATTTAGCAAGGCGTTTGGCTGCTTATCAGTAATATCTATATTGTTTACACCAACAATTCTATTTACCTCGTCCTGGCTAAAATATAGGTTAATATTTGAATATCTTTTTTTAAGTTTTTCCGTGTTTTCCTTCCCAAGTATGCCTGTATCTTGATCCATATCACTGTCTCCATCACTGCTATCACCCATAATCTAAATTGCACAAAAAAAGGTTGGGTGCAACGTATAATATATAAACTTAATAGCACGCTCAGTAAACGATCCGACGTGTACGGAATTCCGTCACTTATCATCAATTTAGATGATTCAGATGATGAAAACAGTGAATCTGAGGAAGAATTCGATAGTTAATAACACTTATTTTTACAGAGATTCTCCGTTAGGACGTTTATACATTGTTTAAAATAATTGGGAGTTTTTTAAAAAATTACGTCAACGTATCTTATTTTTTCTCCCAAACCTGTTTTATCTATTTCTCTACTACTCGCCATACACACAGCAAATGTGCTGCTTTTGCGTTATCTACAGTACTCCAGAACAATTAGTTCGCCACTAGAAACATATTTTTGTTTGAACTTGATCATTATAATTTTGTATTTTTGAGACCAACTTGTTTACTCGTTTTTTTTTTTTTTATTTCAACTGTGTACTTGCTTCTTTAAGGTCTCTATGCTGCATCAAAAATTTATTACCCACCCTTTAATACAGATTGCTGTAAAGCAATATTTATTGTAGATGTGTTGTATATCACATTAAATAAAAATGTTAACGTTAATGATCGAAATTTCTTTGAAGCTATGTCTTTAGGCTGCTTGTGATTTTTAACAAAAATAAAGTGAAACGTAGTAGTTACTCCCGGTTTGGTTAGTTTCATACCTACAAAGTCCTGACATGATCAGGAAACCAAATAAATAAATGATTCTTAATTTATTATTACTTATATTAGGCAGGTATAATATAATTTAATATACCTACCGCTTATTAAAAATAAAAAATATACTGGTTAACTTATCCATTAACGCGGATTAAAAAAATACGTGCACCTACCTATAAAAAGCGTCAATTTGAATTTAATCATATGTATCAAATTAAGACATACCCTAAAATTGTGGTTATGTAGTAAATAATGACGTAACACTCAAGACAAATTAGAAGTACTATAGTTGTAAAATTCACCCAAGGGGCGGAAATGTACAGGGTGTCCCAAAACTTAATTTCTAAGCTCTAAATTAGTTAATTTCTAAAGTTCTTTACTGGTTGTCACAGTTGGCCAAAAACATCTAGTTTTCGTTAATAATGCAAATTGGTGGCAGTGGAACGTTGTTCCTAGTGGACAAACTTCGCTTATTGAAAAAGCCCTGAGGAAGACCTCAATAAAAGTGAAAACGTTGGCTCTTTCACAAATGTGAAGTGGTTATTTCTGTCCTACACCGCTATTTTCACTTCTATCGACCTGATATAAAGGACGCAAAACATATATGATTTATAACTTTTATTTAATAATCAATTAGATAACTAGGTCTTTAGCATATGTATTGTTTTGATTGTTAAAGTCGAAGTGACGTTAAAGGCATTATGGCTGCCAATTTAATAATTTGAACCTTCATTTATTCGATTGGTAATTTCCAACAAGGCGGTGTCTGCATGCAATTCTTATGGAGCGCATAATAAAGAAACAAAAGACGCAGCGTGAATAATGAATATAATTATGGTACCCCATATTATGTTTTACAACCTGACAAATGAATACTATGTATTATTGTACAGCCGTGGACAAACATTTATATTTAAAAACGGGTCACTTTTCACTTATATTTTACGTGTTTCCAAGAAAAGACAAAGTACAAAGGTGTTTATTTGAATAATAAGAGCCAATAAAATATCAGTATCCAGGTATTTTTGTCCAATATGAAAGTAAAGTGCGTTACACGTTAAAAACGAACTTCTTTGTGTAGGGCGATGGTCATATCCTGGATTCCCATGCGGGCGGATATAGTTCGAATAGGTACTCTAAAAATCCCAAAATTTACAATTTTAGACCATGCGGGTCAATTTTAACCATAACCTTATCCTACATTTTTTCAAACACCCCAAATTTGTATTTTTATAAGCATTAGGCACTGATTTTGGCCTTAATCCTAACCCCAGTTTCTCGAAAAATACCAAATTTTGAAGCGTTTTGAGCCAAATTTAATTTATTTTAGTTCAAAAATGTAAATTTACAAAAAACGGCAAATTAGAATATTTGAGTCAGTTTTGCATGTTTTTTGCCCTGAAGTTGAATTACTACAAAAAAAAATCCCAAATCTACTTCAATCCCATCAATCCCAAATCTACTTCAGTACCGTACCGTCAGACGTCAAAAGTGAAAATTGAAGTCAGGCCGCAGGTACATAAAGCGGAACGGAACGGAGCAGAAATGTCAATAACGTCATTACACATTTCAGTTCCTTTTTTAGCTTTTATCTGATTGGTTCAAATTCAACTGTCAAATTACACTCTGTTCCGCTTTTAACCAAATTCCACTGTATGTGACGTCGCCCTGAATATTCAAATAGCGTTTTCGGGTGACCTCTATAGAGCGCTCTGATAGTATTCCTATCCTTTGTTTTTTCAATAAAAATTTACGGATGACAATACTTTCAGAACGGTCACCCGAAAAACTGAAAATCACATTTTTTAAATTTTCAAATATTTTTTGCAAAATTGAAAGGTATTTACTATAAACATTGTTTTTTTTTCTAAACGTCATTAAACTACCGCTTCATTTGACACAAGACTCGAAGGTAAAACAATTCATTGTCTTACTGTCATCCCTGCGAGAGACAAAGTATTTTCCTGCCGCCTCGTCGCCTGCAGATAAATAAGGTATTCCTGCCGCACGTTTCTAACAAAAAAAAAGAGGGCAACTACCTGCGTCCATTGCCTACGTCTTTAGACTTTAAAAACGTTATTAATTACATTATTTGTTATATTGAATTAAATAAAAGACAAAGAAAAATAAAAAAAGTCACCTTGTCGAGTACCTAACTCGTTTTACAAGAAATTTGATTACAACTTCTAATTTGTTGATTTTGACAAAATTAAATTTTAGACCAAAATAAGTGAACTTTAACTATATACGCCTTAAAATGAACATTTTGGTGTTTTTTTTTAGGAAATGAGGTTCAGAAAGTCAGCCTACAAATCGTCGAAAATGTCTCAAATCGTGTAAAAATACAAACTTTAAGTTTCTGGAAAAATTTAGGTTACTCAAATGGGAAAAAAATTTGCTTAAATACCATCTAAAGATGCTAATTTGAAATGTTTGGCAAAATACAAGTTAGAATTAGGTCTATAATAAATTTAAAATGACTCACAAGGTCTAAAAATGCAAATTGAGTTTTTTTTGTAGAAATTCAACTTTAGAGCGAAAAACAGGCAAAACTGACTTAAATATTCTAATTTGCTGTTTTTTGTAAAAACTCTAATTTTGTAAAATTACATTTGGACTAAATTAAATGAAATTTGTCTTAAATCGCTTCAAAATGCAATTTTGCAGATTTTCAAAAAAAGTTGGTTAGAATTAAGGCCGAAAATTGGTCCAAAATGACTGAATACTTTTAAAAATACAAATTTGGGATTTTGGAGATATGCAGGATAAGAAATATGGCCAAAACTGATTAAAACTGACCCACATTGTCAAACAATGCACATATTGATGTTTTTGAAAAGTTCAGTTTTAGGAAAAGAAAAAATCTTCTAATTTATGGCTACTTTGCTCAGAACGTTTCAAAATGTAAATTTAGGAATTTTTGAGGAAGTAAGGTTAGGGTTAAGACCAAAATCAGTGCTTAATGCTTATTACCGGTCGGACTTTAAGTTGCTATGACGCATGTATGACGTGTGCTGACGACAACATTACGTCATGGGAACCTTAAGAGTGTCGGATTTCCGGCCAAAAATCGGAACCGTTTTTAGGGAAATATCGGCATTTGTTGGCTCTATCCATATCTCTTATCCGTCCCGTTTTTATTTTATTTTCTTGGTTATGGGCATCGAGCCAATCTGGAGAACTCTCCAATTTTACAGTTTTTGGCCCCCCTTTTTATCAGTGGGAACCTTTAAAATGGTGACGATATCCGCCGGAAGTGACGTCTCGGTGACGTCAGGACGTCCTACGTCAAATTATTGCAAAACAGTTGTCACTGTCATTATTTTTATTATTTCTGATTTCCAATCCAATTGAATATCGAACTTATATTCATCTCCTAGCTAGAGCGCTAGGGCTCCTAGCCCTTAGCTGACCTAGCTTCAAGGTTTTCTAAAACTTAAATTCCAACCTAACAGAAACCAAAAACAATCCACACAATCAATATCCGGTCCGGCTTTAAGCTGTTATGGCTATGATGCTTTTATGACGTGTGCTGACGACAAAATTACGTCGGGGAAACCTTAAAAGTGACTTTCGGCCAAAAAAAGGGGCCATTTTTAGGGAAATATCGGCATTTGTTGGCTATGTTCATATCTGCTAGGTTATTGGTTATCTGTGATCTTTTTTGTCATAATTTGAGCGGCCGGGTTCTTTTGCTGTTAAGACAAAACAAAAAGAAATCAGCTCAGACATAGCTAAACGTAACCAGATCTCATAAGTTTTTTTTTGACGTAACAACTGTACGTCAATACGTACTGGACATTCCTTACTGACCTTGAGGCCAAAATATGGGGATCCGATTCATTATGCGCGTGTGCGTGGGTTGTTGCCAAATCTTGAAAAGTACTTGGTTAGAATCACACACCTCCGTATCGAATATTTTTCCGTCACACGCATTTACGTCGAGTAACCGAAGTAACTCGTGAAAGTGTCGGCAACATTGGATGTCACGAATCACGAACCAAGTGCTTTCGGCCAGTTCGTGGAGAGTACGTGAATCTAACTGCACGTAGATCTAACCCAAGTACTTAAAAACGTACAGGACATTCCTTAGTGACCTTGAGGTCAAAATATGGGGACTCAGATCCGATTCACTAGGCGCGTGTGCGTAGTTTGTTGCCAAATCTCGAATTGAATGAAATTTGTCTAGAAACTCCTCAAAATGGAAATTTTGTGCCTATTGAGAAAGTCAGGTAAACAGATAGGCCAAAAAGTGGTGTTATATAAAAAATATAAATTCAGGTTAGGCTTATTACCAAAATTATTTTAAAATGACTGAAAGTACTAAAACATTTTCAGAAAAATTTAGGTAAGTAATAGAACAAAAATCGTTTAAAAAATTATACAAAGTGTCTAAAAATTAGGTTAGAATTAGGTCGATACTTAGATTAGAATTAGGGCCAAAATCTCTTTGGAGAGAGGCTGAATTCAATTTTTTTTGAGACATTCAGATTTACCGAAATTGGTAACATTGAGTAATTACTCAAGGCGTATTAAAGTACAAATTTGGAGTGTTTAGAAACATTCAGGTTAGATTTATGGCTAAATCGGTTAAACAAGTATTGAAAGCAATTAGAAATGCAAAGTAAAAGTTTTCGAAAAAATTAATGTTAGAAAATAGGTTCAAAATCGGTTAAAAATTATTTAAAGCGTCTAAAAAAGCAAATTTAAAATTTGTAAACACCACAATTAGTGAAAAATGACTCAATGCGTATAAAAATACAAATTTGGAGTGTTTGGAGATATTCCGGTTACATACAAGGCCAAAGTCGGTTAAAAAGTACTGAAAATAATTAGAAATACAAAGTAAACGTTTTTAGAACAATTTAGGTTAGGATTAGGACCAAAATCGATAAAAAATGGCTTGTGGTGTCTAAAAATGCAAATTGGATTTTTTTAGGAAAGGGATATGTTAGGATTAGGGCCAGAATCATTTAATAATACGTACTTGGTTAGAATCACATACCTCCGTATCGAGTATTTTTCACGCATTTACGTCGAGTAACTCAAAATCACGAACCAAGTGCTTTCGGCCTAGTTCGTGATTCGTGGACAGTACATGAATCTAACTGCACGTGGGTCTAACTGTGCCACTTTCAGAAGGGCGCTCATTTTTCGGCATGTGCAGAAATTGCAATATACGAGGTATTGTGTTTCCATCCCCTCCTTTTGCAGTCCAAGACAGGCAATGTCCTGTATGTTATGGAAGTATGTGAACAACTGGGCGATCCAAACAAGCGCCAATATATATTTTATTTATCTAATTTATAAAAAAAGAAGTAGTTCTTTGTAAAAATGGTGTCCATTGTAATGTTTTTAGTTTAAAACATTGCATTTAAACACAGTTTTTGACTCCATTGCCTACAACTTTTGTTATTTTTCTAGAACTAATAATTACTCGTCTAGATCGATTATTTAAAGGAATATTCAAAATTTGGTTTTTGCTAATTCCTCAGATAATAATAAAACTAACTATTTTATTTTGCCTTCCACCCCGTTGTGCCTATAGCAGTGCAAGTCTCTCTTCATACTTCTAACGCAAAAATTCAGCAATGGCAAAACAGAGCCCCAAATGGGTAGTTCCCCAATTTCAATTTACCAAACTTTTTAAGAATGCATAGAAAGCTAAAATATTTACTTTTTACAATTCGTAGCTACGCCATCGCTTTGATAACGCCTCAAGACAGGATTCTTGACATTATGGTGGAGGAAACATTCGCTCTTACTGAAGAAATTTTTAAGAATATTCAATTAACAAATCCATACCGATCACTGGGCAAATTAAGCAGAACCCAAAGATAATTATGATTACAGGTGTTACGTGCATATACTTCTGATAAAATATAAAACAAATATCTCAATACTAAAGCGTCCTTAATGTCAATAGCGCAGATACTTCTATAAGGTGAAGTTAGAGATACTGGGTATAAAGTTACCTACGACTTTAACTTTATCTCGATGGAGCGTTTCAGGTCAAAGATTATACTCTCGAACACCTGTACCGAAGTACCAATCTCAAGAAGAGTACCCGGAGAAGACGACACTGACGTCGGTGCTGTAATACATATCGCGTTCATATCCGAACAAGGGGCCATTGAAAGATCGATCAGTAACATGCGAATGTGGTGAAAGCGTGCGGAAAACCTGCCTGTTAAAGTATACACCTCCGACGTAATTTCTTATGCATTCGGACATTGAACTTTGCTTTAAGTTTACATTCTCCCCTATTTCAATACCGATGTAGAATGAATTATTATTTAGGTTTTTATAACATGTATGGTAAAAAACATCTAGATCTTTCCACATTTGGAACAAGTTATAGATAGATATCTACTTCCTAATTCACAAGTCGCACTGATATCGCAAGAGGCAAGAGGCTGCCATTATTATTTGGGTTGCTTCGCTCTAGTCGTCAAACCCTATGTACAACTTAACTAAACTTTTTTTTTAAACATTAAAAAAGTCAACAGTTTTTGTTTAAAAATGGTCATTTAACAGTGCTCTGAGATTAGAAAGTGCATCGGGCCGCCGCTCTGATGAAGAAAGTCTTCAACAAACGTGATAGAATCGGTTGACTTTCCCTTTCTCTGATGGATAAAATGTTAAAAATAAAAATATCCGATTATTATTAGATCGATGTATTTTATGGCCAGATGGTGCAGTAATGAGACTAATCCTGAGGTTTAATGCCTTTTACAAACTATAATAGACGTTACGAGCTTACGACTACTTACGAGTTTCTTCTTTTTTTGTGCGTTTGCCCACTTTTTGGCATCAGTATTTTTCCTCCAGACTACAAGCGTTCTTATGTACTTAGCAAATTCCTAAGCGCACACACACACACACACACATACACACATATCAATTCAAGATTGCCTACTTTGCGTAAAAATAAAAACCTTTGACCCAATTCCATATCAAAACGTAATGACCTAAATCCGATTTTATTATTCGTGAATTAAAAAAATATATTGTCGTTTATAAAAATACGGGGTTGACCCAAATATCCGGTTATTTCTGTTTTTTTTTAGTTTATTACGAGGACGCCCCGACGCAGCACCGGGGGCGTCGGGGCGTGATGTAAATTTAGCACGCGTTATCAGTTAGTACCTCATGGTATTTTAAGCCTGTGTTTCTTTATTAACTTTTCCATTTGTCAGACCAAAGCAGATTTTTTGCCAAAATATCAGCTAAAAGGAATTAAAACAAAAATTCATTATTCACGTTCCTAAAATAATTGTTTTAGCCTTAGGTTTAAAAATCAGTTTACCTCTAGACACTATTGCTTTTAGCAGATTTAAGGAAAACTTATGTTAAATCTGTAGCTCTAGCAAACTATAGTAAGATATTTTGATCTGGACTTCTGTCTGTAGTACATACACATATCAACTTTTCGTAAATTTCCTTCTCATACATTTCCTAAGAGAGATTTTTCAAGTTAGCATAATTTTTATAAAAAATAATTTGTGATAATAAAATTTTAAAACTAGTGGCTGCATATTTTCAAAAGTTTATTTTGGTACTATAAATAGCGTAATTTTAAATCATTATACTATAGCTCTCGAATTATGAATTTTGACAGTGACAATACAGACACCGCCAAATGTTAATAAATAAAATTCTTACATGGTCATTTTTTCATTTAATTTCTAAATTATAAAAACAGTATGAAATAAAATATTGTACGATACACGTCCATTAGGTGTTGTTACAGTACTCGTATAACTTTCCAGACTCGGCTCCTAACGTCACCTCGTCCGTAAAAACCTCATACTGTAACAAGTCACCTACTGAACTTTAAATTACTATTTCGGGGTACTTGAAAAAGCGGGGAGGGAGTCGTTTTACACCGGTATTTCGGCTTCCCAACGGAACGGATGGCATTAAATATGCTAAAAAACTCCTGAATAACCACTTGAAGGATGCTCTACTTTTATTTTTTTTATGAGAATCTTTGAAGGACCCCCCAAGTGGTGATTGTAGTGTACTGACTGGCAATTGCAATATCCAACGATTATTATTGTCGGGTTTATCTATTACTGGATAAGCAGCCGAAATCTCCCATCAAAATTGCAACATGCGACTATTTTACATCACCCCGGGCCTGGCACCATCGCGCTGTCGTCACCGACCGGCCATGCTTGTGGAAAACAACTACAAGACTACCCAACCAACAAAAAAATAAGCTGAACTACCCTGAACTATGATCGTTTGATTTTATTTTGTAGCGAAGGTCGTCAGATAACTAACTAAGCGGTGTTTTTTTTTCTAATAAGCCAGTCAACAGTAATTGTTCCGAACTTCCTTATTGGCGATCTCATGGACGTTTACACTTTACCATGGGATCACGTCAATTTATTAAAATATTTTAAATTATCTGTTTTATATAAATCACTAGGCGATTAGGAAAAAAACGCTTCAAGGCAAGGACTTTTAAGGATAATAACAAAAATGCGTGCGTATAGTATCCTTGTTGACTGTTTGGTTGGATGGGAAGGGGTTGAGTACCGCTGCCTATCTACGAGCGTTTTAGATAAAATCATGTCCTAATGTTTGAAAGAAACTACAAAAATTGAATAAACATATCAATATTATTCACTTTTCATATACCTGGTTTGATGTTGGAGATTGGAGAAAATTCCTTAGATTCTTTGCAAATAATTACCACCCACAAAGGCGCAAACCACTTGTCAATATAAGTGTCTACGCACTAAATTAAACTTTTACTTATAATGTTCTTAGGTTAAATCATCTGCAAATTATCCGCCTTTCAAGAAACGGGCTATACCTACCTAGTGAAGAATGGTGGTACGGAGAGCTCATCCCGCATATCTATGCATTGCGCCGCAAGTACCAGCAACAGCCACACTTATGGTTTCTCTTAGTTCTTCTGCTCTCCTAATATCGCTAGCTCGGCCGTTTATCTAGCTTAGGCCCTAAAGGCTTCTCGATCGGAACAAGGCGGCAGGACCAACCGCCACAGGTCAATGGGGCCCCAGCCCCAACCAACAGTTTGTACAAAATTTCGTTATCTCACTAAAAGAGGATTTTTATTTTTACTATGTGAATCTAAGTTATTGAAAGATCCAAATAGGCTATTGGAGCCATTACCATTACAAAGCACGACAATTTTGTCTCAAATTAACGTCGAAACGTCGGCAATTTGTGCTGCCTTTAGTGATAGTTTCGAATGGTTCTGTTCTTTATAACCAGGTTGGCTACTTTTTTAGAATGCTATACAAGATAAAGATGTCTAGCTATATCATGCGTTCATTTAAAAAAAAAACCTCAAGTAGGCCATGGAATTAGAACAGTAGGTTTACGTTAACTTCATAAAAAAAATTGGAAGTCGAAAATGTCATAAAATGTGACAAGAGTTTTAATTTCACGGTTTGCTACGAGGTTTTTTTTATGAATGCACTTTATTTCTAAGCTTAAATGATCAATAGGAGAGTATATTTACTAAAAAATGTATACATAACTGAAAAAATCTCAAAACTTAAAAAAACAAAATATCAGAAAATACATATAAGTAGGTGCTAGTATATCTCAAATTGCAGTATAGAAAGAGCAAAAATTGTGCTTTTTAAATATTTACTTACTTTTTAAATAAAACCCTTCGATGGCCGATATTTGAAACATGCTTTAAAAATACTTCGTAAAGTACTAACTTATGGTGCAACCTCCACTCAAATTCGGTTTGCTCTGATCTACATTCAGGTGAAAACGAACAAAAAAAATCACAATTTTCTCAAATTGTCCAAAATGGTATTCCTTCTTCTTTTGCGATTTCCAACCTCGATAACTTGAGAAACACTAAACCGAATGCAGTGAATCTAACGGTTTTTTCTTATTCTTGTTGTCTTCTTTTAGATACAGTGTTCCATCGGTTAAGTAGTGTTGGTGATAAGCCCCATCAATGATCGATTTTTGAACCATTTTGAAATCAGTTTAAAAACACATCGTAAAAATACTAACTTATGGCAAAACTTTGATTCAAATTCTGTTTCCTACCTTCAGGGAAGATTGAAACCATTTCATTCATGAATGAAAAATAATGATGAAAAATAACATAAAAAAAGGCACGACCGCGCCGGCGGGGAATAAATACTACGGAGCTCACCAAAGTCAAGGAGAGGGGGGAGACATCAACGTTAACGTCAGGACGAAACGGCATCGTCTTAGTTGAAGAAAGTCAGCTGAAAACGAGTACACATTTAATGGGTGTATTTTGAAAAATAACAAAGTTATGGTTTTCTCGAAATGGGTGAGATTTGTCTAAAATCTGACAACAGCATCGTCTTAGTTGGAAAAAGTTAGCTGAAAATGAGTACCTACTCGATAGGTCTAGCTTTAAAAATAAGAAAGTTGTCATTTTCTCTAAATGAGTAAAGGTTGTCTAAAAACTGAAAAGGTCATCGTCTCAGCTGGAGAAAGTCAGCTGAAAACGAGCACACACTTAATAGGTGTATTTTTAAAAATAACCTAGTTATTGTTTTCTCGAAATGGGTGAGATTTGTCTAATATCCGACAACAGTATAGTCTTAGTTGGAAAAAGCTAGCTGAAAATGAATACCCACTCGATGGGTCTATCTTTAAAAATAAGAAAGTTTACATTTTCTTTAACTGAGTAAAGGTTGTCTAAAGTCTGAAAAGGCCATCGTCTTAGTTGGAGAAAGTCAGCTGAAAACGAGTACACACTTAATAGGTGTATTCTTAAAAATAACAAAGTTATTGTTTTCTCGAAATGGGTGAGATTTGTCTAAAATCTGACAACAGCATCGTCTTAGTTGGAAAAAGTTAGCTGAAAATGAGTACCTACTCGATAGGTCTAGCTTTAAAAATAAGAAAGTTGTCATTTTCTCTAAATGATTAAAGGTTGTTGAAAATCTGAAAAGGCCATCGTCTCAGTTGGAGAAAGTCAGCTGAAAACGAGTACACATTTAATGGGTGTATTTTGAAAAATAACAAAGTTATGGTTTTCTCGAAATGGGTGAGATTTGTCTAATATCCGACAACAGCATAGTCTTAGTTGGAAAAAGCTAGCTGAAAATGAGTAGCCACTCGATGGGTCTATCTTTAAAAATAAGAAAGTTCACATTTTCTCTAACTGAGTAAAGGTTGTCTAAAGTCTGAAAAGGCCATCGTCTTAGTTGGAGAAAGTCAGCTGAAAACGAGTACACACTTAATAGGTGTATTCTTAAAAATAACAAAGTTATTGTTTTCTCGAAATGGGTGAGATTTGTCTAAAATCTGACAACAGCATCGTCTTAGTTGGAAAAAGTTAGCTGAAAATGAGTACCTACTCGATAGGTCTAGCTTTAAAAATAAGAAAGTTGTCATTTTCTCTAAATGATTAAAGGTTGTCGAAAATCTGAAAAGGCCATCGTCTCAGTTGGAGAAAGTCAGCTGAAAACGAGTACACATTTAATGGGTGTATTTTGAAAAATAACAAAGTTATGGTTTTCTCGAAATGGGTGAGATTTGTCTAATATCCGACAACAGCATAGTCTTAGTTGGAAAAAGCTAGCTGAAAATGAGTAGCCACTCGATGGGTCTATCTTTAAAAATAAGAAAGTTCACATTTTCTCTAACTGAGTAAAGGTTGTCTAAAGTCTGAAAAGGCCATCGTCTTAGTTGGAGAAAGTCAGCTGAAAACGAGTACACACTTAATAGGTGTATTCTTAAAAATAACAAAGTTATTGTTTTCTCGAAATGGGTGAGATTTGTCTAAAATCTGACAACAGCATCGTCTTAGTTGGAAAAAGTTAGCTGAAAATGAGTACCTACTCGATAGGTCTAGCTTTAAAAATAAGAAAGTTGTCATTTTCTCTAAATGATTAAAGGTTGTCGAAAATCTGAAAAGGCCATCGTCTCAGTTGGAGAAAGTCAGCTGAAAACGAGTACACATTTAATGGGTGTATTTTGAAAAATAACAAAGTTATGGTTTTCTCGAAATGGGTGAGATTTGTCTAATATCCGACAACAGCATAGTCTTAGTTGGAAAAAGCTAGCTGAAAATGAGTAGCCACTCGATGGGTCTATCTTTAAAAATAAGAAAGTTCACATTTTCTCTAACTGAGTAAAGGTTGTCTAAAGTCTGAAAAGGCCATCGTCTTAGTTGGAGAAAGTCAGCTGAAAACGAGTACACACTTAATAGGTGTATTCTTAAAAATAACAAAGTTATTGTTTTCTCGAAATGGGTGAGATTTGTCTAAAATCTGACAACAGCATCGTCTTAGTTGGAAAAAGTTAGCTGAAAATGAGTACCTACTCGATAGGTCTAGCTTTAAAAATAAGAAAGTTGTCATTTTCTCTAAATGATTAAAGGTTGTCGAAAATCTGAAAAGGCCATCGTCTCAGTTGGAGAAAGTCAGCTGAAAACGAGTACACATTTAATGGGTGTATTTTGAAAAATAACAAAGTTATGGTTTTCTCGAAATGGGTGAGATTTGTCTAATATCCGACAACAGCATAGTCTTAGTTGGAAAAAGCTAGCTGAAAATGAGTAGCCACTCGATGGGTCTATCTTTAAAAATAAGAAAGTTCACATTTTCTCTAACTGAGTAAAGGTTGTCTAAAGTCTGAAAAGGCCATCGTCTTAGTTGGAGAAAGTCAGCTGAAAACGAGTACACACTTAATAGGTGTATTCTTAAAAATAACAAAGTTATTGTTTTCTCGAAATGGGTGAGATTTGTCTAAAATCTGACAACAGCATCGTCTTAGTTGGAAAAAGTTAGCTGAAAATGAGTACCTACTCGATAGGTCTAGCTTTAAAAATAAGAAAGTTGTCATTTTCTCTAAATGATTAAAGGTTGTCGAAAATCTGAAAAGGCCATCGTCTCAGTTGGAGAAAATCAGCTGAAAACGAGTACACATTTAATGGGTGTATTTTGAAAAATAACCAAGTTATGGTTTTCTCGAAATGGGTGAGATTTGTCTAATATCCGACAACAGCATAGTCTTAGTTGGAAAAAGCTAGCTGAAAATGAGTAGCCACTCGATGGGTTTATCTTTACAAATAAGAAAGTTCACATTTTCTCTAACTGAGTAAAGGTTGTCTAAAGTCTGAAAAGGCCATCGTCTTAGTTGGAGAAAGTCAGCTGAAAACGAGTACACACTTAATAGGTGTATTCTTAAAAATAACAAAGTTATTGTTTTCTCGAAATGGGTGAGATTTGTCTAAAATCTGACAATAGCATCGTCTTAGTTGGAAAAAGTTAGCTGAAAATGAGTACCCACTCGATAGGTCTAGCTTTAAAAATAAGAAAGTTGTCATTTTCTCTAAATGAGTAAAGGTTAGATGCTACGTGCAGTGGGTATGAGAGAGCTGCTATCGAATCTCTGGTTAGTGAGGTCTCATGAGTCGGAGTTCAACCAGGCTGCTTTTGTTTGGTTACCCGTCGGGGTCACCAATAGAATGTAAAGAGCGAAAACTTTTATTAGTAGTCGAATGAGTGATCAAAAAAACAACCTCCAAGAGAGTGCGTAATTAAAAACATTGTCCGAGGCAAAGAAGAAACCGACCATATAAATACATAAGAAGCCGTACAACCAGAATTCAGTTTGACGATGAAATTGAACAGCATCGTGCTCTATCACTGTAATAGAACATGAGGTTTTATGAGTTTATTGTAACTCCCCTGGTAGAAACAATGAAACATCAAAACGGTTTTATTGGAGGGGTCTTTTTCCGGTTCTTGGCAGTGGGTATAGATCTACTGGGGGGATGGAATTTAACCTCCGGTAGTCGACCGGATAGAGACGGGTCTCTCCGTTCTTCTTTGCCACAAGTACGACTGTAGGGCGACTCACATTCCTCACGTAAAGTTCCTTAAGCAGTTGCTTCTTCTTGTCCTCCGACATTCTATATGTTGGCCAGAGATTGGGGATCAACTTACAAGTAGAGGGCATGTTTTACCAAATGAGTCGGCTCAGTCTGAACTAACCTGGCTCAAAGAGTATGCCAGGCAATATTTCGTTAGGAGGCAAAGTCATTACGCAAAGCATAAGAAAATCCCACAGAGCCGACAACAACGGGAGCCACAACATTGAGCATAAGAGCTCGAACCATCCTCGTCAATCTGTCGACTATGTCCAGATATGAAATTGTATGTATGTGGGGTATCGTTATGTAGTAGCATCTGGTTTAACATGCTCTCAGCAACACTAGACTTCGTAAGCGAAGCCAGTATATCCCTCCACTGATACTGACACCAAAGGTCGTTTTGAGTGGTTATATTCGGTAAGTAGAGTTTGTAGAGTATTCTAGATTCTTGGCAGGGGTTCGTATCCATAGCAAGAGATGGCGAGGGTGGTGCTTTATAGGTTTTGAGGTAGTATTTATTACACTTAATAGTGGATTTGCTTCTTCCCTTCCAGCTTTGTTAACCAAAAGTCGCTTTTCACTCTTCGCTGCTTTTCTTTTCCATATCTCTTTCCCTCATCAAATTGAGGTGGCCAATCTAGGTCATCAAAACTACCGTGGTTATATTTCTTTAACAATTGCTTTTCTTTGGATGAAATAAACTTTCCATTACCTTTTTTTTTTTTTTTTTTTCAGCTCTCCTTCATCTGTTGGCAGTTTGTACGTGTTCCCACCGAACTTCTTGTTTTTGGGATGCCTCAGTTAACAGCGTTGGTTTTCCACCTTTACGTCTATCTCGATTTCCTACACTATCTATTCCAGCTTTAGGAAATGGCCATTCTGGTGAGAGACTGTAGAGTCGGACAAACATCTAACGAGCAGGCTTTTGGCTTGCACAATAGGTTGCGCCAACTTTGCCTTATTTAACCTTTTTCGTATCTTTTCAAATAACCGAGATTCTCATGGTTAAACTCGAAAAAACGGTCACCCTGTATAAAGATGATTTTCCTATACACTTAGTTGGGTGATTCAATCAGTATATGTATTTATTTCAAGGTCAGTGATTTAGAAACTCAATCTAAGTAGCTTTGGTAGAGATTGCATTTTGGTTTAGGTATAGATTCAATTTCTTCAATTTTCTTCTTTCCTTCTGCATCAGATTTAGAAACTGTCAGTTTAAGAGTTTTATAGGAAGCCAGGAGGCAACACTGCCGACTTGATGACGATGATGGTATAATTCGCCGTAAATGCGCCCGCAGTATGCCCAATATGAATGATAGGTATACTGACCTAGGCAAAGGTAACCTCCGTGCGCCGGCCGAAGAAATAGTTCATCGACCAGAGGGATTCCTCCTTCGGAGAAGACCCGACAACTCGAAGAACGGTCAAAGACCTTCGGACCAGGCCCGTAGTGCCACGATGTTGCGTAATCTTCAAATCAAAAAGGGCACTAGTCCCGTATTTATTTTCTCGGTGGTACAAATCGCAATTTAAAAATCTATAGCTAAAGTTAAACGGTTCTCACCATAGCAAGATGCCAAATTTGCAGGCAAAAGCCTTATATATGTCCCTTGAAAAAGATGAGTTCTTTTCGGGTTCTTAGTCGGTTTTAAAAATTAGTAAATCCGGACCTGCGCTTTACTATGAAGTTCGCAATTTTCTTCTAGGAGTCACCTTTTCTCCGTGCACAATTAGTCATTAAGGCGCTCCGCCCCTGCTCCGGAGCGACTCCGGGCGTCTTGTGTAACGACCCATCTGCTTTTGACCGCGCCTAGGATTCTGCTGGTAGTGAGTTCCACCATGGGACCAAGACATCTTTTACAAAATTTTTAATTTGAACAACTCTCACTTGACGAACCCCCAGATTTTATTCCTCAATCAACCACATGCTCGTCTATGGGTGCTGATGGTGGTCGAAGTGCCGAAACTTAAGGTAGCAAATAATTTTGTGCGAAGTGTATGTCTTTTTTTCCTTCTCTACCTACTTAACACAGGGCAAAAAGCAGTAAATATTTTTTTTTGTTTTCTTCTTTATGAGAAGAGTACACCACCACTTACATAGAGCTGTAACGACTAGGTCCAAGAGGCGCCATTCTCTACATATTTGAAAATGGCGGAAATAGAAAACTTCTTTTTATAGAACAAAAGAAAATGTCGAATTTGTGTATTGTGTCAAATTAAGTGGGAGTTCAGTGACGTTTCAGGAACAACAGAATTTATTTTATGTGAAAATCATTTGATAGAAGCAGATTCACAAATTGGCAGTTTTGCATTAAGCTTTTGCTGAAACAAAGGTTTTTTTGCATGTATTAACCCAGGCACCAAAAAGTGTAAAGAATGCTCTACAGAAATTAAGTTAAGATGTTAAAGTAAAGAATATCTTAATACAAGGTGTTGCTGACAAAATCTTGGAAATGCTAAAGAGAGAAACATCACCACAAGAATTATAAAGAGCTTTATGAAAGAAATTATGAATTCTGAAAGAATTAAAAAAATCAGAATCCTTAAGTGTAAAGAATGTTGAACTCACTAAGTATTTAGTAAACTTTGGAGAGACACTGGGTGAATTAAAAAATGCTGGTGGAAACGAGTATTATTAGGCAGTAACTAACTAACTAAAAGGGTATATTAGAATGTTAAATTTAACCTCGGGTTAATAGTTATCAGGGCGCTAAAAGTAAACTATAGACAATCAAATTATACTTTGTTATTTCTGAACAAAACACTTGGAACTTTTAAAGTTTTGGTAAAGAGAGTATTAACTAACTGTTGAAAAATTGATGAAAATCACTAAGACGAGATGTTTTTTTAATGTTACCGCCGAAATTGCAAAACAAGCGTCTAGAGTAGAAAGCTAATATGAAAAATTAGCATTTGCATGTAAAATTTAATCCCGGGTTAATTGTTAGCGATGCTGTAAAAACCGAATTATAGACTATAAAAGTTATATTTCCTTATTTGTTAACAATAAACTTGGAAGTGCCAAAGCTGTGGTAAAGCTGGTTTTAATCAACTGTTGAAAAATTGATAGATTTGTTGAAATCATTAAGACCAGATATTTTATTATTGTAATCGTAAGAATTGTGAAATCATAATTTCCACCTAATTTTGAAAGTTAACAAGCGGCTAGAGTAGAATGCTATGATGGAAATGTGTATTAGAATGTTAAATTTAACCTCTAGTTAATAGTTATCGATGCTTCAAAACTAAACTATAGACAATACAATTAAATTTTGTTATTTCTTAACAAAAAACTTGGAGCTGCGAAAGCTGTGATAAAGATTGTCTTAACAAACTCTTTAAGAATTGATGCAATTATTAGAACCAGATGTCTTTCATTGTTAACGTCGGAATTGTAAGACGATTATTTCATCCTTCCTTTGAAAGTTAACAAGCGCCTAGGGTAGAATGTTATGTTGAAAAATTAGCATTATAATGTTAAACTTAACCTCTGGTTAATAGTTATCGATGCTCTAAAAACCAAATTATACAAAAATGATATATTTAGTTAAATCTTAACAAAAACTTGGAAGTGCCAAAGCTGCGGTAAAGAGGGTTTTAACCCACTGTTGACAAATTGATTAAATCATTAAAACCAGATATTTTTTTCCTTAACGTCAGAATTGTGGGACCATGACATCAACGCACTTTTCAAACTTAACAGACGCTTAGAGTATAATAAGAAATTCGTATTAGAATGTTAAATTTAACCTCTGGTTAATAGTTATCAATGCTCCAAAACTAAAGTGTAGACAATAGAATTATATTTCGTTATTTATTAGCTAAAAACTTGAAACTGTCAAAGCTGGGAAAAAAAGGATTTTAACTAACTGTTGCAAAATTGTTTAGTTTCTCAGGACCGGATGGTTTTTATTGTTAACTTCAGAATTGTGAAAAGATCATTTCAACCTACTTTTAAAATTTAACAAGTTCCTAGAATAAAATGCTATGATGAAAAACTAGCATTAGAATGTTAAATTTACCCTTGGGTTAATTCCTAAAACTAAACTCTAGACAATTAAATTATATTTTGTTATTTCTTAATAAAAAACTTGGAAGTGCCAAAGCTGAAGTAAACAGGGTTTTAACCAAATGTTAAAAACTTGATTAAATCATGAGGACCAGATGCTTTTTTATTACTAACGTCAGAATTCTGAGACCATGATTTCAACCTAATTTTAAAAGTTAACAAGCTCCTAGAGTAGTATGCTTTGATACAAAATTAGCATTGGCAGCAAGAACTTGGAAGTGACAAAGCTGCGGTAAAGAGGGTTTTAAACAAATGTTGAAAAATTGATTAAATCATGAGGACCAGATGCTTTTTTATTACTAACGTCAGAATTCTGAGACCATGATTTCAACCTACTTTTAAAAGTTAACAAGCGCTTAGAGTAGAATGCTTTGACGAAAAATGAGCATTAGAATGTCAAATTTAACCTCGGGTTAAAGTTTTCGATGTTCTAAAATTAATTTATAGGCAATAACATAATATTTCGTTATTTCTTAATAAAGAACTTGGAACTTCTAGAGCTGTAGTAAAGATGAACTGTTTAAAGATTGATGAAATTATTAGGACCGGATGTTTTTTTTATTTTAAATGTCAGAATTGTGATACTATGATTTTAACATACTTTTCAAAGTTAACAAGCGCCTAGAGTAGAACGCCTTGATAAAAATTAGGATTAGAACGTCAAATTTAGCTTCGAGTTAATGGTTACAAATGCTCTAAAACCAATCTGTAGACAATAAAATAATTTTTTGTTATTTTTTAACAAAAAAATTTAAAAGTGCCCAAGCTATGGTAAAGAGGTTTTTAACCAATTGTTGAAAAATGTATTAGATCATTAGGAACAGATGTTTTTTTATTGTTCACGTCAGAATTCTGTCCATGATTTCAGCCTGCTTTTAAAAGTTAACAAGCGCATAGAGTAAAATGGTATTATGAAAACTTAGCATTAGAATGTTAAACTTAACTTTAGGTTAATAGCTATCAATGCCCTAAAACTAAACTGTAGACAATGAAATTAAAATTTGTTATTTCTTAAAAAAACTTGGATGTGCCAAAGCTGTAGTAAAAAAAGATTTTAACCAACTGTTGAAAAACTGAGGAAATCATTAGGACCAGATAGTTTTTATTGTTAACGTCAGAATTTTGAGATCATGACTTTAACCTACTGTTAAAAGTTAACAAGCTCCTAGAGAAAAATTTGCATTAGAATATTAAATTTAACCTTGGGTTAATAGTTATCAATGCTGTAAAACTAAACTATATATAATGAAATTATATTTTTGTTATTTTCTAACAAAAACTTGGAAGTGCCAAAGCTGTAATAAAGGGGGTTTTAACCAACTGTTGAAAAATTGAAGAAATCATTAAGACCAGATTTTTTATTGCCAACGTCATACATGTGCCATGATTTCAACCTACTTTTAAAAGTTAACAAGCTCCTAGAGAAAAATTTGCATTGGAATGTTAAATTTACCCTTGGGTTAATAGTTATCAATTCTCGAAAACTGAACTATAGCCAATGAAATTATATTTTTAATTCCTAACAATAACTTGGAAGTGCCAAAGCTGTAAAAAGGGAGTTTTAACCAACTGTTGAAAAATTTAAGACATCATTAACAACAAATTTTTTTATTGTCAAAGTCAGAATTTTGAGACCATGATTTCAACCCACTTTTAAAAGTTAACAAGGTCTTAGAAAAAAAATTGTAATGGAATGTTAAATTTAAACTTGGGTTAATAGTTATCAATCCTCTAAAACTAAACTATAGACAACGAAAGTATATTTTTGTTATTTCTTAACTAAAACTTGGAAGTGCCAAAGCTGTAATAAAGGGGGCTTTAACCAACTGTTGAAAAATTGAAGAAATCGTTAGGACCAGATTTTTCTATTGTCAACGTCATATATGTGAAGCCATAATTTCAACCTACTTTTAATAGTTAACAAAAACCTGTAGTAAAATGTTATTATAAAAATTAGCATTAGAATGTTAAATTTAACTTTGCGGTAGTAGTTGTCAATACTCTAAAACTGAACTGTAGACAGTAAAATTATATTTTGTTACTATTAACAAAACTTTGGAAGTGCCAAAGCTGTAGTAAGTAGGGTTTTATCCCTATGGAATGGATGAAATATTGAGAAAAAACCGGTAGATATTTTTTATTGTTAACGTCAGCATTGTGAGACCATGGCTTCAACCTACTTATGAAAGTTAACAAGTTAATAATATATATTAAATATAATCTTAATTAAATAAAAATAAAAATAATAGAATATTAAATTTAATCTGGGGTTAATAGTTATCGATGCTCTAAAAACCAAATTAAGACAACCAAATCATATTTCGTTATTTCTTAACAAAAAACTTGGAAGTTTTAGATGTGGTAAACAGGGTTTTGACCAATTGTTACGAAAATTACTCCAATTATTAGAACCAATGATTGTTTTATTGTCAGAATTGTAGGACAGTGACTTTAGCTCTTTAAACTTGACCTAGTACCTAGGATTGAATGCTTTGAAAAAAAAATAAGCATGCAGAGTAAAAGTAGTAAGTAAAATTGAATGTTTGGTTAACAGTTATCAAAAAGTACGACGACAGAAAAATTCTGTTTCGTTATTTGTTAAAGAAAAGCGGAAGTGTTAAAGTGGTGGTAATGAGGGTTTTAAGGAACTGTTAAAAAACTCGCTGAAATCATTACTTGTGGCTTTGACTCAGGACTTTAACCTTCTTTTAAAACTTAAACCTAGAGCAGAATGATTTGATGGTAAGTAGACATGTAGCAATTTCGATTTAATGCCTGGTTAATTGTTATTAAAGCTCTAAAAATGAAAGTCTAAGTTTTGTTATTGATTTAAAAAAACTTTAGTTCTGATACAAAGAGTTTTAATCTATTGTTAAAAGGATGAATCAAAACCTTAGCGCAGAAGACGTTTTCTAATATTGACTTCAGAATCATGATTGTGGAAGCGTTCAGTCATTTTTTCAAAATTTCCAAACAGTTTTTAGATTGACACACAGATTTAACGTCCCCAATAGTTACCAAGGCACTAAAAGCTTATTAAAATTATGTTTTGTTATTGGTTTAAAATAAACTCGGAATGGAAAATGTTGTGGTACGAAGTATTTTAACCAGCTGTTAAAGAAACCAAAACATTAAGTCAGGTAATTTATTTTTATGTTTACATGAGAACAATGATGGTGGAAACATTGTGGGACCATCAACCTGCTTTTGGAGGTTAATAAGCACTTGGAGTAAATGCTCTGATAGATAACAAACTTAGGCACTTTTAGAATTGGGTTTTTGGGCAATTTTTAATTTAAAATTTTTTTTTTGAAAATGTGTTACGACTTTTTTCACGTTTCTCAATTTTGACCGCCTGTAGCTTGACAACGCCTGGACCGATTAGAATGAATCCAACTGTCCCCTCTTGTGATGTCCCTGCCCTCTTCTTGATGTCCTTTTGCACCTCCCACCATTGGAAGTTCGGTAGGTGCAACATTTTCGGAGGTAGATCCCTTCGGAGATCGTTTTTAGGCACTTTTCGAATCGCGTTTTTGGGCAATTTTTAAAAAAACCTCTTTAGAGGGTAAATTGAGGTAAAACAGAGCAACAAGAGCAACCAAAATTTTCCGATTTTTTTTTAAAAATGTATTACGACTTTTTCAGATTCTTCAACTTTGACCGCCTGTAATTTGACAACGCCTGGACCGATTAGAGTGAATACTGTTTTGTCCTCTTTTTGATGTCCTCTCTCACCTCCCATCATTGGAAGTTCTGTAGGTACAATATTTTCGGAGGTAGACCCCTTGTAAAATCTCTTTAGAGGGTAATTTAATTCGAATTGAGTTTGTTACGTTCTTAGGGAATTGCAAACGAGCCATTCCGATTAAAAAGAGCAAACAAAATCCGATTTTGTTTGAAAATGTATTACGACCTTTTTTCATATTTTTCAAATTTGACCACTGGTAACTTAACAACGCCTGGACCGAATAGAGTGAATCCAACTGTTTTGCCACCTGTATTGATGTCCTCTTTCACCTTCCACCATCGGAAGTTCTGTAGGTACAATATTTTTGGAGGTAGACCCCTTTGGACCCCCTTGAGTTTGGATTTCAATGATACCCAAATGTTGAGAAGTAGAACTACGTTCCATGCTTTTTTATTGTAAATATTTCGTAATTATTAAGAAGCATTTTCGCTATTGGATATTTCATGAAAAATGCCTTTAGTAGTGTTTTCAATGGCCAGGCAGCTGCAGCTTCCATAAGAAACCCCAGTAATACCACTTTAAAGTTATTAAAAGTATTGCTGTTAAAAGCATTAACGACACAACACCTCTTTGAAAATAATTTATATAAATATTTCAATTTTCAATAACCGTAAAATTTAGAGAACTACAAACTATTAAGGAACCAAATTATATAATAATCTCTTAACTTTCTGATTGTGGATATTCTGTTATTATCAGCATTGACAAGAATCATTTAGAACATTTCTAAACTTTCGGAAAATGCTTAATGTAGAGTTTTTAATGTTTCATAAAAAAAGGGAATAATACCACTTTGAAGTTTTTAAAACTTTGACTGTTAAAAGCATTATCAATATTAGAATATTTCGAAAATGCTTTGTGTAAGTATTTCAATTACCATCAAATTTTAAGAAAGACAACCACGTAGCATGTTCTCAGAATGTAAATATATCGCATTTATAAGCATTAATAAGAAGGATTTTTACCACTCGATAATTCTTGAAAAATGGTTTTTGAGGTGTTTTTAATGTCCATCAAGCTTGCGGTTTGATAAATATCCGCCTCTAAAGTTTTTAAAAATAATATTTTTACAAGCATTGACAACAAAATACGTTTTTGAAAATGCTTTATATAATGATTTCAATTTTCAGTAACTGTAAAATTTGAACAATAACAACAAATTTGATAATAGTTTCTTAGCTTTCAAAATGTGGTTATTCTGTTATTATAAGCATTCATATGAAGCCTGTAAAATTATCAACAAACTTTTAAAAAATGTTTATTGTAGAGTTTTTAATGTTGCATTAAAAACGGCATTAATACCACTTTTTTAAATACGACTTTTTTAAATACGACATTTTTAAAACTTTGACTGTTAAAAGCATTATCAATATTATAAAATTTCGAAAATGCTTTGGGTAAGCAGTTCAATTACCATCAAATTTTGAGAAATACAACCACGTTGCATGTTTTCAGAATGTAAATATTTCGTATTTATACGCATTAATAAGAAGCATTTTCACCACTAGATAATTCTTGAAAAATGCTTTTTCAGGAATTTTTAATGTCCAACAAGCTGCGGTTTTGATAAATATCCGCCTCTAAAGCATTGACAACAAAATAAGTTTTTGAAAATGCTTTATATAATTGTTTCAATTTTCAGTTACTGTAAAACTTGAAGAATAACAACCAAATTCGATAATAGTTTCTTAGCTTTCAAATTGTGGTTATTCTGTTGCTATAAGCATTTATAGGAAGCCTGTAAAATCATCAAAGAACTTTTAAAAAATATTTATTGTAGAGTTTTTAATGTTGCATTAAAAACGGCATTAATACCACTTGAAAGTTTCTTGAAAATTTAACTGTTAAGAAAGCATTATCAACATTACAAATTTCGAAAATGCGTTGAGTACGTATTTCAATGACAATCAAATTTTGAGAAATATAACTACGCGCCATGTTTGACATTGTAAGTATTTCGTAATTATAATCATTAATAAGAAGCATTTTTGCTACTGGATAATTCATGAAAAATGATTTTTGTAATACCACTTTACAGTTATTAAAATTATTGTTGTTAAAAGCATTACCAACGCAATACGTTTTTGAAAATAATTTATGTAAATATTTCAATTTTCAATAACATTATTGTAAACCGTAAAATTTAGAGAATTAGAAACTATTATAGAACCAAATTCTATAATAGTCTCTTGGCTTTCTGATTTGAATATTTTGTTATTATAAGCATTGATGAGAAGCATTTAGAACATTTCTAAACTTTTGAAAAATGCTTAATGTAGAGTTTTTAATGTTTCATGAAAAAACGCAATAATACCACTTTAAAGTTTTTAAAACTTTGACTGTTAAAAGCATTATCAATATTATAAAATTTCGAAAATGCTTTGGGTAAGCAGTTCCATTACCATCAAATTTTGAGAAATACAACCACGTTGCATGTTTTCAGAATGTAAATATTTCGTATTTATACGCCTTAATAAGAAGCATTTTCACCACTAGATAATTCTTGAAAAATGCTTTTTCAGGAATTTTTAATGACCAACAAGCTGCGGTTTTGATAAATATCCGCCTCTAAAGCATTGACAACAAAATAAGTTTTTGAAAGTTTTAGAGTAAGTTTCTTAGCTTTCAAATTGTGGTTATCCTGTTATTATAAGCATTTATAAGAAGCCTGTAAAATTATCAACAAACTTTTAAAAAATATTTATTGTAGAGTTTTTAATGTTGCATTAAAGACGGCATTAATACCACTTGAAAGTTTCTTGAAAATTTAACTGTTAAAAGCATTATCAACATTACAAATTTCGAAAATGCTTTGGGTAAGCAGTTCAATTACCATCAAATTTTGAGAAATACAACCACGTTGCATGTTTTTCAGAATGTAAATATTTCGTATTTATACGCATTAATAAGAAGCATTTTCACCACTAGATAATTCCTGAAAAATGCTTTTTCAGGAATTTTTAATGTCCAACAAGCTGCGGTTTTGATAAATATCCGCCTCTAAAGCATTGACAACAAAATAAGTTTTTGAAAGTTTTAGAGTAAGTTTCTTAGCTTTCAAATTGTGGTTGTTCTGTTATTATAAGCATTTATATGAAGCCTGTACAATTATCAACAAACTTTTAAAAAATGTTTATTGTAGAGTTTTTAATGTTGCATTAAAAACGGCATTAATACCACTTGAAAGTTTCTTGAAAATTTAACTGTTAAAAGCATTATCAACATTACAAATTTCGAAAATGCGTTGAGTACGTATTTCAATGACAATCAAATTTTGAGAAATATAACTACGCGCCATGTTTGACATTGTAAGTATTTCGTAATTATAATGATTAATAAGAAGCATTTTCGCTACTGGATAATTCATGAAAAATGATTTTTGTACACGAACATTTCTAAACTTTTGAAAAATGCTTAATGTAGAGTTTTTAATGTTTCGTAAAAAAAACGCAATAATACCACTTTGAAGTTTTTAAAACTTTGACTGTTAAAAGCATTATCAATATTATAAAATTTTGAAAATGCTTTGGGTAAGCAGTTCAATTACCATCAAATTTTGAGAAATACAACCACGTTGCATGTTTTCAGAATGTAAATATTTCGTATTTATACGCATTAATAAGAAGCATTTTCACCACTAGATAATTCTTGAAAAATGCTTTTTCAGGAATTTTTAATGTCCAACAAGCTGCGTTTTTGATAAATATCCGCCTCTAAAGCATTGACAACAAAATAAGTTTTTGAAAATGCTTTATATAATTGTTTCAATTTTCAGTTACTGTAAAACTTGAAGAATAACAACCAAATTCGATAATAGTTTCTTAGCTTTCAAATTGTGGTTATTCTGTTGCTATAAGCATTTATAGGAAGCCTGTAAAATCATCAAAGAACTTTTAAAAAATATTTATTGTAGAGTTTTTAATGTTGCATTAAAAACGGCATTAATACCACTTGAAAGTTTCTTGAAAATTTAACTGTTAAAAGCATTATCAACATTACAAATTTCGAAAATGTGTTGAGTACCTATTTCAATGACAATCAAATTTTGAGAAATATAACTACGCGCCATGTTTGACATTGTAAGTATTTCGTAATTATAATCATCAATAAGAAGCATTTTCGCTACTGGATAATTCATGAAAAATGATTTTTGTAATACCACTTTACAGTTATTAAAATTATTGTTGTTAAAAGCATTACCAACGCAATACGTTTTTGAAAATAATGTATGTAAATATTTCAAGTTTCAATAACATTATTGTAAACCGTAAAATTTAGAGAATTAGAAACTATTATAGAACCAAATTCTATAATAGTCTCTTGGCTTTCTGATTTGAATATTTTGTTATTATAAGCATTGATGAGAAGCATTTAGAACATTTCTAAACTTTTGAAAAATGCTTAATGTAGAGTTTTTAATGTTTCATGAAAAAACGCAATAATACCACTTTAAAGTTTTTAAAACTTTGACTGTTAAAAGCATTATCAATATTATAAAATTTCGAAAATGCTTTGGGTAACCAGTTCCATTACCATCAAATTTTGAGAAATACAACCACGTTGCATGTTTTCAGAATGTAAATATTTCGTATTTATACGCCTTAATAAGAAGCATTTTCACCACTAGATAATTCTTGAAAAATGCTTTTTCAGGAATTTTTAATGTCCAACAAGCTGCGGTTTTGATAAATATCCGCCTCTAAAGCATTGACAACAAAATAAGTTTTTGAAAGTTTTAGAGTAAGTTTCTTAGCTTTCAAATTGTGGTTATTCTGTTATTATAAGCATTTATAAGAAGCCTGTAAAATTATCAACAAACTTTTGAAAAATGCTTATTGTAGAGTTTTTAATGTTGCATTAAAGACGGCATTAATACCACTTGAAAGTTTCTTGAAAATTTAACTGTTAAAAGCATTATCAACATTACAAATTTCGAAAATGCTTTGGGTAAGCAGTTCAATTACCATCAAATTTTGAGAAATACAACCACGTTGCATGTTTTTCAGAATGTAAATATTTCGTATTTATACGCATTAATAAGAAGCATTTTCACCACTAGATAATTCCTGAAAAATGCTTTTTCAGGAATTTTTAATGTCCAACAAGCTGCGGTTTTGATAAATATCCGCCTCTAAAGCATTGACAACAAAATAAGTTTTTGAAAGTTTTAGAGTAAGTTTCTTAGCTTTCAAATTGTGGTTGTTCTGTTATTATAAGCATTTATATGAAGCCTGTACAATTATCAACAAACTTTTAAAAAATGTTTATTGTAGAGTTTTTAATGTTGCATTAAAAACGGCATTAATACCACTTGAAAGTTTCTTGAAAATTTAACTGTTAAAAGCATTATCAACATTACAAATTTCGAAAATGCGTTGAGTACGTATTTCAATGACAATCAAATTTTGAGAAATATAACTACGCGCCATGTTTGACATTGTAAGTATTTCGTAATTATAATGATTAATAAGAAGCATTTTCGCTACTGGATAATTCATGAAAAATGATTTTTGTACACGAACATTTCTAAACTTTTGAAAAATGCTTAATGTAGAGTTTTTAATGTTTCGTAAAAAAAACGCAATAATACCACTTTGAAGTTTTTAAAACTTTGACTGTTAAAAGCATTATCAATATTATAAAATTTCGAAAATGCTTTGGGTAAGCAGTTCAATTACCATCAAATTTTGAGAAATACAACCACGTTGCATGTTTTCAGAATGTAAATATTTCGTATTTATACGCATTAATAAGAAGCATTTTCACCACTAGATAATTCTTGAAAAATGCTTTTTCAGGAATTTTTAATGTCCAACAAGCTGCGTTTTTGATAAATATCCGCCTCTAAAGCATTGACAACAAAATAAGTTTTTGAAAATGCTTTATATAATTGTTTCAATTTTCAGTTACTGTAAAACTTGAAGAATAACAACCAAATTCGATAATAGTTTCTTAGCTTTCAAATTGTGGTTATTCTGTTGCTATAAGCATTTATAGGAAGCCTGTAAAATCATCAAAGAACTTTTAAAAAATATTTATTGTAGAGTTTTTAATGTTGCATTAAAAACGGCATTAATACCACTTGAAAGTTTCTTGAAAATTTAACTGTTAAAAGCATTATCAACATTACAAATTTCGAAAATGTGTTGAGTACCTATTTCAATGACAATCAAATTTTGAGAAATATAACTACGCGCCATGTTTGACATTGTAAGTATTTCGTAATTATAATCATCAATAAGAAGCATTTTCGCTACTGGATAATTCATGAAAAATGATTTTTGTAATACCACTTTACAGTTATTAAAATTATTGTTGTTAAAAGCATTACCAACGCAATACGTTTTTGAAAATAATGTATGTAAATATTTCAAGTTTCAATAACATTATTGTAAACCGTAAAATTTAGAGAATTAGAAACTATTATAGAACCAAATTCTATAATAGTCTCTTGGCTTTCTGATTTGAATATTTTGTTATTATAAGCATTGATGAGAAGCATTTAGAACATTTCTAAACTTTTGAAAAATGCTTAATGTAGAGTTTTTAATGTTTCATGAAAAAACGCAATAATACCACTTTAAAGTTTTTAAAACTTTGACTGTTAAAAGCATTATCAATATTATAAAATTTCGAAAATGCTTTGGGTAAGCAGTTCCATTACCATCAAATTTTGAGAAATACAACCACGTTGCATGTTTTCAGAATGTAAATATTTCGTATTTATACGCCTTAATAAGAATCATTTTCACCACTAGATAATTCTTGAAAAATGCTTTTTCAGGAATTTTTAATGTCCAACAAGCTGCGGTTTTGATAAATATCCGCCTCTAAAGCATTGACAACAAAATAAGTTTTTGAAAGTTTTAGAGTAAGTTTCTTAGCTTTCAAATTGTGGTTATTCTGTTATTATAAGCATTTATAAGAAGCCTGTAAAATTATCAACAAACTTTTGAAAAATGCTTATTGTAGAGTTTTTAATGTTGCATTAAAGACGGCATTAATACCACTTGAAAGTTTCTTGAAAATTTAACTGTTAAAAGCATTATCAACATTACAAATTTCGAAAATGCTTTGGGTAAGCAGTTCAATTACCATCAAATTTTGAGAAATACAACCACGTTGCATGTTTTTCAGAATGTAAATATTTCGTATTTATACGCATTAATAAGAAGCATTTTCACCACTAGATAATTCCTGAAAAATGCTTTTTCAGGAATTTTTAATGTCCAACAAGCTGCGGTTTTGATAAATATCCGCCTCTAAAGCATTGACAACAAAATAAGTTTTTGAAAATGCTTTATATAATTGTTTCAATTTTCAGTTACTGTAAAACTTGAAGAATAACAACCAAATTCGATAATAGTTTCTTAGCTTTCAAATTGTGGTTATTCTGTTGCTATAAGCATTTATAGGAAGCCTGTAAAATCATCAAAGAACTTTTAAAAAATATTTATTGTAGAGTTTTTAATGTTGCATTAAAAACGGCATTAATACCACTTGAAAGTTTCTTGAAAATTTAACTGTTAAAAGCATTATCAACATTACAAATTTCGAAAATGTGTTGAGTACCTATTTCAATGACAATCAAATTTTGAGAAATATAACTACGCGCCATGTTTGACATTGTAAGTATTTCGTAATTATAATCATCAATAAGAAGCATTTTCGCTACTGGATAATTCATGAAAAATGATTTTTGTAATACCACTTTACAGTTATTAAAATTATTGTTGTTAAAAGCATTACCAACGCAATACGTTTTTGAAAATAATGTATGTAAATATTTCAAGTTTCAATAACATTATTGTAAACCGTAAAATTTAGAGAATTAGAAACTATTATAGAACCAAATTCTATAATAGTCTCTTGGCTTTCTGATTTGAATATTTTGTTATTATAAGCATTGATGAGAAGCATTTAGAACATTTCTAAACTTTTGAAAAATGCTTAATGTAGAGTTTTTAATGTTTCATGAAAAAACGCAATAATACCACTTTAAAGTTTTTAAAACTTTGACTGTTAAAAGCATTATCAATATTATAAAATTTCGAAAATGCTTTGGGTAAGCAGTTCCATTACCATCAAATTTTGAGAAATACAACCACGTTGCATGTTTTCAGAATGTAAATATTTCGTATTTATACGCCTTAATAAGAATCATTTTCACCACTAGATAATTCTTGAAAAATGCTTTTTCAGGAATTTTTAATGTCCAACAAGCTGCGGTTTTGATAAATATCCGCCTCTAAAGCATTGACAACAAAATAAGTTTTTGAAAGTTTTAGAGTAAGTTTCTTAGCTTTCAAATTGTGGTTATTCTGTTATTATAAGCATTTATAAGAAGCCTGTAAAATTATCAACAAACTTTTGAAAAATGCTTATTGTAGAGTTTTTAATGTTGCATTAAAGACGGCATTAATACCACTTGAAAGTTTCTTGAAAATTTAACTGTTAAAAGCATTATCAACATTACAAATTTCGAAAATGCTTTGGGTAAGCAGTTCAATTACCATCAAATTTTGAGAAATACAACCACGTTGCATGTTTTTCAGAATGTAAATATTTCGTATTTATACGCATTAATAAGAAGCATTTTCACCACTAGATAATTCCTGAAAAATGCTTTTTCAGGAATTTTTAATGTCCAACAAGCTGCGGTTTTGATAAATATCCGCCTCTAAAGCATTGACAACAAAATAAGTTTTTGAAAATGCTTTATATAATTGTTTCAATTTTCAGTTACTGTAAAACTTGAAGAATAACAACCAAATTCGATAATAGTTTCTTAGCTTTCAAATTGTGGTTATTCTGTTGCTATAAGCATTTATAGGAAGCCTGTAAAATCATCAAAGAACTTTTAAAAAATATTTATTGTAGAGTTTTTAATGTTGCATTAAAAACGGCATTAATACCACTTGAAAGTTTCTTGAAAATTTAACTGTTAAAAGCATTATCAACATTACAAATTTCGAAAATGTGTTGAGTACCTATTTCAATGACAATCAAATTTTGAGAAATATAACTACGCGCCATGTTTGACATTGTAAGTATTTCGTAATTATAATCATCAATAAGAAGCATTTTCGCTACTGGATAATTCATGAAAAATGATTTTTGTAATACCACTTTACAGTTATTAAAATTATTGTTGTTAAAAGCATTACCAACGCAATACGTTTTTGAAAATAATGTATGTAAATATTTCAAGTTTCAATAACATTATTGTAAACCGTAAAATTTAGAGAATTAGAAACTATTATAGAACCAAATTCTATAATAGTCTCTTAGCTTTCTGATTTGAATATTTTGTTGTTATAAACATTGATGAGAAGCATTTAGAACATTTCTAAACTTTTGAAAAATGCTTAATGTAGAGTTTTTAATGTTTCATAAAAAACGCAATAATACCACTTTGAAGTTTTTAAAACTTTGACTGTTAAAAGCATTATCAATATTATAAAATTTCGAAAATGCTTTGGGTAAGCAGTTCAATTACCATCAAATTTTGAGAAATACAACCACGTTGCATGTTTTCAGAATGTAAATATTTCGTATTTATACCCATTAATAAGAAGCATTTTCACCACTAGATAATTCTTGAAAAATGCTTTTTCAGGAATTTTTAATGTCCAACAAGCTGCGGTTTTGATAAATATCCGCCTCTAAAGCATTGACAACAAAATAAGTTTTTGAAAGTTTTAGAGTAAGTTTCTTAGCTTTCAAATTGTGGTTGTTCTGTTATTATAAGCATTTATAAGAAACCTGTAAAATTATCAACAAACTTTTGAAAAATGCTTATTGTAGAGTTTTTAATGTTGCATTAAAGACGGCATTAATACCACTTGAAAGTTTCGTGAAAATTTAACTGTCAACATTACAAATTTCGAAAATGTGTTGAGTACCTATTTCAATGACAATCAAATTTTGAGAAATATAACTACGTGCCATGTTTTTACATTGTAAATATTTCGAAATTATAATCATTAATAAGAAGCATTTTTGCTACTGGAGAATTCATGAAAAATGATTTTTGTTGTGTTTCCAATGTCTAGCTAGCTGTAGTTTTCAATAATCGTAAAATTTAGAGAATTAGAAACTATTATAGAACCAAATTCTACAATAGTCTCTTAGCTTTCTGATTGTGGATATTTTGTTATAATAAGCATTTATAAGAAGCATTTAGAACATCTCTAAACTTTTGAAAAATGCTTAATATAGAGTTTTTAATGTTTCATAAAAAACGAAAAATACCACTTTGAAGTGTTTAAAGCTTTGACTGTTTTGCCTGAAACTTTTGAAAACGCCTGCACCGATTAGAGTGAATCCAACTGTTTTGTCCTCTTCTTGATGTCCTCTCTTACATCCCACCATAGGAAGTTCTGTGGGTGCAACATTTTCGGAGGTAGACCCCTTCGGAGATCGATTTTTAGGCACATTTAGAATCGCGTTTTTGGGCAATTTTTAAAAAAACCTTTTTCGAGGGTAATTTCAGTCGAATTGAGATTGTTACGTTCTGAGGGGATTACAAACGAGCCATTACGATCAAAAACAGCAAATAAAAATTTTCCGATTTTTTTTTTGAAAATGTCTAAAGTGGGGGGTATTACGACTCAATTCTCAACTTTGATCGCCTGTAACTTGAAAACGCCTGGACCGATTGGGGTGAATCGAACTGTCTTGTCAACTCCGGAAGGTGCAAGATGTGAAAAATTATATTTAAGTTCTAGTTAGTACTTATCAAAGCTCTGATATTGTGATTTTGTTGTTGGTTAAGAAAACTTGGAAATGTCAAGCTTGTGGTAAAAAGGTACTGTAAAAAAAAACTAAGCAAATCATATGGGCAAAAGATTTCTATTATTGTTAACATGCGATGGAATTACGCATGCGTGATTTCTAAAGTTTAGGATTTGAGAATTAATTCCTAACGCACGAGTAAGTGTGTTACTATTGTTTTTCGGGGCCACCATCTCCGATTCCTATGTTTCTCTTCGGAATAGGCCATGGGAAAAAAATTACCACACGATTATATTTAATTGAACTTACAGAAAACCACAATAGTATATTGTACACGGGAGTATCTAATGGCTATATCGCACGTGCACGCCCGTCTAAGTGCGATATGGACAATCCACCCGGGTTTTACAGTCTAATCTTTTCTACGACTAACTGAAATTATTTTAAGGTTTAATAGTAATAAATTATTTACTATTTTAGATACGTGTCCATGTTCAATTTAGTTTGACGTTGACATTGTTTACAAAATGGATTTTATATCTCATGGATATGATTAGCTGCGATTTGTCCATTTGCCGACGTGATTGGTCTGCTTCATATTTCACAGGTAGCACTTCAGAAAGCAGCTGTAAGAGTAGGAAAAGTTAATACAGATGCGCTTGTAAGTACAATTCTGTACCTAACAAGTGCCTACACTGTTTACCTACACCGCACTTCACTGCTGACCGCATAGGTATTCGCGGGCGGAAAAGCACCACTTTCCGCATTAGTTAGGTAAAAAGCTGTTGGTATAGTCGGAGTGTGCTATTATTACATTCTTCATAGAATAAATAACAAATTCTGTAATTAATTCCCATAAGTAATAACCGTAACAAAAAAAAGTTATATATTATGCTCTCTCTGTATGTGGCGCTATAATATTAAGCAATGACTTTCACTCATGGAAATCGAAATGAGAATATGGGTGACTGGGTGACCCACTTTTAAGTGTTTCATTATCAAGTTCGTCGAATAAGAATTACCAATTCATCAAGGAACGTCGCCTCCGATTAAAATCTGGCCATGGGATTTATTCGGTTGGGTTTGATCGAGAAAAGGCGTACCTAGGCCCACTCTCGTATTTGGGATGCTAGTAATAATGATAATAATTAATTTGCCTTAAAGATAATTAAAATGGATTAATTTTTTTTTTAATTAGCTTTTACCTATTGTTATCTATGTAGCTACCGCGATTACCCCCTCGGCGACCCAAATTTTACCAAAATATGCGTAGCAAGTGTAATATGGGTCTGTGATAAGAGTTATTCCATTTCTTGCCTAATAAATGTTATCAGGCAGTATCCTGCATATTACAATATGTATGTAATTAACTGTGACACACATAAAAAGTCAGTCACTGTCAAGAACACAGACGACGATTACATACGACGAATCCGTATGGTTGACCATGAGACTTCTTTCATGTTTTTAAGCCAATACATAGTCAACGTGCATGTAACATGCAGCAAAGAGATTGTGTAAAGGTTCAACCCTAAGGCTGATTGTTAACGATAACAGACTGTTAATTTCTATGGAAACGCCCGATTAACAAAACAGGACTGGTTGTTAATATTATTATTTAACAAACCAACCTTAATGCATTTTGAATGTAATTAGTCTCTAATATTAAAACAAAAAAACAATAATAATAGTATTTTAATTTTTAAATTATTAATACTGTAAAAGGGGACAAACAAGAATGGAACAGCGAGCTGAAAATCGATGTTGTTGTTACATCTTGGATACGATACGACGCTACCCGATCTCGCGTACACGTGGCGCTTTGCCCTTACAAAATTTGTAAAATAGGTCGGACACGTGCCCTTTTTCGGTGCCTACGGTATCGTCCCGGTTGTTTGTTAAGTCGAGTTTAGGGCCTGGAAATTTCAGAAATAGATAATGCTGCCGACAACGGAAACTTGTCAAAAATGAAGAAACTGGGGAAGTCTTAAAAAAGGTCATCCATTATGAAAGGACGAGGACTTATACACATACTCTTATAATTAAAGGTCTTTTGGCGGACCGGTTTCGGCTCTCAGATCTTCATCAGCGCTCGGCATTTATCATCAAATAAAAATTCTCAAAACCAGCGCATCTGAAGCAAAGCCACATTTTTGTCAATTTGTGTTCATACTAGTTAAAAACTGTGGGGTTGTAGGATAAGTATCTACTGGCAAAATAGAAAAATGCTGAATAACAGATGTTGAAGATAAAAACGGCACAGAAAATATACTTAGAAATTACGTAAGCGAAAGTGAAATCTTGCAGTTGGTAAAAAACCTTAAGTATACAGAAAATGTTGCTCTCATTCAGTATTTAGCAAAGTTTGAACAGGGGAGTGTTTTTCAAAACTTTTGTCCAGAATGCCAGAGTTTTATAAGACAGTAGGCGGATTGTTTTTTGTCGAAATCAAACCAAGGTAATCTGAGCGTTGTAAAAGGCAAGGAATTACTATACTCTATTTTCAAAAGATTTTCAACTGAAATCTGAGGAAATTCTATTGGTATCAATAACATCGTCGTCAAAATTTAAGAGCTGGCATGACGCTTATATTCTATCCTTGTTATCTGTACGTATTCTGAGAAAGAAAGCATAATATTACATCCGTCGACTGCTTGGAAACGTATTTATAAATATTGTGAATGTAATTGTCATATTTATTGTTTTCGTTTTCTTCGATATTTTTTTAGTAATTAAAAAAACTAGACTGTCTATTATCATCAAAGAGTTTTTTATGAGACTACTGTTATAGGATGAAAAATGTTCAATGTCTTTCCTGTTGCTGGATGGCTTTAGAAAATATGTTATATCTGTTGGTTTGTAGGGCTTTTCATAAGTTGGTTCAGGTTACTTCAAGTTAACCTTGACTCTAACAGTTGGAAGATCAGCCATTACTGTACCAGACAAGGGGACGATCTTCGAATTGATTTTTGTCGACTTAAGACGACTCAAGATGAAAAATGTTCAATGTCTTTCCTTGATTGTTGTTGGATGGTTTTAAAAAGTATGTTTCGAATATTGTGATTTGTGGGGCTTTTCATAAGTTGGTTCATGTTAATTTCGAATTTAACAGTTGGAAAATCAGCCGTTTATTGCACTGTACCAGGCTTGATTTTTGTCTACTTAAGACGACTCAGGATGAAAATCATGTTCGATGTTTTTTCTGTTGCTGGATATGCAATTAGTTTAAATATAACACTACGGATCCTATACCGAATAGCTATTTATGTAACCAGTTACGAAAAGTCCGTTTTTGTGTAACGAATGAATGTTTTTTCGCAATTTGAATGAGGTACACAAAAAAGGCTTTTCGTCACGTGTTTCATGCAAGATTATTTCTAGTTTTGACTACAAATACCTACTTAGAGAGAGTTATTATTACTAAACTTCAATATTTACTTTTAAACCACTTTGTATCTACTTAATACCGTAAAACTGTAGCAGCGGTGTGCCACAACCGAAACCTGCAACTGGTGGTGAAACGAACTTTTCATCACCAGTTACGAAAGATTTAACTAATTACGAAAAGTAGGACGTTACGTCACTGTCATCAGTATTGAAAAGTGCCACTTTATATGTCAAAATTAGAAAAACTCATATAGTGAAAGCAGAAAGTGAAATAAACCTTTTTAACCTACGACAAAAGATTTCCTTGACTCCAGTAGTGAAGCAGCTCACATCGGGTGGTTTTTGAGATTGTATGAAGACTGTACGCAAGGTGCTTAATGCTTGAGATGAATAAACGAAAAACCATTTGCAGACAATACCTTTTAAAACCAAAGGAAAGAGACTTCAAGGAAAGAAACTGAATGATTTTACATTATCAAAGATAAATAATAGTATATTAACCAACAAACATATAATGTAGGGCGTTATTACTGAAGGTGTCCTGAGTTAATAATGCCTATTATATGCGAATTGGATTAATTAATTGATTCCAGATGAGTGGTCCCACGATGGGGACCCGTGGACCGCGACCTACAAGATCTATTGTGCCTCATTATCAATTAAAGCTTACTCAGAAGACCCAGTCCCTTTAGAAAGTCCATTATCTTCTTGAGTGAGATTTTGCCGAAGTCAGGTGGTCGTATGTGTATTCTTCTGAAGTTCTAAAATCTAAGTCTTTCAGCTGCAGGACATTCACTCAGGATGTGTTCGACAGTTTCATCATCCTCCATGCACAGTTTGCATTCGACATTTTGTGCTAGACCTATTCTATGCATGTGGTGTTTTAATCGACAGTGCCCAGTACATAAGCCGATAGCGGTTTTGAACTGTTGTCTGAAGAGGTTTAATAAGTCTTTCGTTCCTTTCTCAAAGGGTCCTTGTATGAACGCCTTTGAGTGGACAACGTCCGGGCTGTCTATCCAGTAACGTTCGGTCTGTTCTTCTGCCATCTGGATTATTGCCCTCCTCGATACCTTTCTTGCGATACCCAAGACCGGTTCAGGCTCTATGAAGGTAGCACTCACCTCTTCCCTTGCCCTTACATCCTTGTGACCTGGAATCCAGTCAAGAAAGGCAGCAAGGTTAGCGTATTATGCTCTCCAATGTGGTTCAGTATGTTTCGAACTCCCAGATGGTTCTCGAAGAGATCCTGCTGGAGTCAAGTACTTTGCGTGCGGCTTGACTGTTCGAATATATTTTGATATTTTTGATTGTCCAGTTTTGATTGCTTATCGACATGGCAGATATTTCAAATGGCATTGAGCTCGCTCCGCCTGAAATATTGTTGCCTGCTTTCCCAGACTCTACTGGAGTATCTCCGTAGGAGTATCTCTGTATCTCTGTCCACCGCCATACGCCCTAGCTCCCACTCCCTCGGGAGTTTTCGATCCATCCGCGCAGTGGTGCCCGCCCTAGTTTATTCTGGTTCCACTCCTCCTTTGTAAGGACACCTTGTAAGTGACAGGGGGCATCATGTTCGAAGGCATACCCAGCAAAGCATGGCCGGTTAATTCAGCCTGCAGTGGGTTTATTTCCAATGTAGCATCCCTCCCTGTTGTGGAGTCTGTTCTGTGTATACTCCACTTGGCTTTCCTCTCCACCAGAATGTGGAGCAGGATTAGCACGAAAAGTCTTTCCATGGCCAATGTTGGAGAGGTAAGCCCCCCTAATGGTCAGGCAGCCTTGACGCTGCAAGTTACTCAGTTCACACCTCGTACTTCTTTGTCTGCCCTTGAAATGCCAGACAGTGGCCTTATACGTGATCATTGGTCTAATGACCGTCACATACAGCCAGTGCATCAATTTGGGTTTTACTCCCCAGTCTTTTCCGCCGTATCTTTTGTATGTCCACAAGGATAATTTAGTCCTTCTGATCATTCTTTCCATATCTGCATTCCAGTTCAGTGTTTTATCTAGTATTTCGCCCAGATATTTCGCCTCCTCTGCAAATGGAATGGTTTGCCTAGCAAGGAGTGTGGCCTCAAAGGCTCCAATTTTCTCTTCCTTGTGAACGAAACCGCTACGGTTTTGTTCGGGTTGATAGACATCTTCTCCCCAAGGCACCACTCGTAGATGGTGTTGATAATCTCCTGGAGTATTGCTGTTATGCGTCCTCCATGATAGCCTCGAATTAGGGTCACAAGGTAGTCTGCATACTCCTGAACATCCATATCCCACAGTTCTACTACAGCGAGCAGGTCATCCACCAGTACGGAGCACAGAAGAGTTGATTGGAAGGGAACTCCTCCCTGAGGACATCCCTTGGAGGCTCTGACGCAAACTGTTGTGTACTGAAAGGCTGTGGTGATTGCTCTGTTGTTCAGCATGCTGCGCGTCCAGTCCTGAATAGTCTGCTCTACCCTTCTAGCACCAAGCCCTTTAGAGAGAGCGTCAGGGAGGGTATTTTTGAAAGCTCCTTCAATGTCCAGGAATATTCCTACCGCTATGCTCCCCTCCTCGACGTCATGCAGCATTTTCCCGACGAGGTTCTTCAGTGCGCTACATCGGTACATTTGTCGCTCTGATATGCATACTGATATGGGTTGAGAGGGCGTTGGGTCAACGCACCTTTGGGTCAACGCATTAAATCTATAATCTTTAGGGACTTTTAGGAGCCATAGGTAGCGGTTTGTTACGCCCCGCTTTTGGTATATATACCACTTTAACCTTGGCTCAGCTGGTTGAGATCTATCCCCAAGCCAGGGTTGCTCTAAAGATCTTGGTTAGTGTTGGAGCAAGTGTGTCCAGACCTTCCTGTAGAAAGATCGGTCTCACTCCAACTTCACTAGGCGCCTTAAATGGTTTGAACCTCTAATATATACCTATATCTCCATATAGGTATCGTAATTTGTAGAATGAAAAAACAAAAGCCACAGCTTGAATAATGAATATTATTCACGCTGTTTCAGTTCAAACGTTATACCCATATTATGTGCTTACTACCTGACAATGATGACCATATTATTGTAGAGCCGTGGACAAAGAATGATTATTTGACCATCTGAATTATCCAAAAATCTGAATTTTTTAAAAAAGAAGGTCGGAATAATATGTTTAATACCTGAATAAAATTATGTTTATATGAACACCCTGTAATGGAAGGTAAAGTTCAAAAGTCAGATATCAAATATTTATCGAAATATTTATACTATTGTGTTGCAATAAAAAGTACCAATGTGTGTGTTAAATAATTTTTTAAATATCTCTCAAACTGTCACTTATTTCTAACAGGTAAAATCATAATCAATGTCTCTTTGAATTCTGTAGATACGAGTTATAACTTTTCCAACTGATTTTATAAGAAATGACCTCTGATTATTCCATTTTTAGTTTAAAGAAAATTTACCTCTCTCTTCAGTTAAAAAGTTTGTTCTATCCCACCAAGAAGCTATTCCAGTATCATTCTGGGCAACTCACTAATATAAACTTGAAATTGAAATAAACCATTGCCCAGAGCAGTTGGAACAAACTTGAATGATCTCTGGTAAGTTGAAACAAACCTAATATTAAATTAGACAATCACCACACAAATGTTTCAGTTTTTTTTATACTTACGTAGTTTAAGAATTAAATAATTAAATGTATATTGTAAACCCATATAAGTACTTCACAAAACAAAAAGTGTACTTCTTGGTACAATAGTTTAGTTAAATAAGCTAGGTACCTACAAACTTGTAGATATCTACACAATTCACATACAAATAAAAAACTCAATTTTGATCCAACCATGGGGCTTTACACAATTGACAACCCAAATGATATGAAAGTAAAATGGTCTGACAGAAGCTTTTATCATTGGAAGTAATCCTCAATAATACTAAGTCAAGATCCAAAGTGATAAATTATCTCAATCATAAGGAGGGGCTATATTGTCGGGTAGCACATGGGTAGTACAAAATTTGACAGCTGGTCAAGCTTGCTCCTTGAGTAAATGAGTTCAAATAATTTAAATCCTGTAACAATTTCTGGATATGTTTATTTGGAAGTCTTCTTAACAGATGCATCGTTTGCATATGCATACCAATTGATCTCATTCATAGCTGGCAATAATCAATCCTTCCTTGTGTATAGTCTCTACCTCATTTGCTATTCTACTTATTTGTGTAAGACAAAATTTGAGCTACGTTGTCAGCACTTATACACACACACAGGCACTTATATTTATTGCAGTAAATTTTCTTCACTTTTGAGCTTATTTTCTGGTATTTCTTGATAACTTTTCAGGTCATGCATAAATGCAACCATAATTCTGGATGGCATGTAGCATATATACAAACGAAAAAGCAGCCACTCTGGGAATCCCATTATGGATTATCTCATACTCCAAATGATGTTACAGAATCTATATTTAGTCTAGATAACATAGTCTTCTCCAAGGCGTTTTCGTTGTGCCTGGAGCAATTTTTAATTGGCTGCAATCTGCATTAACTTTTAAGATCCAAAGTGGAAAACCGTGTATGTAGGGCGTAACCCTAAGCGGTTAAATGTATGGCCTATTACCAATGCATCTGGACAGTAATGTAAGAATTTTAATTGCAGGCTTGATTCTTACTTTCATAAATGGGTTCAATTATTTAAATCCTGTAACAATTTCTGGCTGGGAAAGTCTATTTGGAACTTTTGGAAATTTTATTTATGTCAGGTGGCTCCAGTTTTTTCCGCTGCATATGCATACTAATTTAACATTCGCATCAGCTGACAATAATCAATTAACATTTACTAATCCTTGCTTGAATGTGGTCTTTGTTTCTCAATTTTTGTATTCTACACTGGAATCTTATTTTGCAGGAGTTGCAGGTTGCCGATGAGCGTTGTGGGTCACGAACTGAATTATAATCAGGATGGTATGAAATGAATTGTAATAATGTGGATGGTAGTAAGTCAATTATTAAGCCACTTTACGTTTCCTACATTACGAACGCAGTACAACAATCAGATTTGGGCAAAATTGGAAAAATTCAGTAGAAATGTTTGGAAAATTCAAATTTTGTGGTCAAAATCCGTTCTCTATGGTCGCTTTACTAAAATCTCCGATCTAGTAACTTTTCTGGTAACTTTTTAATTGCTTCTTAACGGTGCTTTTACATTGTCAAAGGTGCCTAGACGAATATCTTTCTGAAATGAGCAAAACAGTAACTCAAACCCAGAAAACGGCATTCCTTGGAATACTAAAAAGAGGCTTTAACCGAGATATCTTGCAAACGGGAATTACTCCAGTCGGTAACTTAGGAAAAGATAGTGGAAATAGAACTATTTCTGGAAATGACTCAACATAGTTTACATTCTTGTAATAAAATTGGTTACAAAGGCGACATTCTGACACAAAAGGTCAGCAACTACAACAATCATAGCAATCAAAGAAGTCTATACACACGAAGGCCTTTTCAAACCAAAGATGACTGCAGAGGACCCTCAAAAAGAGCATATAACACATCCAAACATCGAGAGGAGGAAAACCCAATATCTGACCTTTTGTGTTCACGAAAGGTCAGAATGTTCTCAGAACAAGTACGACAATCATAGCAATCAAAGAAGTCATTACACACGAAGGCCCTTTCAAACCAAGGATGACTGCAGAAGTTCTTCAAAAATAGCCTACAACACATCCAAACATCGAGAGGAGGAAAACCCAATACCATTTTTAACACAGCAAAATGAAGGGTTAGTGATGTGGTTATCTTTGTGGTGGACTGTGAAGCTATCTTGAACAGTATCTTGTCAGTGTCAAGGATGTATCTTACAATATTCATATGGCTACACAAGGAGAAACAATTGTGGCAAGCAAAGTAGGAAATCTTGAAGAGTCAGTTCACATATACTGGATCATGGAATTGTCATCAAGTAGGCGCTGGAAATTTGGCTTTGACATTTTTTATCGTATCTTCTCAACAAGTGCTAAAAGAAGATGGCTATAAAAAAATGAAAGTTTCAAAGGTAACTAGATGACAAAAATAGGTGAATGGGTAATACGTAAAAATCTCTAAACCACTGATGAGAAAGCGGAAAGCCATAAACCACCATTAGAGTGTTTATGATGCTCAGTTGATCTGATTTGAAAAGTCTTGAGATGACCATCTAGAGTTTTGTTTTCAGTCCATCTTAATTTATTACCTTGTTTACGCTATTTTGGGTGTTACTTACACATTCACGGGTATTCTTTCATTGCTCGAGTAATGTCAGGAAATTTTCTAGCTTATAGGTTTAAGGTATAAATGGCAGGGTCGTTGCAGTCAGTCAGTCTGACTGCTTACTTTGACTATTATTACATGGCGTGTTTTCGCCTGGCACTATGTAGGTGGACCGCTAGCGTAAAATACTACAGAAAGCTTGAAATAATCTGAACTAACGTGAACTAACCTTGTTTTTCTTTTATTTTAACAAGTTGCAAAAAATCTTTTCAACACTTCCGGCTTATTTTCTGGCAGACAATTGTCTGCGTGAAGGAGCGTGGGATTGACAACCTTTAGTGCTCCTATCCACTAAAACTTCCTCAATGCTATTGGTCTCTTTATATCCCTCCTTACGTCCCTCCTTACCGGAACTAACCTTGAGGTATAACATCGGTGTAATGTGCTGCTCTGCCAATTTCACTATTCCTTCCTTTTCAACGTTCCGCTTAATTTCCCTTTTCATCATTTCATCACTTAATTCTTCTTATCTTGGCAGTTTCTGTCTTGGAAAAAGGAAAAAAGGAAAGTCTCGCCGCTCTTCCAATGGTCACTCGACGTAATTATTCCGGATACCACACTGTCCACAGATATCTCTGCTTCCCACTGAACTCTCAACAGTTGTCTCCTGTTTCTCCCATCTGGGGCAGTAGAATAGACTGTTCTCAGCAGAGTCATCGTCCGCCATACAGTGAAGAAGACAGTTTCCTCGTGTTTTGCCATTTTGGTGTTCACATTGGAGTGGTGAAGAACGAAAATAGTTCATTCTCTTGGGTTTGCATTCCACCCATTCCTGTAAGTTGGGTATTAGCTTCTTTGTCCTTTGTAAATTTAATTCTCCCATCATCTTTGCCATTTTCTGTTGAGTGCAATCAGTTGCGTGCTTTTGGCTCCTTTCTTCGATGAGGAGGACTATCGGAGGAATTATTGTAATCGCTTGTACTGCGGCGGTGGAGACTGTCTGATTGATTATCACTAATTATCCCTAAGAGGCCTTTTTTTGTACTGATAACAATACCTGAACGTAACCTGAGCTAACCTAAACTAACTTGAATTAACCTGAATTGGCCAAAAGCCTGTGCTTTTGACTAGCACTATGGATGGGCCGCAGGTGTAAAATATTACAGAAAACCTGAACTAATCCTAACTAACTTTTAATACTAACCAATAGAAAATAAGTGACGTCAGACGCAAAACGCTAAAAGAAGTTATAGAAGCGCCCCCGCCGATAAATGGATGACGTTGAAATGTCAAGAATGAAAAAGAAAACGTCACTGGGCGTAAGTTTAAAACTTTTAAGTTCCTTTTGGACTTTTAAACAATTTGGTTTATTCAAATTTAGTTCAACTTAACCGATGTTGCTGTGTGTGCAAAGTGAAACAACAAGTGAAACTAAGCGTCAAATTATGAAGAGATCTCGGTCATTAGCACAAATTGAAACGTTTGCGGCTCTAGACCGCTTCGAGAATATTCCCATCCTTACATTCTTATTGAGAAAACAAAGGATGGGAATCCTGTCAGAGCGCTCTAGAGCCGCCAACCCAAAAAGGCTGTAAGTAATCGCCTTAATTCGTGGGTCCGTTAACTTTGCAAGAGCCATTTTGTATATTTGTTTTATCCATCGGGCTAATCTGGAGACCCCTCCTATTTTATAGGTTTGGCCCCTCTTTTTAACAGTGGGAAACTTTAAACTTAGTGACGATATCCGCCGGAAGTGACGTTTCGGTGACGTCATAACGTCTTACGTCAAATAATTGTAAAACAGTTGTCACTGTCGTTATTTGTATTATTTTTTATTTCCAATCCAATTGAATATCGAACTTATATCGAACTTCCTAGCTAGAGCGCTAGCGCTGCTGACCTAGCTCCAAGGTTTTCTAAAACTTAATAAAAAACAAAAACAATCGACACAGTGAATACTACAACGCTTGTATGACGTGCGCTGACGACAGCATTACGTCATGGGAACCTTAAGAGTGCCGGACTTCGGGCCAAAAAACGGGACCATTTTTAGGGAAATATTTGTTGGCTCTGTCCATATCTTCTAGTTTGCTCATTGAGTACATGAATTGTGATCTCTAAATTAATTTTTTGCATAAAACATTGTAAATAGTTAGGCAAAGTCCGGAAAAAAATCTTTTCAAATTTTTAGGCGGCGCCGGCCATTTATAGGTTTGTCTGTCAACAATCTGATTGACTAAAGCTGCGTTTACATTGCCGCACTTCCAGTATTCGCCTTAATATTGAGTTCTGATTGGTCATAAATCGTAAAACATCATGGCGAAAATGTAGCAGAATTTTGACCAATGAGGTATTGACATTATTAGGGCTCTTGATTGTACCTTCCTGGAGGACTTTTTGCAATGTTCGGAATACTCTGTAAATCGTATTGTTTTCAGATGGTGAAGAATTAATGACTAGAATCGTGATTATAGTTTTTTTAATGGTAAGCTCTTTGGTAATGAAATATGTAGAAAACATTCCGTTCAGGTACACCTTAATTTTCAGCCATTTTCCTCCAAACAAAAAACAGTCATATTTTGGGGTTTCTTGATCAGATTTCTTTAACATTCTAACTTATGTGATAGCATTAGAGCTTATGTGATGTGATTATGTGAAACTGTCCATTGGCAACAGCGGAAATTAAAACACTTTAAGAACCAGTAACAGCTAACATCGTTTCCGGGTGGCCGCTCTAGACCGCTCTGAGAGTATTCCCATCCTTACATTCTTATTGAGAAAACACAGGATGGAATTACTCTCAGAACGCTTTAGAGCTGTCAACCCAAAAAGGATGTAGGTAAATGCCTTAATTCGGGGGCTTGTTATCTTTACACGAGCCAATTTGTGTATTTGTTTTCATCATCATTTCATTAAAATTCCAAGTGGTGACCCCAGTGTCCTCAGTTTGCCCATTGAGTAGACGAATTGTGATCTGTAAGTTCATTTTTCACATAAAACTATGTAAATATTTATGCAAAGTCCGTAGGAATGTCATTGGGAATGTAAAGGCAGAGCCGGCCATTATCCTTCAAAATCTGATTGACTAAAGCTGCGTTTACATTGCGGCACTTCCAGTAATATCCTTAATGCCGAGATCTGATTGGTGATAAATCGTGAAACGTCATGGCGAAAGTTTGCAGAACTTTGATCAATGAGATATCGACATTATTAGTGTTATTGAGGGCTGAGCATGTGTGTTCAATCCAATGACCTAGGAGATATGGACAGAGCCAACAAATGCCGATATTTCCCTAAAAATGGTCCCGTTTCTTGGCCCTTTTAAAAGTACCCATGACGTAATTTCATCGTTAGAGCACATCAATTTGAGAATTTGATGTAAGGCGTCAAATGACGTCAATTCAAGCGGATATGGCTGCCATTTTTAAAGTACCCACTGCTAAAAAGGTAGGCAAAAACTGTAAAATAGGAGGGATTCTCCAGATACAAAATACTAGCTATAACATACTAGTGGAGTTTTCGCAATCATTGGAATACATTGTAAATCGTGTTGTTTTCGGATGGTGGAGAGGTAATGAACGGAATAGGGATGATTTTACTTTTTTTTGTTCACTGGTAAACTCGTTTGTAATGGAATATGTACTACACACAATTTAATCATATCTACGGGGTGGTCATTGAAAAGACCACACAAAAAATGATGACACAATCAAAGTAAATGGACCTTCGTTTTTTTTCTTTTGACATTATACAGCCAATTAGATGACCTTTTTTAAATGAACACCTTTGTATCTCTTACATTTTACGAGGTCCTAATGATAAGCAGCAAATTCGAACAACTATATATAGACCAAAAAACATAATTATTTAGTTATTAAGACCTAAATTAGATAATATGTAGAGTAATTTTTCAGTACATGCAACGAAGAAATCTCGTCTCTTAAATTAAACAAATTACCCATTAGTTTAGGTACTGGTTAGTGTATCAATCCTCCAGGGTCGGGCATCATCATCTACGACAGCAAACACTTGATTCAGTACTTAATTGTGCTCTTGACAATGACTGACTTTTTAAACTGGGTCACAGTCAACTTGACTGACCCACTTAGTCCAGCCGCCACCGAATGCGGGTCTAGGTCGTCATCGGCATTCACGAAATTGGTAGTACGACCCATGTAGATTGTGAATTTCGATGGTCCGAAATGTGACGTGGGCCACGCCGCAATAATCAAGCTTGATTAAAAGGTTTACAATCATGCTTCAATAGATTATTATTGTTATTTAATAGCGGTAATTAATTTGACAATTATTAACTAAAAAATTACCGTTTTAGTGGGTACTAAATAAAACAACTTTTATTGCATTTTTAGTAAACTTATTGAGTGACAAAAGTTGTATAATAACGCAAAAGACTGGAAATTATTTTGTAATTAAAAAAAGCAAAATTTAGTCAATTCATAAAGGCAGCAAAAATTTGCATATAAATTTACCAAATTCGACACTGATTCGATCTAAAAATGGATCGTAATTGCCCCAAATTTGCTCAAAATGTTGCCGAAACTGCAAATCATGGTCTAAATTATCCAAAACTCTTATGGAAACGATGAAAACCCAAATAGTTTGTTTTCGAAATAGCATGTTTACGAAAATTCAAGCAAAATGAAAAATTTTTGAATGTTGACATTTCATACATTTGAGATATAAAATCTGTCAAAACAGTCTGAACTTTTGGAAGAAACTCAGGTCGTTACAAAGCTGGTCAAAATCGTATCAAAACAATAAAGAACTGAATATTTTTATTAAAAAAGCACAAAATTTGGTTGGAAAAAAAGACAAGATCGAAAATAAACGTCAACTTTTAGAAAATTAAATTCTTCACAAAACTTTAGAAAGCAAGAATCCTAAAGTCTCCAAAATGCCAAAAACGTTTTCAAATTATGAAAAACTAATAATAGTCATGTAGACATTTTTGAGAATCGGTCGAACGATAAAAAAAGAACATGTTTTTCTATACAAAAATCAGTTCTTAGCCAAAAGTTAGTCGAATTCACTCGTGTTGCATTTTAGTTTGGGGCAAAATCGTAGCTAAACCACGAAAAACTTAATAGTCCTACTCAAAAACTTCAAACTCATCGAGTCGCTCAAAATAAGAAATTTTCAAATTTTGAAATAAATTTGTGAACGAACCAACTAAATGTTTAAGCCAAAATTGCTATTTCGATGAACAACTAAGAAGTTGATTATAAATAGTGGTCAATATTGTTCCAAAAACTGTATAAAGCCTTCCGTTCCAGAAGATCATACAATTTTGAGTAAAAATTTCAAATGTTGGTAGAAATTCACCTTAGTTTGTCAAAAGAATGAAAAACTGAATAGTTGTATTAAAAACTACAAACTTATGACAGTCATTCAAAATAAGAGATCTGAGATTTTCCAATTTTGGTATAAATTTGGAATATTTTGTGAATAAACAAACTAAATGTTTAAGCCAAAATCGGTCAAAAAGCTAAAGAAAAAACTAAAAATTATTTATATAAGTGGTCAATATTGTTACAAAAACTGGATAAAAGTCTTAATATTCTGTTATAAAAGCCCAAACAATTTTGAATCAAAATCAATTAACTTTATTAAAAATTGAAATGTTGGTACAAACTCAGGAAAAGTCCTATCAAAATGATGAAAACCTGGACAGTTGTACTCAAAACTTACTACCTCAAACTTATTAGAGTTGCTCCATATAAAAGATTGTAAAATTTTGATATAAATTTTGGACTATTCTTTAACAAATAAACTTAAAGTATAAACCAAAATCTCTCAAAATTGTTTTTTTAGGAAAAATTGAAAATTAGTTATATGGTGGTCAATATTAATATTGTTACACTAACTGGATAAAAGTCTCAACTTCTATTCTGTTACAGAAGACCATACAACTTTAAATAAAAATCCATTAGTTTTTTTTAAAATTGAAGTGTTGGTACAAGATCAAGCAAAGTCGCATCAAAACGATCAAAAACTGAATGAATGCTCAAAAACATCAAACTTATGAGATTCGCTCGAAATAAACAATTATCAAATGTTGGTATAAATTTGAAATATTTTGTGAACGAACAAACTAAATGTTTAAGCCAAAATTTGTGAAAATGCTTTTCTGAAAAAAAAAAAACTAAAAATTGACTTATGAGAGTCGCTCGAAATAAAAGATTTTCAATTGTTGGTTTAAATTTGCAATATTTTGTGGAGAAAACTAAATATTTAAGCCAAAATCTATCAAAATTGCATTTTTTTTTAAGAAAAATTATAAATTGATCGTCCAAGTGGTCAAGATTTTTCAAAAACTGGATAAAAGTCTTAATATTCCGTTATAGAAAACCATACAATTTTGAGTAAAAATCAATCAGCTTTATCAAAAGTTTAAATATTGGTACAAAATCAGGCAAAGCCGTACCAAAGCGATAGGAAAGTGAAAGTTTGTACTTAAAAACTACAAACTTATGAGAGTCGCTCGAAATATAAAATTTTCAAATAGTATAAATGAATATTTTGTGAACGTGGTCAATATGGTTATAAGACCTGAACAAAAGTCTTAATATTCCTTTACAGAAGACAATACAATTTTGAGTCAAAATCAAACTTTTACGAAAATTCAAATGTTGGTACAAATTCAGGAAAGTCGTATCAAAACAAGGACAAACAGAATAGTTGTACTAAAAATTTTCAAACTTGTAAGAATCGCTCGAAATTAAAGACGTTTTAATTTTGGCATAAATTTGGAATATTTTGTGAATGAACAAACTAAATAATTAAGCAAAAGTCTGTCAAAATTGCCTTTTTTAAGAATAACCAAAAATTGATTATATAAATAGTCAATATTGTTATAAAAACTGGATAAAAGTCTTAGTATTCCGTTATGGAACTCCATAAAATTTTGATTCGAAATCGATAAACTTTTTTGATAAAATTCAAATGTTGGTACAATTTCAGTCAAAGTCCTATCAAAATTAGGGAGTACAGCATAGTTGTACTCAAAAACTTCAAACACATGAGAGTCGCTCAAAATAAGAGTTTTTCAAAATTAGTATAAATTTGCGAACGAACAAACTAAATGTTTAAGCCAAAATATGTCAAAATCGCTGTTTCTTTAGGAAAAGCTGAAAATGTAAGTGAAAATGGTTACAAAACCTGGATAAATTTCTTAATTTCCACAATTTTGAGTCAAAATGAATTAATGTTTTGAAAAATTAATTAGTTTAAATCTTGGAAATCAAATCAAATCAAATCGAATCAAAGCTTGTTTTACTGAAAAACTTCAAACTCTTGAGAGTCACTCGTAATAAGAGATTTTCAAATTTTGGTATAAATTTGTGCGGACTATATATTTACGCCAAAAATCGCTTTATCTTTAGAAAAAACAATTTTGACAGATTTTCTTTCTTCTTAAAAATCGATTATATAAGTGGTCAATATTTTTCCAAAAACTGGATAAAAGTTAATCAACTTTTTCAAAAATAATTCAAATGTTGGTAGAAATTCAGTAAAGCAGTATCAAAATGAAAAAAAACCGAATAGTTGTACAAAAAATTGACAACAGTGATCAATGTGGTTGTATGTTGTATAGTTGTCCTCAAAAACTTCAACTTTATTCAACTTTATTCAACTTTATTCAACTTTATAGTATATAAGAGTCACTCGAAATAAAATACTTTTCAATTTTGGCATAAATTTGGAAAAAGTGCTCTTTATTTCAGAAAAATTAAAAATTGATTATTTTTTTAGTGGTCGATATTGTTATGGATAAAATCTAAACATTCCGTTACAGAAGAACATACAATTTTAGGTCAAAATTAAACAACTTTTTCGCAAATTCAATTATTCGTACAAATTCAGAATGTATCAAAACGAGGAAAAGCTGATTAGTGTACTTTAAAATTCGAAAGTTATGAGATTCGCCCAAAATTTTGTAATTTTTTTAAAAATAAATTTTAAAAAAATTTTAAATTTGGGCATAAATTTGTTATAATTTGTAAACGAATAAACTAAATGTTTAAGCCAAAACCTATCAAAAATGCTTTTTTTTTAAGAAAAATTGAAAATCTATTATGTAAGTGGTCAACATTGTTACAAAAACTGGATAAAAGTTTTAGAATTTCGTTATAGAAGATCATTCAATTTGAGTCAAAATCAATCAACTTTTTCAAAAATTTAAATGTTCGAAAAAATTCATCAAAATTGTTTCAAAACGATGAAATACCGAATAGTCGTACTCAAAAACTTCAAAATTATAACAGACGCTCAAAATAAGAGATTTTCAAATTTTTATATAAAATTTGGAATATATTCTGAACGATCCAACTAAATGTGTAAGCCAAAATCTATAAAAAATGCCCGAGAGCTCGAAATAAGAGATTTTCAAATGTTGGTTTAAATTTGGAATATTTAGTGAACGAACAAACTAAATCTTTGAAGTCCAAATCTGTCAAAAATTGCTTTTTAGACAAACTAAAAATGTATTATATAGGTGATTAATATCGTTACAAAAACTGAATATAAGACTTAATATTCTTTTATAGAAGACCATATAATTTTAAGTTAAAAATTAATAAACTTTTTGAAAATTTGAATATTGGTACAAATTCAGGCAAAGCTGTATCAAAGCTTGGAAAAGCTGAATAGTTTTACACAAAAACTTCAACCTCATGAGAGTCACTCAAAATAAAAGATTTTAAAATTTTGGTATAAATTTGTGAACAAACAAACTAAGTGCTTAAGCCAAAATCTGTAAAAATTGCTTCTTTAGAAAAAACTAAAAATTGATAATATAAGTGGTAAATATTGTGACTAAAAGTGGGCAAAAGCCAAACAACTTTTTTAAAAATTAAAATGTTGGTAGAAATTCAGCGAAGCTCTAACAAAATGTTGAAAGACAGAATAGTACAAAAAATTTAAACTTTTTTGAAAATTCAATTATTGGTATAAATTCAGGCAAACTTGTGTCAAAACGTGGAAAAACTGAATAGTTGGACTCAAAAATGCAAAACTTACGAGAGTCGTTCGAAATAAATTGATTTTTTACTTTTGGTGTAAATTTGTTATATTTTGTGATTGAATAAACTAAATGTTTAAGCCAAAATCAGTCAAAAATGCTTTTTTGAGGGAAAATATTTTTTTTTTTTTTACATAAGGGGTCAATATATGTTACAAAAACTCCATAAATGTATTAATACCCTAATGCATTAATATTCTGGTTCATTATAAAACTTCTTCTAGCAGGCTATGAAATTTTGACAGAAAAGGATGACATAATCAAAGTAAATGGACTTTTGTTTCTCCATCCTTTTCTTTTGACATTTCACAGCCAACTAGATGAAGTTTTATAATGAACACCTCGTATATAGAAGACCATACAACTTGAGTCAAAATCCAACTTTTTCAAAAATTCAAATGCTGGTAGAAATTCAGCAAAGCCACATCAAAACTATAAAAACCTACAGAATTGTACTCAAAAACTTCAAACTTATGACAGTTGCTCAAAATAAAATATTTTCAAATGTTGGTATTAAATTTGGAATATTTTTTCAACGAACCTGTCAAAGTTGCTTTTTTTTTAGAAAAAAAAAAAAAATTTACATAAATGGTCAATATTGTTACAAAAACTGGATGAAAGTCTTAATATTCTGTTATAAAGGACCATACAATTTTGAGTCAAGATAAAGTAACTTTTTAAAAAATTCAAATGTTGGTACAAATTCAGGCAAAGTCGTATCAAAACTAGAAAAACTGAATAGATACACTCAAAAACTTTAAACTTATGAGAGTTGTTCGATATAAGATATTGTCAAATTTTGGAATGTTTTTGAAAAATTAAATGTCAAAAATGCCTTTTTTTAGGTAAAACTACAAATTTAGTATATAAGTGGTCAACATTATTACAAAAACTGGATAAAAGTCATAATATTCCATTATAGAAGTTCATAAAATTTTGAGTCAAAATTAATTAACTTTTTGAAAAAATAAAATGTTGGTACAAATTCAGGCAAATTCGTATCAAAACCTATAAAAACTGAATAGTTGTACTAAAAAACTTCAAACTTATGAGAGTCGCTCGTAATAAGAGATTTTCAATTTTTTTTATAAATTTGGAATATTTCGAGAACAAACAAATCGTTTGATGCAAAATCCGTCAAAATTGCTTTTTTTTAGAAAAAAAAACTAAAAATCAGTTATATGAGTCGTCAATATTCTTCCAAAATCTAGATCTGTTATAGAAAATCATACATTTTTCTTTGTTATAGAAAACCATACGAATATGGAAGAGCATAAAATTTTGATCAAAATCAATAAACTTTTACGAAAATTCAAATGTTGGTACAAACTCATGCAAAGTCGCATAAAAATGCTGAAAAATTGAACAAAACCTCAAACTTATGTAGTCGTTCGAAATAAGAGATTTTTAAATTTTAGTATAAATTTAGAATATTTTGAACGAACAATAGATAAACACCTACCAACCAACAATTGGGTGTCTGCACTGTTCTAAGGTTACAAATCCGAAAAGAAACATAACCACATTCCCATACGAATGTCTATTTTCGGTTTTTGATTTAAATATACAGAGAGGAAAGTGGGTCAAGCTAGACGAACAGAACGTACAACATTAGAATGCAGTCTAGTCCAAAATATCCAGACTGGATGCGTTCACTAAAGGCTGTGTTGTCGCACCAATTGAACGAGATTTCAAGTTTCTCTTTTCGATATATTTTTATATGCGGAACAAAAAAAGTTTCCAAAATGGAATTTTTTCGTTCGAAAAAGCCAAGGACCTCGTTTTAAGATAAAAGGCTTTATTGTGGACGCATAATATTAATTAAGAAAATATTTGTCTAGTTTATGGCAGATTAGGCCTGAACTTCCTATTCCCCAACAAACTTGGCAACGGGGCAAAAGTGCACGCAATGAACAGATTTTCTTCCCGTGGGTTCACTGAACGATGTGTTATTGTTGTTCCGGAACGAGGTTCTAGGTGTAGAGCTCACCGATTGCGCAAAAAAAAATGAAAAGTGGCTTTCAACGTCGGATTTTTAATATTTCAGGCCTTTTTGAAAGGAAAAATTTAAGATATTTAAAGGATTTAATACATTTAAGGTCACAACTAGCGATGTTAATAATTATTTGCTTGTTTTAAATTTTATTAATGAAACTTTATTCAATAGTGTAATTTTTTTCTGAGGGAAGTTGAAACTATTGAAACATCAAACCATTTTAAAAATATTTTACTTGGATGGCCACAATAGATTTTAAAACTGGCGATAGCCATAGCTCTTCATATCTCGGGGGGCACCCTGTATAAAATACATTTTTAGTCTAGAGCTGACAAATATATACCAAATCTGAATAAATAAACTCAAATTGGTTGCGTAGAATGTAAAACTTTAATAACAAGTGCAATAAGTTGACTTTTTGGATAAAATAAAAGATGAAACTCAAGTGAAACTAAATTCATAATAACTCAATTCGACGTGAGATTCAACACAATTTTAGTCAAGAGTTAACAAGCTTAAATCAATTCTTACTAAATACATATAAAAGCAATTCGGTGTCGCAGAACTCTTGCACAAAGTGCAACTAATTGGCTTAGTGAACAAAATCAAACTTAAGTCAAATTAAATTCTGAAGAACCCAATGCAAAATAGAATCAAATAGAATTTTAGTCAAGACTTGACAAGTTTAAATTAATTCTTACTAAATACATATAAAACCAATTCGGTGTCGCAGAACTTTTGCAGAAAGAGCAACTAATTGGCTTAGTGGACAAAATCAAACTTAAGTCAAATTAAATTCTTAAGAACCCAATTCAAAGTAGAATCAAATATAATTTTAGTCAAGAGTTGACAAGTTTAAAATAATTCTTACTAAATACATATAAAACCAATTCGGTGTCGCAGAACTTTTGCAAAAAGTGCAACTAATTGGCTTAGTGGACAAAGTCAAACTTAAGTCAAATTAAATTCTTAAGAACCCAATTCAAAGTAGAATCAAATATAATTTTAGTCAAGAGTTGACAAGTTTAAAATAATTCTTACTAAATACATATAAAACCAATTCGGTGTCGCAGAACTTTTGCAAAAAGTGCAACTAATTGGCTTAGTAGACAAAATCAAACTTAAGTCAAATTAAATTCTTAAGAACCCAATTCAAAGTACAATCACATAGAATTATAGTCAAGAGTTGACGAGTTTAAATTAATTCTTACTAAATACATATAAAACCAATTCGGTGTCGCAGAACTTTTGCAAAAAGTGCAACTAATTAGCTTAGTGGACAAAATAAAACTTAAGTCAAATTAAATTCTTAAGAACCCAATGCAAAATAGAATCAAATCGAATTTTAGTCAAGAGATGACAAGTTTAAATCTTACTAAATACATATAAAACCAATTCGGTGTCGTGGAACTTTTGCAGAAAGTGCAGCTAATTGGCTTAGTGGACAAAATCAAACTTAAGTCAAATTAAATTCTTAAGAACCCAATTGAAAGTAGAATCAAATAGAATTTTAGTCAAGACTTGACAAGTTTAAATTAATTCTTACTAAACACATATAAAACCAATTCGGTGTCGCAGAACTTTTGCAGAAAGAGCAACTAATTAGCTTAGTGGACAAAATCAAACTAAAGTCAAATTAAATTCTTGAGAACCCAATTCAAAGTAGAATCAAATAGAATTTTAGTAAAGACTTGACAAGTTTAAATTAATTCTTACTAAACACATGTAAAACCAATTCAATGTCGCAGAACTTTTGCAAAAAGAGCAACTAATTGGCTTAGTGGACAAAATCAAACTTAAGTCAAATTAAATTTTTACGAACCCAATTCAAAGTAGAGTCACACAGAACTTTAGTCAAGAGTTGACAAGTTTAAATTAATTCTTACTAAATACATATAAAACCAAATCGGTGTCGCAAAACTTTTGCAGAAAGAACAACTAATTTGCTTAGTGGACAAAATCAAACTTAAGTCAAATTAAATTCTTAAGAACCCAATTCAAAGTAGAATCAAATAGAATTTTAGTCAAGACTTGACAAGTTTAAAGTAATCCTTACTAAATACATATAAAACCAATTCGGTGTCGCAGAACTTTTGCAGAAAGAGCAACTAATTGGCTCCTAGTGGACAAAATCATACTTAAGTCAAATTAAATCTTTAAGAATCCAATTCAAAATAAAATCAAAGAGAAAATTAGTCAAGAGTTGACAAGTTTAAATTAATTCTTACTAAATACATATAAAACCAATTCGGTGTCGCAGAACTTTTGCAGAAAGAGCAGCTAATTGGCCTAGTGGACAAAATCATACTTAAGTCAAATTAAATTCTTAAAAACCCAATTCAAAATAGAATCAAATAGAATTTTAGTCAAGAGTTGACAAGTTTAAATTAATTCTTACTAAATACACATAAAACCAATGCGGTGTTGCTTAAGTCAAATTAAATTCGTAAGAACCCAATTTAAAGTAGAATCACATAGAATTTTAGTCAAAGAGTTGGTAAATCTAACGTGACCAAATACATATGAATTCAATATGATATGGCAGACAGTCAAACTAATAGAAAGCGAAACTAATTGACTTAGTGAATACAATCAAAGATGAAATTAAAATCAATTTAAATTCATAAGAAACCAATTTGACTAAAGAATAAATTATGACTGTTACTCACTCGTTATTTTTGCTATCTCTTGTCACCTTTGAAATCTTAATTTTTTTTTTATACCTATCTCTTGTCCAGCCAAAATCTGTCAAAATTGCTTTTTTAAGGCAAAACTAAAAATGTATTAAATAAGTAGTCATTATTTAGACTTATAGAAGACCATGCAATTTTGTATCAAAATCAATGAACTTTTTGAAAAATTTAAATGTTGCTAAAAATTCAGGCAAAGTCGTATCAAAACTAGGAAAAACTGTATAGTTGTATTCAAAAAATTCAAACTTATGACAGTCGCTCAAAATAAGGAATTTTGAGTAAAAATCAATTAACATTTTGAAAAATTCAAATGTTGTTTCAAATTCAGGTAAACCCGTATCAAAATGCTGAAAAACTGAATGATTGAACTCAAAAATTTCAAAATTATGACAGTTGCACAAAATAAGCAATTTTCAAATTTTTTATAAATTTTGGCAATTTTGCATATTTGACGATTTGTGAAGGAACAAGGAAAAATTAAGAATTTAATATTTAAGTGGTCAATATTGTTACGACTGGCTAAAAGTCTTAATATTTCGTTATACAAGACCAAACAATTTTGTGTCAAAATCAATAAACTTTTGGAAAAATTCAAATGTTGGTTCATATTCAGGTAAAGTCGTATCAAAATGCTGAAAAAGTGTATTGTTGTATTCAAGAACTTTAAACGTATGAGAGTCGCTCAAAGTAAGAAAAACTTGAGTCAAAATCAATAAACTTTATCAAAAATTCAAATGTTGGAAAAAATTCAGGCAAAGCCATATCAAAATGCTGGAAAACCGAATGATTGTACTCAAGAATTTCAAACTTATGACAATGGCACAAAATAAGCAATTTTCAAATTTTTTTATACATTTTGGCAATATTGCATATTTGCTAATTTCTGAAGGAACAAGATAAAACTAAGAATTTATTATTTAAGTGGTCGACATTGTTATAAAAACTGGATAAAATCCCGAATATTCCGTTATAGAAGACCATACAATTTTGTGTCAAAATCAATAAACTTTTTGAGTGATTCAAATATTGGTAAAAATTCAGGTTAGGGATCAAAACTAGAAAAAACTGTATATTGTGTTGTTCCTTGAAATAAGAGTTCTTTAAATTTTGGAATAAATTTGAAATATTTTGTGAACAAAGAAACTAAATGTTTAACAAAGAAACCTTCCTAAACAAAGAAACCAAAATTTGGCAAAATTGTTTTTTTTTTTAGGAAAAACTAAAAATTAGTTATAAAAGTGATCAATATTGTTACAAAAACTGGATAAAAGTCTTAATAATCCGTTATGGAAGACCATATAATTTTAAGTCAAAATCAATAAAGTTCTTCAAAAATACAATGTAGTTACAAATTCATGCAAAGTAGTATCAAAACAATGAAAAAATTAACAGTTGTATTCAAAAACTTCAAAATACTGAGTCGCTATTCAACGACTCAGCACATGTTGAGAAGCTACATTGGAAAATATCAATGTCAGATTTCCAACGCCTACTTGATGTTAATAATAAGTGAATAGCTTATACATATAAATACAATTCGATATCGCAGAACTTAAACTTTAATAGAAAATGCAACAAATTGACCAATTTAGTCATTATTTAAGGGTTCGCTTTGGTTGGTTTAATACGATCATGGTTTACATAATAATAATAAAACAAGTATATTTTAATTGTATCGAAATTATTTAACTTTTACAACGAAGTAGTATAAAGCTTTAAAAAGTTATTTAGGTTTTATAATCAATATAATCAACAATTGTGTATAAGGTGTGTGAGTGGTTGTGGTAAGGGTTGACTAGGTGTGTCTAAACGTCTTATAAAGAAACCTTATAAAAATACTTTATAGCTCATTCTAATAAAACTAGTTTGTTTTCGGAAACTAATACGTTGCTTTGGTTGGTTTAATACGGTCATGTTGTATATAATCATAAAATGTACATAATAAACAGGTGTTTTTTTACCGTTGGATTAAAGTTATTTAACTCTTATACCGAAGTGGTATAAAATTATAAAATATTATTTAGGTTTGGTTGTCATTTATTGTTGAATCGAGCGGCTTATTAGCAAATACGTTTTTACATTATTTACATCACACGTTTTATTAGAATTTGCATAATATAACTAAGGATTGCTTATAACCTCTCTCATAAAGAACCCTTATAAAATTATTTTATAGCTCACTCTTAAAAAACCAGTTTCTTTCGAGAAACTAACACACACATACACACACACACACCTCGCTTTCGTTGGTTTAAAACGAAACTTGTTGTACATAATAATAATAAAACGGGTGGGTTCTACTTGTGGTATTAAAGTTATTTAACTGTTAGACAGAAATGGCAAAAAGCTTAAACAAATCTCTTAGGTTTGTTGTTATTTATAGTCGATTCGAGCGGCTCAATTGCCACCACTTTTATTAGAATTCACATAATATAACTAACAATAGACTAATATAATATTAACTATGTAATTATATAAAGGTTGTTCTGGATTCATATAAAGAAGCCATTATAAAATTATCTTTTGTACTTCGTAGAATAAAACGTCACTTCTTAACTTTTACTTCTGGGACTGAGGTGTCTCTTTGCATCCCGGCGACTTAGAAGATGCAGGTTAGAGAAGCCAAAGGCCTTCTCTAACCTGCACCTAACCTGAACTAATCTAAACATTTTCTTAATGCCCTTGAAAAATAAATAAATATTATACTCGAATAAAACTAGTTTGTTTCAAGAAACTAACAGGGGGGCTTTGGTTTAATACGATATTGTTGTACATAATAATATAAAACGGCTGTGTTATAATTGTTGTATTAAAGTTACTTAACTGTTATATAGAAGTGGTAAAGAGTTTTAAAAGATTATTTAGTGTTATTTAAAGTCGAATCGAGCAGCTTAATAGAAAACAATTTTCTAAAATATGTATAATGTATAAACACGTAATATAACTAACAAATACTTATATGTTTTAAAATGTATAAAATTATTTTATAGTTTACTCCAATAAAACTAACTTGTTTCAGGAAACTAACACGTTGCTTTAGCTAGTTTAATACTATCATTTTGTGGATTTTAATAGTGAACTGCTACATGTCATGCTACTTGTCATTGTTGTATTAAAGTTATTTAATTCTTACACAGAGTTTTAAAATATTTATTTACGCATTACTAGAATTCAGGTAATATTCAGGTACTAATGGCTTATAATCTGTGTGATTCTATAAAAGTTGTCTAGTTGTTTCAAAATGTCACATAAAAAAAACCGTTATAAAGTTTGTTTCATAGCTCACTTCAATAAAACTAGCTTGTTTTGTCAAACTAACAAGTTGCTTTGGTTTTTTTAATACGATCATGTTGTGCATTATATTAATACAACAGTTATATGTTAATTGTGTTTATCATATTGTATTTCGATTTAAAGGTGAATTATGGTCGAATCGAGCACCTCAATAGCAAGCAGGGTTCTAAAATATTTACATCACAGATTGTATTAAAATTCACGTAATATGACCAACGATGGCTTATAAACTGTGTGATTCTATAAAGGTTGTGAAGCTGTTTTTACTTGCTACATAAAGAGACCATAATAAAATTAATTTATAGCTCACTCTAATAAAACTAATATGCTTCGAGAAACTAAAATGTTGCTTTAATATGATCATGTTATGCATTATAATAATAAAATAGTAATTTTTAAATTAAAGTTATTTAGTTGTTTTAAATTAAAGTTATTTCAAAGCGCAGAAGCGCCTTGAAATTTTAAACTATTAATTTCGTTTTGATGTTATTTATAGTCGATTCGAACAGCTTAATAGCTAACAAAATTCTAAAATTTTTTTATTACAGGTTTTGCTAGAATTGTGTGCTTCAATAAAGGTTGTGTGTTTTTAAACGTCACATAAAAAAGGTTTATAAAATTATTTTATACCTCACTTTAATAAAACTAGTTGGTTTCAAGAAACTAACACGTTGCTGTAGATAGTTTAATGACCATGTTATATATTATAATAACGAAAGAGGCATATTGTGATCGTATTAAAACTAATTAACAGTTACACAGAAGTGCTGTACACTTTTAAGAAATCCTTTTTATTTATAGACGAATCGAGCAGATTTACTTACTTTACTATTTTATGACAAATACGTTTCTAAAACAATTACATGAAAGATTTAATTCGAATTCACGTAATATAACTAACAAGGCTTATAAACTGTGCGATTCTATAAAGGTTGTCTAGGTGTTTTTAAACGTAACGTTAAGAAACTTTTATAAACTTATTTTATAGTTCACTCCAATAAAACTAGTTTGTTTCAAGAAACTAACACGTTGCTTTGGTTGATTTTGTACGATCAGGTTGTACATTATAGTAATGAAAGTGGTATATTGCAATTGTTGTATTAAAGTTACACAAAAGTTCTATACATTAAAAATTTTTAGAGTTTTGTGATTATTTATAATCACTTGAGCTTTTTAATAACAAACAAATTTCTATTTTTTTTTAAAGTCCTTTATCAACTTTTAGTGGTTTTTACTGATTGACCTCAACTGATTCTGGATCTACCATCTCGTTTCCTAGTTGCTATTCTCTCTCTATTTCCACGACACGGCATGGCGATTCCAGCGGAGTTTACGAGCCCGCTTTTAGCTCACCAGCAATGTCTTTGATAGGCCGCTTTACGACTCTTTAAATCCCGGCAAACTTATGTAACAGCTTTCTTCGGAGGAGATGGACGCATCGGGTTACTAGAGCTCCCATATATAGCCTTGTTTTGTTTTCGGTCGCTTGACCAGAAAACCTTTGGCATGCACACGATAGCGGTAATTGTCGTTTAATTTCGCCCTTCCAGCTAGAAGAACAAGAAACGTCTATCTTCAGTTTTAATCCGAGCTTACTAGAACAAGCGGCAAAGGTCAGAATGTCAAAGTTGGATCAATTAAAGCGGCAAAAACGAGATGTGCCAAAGAGTAGAAAGTGGGCATTTGAATAGTCGTGATCTCGTGAAAGCCTGAAAGCCATCGGAATTATCATTGTCTGTCAATGGCGACAAAATTCCTTATAAATTGGCCTACAAAAATGCGGATATTTTTAATGGTTAACTGACAAAGACAAGGCAAAAAAGAAAATTTTCGAAAAAGTGTCCCGATATAAATTAAATGGGCACAGCAAGCCAGCCTATAATTAGTCGTTCGCGAGCTTTCCTCGCAACAATCTCTCATAAATATCTGCGGCTCCGCTGTGGTTCTATGGTACCATCGTTGCATGGGTCGGGCCGTCCCACTGCGAATGCACCAAGTTCAGTTGAGATAGGTCTGGGAGAACGTTGACCCATAACTAACCTACAACTTTCTATGGGAGCTGATTTCTTAACAGTCCAATTTCGTAATAAGTTGTATAGTTTTCAAGTACGTAAGCACTTGTGAGGGTATAGACAACAACCTTCCTGATAAGGAGGAGGAGGTTAAATAAACATTTTATTAAATTTTGTGGTTTTTTTTTATATTAAAGGTTCCAATATGTAGATTTCCCGCCAGGGATGCCATGTCGCCCCACTAAACCTCTAGCTGAGTTATCTTTATTGAAATTTAAATTGAGTTCAACTTCACCTGAACCCCCAAAGTTTATAATGTGGGTTGAACACGACTGTTTTAGATTTAAAACATAGACACGTTCAACTCAAACTTCTGATTTGCTAAAATATCAACTCTGTGATCAAAGAAATTAACTTTTGATCTGGACTCTGAGCTTCCTTTCTTACGGCGAATGGTATAGCGGGATGGTAACCATTCGCCTGAAGTCTACTTTCCTGAAGGATGCTAATCAACTCCACTATGTTCTTTTCTTATCTTTGATTTTTCAAGGTCTTAAAACAATTCAATGACACAATGATTAAAGAATATTCATCTAGATCATCACTTGGAGAAGATTTTAATGAGGCTCTCTAGGTCATCCTGGCAACTTTAGCAGGAAGATAATTTCCATCGAAACGAAAGAACTGACCATTGCTCTACTTCAGTTTCATCGTTTCGAAAAATGATTCTCTTAATAAAGGCGGAAAGGCAGTGATCTACTGGGCTTTAATAAGTTTCACTTTTATTCTTTGTGTTAGCCCTTTCAGAAGTGTCATTCTTTCTTTCACTACTCAGAGGAGCAGTGAACTTCTCCCCTGCTTGAGAATGTTTTACTTGGTCTTACCAGACATGCATTCAATTCCCGTCCATGTGCTTCACAAGTGCTTTGGCTTTCTTCCCCACAAGATTTCAGATCATTGAATTAACACTAATTGGAGTTGCTCCTAGTTTCTACATATAGTGAGTTCAAAGCTTTGTGAAGATCTAGTTGGACACGCCGCCATTCATCAATAAGACAGAAAAAAAGGATCTCTGGTTCAGATAATCAAATAATTTATTTTGTAAAAAAAACTAAAGATAGCATGTATATTAGGTATACCTCATTCACTTATTTTTGTCATCTCGTTACCTTTGAAATCTTATTTTTTTTAAACCTATCGCCTTTCATCACATGTTGAGAAAATACGATAAATATGTCAAATTCAGATTTGCAACGCCTACTTGATGACAATAATAAGTAAATGGTTCATAGCTCAACTACCAATCATTGCTTAAATGACCCGGGTTTTATATAGACCACAAAATATTTTTAGGTCTAACATGCACTGTTAGCAACTGCCTTTTTTTTATTTATTTGATGGTTGAGCTAAGCTCATTCGACCAGCACCATTTGACATATCAGCGATTACCAGGGCCCGAACCTATGAGATTCGAATAGTCAATTTCCGTAATTGAATGACGTGGAAACAGAGTTTCTTCTGACAGCGAACTGTTAAGTATCTGACAGTTATGCGTCATACTGACATCATTCAAATAACAAAATTTACTGCTTGATTCTCGAGAGTTCGGGCTCAGAGAATCCAAATTGCTAATATTCAATAAACCAGTGTCAATAAATTGGTACTAGTAATTTTCTCTAATCATTTTATGAAGGTGAGTCCTCAGTTGGTGCTTTGACTTGCAAATCTCCTAAAATGTGTGAAGCTCTGCCTTGGGAAGGAGTTTCAAATTCCTAGAAAAATGCACTAAAGGATGCCATGTCGCACCAATAACCAGTCGCCGAATTATCATTACTTAAATTCGATTGATTATCTTTTAGATTTGAACTTGCATTTTTTAGAAAAAAATACTTTTATATTCTGGTTTGCTTAACAGTCCGATAAATCTGTTCATGCTCACGAGGTGTAATTGGGGCGTTAGGATTACAATGAGGCCATGATGGTCTTGGCAAATTTAGCAAGCAGATAATTTCCAACGAAACGACAAATTATAGAAGGCAAGATCGAAGAACGAAGAGGCTCGGGTAGAAGAGGGATATCCTGGCTAAAAAACTTAAGGCAATGGTATGGGGTGAGCACCACCACATTGGTCCGCCGACCTGTAGACAAGGTTCAGATAGCGCTGATGATTGCCAACATCCGAAGAAAACAGGGCCCCTAAAGAAGAAGAAGAAGAACGAAACGACAACTGAACTTTGCTTGTTTCTATTGATTGAAAACATTTTTTTTTTGGTAAAGGTGGCAAGACATTATTTTACTGAGCCTTAATAAGTCTGACATTTATTGTGTGTTAGCCCTTTCAGAAGAGTCACTCTTTCTTTCACTACTAAGAAAATCAGAAAATGATTTTGAAAACATTTTGATAATAACGAGGATTGTATTAAAAAATGTCGATTTCCCGCCAGGGATGCCATGTCACACCAATAACTTTCCTTTATTTAAATTCAATTTTTGGTTTGAACTCACCTGAACACTAAGGTTTTAATGTGGGTTGATAATGATTATGTTTTAGATTGGAAATTGCATTTTTTGGAGAAAATTAGTTTCAGGGAAATTGCTTAAAGATATTGCTTGTGTGGACTGGTGATATTTCTATCACAAAAAATGAATAAGGAAGACAGAATTCTTGTGGGCAAACCCTGAAACAATTATTTTAACATCTAGATTGTTTGAAGATTTAAGGAGACGATTCGTCAATGTTTGCATTGAAATTATTATAAAAGTCTGGGCACTGATAAAAGAGGTAACTTACTTTGCCTTCAAAAGGCCTCAGCGAACTAAATATGCTCATAAGAATGTGAGGAAAGGGGGACTGCAAAATCAAATAAAAATTTTAATTTCAATAAATAAGGTGCACATGGGCGACTTTCTTCTAAGCGTTTTGTTATTGGGGTTAATTTATCGCAAAAGTTATCTTTATCTAGAATAAATTTAGAAAATGCACGGAAATTAGCCCTTTGGGAAGTGTCACTCATCACGCTGGGATTCAATCAATTCAATCAACAAACAACCTGATGAATTTCCCGCTCAGCGTTTCTGGATAAAACTGAGTAAAAACGATGCGGGGATAATTGGTGCTTCTGCAGTCTTAGCTATTTCAGTCAGAGAAGCATTATTTAGCTTTGTTTCTCAGTTTCTTCAGTAGGGAAATATCCCTTCTTCATATGCCTAGAAGAAACAAACAACGTGATGAATTTTCCGCTCAGCGTTTCTGGATAAAACTGAGTAAAAACAATGCGGGGAAAACTGGTGCTTCTGCAGTCTCAGCTATTTCAGTCAGAGAAGCATTTCTTATTTAGCCTTCTTTCTCAGCTTCTTCAGTAGGGAAATATCCCTTCTTCATATGCCGAGAAGAAACAAACAACCTGATGAATTTTCCGCTCAGCGTTTCTGGATAAAACTGAGTAAAAACGATGCGGGGATAACTGGTGCTTCTGCAGTCTCAGCTATTTCAGTCAAAGAAGCATTTCTTATTTAGCCTTCTTTCTCAGCTTCTTCAGTAGGGAAATATCTTTTCTTCATATGCCGAGAAGAAACAAACAACCTGATGAATTTCCCGCTCAGCGTTTCTGGATAAAACTGAGTAAAAACGATGCGGGGATAACTGGTGCTTCTGCAGTCTCAGCTATTTCAGTCAGAGAAGCATTTCTTATTTAGCTTTCTTTCTCAGCTTCTTCAGTAGGGAAATATCCCTTTTTCAGATGTCGAGAAGAAACAAACAAACTGATGAATTTTCCGCTTAACGTTTCTGGATAAAACTGAGTAAAAACGATGCGGGGATAACTGGTGCTTCTGCAGTCTCAGGTATTGCAGTCAGAGAAGCATTTCTTATTTAGCCTTCTTTCTCAGCTTCTTCGGTAGGGAAATATCCCTTTTTCAGATGTCGAGAAGAAACAAACAAACTGATGAATTTCCCGCTTAGCGTTTCTGGATAAAACTGAGTAAAAACGATGCGGGGATAACTGGTGCTTATGCAGTCTCAGGTATTGCACTCAGAGAAGCATTTCTTATTTAGCTTTCTTTCTCAGCTTCTTCAGTAGGGAAATATCCCTTTTTTAGATGTCGAGAAGAAACAAACAAACTGATGAATTTCCCGCTTAGCGTTTCTGGATAAAACTGAGTAAAAACGATGCGGGGATAACTGGTGCTTCTGCAGTCTCAGGTATTGCAGTCAGAGAAGCATTTCTTATTTAGCCTTCTTTCTCAGCTTCTTCAGTAGGGAAATATCCCTTCGTCATATGCCGAGAATAAACAAACAAACTGATGAATTTCCCGCTCAGCGTTTCTGGATAAAACTGAGTAAAAACGATGCGGGGATAATTGGTGCTTCTGCAGTCTTAGCTATTTCAGTCAGAGAAGCATTATTTAGCTTTGTTTCTCAGTTTCTTCAGTAGGGAAATATCCCTTCGTCATATGCCGAGAATAAACAAACAAACTGATGAATTTCCCGCTCAGCGTTTCTGGATAAAACTGAGTAAAAACGATGCGGGGATAATTGGTGCTTCTGCAGTCTTAGCTATTTCAGTCAGAGAAGTATTATTTAGCTTTGTTTCTCAGTTTCTTCAGTAGGGAAATATCCCTTCTTCATATGCCTAGAAGAAACAAACAACGTGATGAATTTCCCGCTCAGCGTTTCTGGATAAAACTGAGTAAAAACAATGCGGGGAAAACTGGTGCTTCTGCAGTCTCAGCTATTTCAGTCAGAGAAGCATTTCTTATTTAGCCTTCTTTCTCAGCTTCTTCAGTAGGGAAATATCTTTTCTTCATATGCCGAGAAGAAACAAACAACCTGATGAATTTCCCGCTCAGCGTTTCTGGATAAAACTGAGTAAAAACGATGCGGGGATAACTGGTGCTTCTGCAGTCTCAGCTATTTCAGTCAGAGAAGCATTTCTTATTTAGCCTTCTTTCTCAGCTTCTGCAGTAGGGAAATATCCCTTCTTCATATGCCGAGAAGAAACAAACAACCTGATGAATGTCCCGCTAAGCGTTTCTGGATAAAAATGAGTAAAAACGATGCGAGGACAACTGGTGCTTCTGCAGTCCCAACGAGTTCAGTCAGAAAAGTATTTCTTATTTAGATGCCAAGAAGAAACAGAAAAATTTCCAAAGCTAAGCATCTCGGGAAGATACGCTAGATTCTCAAAGCTCCATAGATAACTGGAGATTACAAGCTCATTCTGCAATCTTATCTCCTTCAGTCTGGGAAACATTCATTCTTCAGGTACCAAGAACAGATAAACAAACTAATAAACACCCTGTGCCGGATCCTCAAAACTGGATTAAAAACTATATACACTATATAAACTATATACTATATACTATATATATATATATTGAAGGAAAAGCACTTTTCTTAGAGGCTAAGAAGAGACATATAAGTTTTCAACCAGCTGCTAAGAATCTCGAAAAGCATGGCTGGACTCTTAAAGCTACATTGATAACTGGTGTTTAACAGCTCTTTCTACAATCTTGGTTCTTTTAATGAGGGCAACTTTCCTTATTTAGATGCCGTGAAGAGACAAATAAACTGCTAAACTCCCCGGGCAGCAAGATTGGTGAAAAGCAAGGTGTCTGAGGATAACTAATGCTTACCTGCTTTTTCAGTAATCTCATCTATCTCAGTAAGAAAAGCATTTCTTTCTCAAATTCCAAAAAGTAACAGAAAATTTCTAACCAATGGATAAGCACCCAGACACCACTCCACAGGAAAGTGATGTTTACCAGCTCTTTCTGCATTCTCAACTTCTTCAGTAGCGAGAACTTTTCTTCTTCAGATGCCAAGAAGAGATAAGAGGCAAGCTGAGAAACTCCCTGAGCAGTGAGATGGGAGACAAGATGGGGATAATTGGTCCTTGCCAGCTCTTTCTGCAATCCCAGCCCTCTCAGTACAGGAAGGGTTCCTTACTGAGATGCATAGAAGAAACAGACAAATTTCCAATCAACTGCTAAGTACCACGAAGAGCGAAACTGGATTCTCAAAGTTCTATGGCGAACTTTCTCAGCTCCTTCAGTAGGGAAATATCCCTACTTCAGATGCGGAGAAGAAACAAACAAACTGATAAACTTCCCGGGCAGCGTTTCTAGTTAAAATTCATTAAAAACAATGCGGGGATAACTTGTGCTTCTGCCGTTTCAGCTATTTCAGTCAGAGAAGCATTTCTTATTTACCTGTCAAGAAGAAACAGACAAATTTCCAACGCTAAGCATCCCGGGAAGCTAGGCTGGATTTTCAAAGCTCCATGGATAACTGGAGCTTACAAGCTCATTCTGCAATCTTATCTCCTTCAGTCTAGAAAACATTCCTTCTTCAGGTGATAAGAAGAGATAAATAAACTAATAAACTCCCTGTGCAGAACCACTGGACCCTCAAAACTGGGTAAAAACTATTTGGGATTAACTATTGCTTATCAGCTTTTTCGCTTACCAGCTTTTTCTGCGATCTCAGCTCTCAGTAGGGAAAGCACTCCTTTCGTTTCCAACCAACTGCAAAAAACCTCAAAAAGCGTGGCTGGACCGTTAAAGCTACATTGGTAACCGGTATTTACCAGCTCTTTTTGCAATCTTAGCTTACTGAATGGGAGAAACTTCCCTTCTTCAGATCACTCTTCAGAACAAACTTCAGAGGATGTGAAAGTATTGCCGACAATAGTACCAAGGAGTGATGTGGCGTTTCGTCCTGGGGTCTACCTTGGACTCGTCAGAAAGACGTGGTGGACCCCTGCGTTATACGCCGAGGTGAGAGTTCATAGTTTGAACTTGTATTTGAAAACAAATTCGGCGCAGGAAAGGCGGTGTGATGTTCTGAAGAATTTCGACTAATGCTGCCACCTGTGAGTCGGTGGATAAAGTTCCGCCACAGTTACAATGAGGTCGCCTAGATCAGTATTTTGACAATATTAGCAGGAAGATAATTTCCAGCGAAACGATAAATTGACCATAGCTCTGCTCCAATTTCATCATCGTTTAGATGGAAACTACTCTCCTGGTAAAAGTGGCAAGGTGTTGATCTACTGGGCCTCAATAATAAGTTTCAATTATATTAGGTGTTAGGCAAGTGTCACTCCTTCACTACAGATAGGAGCAGAAAAAGAATTTTGAAACATTTTGACAATAATGTGGATTTTGCTGTATAGACTTGAAAGCTAGAAACAGAAAAAACTGGACGAGGGATGCCATGTCGCACCAATAATCTTTCGCTGAATATTCTTTATTTAATTTTGTGTTTGTCTTCACCTGAAGCCCACAGGTTATAACGTGGGTTGAACATGATTATGTTTTAGATTTGAAATTGGATTTTTTTGAGAAATTAGCTTCTTATTCTTTCTTCATTGTGACGTAAAATGGTGGCAGAAATCTTTCGCTCCCTAATCTCGGTTTTTTCATGAAAGGATTTGTGTGCTTTTTTTTCAAGTTTTGCACATCTGACTTTATTAACATTTTAATAATTATTTGCTACCCAACATCGTCCATGTTTCTCTTTATCTTGGACTCTACCCTCTACTGGACGCATGACAATTTTCTATTAATCACACTTATAGGGAAATTAATCAAAAGGAAGAGAAAAAGACTCGACCAAACACGCGATTTGGTACCACCGACTATTTTGCATAATACGTAGTTTTCTCCGACGAATTCTGTACTTACCGGGTACCCAGCGGAGCGGCGGTGCCGCGGTTCTCCGGGCAGTTTGGTACTAAACTCGTAATTTTCCGCAGGCAATTCAGCAAGTTTGACCCATTTCACGGTTTGAAGAGCGGCCACGTAGGTTCTTCACCCCAAAAGGTAAAAGCACTGCATGTGCACAGATGAAACGCTCTTTCTCGCCGGTCTAGGATTGACAAATTGACGTATATACTACGGTCGTGTGTTTGCATGTGGACGTTGAGTTGCGAAAAGAGATTTGCAATTAAGTCCTTTTTGTGGCGATGTGGTTTGTGACACCTACTAAAATCTACCGAAACGAATTTCCGAATCTTGAATAGGGCACCATCTAGAACCCTGCCTGTGGTGATATTTCTATCACAAAAATCACCAATATAAAGATGAATAAGACAGTTGACAAAACCCTGAAATAGTTATTTTCAAATCTAGACTGATGTGGAAAAGATTCGTCGATGTTTACATCGTATTTATTAACGCCTGAGCATTAATAAAAGAGGCATCATGCCTTGCCTCCAAAAGGCCTCATCAGAGTGAATCTGCTCCTAAGGATGTGAACAAAGGGGGGACTGCAAAATCAAAAAAAAATAGTAAATCATTTTATAATTTAATAAAATTTTCATTTTATTAAATAAGGTGTCTCGTGAGAGTTTCTTCCAAGCGCCTTGTGGTTGAGGTGGATTTATCGCAAATATCATCTCTATCTGGCTTAACGTTAGGAAATCCATGGAAGTGACTCTTTCTTTCACTACTCAAATGAGCAGAAAAGGATTTTGAAACATTTTGACGATAACGAGGATTTTCGTGTTTAGATTTTTTTCTTTTGTCTTCCTGTTAGATAAAAAAAAGATGATAATAGAAACTGACAATTCCCAGCCAGGGATGCCATGTCGCACCAACAACCTCTCGCTGACTTTTCTTTAGTTAAATTTAATTTGTGTCTCTCTTCAACTGAACCCCAAGGTTTGTAATGTGGGTTAATGAATATGATTTACATTCAAAATTGCATTTTTTAAAGAGACCTGCTGAAATTTACTGAAACGAATTTCTGAACCTTAAATATCGGACTCTGTAGAACCTCACCCCCATTATCTAGTTTGTTCATATTATTCCTAGATTCGGTAATTATATTTTACTACTTTTTGGTGTTCTTACGATCTCTGGTCATCAATAAACATTTTGGTAATATAATTATTATTAACTTTCTTTTTTCAGATTATGACAAAATCGAGACTTGGAAAGACATATCCTACTTTTCAACTGGATTTAAAGGATTAACCTTCGACCACCATTGATTTGAAAGGTAAGTAAAAAAATGTGTTTACTATATAGAAATTATAAAGTCAGAACACACTTCAGACTATGTAGAAAAATAATATAAACTGTAAGAAGGGAACAACCATAACCACACCCAAAGTCTTCTGTGAAGTCAAGCTTGATTAAAGTTTTTTATCTGATTCTTTAATTAACAATCTAAAGTGTTTTGGGCTGGCAATGGGCGAAGTGATCTCCCATGGTTCCCGTCATTGACTGATTCGACTGTGGTGAGCACCGTGGTATTTATCCCCCGCCGTCGCGCTGCTGTTTAACACTGGGGTGGGGATAGTGGTGGCTCGGGGTTTCGGCGCATTTAAAGTATGACGTAGAATTCGCTTTCACTCTGTATTTAAAAACGTTGCCGGTTGAAATTGTTGAGGTGTTTAAAGATCTCAATGGCCTCTCTCGTTAGTCTCGGATAGAAACGCTGCGATAGCTCCGCGGTGAGCCACGTTTCTCACCACAGTCGGATCAGTCAACGTCGGGAAGCACGAGAGATGGGCTTTGATAAAGTTTGCCGCAGCTGTAGACGAAACGTCAGGAAGAAATTCCATTGGACCACAACTTCAAAGCCCGGAAAACACTTTAGATTGTATTTTGACCGACCGTGAACGCCTTCACAGTCTTTAATTAACAATCCAATTTGTAACAATCTTTATCATTACATATATAAAATCATTTATGATTTTCGTCTTTTGAGACCCTAAAGTTGATTAAACACGCCGGTTAAGAATAATTTTATTAATTTTAATATTAATTAGTGTTAAATTTGTTAAACTAATACGATGTGATTAATTACATTTTTAATTAATAATAGAAATTGTAACAGTCGTTACAGTTATAAAAAAATGAGTTTTCTTTTTTTAATTAAACATCCAGGTTAAGAAGAGTTGGATTAAATGTAATATGTAATTTTATTTATTGATGGCTTTGCTAAGCAAATAAAAATGGGGTTTATTATATCTCTAACTAATGATCCAATTTGTAACAATCTTGATTTATAACCTTCAGCTTTTGTGACCCTAAATTTAGTTAAACTGAACACCCGCGTTAACCAGAATTTTATTAAACTTAATGTTAATTATTGGTCAATTTCTTAATTCAGGTAAGTTTAAATTAACATTCCAATTTGTAACAATTGAGATTTATGGCTTTCAGCTTTTGCGACACTAAATTTGATTAAATTGAACAATCACGTTTAGCATAATTTTATAAAATTTGATATTAATTATTGTTAAGTTTGTTAAACAAATGCAATATGGTTTATTAAATCTTCGTAATTGAAAACAATGGTAATATAATACAATTTGTAACAATCGGAATTTATGGCATTCAGCTTTTGCGACCCTAAAGTTGATAGAACACCCAAACATTTTAATATTAATTATTGTTAGTTTTGTTAAAAAACACAATGTGATTAATTACATTTCTGAGTAATAACTCAATTTGTAACAATTCAGATTTATGGCTTTCAGCATTTGCGACCCTAAAGTTTATAGAACACCTCCCCCCCCCCCCTAAGGATAATTTTATTAATTTTAATATTAATTATTGTTAGATTTGTTAAAAAACCACAATGTGATAAATTATATTTCTGATTAATAATCGAATTTCTAACAATTCAGATTTATGGCTTTCAGCTTTTGCCACCCTAAAGTTGGTAAAATTGAAGTTAAGCAGGATTTCATTAAACTTAATATTAATTATTAATTAATAATCAATTTCTTAATTCAAAATAGTTTACCTTAATATTAAACATACTTGTATTTTTTAATATTAATTATTCTTAAATTTGTTAAACAAATATAATGCGTTTTATTAAATTTTTAACTAATAAATTCAATTAATAATAGTAGAGTTATAACAGTTAAAAAAAAATAATTTGGTTAAATTAAACACTCCCGTTACTTTAGGAAGAAGACTTGTTAAGCAGATTTATTACATTTTTAATTAATAATCCAATTTGTAACAATTAAGATTTATAGCTTTCAGCAACCATAAGTTTGGTTAATTTGAACACCAAAATTAAGCAGAATTGTATTAAATTAAATATTAATTATTGGTCGATTTCTTAAGAAAATAAAAATGTGGTTTAATAAATATTTAATTAGTAACTCAAATAATGACAATTCAGATTTATAGTTCTCAGCTTTTGCAACCCTAAAAAGCAGATAAAAGAAGCAGACATTTATTCAATTTAATATTAATTATTGATAGATTTCTTAATTCAGATCAGTTTAAATTATTATTTCAATCTGTAACAATTTACATATAGGGCTTTTAGCTTTTGCAACACTAAGTTTTCTAAAATTGAACATCCAAATTAAGCAGAATTGTATTAAATTTGATAATATTTATTAATCGATTTGTTAAGCAAAATAAAATGTGATTTATTAAATCTGTAATAAATAATCTAATTTGTAACAATTCAGATTTATGACTTTCAGCTTTTGCAATCCTAAAGATGGTAAAATTGAACACCCTCGTTAAGCAGGATTTTATTAATTAATTAATAAAATCCTATTAATTAATAATTAAACTTAATATCAATTATTAATAAATTTGTTAATTCAAGTTAGTTTACCAATAATTTTATTAATATTGATATTAATTATTCTTAAATTTCCAATTAGTAACGGTCTAGTTGTTACAGTTAAAAAAATTAAACTTGGTTAAATTAAACACCTCCGTTAAGAAGACTTGTTAAGCAAATTTATTAAATCCTTAATTAATAATCCAATTTATAACAATCTAGATTTTATGTCTTTCAGCTTTTGAGACTCTTTAGGTTGGTTAATCTGAATACCCCTGTTAAGCAGAATTTTATTCACTTTAATATTAATTATTGATCGATTTCTTAATTCAGGTGAGTTTAAATAATATTTCAATTTGTAACAATTTAGATATATACTTTTAGCTTTTGCGACACTAAATTTGCTTAAATTGAATACTCACATTAAGCAGAATTGTAATAATTTTCATATTAATTGATCAATTTGTTAAGCGAATAAAAATATGGTTTATTAAATATTGAATTAATAATCCAATTTGTAACAATTCAGATTTATGGCTCTCAGCTTTAGCAACCTTAAAGTTGGTAAAATTGAACACCCTCGTTAAGCAGGATTTTATTAAACTTAATATTAATTATTAATCAATTTGTTAATTCAAGTTAGTTTACTATAATGTTAAGCATAATTGTATTAATTTTAATATTAATGATTTTTAAATTTGTTAAACAAATACAATGCTCTTTATTAAACTTTTAATTAATAAATCCCATTAGCAATAGTTTATTTGTTAAAGTTAAAAAAAAAATAAATTTTGTTAAATTAAACACCCACGTTAATAAGACATGTTAAGCAAATTTATTAAATTTTAATTAATAATCCAATTTTTAATAATCTAGATTTTATGGCTTTCAGCTTTTTAGGCTCTAAAGTTGCTTAAACTAAATAACCGTGTTAAGGAGCATTTTATTCAATTTAATATTAATTATTGAGCGAATTCTTAATTCAGGTGAGTTTAAATTATTATTTCAATTTGTAACAACTTAGATATAGGGCTTTTAATTTTGCGACACTAAATTTGCTTAAATTGAATACCCACATTAAGCAGAAATGTATTAAATTTAATATTAATTATTGATCGATTTATTAAGCAACTAAAAAGTGATTTATTAAATTTTTAATTATTATTTCAATTTGTAAGAAGTCAGATTTATGGCTTTCAGCTTTTGCAACTCTAAAGTTGATAAAATTGAACATCACCGAAGCAGGATTTTATTAAACTTAATATCAATTATTAATCAATTGGTTAATTCAAGTTAGTTTACCTTAATGTTAAGCATAATTGTATTAATTTTAATATTAATTATTCTTAAATTTGTTAAAAAAATACAATGCGCTGTATTAAATTTTTAATTAATAAACCCAAATAGTAACAGTCTAGTTGGTACAGTTAAAAAAAATAAATTTTCTTTAAATTAAACACCCCCGTTAAGACGACTTGTTAAGCAAATTTATTAAATATTTAATTAATAATCCAACTTGCAACAATCTACATTTTATGTCTTTCAGCTTTTGAGACTCTTTAGGTTGGTTACACTGAATACCCCTGTTAAGCAGAATTTTATTCAATTTAATATTAATTATTGATCAATTTCTTAATTCAGGTGAGTTTTAATTATTATTTAAATTTGTAACAATTTAGGTATAGGGCTTTTTGCTTTTGCGACACTAAATTTGCTTAAATTGAACACTCACATTAAGCAGAATTGTAATAATTTTAACATTAATTATTGATCGATTTGTTAAGCAAATAAAAATGTGGTTTATGAAATATTTAATTAATAATCCAATTTGCAACAATTCATATTTATGGCTGTCAGCTTTTGCAACCCTAAAGTTGGTGAAAATTAAACACCCCCGTTAAGCAGGATTTTATTAAACTTAATATTAATTATTAATCAATTTGTTAATTCAAGTTAGTTTACCTTAATATTAAGCATAATTGTATTAATTTTAATATTAATTATTTTTAATAAATAATTAATATTAAAATTATAAATATTAATAATTAATAATCTTAATTTATAACAATCTAGATTTTATGTCTTTCAGCTTTTGAGACTCTTTAGGTTGGTTAATCTGAATACCCCTGTTAAGCAGAATTTTATTCACTTTAATATTAATTATTGATCGATTTCTTAATTCAGGTGAGTTTAAATAATATTTCAATTTGTAACAATTTAGATATATACTTTTAGCTTTTGCGACACTAAATTTGCTTAAATTGAATACTCACATTAAGCAGAATTGTAATAATTTTCATATTAATTGATCAATTTGTTAAGCGAATAAAAATATGGTTTATTAAATATTGAATTAATAATCCAATTTGTAACAATTCAGATTTATGGCTCTCAGCTTTAGCAACCTTAAAGTTGGTAAAATTGAACACCCTCGTTAAGCAGGATTTTATTAAACTTAATATTAATTATTAATCAATTTGTTAATTCAAGTTAGTTTACTATAATGTTAAGCATAATTGTATTAATTTTAATATTAATGATTTTTAAATTTGTTAAACAAATACAATGCTCTTTATTAAACTTTTAATTAATAAATCCCATTAGCAATAGTCTATTTGTTACAGTTTAAAAAAAATAAATTTTGTTAAATTAAACACCCACGTTAATAAGACATGTTAAGCAAATTTATTAAATTTTAATTAATAATCCAATTTTTAATAATCTAGATTTTATGGCTTTCAGCTTTTTAGGCTCTAAAGTTGCTTAAACTAAATAACCGTGTTAAGGAGCATTTTATTCAATTTAATATTAATTATTGAGCGAATTCTTAATTCAGGTGAGTTTAAATTATTATTTCAATTTGTAACAACTGAGATATAGGGCTTTTAATTTTGCGACACTAAATTTGCTTAAATTGAATACCCACATTAAGCAGAAATGTATTAAATTTAATATTAATTATTGATCGATTTATTAAGCAACTAAAAAGTGATTTATTAAATATTTAATTATTATTTCAATTTGTAAGAAGTCAGATTTATGGCTTTCAGCTTTTGCAACTCTAAAGTTGATAAAATTGAACATCACCGAAGCAGGATTTTATTAAACTTAATATCAATTATTAATCAATTGGTTAATTCAAGTTAGTTTACCTTAATGTTAAGCATAATTGTATTAATTTTAATATTAATTATTCTTAAATTTGTTAAAAAAATACAATGCGCTGTATTAAATTTTTAATTAATAAACCCAAATAGTAACAGTCTAGTTGGTACAGTTAAAAAAAATAAATTTTCTTTAAATTAAACACCCCCGTTAAGACGACTTGTTAAGCAAATTTATTAAATATTTAATTAATAATCCAACTTGCAACAATCTACATTTTATGTCTTTCAGCTTTTGAGACTCTTTAGGTTGGTTACACTGAATACCCCTGTTAAGCAGAATTTTATTCAATTTAATATTAATTATTGATCAATTTCTTAATTCAGGTGAGTTTTAATTATTATTTAAATTTGTAACAATTTAGGTATAGGGCTTTTTGCTTTTGCGACACTAAATTTGCTTAAATTGAACACTCACATTAAGCAGAATTGTAATAATTTTAACATTAATTATTGATCGATTTGTTAAGCAAATAAAAATGTGGTTTATGAAATATTTAATTAATAATCCAATTTGCAACAATTCATATTTATGGCTGTCAGCTTTTGCAACCCTAAAGTTGGTGAAAATTAAACACCCCCGTTAAGCAGGATTTTATTAAACTTAATATTAATTATTAATCAATTTGTTAATTCAAGTTAGTTTACCTTAATATTAAGCATAATTGTATTAGTTTTAATATTAATTATTTTTAAACAAATACAATGTGCTCTATTAAATTTTTAATTAATAAATCCGATTTGTGACAGTCTAGTTGTTACAGTTAAAAAAAATAAATTTGGTTAAATTAAACACCTCGGTTATGAAGACTTGTTAAGCAAATTTATTAAATATTTAATTAATAATCCAATTTGTAACAACCTAGATTTTATGGCTCTCAGCTTTTGAAACTCTAAAGTTGGTTAAACTGAATATCCCCACCCCCGTTAAGCAGAATTTTCTTCAATTTAATATTAATTATTGATCGATATCTTCATTCAGGTGAGTTTAAATTATTATTTAAATTTGTAACAATGTAGACGTAGAGCTTTTAGCTTTTGCGAAACTAAGTTTGAACACCCACATTAAGCAGCATTGCATTAAATTTAATATTAATTATTGATCGATTTAAATAAAATGTGGTTTATTAAGTCTTTAATTAATAATTCAATTTATAACAATCTACATTTATGGCTTTCAATTTTTGCGACCCTAAAGTTGGTAAAATTGAACACCCCCGCTAAGAAGAATTTTATTAAACTTAATATTAATTATTAATCAATTTATTAATTCAAAATAGTTTACCTTTATACTAAACATACTTGTATTAATTTTAATATTAATTATTCTCAAATTTGTTAAACAAATACAATGCCCTTTATTAAATTTTTAATTAATAAATCCAATTAGTAACAGTCTAGTTGTTACAGTTAAAAAAATTAAATTTGGTTAAATTAAACCCCTCCGTTAAGAAGACTTGTTAAGCAAATGTATTAAATCCTTAATTAATAATCAAATTTGTAACAATCAAGATTTTATGGCTTTCAGCATTTGAGACTCTAAAGTTGGTTAAACCGAATACCCCTGTTAAGCAGAATTTTATTAAATTTAATATTATTTATTGATTTATTCCTTAATTCAGGTGAGCTTAAATTATTTTTTCAATTTGTAACAATTTAGATATAGCTTTTAGCATTTGAGACACTAAATTTGCTTAAATTAAACACGCACATAAAGGAGAATTGTATTAAATTTAATATTAATTATTGATCGATTTGTTAAGCAAATAAAAACGTGGTTTATTAAATATTTAATTAATAATCCAATTTGTAACAATTGAGATTTATGGCTTTCAGCTTTTGCAACTCTAAAGTTGTTAAAATTGAACCTCCCCGTTAAGCAGGATTTTATTAAAGTTAATATTAACTATTAATCTGTTTGTTAATTCAAGTTAGTTGACTTTAATATTAAGCATAATGGTATTAATTTTAATACTAATTATTCTTAAATTTGTTAAACAAATACAATGCGCTTTATTAAATTTTTTAATTAACAAATCCAATTAGTAACAGTCTAGTTGTTACAGTTAAAAAAATTAAATTTGGTTAAATTAAACATCTCGGTTAAGACTTATTAAGCAAATTTATTATTGCCTTTGTTAATGCCTTTGTAGAAAAAAATATTGTGCCTTTCATGTTAAAAGTGCTTTTTTTCTACGACCATGTAAAAATAGACAACTTTCGTCATATCTTGGCCAAGCCGAAAACGTAATTTTCGCCTCTAGTAAGAGAAAATCCCATAAAGTTAACTTTCATCTCTAGTGGCGAAAGTTAAGTTGTTCTAATTTCGCTTTTATATCGCCAATTAAAAGCGACTCAACTGATCTAATTTTGTAAAACACCATGGGAAATAGTAATATCAGAAAAGGCGTCAGAAAAGCGAATTAAAGTGTTGAAAATTTGCCCAAACTGAACTCAGTGACATTTTGATTTTGACCATGACACGCCTTATTTTTCGAAAGAAATACTCTATAGAGATTATTTTTAAAGTGAATGAAGACTTAATATTAGCATGGTCGCAGAAATAGTATAGCGTTTTAAGCGAGAGCGTTAAACTACTCTCTTGAAGAGAAAATAGTGTTAAGGAACTTATCTGAACTCACTTTTAATATTAACATCATAAGTAGCTATTATCAGTTAATTACTTGATAATAAACGGATAATAATAATTGTGGATTTGATAATAAAGGTGGACGAGGGGGAGATCGTTTTGGTGGAGGCGGTGGTCGATTTGGAGCAGGAGGAGGTGGTGGTGGTGGGCGATTTGGAGGCGGAGGTGTAACAATCTAGATGATTTTATGGCTCTCAGCTTTTGAGACTGTAAAGTTGGTTAAACTGAATATTCCCGTTAAGCAGAATTTTATTCAATTTAATATTAATTATTGATCAATTTCTTCATTTAGATGAGTTTAAATTATTGTTTCAATTTGTAACAATTTAGATATACAGTTTTTAGCTTTTGCGACACTACATTTGCACACCCTCATTAAGCAAAATTGTATTAAATTTAATATTAATTATTGATCGATTTGTGAACTAAATAAAAATGTAGTTTATTAAATCTGTAATTAATAAGTCAATTTGTAACAATCTACAGTAATAAGCTTTCAGTTTTTGCGACTGTAAAGTTTCTTAAATTGAACACCCACGTCAAGAATAATCATATCAATTTTAATATTAATTATTGTTAAATAAATTTAATAAATTAAATAATCCAATTTGTAGCGGTGTAGTTGTTACAGATGAAAATAGTAAAAGTTGGTTAAAATTGAAATACCCACGTTAAAAATAATTGTATTGAATTTAATATTCATTATTGATCGATGTGTTAAGCAAATAAAAATGTGGTTTATTAAATCTTTAATTAACAATTCAATTTGTAACAATCTAGATTTATTTCTTTCAGCTTTTGGGACCCTAAAGTAGGTTAAACTGAACAATTTTGTTAAGCAGAATTTTATTAAATTTTATATTAGTTATTGATAATTATAAAATTTAATGTTAATTATTGATTGATTTATTAATTCAGTTTCGTTAAATAAATTAATGCTATGTAACCATTTAGATTTATGGCTTCTAGCTTTTGCCACGCTAAATTTGCTTAAACTGAACACCCACCTTAACCATAATTTTATTAATTTTATTACTAATTATTGTTAAATTTGTTAAACAAATATAATGCGATTTATTACGCTTTTATATAATTATCCATTTTATAAAAATTTAGTGGTTACATTTGAAAAAATTTAAAGTTGGTTATTTTAAACACCCACAGGGAACATCAGCTCACCTAGCCATCTTGATGACCTTTATTAGTGGACACCTGGTATTATTATTTCAAACTCTAATAATTTTATTGTCTTTGACATAAAAAAAACACATCAAACGCAACCATTAACGCTTATGTTATGCATCTTTTCCTAACAGTTTCTCTTTTCTAACCAGAAGCTGATGCCTTTGAACAAATTAGCATATAATCCGACGATTTAAATGCATAATCGAAATCCAAAAATTATAAATTCCTCTAATCTCAGTAATTACTCGGAAAATAATGGCCGAAGTGTAGTGTATTCACCTTAGTCCAAGTGAAAGTCTCTTAAAATGGCGATTTCACGAATCCCGCGTGCATTAGCTTTTACTTTCTACAAAATCGGCTGCTGCTGCTGCTGCTGCTGCGGCTGCTGCTGCTACCACTGCTGTTCCTCATTTTTAATTCCTCATGATTATTTATTAATGTAAAGCATAATGTCTGATTGAATGTTGATGCGATTTCCTGTCTCGGGCTAGCACGAAATCCGTTTTTATTAATTTCGCTGTTACACGGTTATTTAAAGTGTTAAGCAGAACAACAAGCACTGGTTGTAACCAGAGACCTTGTAACTTATTTACTCCTTACAAATTTTCGAAAAAATTAAGGCTTTTAAGGTTCATCTAGAGCCGATTGATATTCACGAGATAAATGAAGATGAAAGATGGGAAGGAAAAAAGCAGTTTCCACTAAGCTATCCTTAAGGAGAAAGATTTTCAGTGATACTAGACTATTTTCATGCCCATGCTGTTGCTGTGTTGCCTAAGCTCCCATTGATGGATTTCTTACAGTTTTTGTGTGTTAAAAGCACCCTCCTGAATATTGTTTTACAATGATGGCATCGAAAGTGAAATGTACCTTGTGTCGGATTAGGTGTTAAGTGATCAAATTAATTGCACCTCTACCAGAGTTTTCTTGTGAGTTGTTCCTGAAATTTCTTCTAACAAAACTTCCTCTATTGCCTCGTGATGGTTTTCCAAGGAATGCGATTCTCTGTGTTTGGGTTGGAGTTTTTCCTTGACGAGCTTCTTCTCTTCCATAAGGAGCTTCTTCCAGTAATAGTTTTCCCTTCACAAAACTCAAATCAACTTGACTTGGATTATAACCAAAAGACTCTGGTAGTGAGGATAAAAGTTGCAAGACTATTTCACTTGTCTCAACATTTTCACCAGCAGCCAGTAACTCGTTGGTTACTGGCTGCTGGGTGATTAAATTTGGTTAAATACTCCGCGTGTGTCCTGTGTCCTTCATTCTATAAATTGCCAAGTTGTAGTGAAGGTGTATTCAGTCAACATAAACAAAACCATGGAGAAAATGTTCCTGATGAAAGAGGCTATAGAAGACCCTTTAGAGGCAGAGATGAGAAAGAGGCCAATGACCATGAAGCAGCAAATGAAGCTAACAGTGTCGAAACATCTTTAAACTGTGCTGAATTTGCAAATAGAAAAAATATCCTCGACGCCATAGCAATTGGTAGTAATCGGGTTTGTGCACAAATCAATGACCAGATTGTTAAACCCTCAACCGATGTAAAGAAGCCTGACAAGAAAATAGGGAGGATGCTGGTTAATAAGACAGAGTGGGTAAAGCTATTATTGATGAACGAGAGATTCTTAAATCCTGGAGTAAATATGCAACAGAATTATTCGTGGCATAGAATCAACCAAAACCAAGAAAGCAACTATACCAGGAAATGTTCTGGTACGATAGCGATCAGCGAGGATCATATCATCATAGCAGATTGAAGGTTTCTTTATATAGACTTCCGAAGAAACAGCGGACAAAGAAGTTCAACAAATGAGAAAAACTGATTAGCCTGATGAGCTACACATTTTCTTCGCACAATTTACAGAAGAGTAAGAGAAATTCTATGAGAAAAAAATCTAGATGAGATGCAGTTTGGCTCTAAGAAAGTACTTGAAAACCGTCCCTCACATTTTGTCTTAAATGTACTTCTGCAACAGTGTTACGACCAACTTAAATATTTCTATGTAGGTTACATCGATTATGAAGACGCTTTTAATACGGTTCAACATTGAAAGCTTCAGATGATATTAAGAATTTCGCCATTCGAAGTTAGCACCTGAGTTTCATAGAAACCTTGGATTGGAAGCAGAAAGCAGTGGTTTCAATCAATGAATTCTATCTGAAATAGGAGTTCATTCTGATTAAAGAAGAAAAATCTTCTACCTGGTGCATGTTCTTAGAGGCGATCGACTCAGAACCTTTCAGCTCATAATGAAGGGCAAAATTCAGGGCCGCAGAGAAGTTGGAAGAAGGTAGATGGCGTGGCTGATAAATATTCGCGATTGGACTAGATTGCGAAGAGTTCAAAGCTGGACCACGGATCAGAGCAAACCATTTAATATATTGAAGGTTCCGTTTTGCAGCCTTAAAATTGAAGCAAACATCCCAGGTGTGACAGGAATGTTAGCACAGAAAATCGATGACAAGTTTCATTACTCGGCCTTGAGTTTACTGTGATTGTGACTGTCAGGCATTAGTGTATTTGAAAGCCAAGATAACACAGAACCATAGTAGCTAAATGGTACCAAACCCTAGCTGAGTATGATTTTGACATCAAACATTGAGAAGGAGAAAAAATTTCTGATGTTGAGTCTGAGCAGAGTCTTCGTAGAGAAGGCTAACCAAGAGGAAATGATGGACAACTGAATACCAATGTTTTGTATCAAACCTGAAGAGAGCAAAATAGCTTTTATGAGGGGGGATGAAAGACTAAGTTAAACTATGGACATTCTTCAAAAGGATGAGAGAGATTCATGGAGAGAAAAAGTGAATAAGAGTCATCCTAGATAGCATGAAAAAAGCTATATTTGTCCAGTAGATTACCAGAAAGAATGCAGAACCCCATTTATAAAACTGTACCTGGCCGACTCCACTATCATTTCTGGAGATATGTGTCACAACTTTTGGGGTTCCTTCCATTTTAGTGAGTGACAGAGAAACCGCATTTATTAGCATGCTTTTCAAGCAATTCGATGACAGATGTGATACTAATCGATTCATTGATTTCCATTACTCGTTCATACGTTAATGGTTTCATTGAAAAACAGATGCGTTCGATAGTATCTGTAGTCGTAGCTTTATTCTCCAAGAAGGAATAATGAGACGACGGTATTGACATGGTAGAGAGAAATTCTAACTGTTACATGAACAAAACCACTGCCTGTAGCCCATTCGACATGTTGAGAACTCAGCTCTAGTCCCTTTGCTATAAAAAATGCTGTGACCAGACAAGGTGATGGCCTTGAAATTGGAGAAGTAGTGACGTATCGTAGAGACGTAGTATGAGAACTCTGTATCGTGAAGATCTCTGGTTACATGAGAAACACCTACCAGTAATCAGACAGGACAATCCTATTCATTTTGCCTCAGCAATCGATGGAAGTGACTCCAATGTGGAGCCTGAAATGTACCAAGAGGAAGAACGACTGGCTTTGGAAAAAAAGAAGGAGTAATTATGAGAGCTAGTTGGCCCAGTTCAAAAACCAGTGGAGTAGATCCGTTCTGGATGAAAAATAAGCAAACCAAAAACACTGAGATAGTTATGTTTAGTGTTGAATTTGAATGGGATATTTGAGGTTAAATAAACTAACAGAATGACCGAATTTGTAAAAGTAATGTAACTCAGTGGATTAGATACTATATTGGTACGTTTTCTATTCACCAATTTGGATATCGTGGACCCAATTCCACCATCGATGACTGCTACAATAAATCTGCCAGGCATGTGGGGTGACACTGTGGCAGAATCTTTCTATTATGTCCATATTTATTTTGTCATCCTATGGTATCAAGAACTGATAGCGCTGAAATCGAAAGAAGCTGATTTATGTGCGTATTGTGTAAAACAAAATGAATGGGAACGTAACTCATTGGACTGGAGGCTATATTGCATGCCAAAATGGAAACCTCCAACGTGACCCTCAATCTCCATTCCAAAAATTCTCTGACAAACGTTTGGTATTCACTAATTTGGATCTCCTGGAATCTTTTCCACCATCATCGACTGCTACACTTGATAGACTAATGCAAGTCTTCTAACGGGCATGAGGGGTGACACGGTAGCAGAATATTTCTACTATGTGCATATTTCTATTGCCATGCTATCCTATAAAGAACTGATAAGCAGACATTGAATGAAACTGATTTTTGAGCCTTTCGTGTGAATCAAAATGAATGGGAACGTAGCTGAATGGACTAGATGCTGTAGTGGATGCCAAAAGGCAAGAGTTCAGTGCGTCACTTAATCTCCATTCCAAAAAGTTCTAGTTTCTGACGAGCGTCTCCTATTCACCAATTTGGAACTCGTAGAAACCTTTTCATCTCCATCAGCATACACTTGCTGGACTGAAGCAATTAAATAGGTAATTAGTGAAAGTTGCTGAGTAGTTTACTGCTCAGGCTATGGTGGACCCCCAGGGTTCAATATTAGGAACCATCTTGTGTTTGGCGTATGAAAATGACTTACCATCGGGCACATCTCAAGCGAACGCTGTTTCTGAAGATGATGTTACAATCTCCTTGAGCTGGTAAAATGTCTTTTGTAAATCTAGAGAAGTCTTCTGAGATTATGCTAAAGAGAGAGGTAAACTCTTTCTAATAACTACACAGGATGTTACGCTAAAATGAAAAACTCGTATTTCTGGGGTGTATTTCCATTAGAAAATCTTTTGCGTTGTGTGCCCGCTAAAAGAACCAAATTAGAAAAATCGTGCATGGACTGTAAGTATGAAACATCGTACAGTCCATGCATGACATCTGAATCAACCTGAATTTCTCCGTATTCTCATGCATTTCCTCAGGTTTGGGTGCTTTCTTCAATAAAACCGTTTCGGCCTCTACTTCTTCAGATTGTTCCACTGGTTGCTCTTTATTTTATACAATTTTTACAGTTGCGGAAGTTTTCCCATCGGTATTCTTCTTAGGTTAGGAAGCTGCCTGTACAGGTTCCTCTTCTTGAGGTACAGGTTTTTTCTTTCGGTAAGCGCAGCTTACTTTGTAGCTTTTTTCTTTCTTTTTGGTCTTTTCCTCCTTTTCTTCAAGTCATCACCAATAGTGAAAATCTATTTTGACGTCTGATTTTGGTAATATTTCTTCAGACTTCGCGTGCTGGCTGATCTGGGCAACACACTCTCCTTCTTCTTTCTAGGATTTTTCACCGATTTAAGATTGAAATCCTCTTTTGAATTATTTCTAGTCCAGTTTTTCGAGGAGCTTTTTTGTAACTTCTTTTTTGGTCTCTACCTCCTGAGATTTTGCTACACCATTTTTGATAAATATTTCCTCAGAAGATCATCGATCGAAGCCTATTTGTATCAACTTCTTTGGCCTGTCGTGATCCTCAGGATTTGTAGGTTCATTCGTCCCCCTTTCGGTGTTTTCAATAGGAAAAGGCTTCACGTGCTGGCTGATATCAACCGCATCCTCTTCTCCTTCTTCCTGGGAATTTTTATTGATTTAAATTGAAATCTTCCTATGAATTGATTCTCGTGTCGAGGTTTTTGCGGAAATTTCTTTATAACTTCTTTTTTGGTCACTTCTTCCTGAAATTTTGGTACACCATTTTCGATGCCTATTCTCTCAGAATGTCACCGTAACGATGCCTACATGATACAGCTTCTTGAGCTTGTGGTGATCTTCAGGATTTGTAGGTTTGTTTACCACCCTTTCGGCATCTTCAAGGAGAGAAGACAAATGGTTCGCAGTCTAGGCCCTTAACATTCGGTTCCTTTCCTGAAGTATCTGATTCTTCCGATATAATGTGTTTAACTTTAACAATTATTTTAGAGTGTATTTTTCTTAGTATTAGGTTCTTTAATAAATTCGTTACATGAAGAAAGGTGAAAAGAATCGTTGAAAACGCAAAAAAAAAACGATTTGGAAAAGAAAAAGAGTACTATCAGAAAACATGGATTCTCCTACGATAAAAAAATGGATTATGCTCACATTTGGTGATGAGTATATTTGCTTAACCAATGGAAATGTGGAAAGAATTATACAGCTACTGGTGGCTGCAGATGTAAACACTTCTTCACATTGAGAGGAGATTATTATATTGACTACCAAAAATAATCCTGGGTGTTCCATTAGACTTTTAGAATTCAGTCTGGAGTTATCTGTTGAAATCATGGTAGGACAAACTACTTGAGACCACCACGAAGAAGATGCTGCTACGCAAGTTGGAGTATCTGAGAACATTTCGATATCCGACCAAAGGATGATAAGATTGGAAATCGAGTCAGACGGGACAGATACTCCGCCGAAAAGAACCCGAGGACCACAGACTGGATAAAGTTCAATGAGCTTTTAGATCAGGCCATGGATTGCAACGACCGGCGGTTGCTCTCCACAGAGGAAATAGATAACGCAGTAGAAAGGCTCAACGAGTCGTGCTCACTTAGGAAGCAGAATGCTCGTAGAGTTCCGTGGTGCCATGGCACGCAGGAGCATCTGAATTTAGACGTTAGAAAAACCTTCCACCGAGCTGTCAAAAAGGGTGCGGAGGAGTGGGATGGATACAACGAAGTCCGCAGAGAATTAAAAAAAAAAGAGTTAAGGCGAAGCAAAAGATCGAGCTGGCGGAAAATCTGCGGAGAGATGGACTGCCTTCCGAAATCGGCCAAGCTGGCCAAATTGCTGAGCTCAGAAGGAGGAAACCAACTAGGTACAATGAAGAAACAGGACGAAACATGGACGGGAGAGCAAGGAGAGACCTTAGAGATTCTCCTGGAGACCCACTTCTGGGGTCGGAGACTTTTCTTAAAAAAAAACCTATTATTCTTCTTCTCTGTTTTTTTCTTTTTCTTGGTAATCTTGATTGTAATAGCTTTTTTCTCAACTTCATTCAGCAGTATCTTCGTCAGGCTCTCTTTTTATTTCCTCTTCTCTCTTTTGAATAAGAAGGGAAAAGACCTCTCTCTTGGTGTTTGTCTCCTTCAAGTCATTATCGAGCGCGAGTATATTACATTTACAGAGAACCTCCGGTTTTAGCCCCCTTTTTAGCAGTGGATACCTTAAAAATGGCGGCGAAATCCACTTGAATTGATGTCACTTGGTGCCTTAAGTCAAATAATTGCGAGTTGCAATTCGCCAATTTATGTGCTCTGACAATGATGGGTACCTTGACGGACTTTTATGGTAACCATGACGTAAATCCTTCCAAAAAACGGTACCATTTTTAGGAAAATATTCGCATTTGTTGGCTCTGTCCATATCTCCTAGGTCATTGCTCAATGGACAAAAGCAATTCCTCTAAAGGGCATCAGGGGTGACACGGAGGCAGAATCTTTATATTATGTCTATACTTCTATTGCCATCCTGTGATATCAAGAAGTAATGAGCAGAAATTGAATGAAACTGATTTTTGAAGGGTTTCGTGTGGATCAAAATGAATGAGAACATAACTCAATGGACTGGACTCCAAAAGGCAAAAGTTCAGTGCGTCACTTACTCTCTATTCCAAAAAGGGCTAGTTTCTGACGAGCGTTTTCTATTCACCAATTTGGATCTTACGGAACCCCTTCCACGAACCTTCACCTTCAAGTGTATCACGACTGATACACTTGCTGGACTGAAGCAATTAAATAGGTAATTAGTGAAATTTGCTGAGTTGCTTACTATTCCGTCTCTGGTGAACCTCCATGGTTCAATACTGGAACCATCTTCCCGATGAAAAATCCTCTGGGAATGTTCACAGAAGTCTTCTGGGATGATGCTGAAGAGAAAAACCTCTGTTAAATTTTTGGAGATGTAACTGGATGCTACTAATGGGAAACTAGTCTGGTGGAAATGAGAGGATCAGTGCGGTGTGTTCCAATTTTGAAATCTTTGGGGTGGTGTGCTGGTTGTGACACGTCTTGAGATCGCAAAGGATAGCAGTGTGAGAGTACCATATTTGAGATATGGTATATGTACTAAATTTTCCTGCATGCTTCATAATACCAATTGCTAGATTCACATAAATATGATTTGATCATTCTTTATTGTCAACTTGCAAAAGAAAAATGCAAGAGCAAGAGTGACTTTAAGGCAGCGACTTCCAACATCAGTGTTCGTTTGTTTTGACCATTCGGTAGAATTCTAGTCCTTGACCTACAAGAGGAGCTTTGTTTTTTTGGGGGGGGGGGGGGGGTTTACATACTAAAAAACCCCGTTTGTGCTTGGGGATTCCGGGATCGGTTGCCTATAAATCCCCGGTCTGCTACCGGCAGTCTTCTCTCGAGCACGCTCTTTCCTGTTTTTAATATCTCATAGCTTTGCCATCTTGGCTGGTTTAGCATGATATATCTTGCGGGAGATGTGGCTCTTGCTTCTCAGGGCCGTTTTTTGCCTCTTTGCTGTCACTCTGCAGCTTGATATCATAGCTGATGCCGTGGCCACTTCCAGGTGGCCGCTTCCAGGTTGCAGTTGCCCTTTGACTCTCATGAAGTCGCGCACTGTTTGCCATCGCAGATTTGCAATGCAATTTCTTCGTTACTAATGTAACATGGAGCATTTACCGCCTTACGGAGGTAAATGTTTTCAATAGCTTCTACCCTTGAGAGGGGGACTTCTGCCGCGCACCTCAATGAGGCCAATCCACAAGTTAGAATTGGCCGCATGATGGTTTTCAGTAGCAGCAGCTTCCTCCTCAAGGGCAGATGGCTTCTTCGGTTGAGCAGGGGGTATAGTGAGGTCATAGCCCCTCTAGCTTTGGCAGCGGCCACCGTGACATGGGGACCCCAAGTTAGCCCTTTATCTAAGGTTACCTCCAGATGAATGGCCGAGTCTTGCCACGGCACTTAGATGCCATCGATCTCAAGTTGTTACGGGATGACATCGCGACCTCTACCCATCAGAATTGTCTGGCATTTGGTTGGATTAACCTTAATCCTACAAGAGAAACTATTGAACAATTTTGCATTAACACGTGACTTTATTAAAGTGTTGTATTTGATTTGGAAGGTCTTCAGGTACGCAGATCGGTGCAACGACAGCACGAGGTCCCAGTGGAGCCTACAAAGTCACTGGAATGGTAATAATCTATGTATGAATAGTCTTGAAACTGCCTTTCTATTGAAATTATAAATCCAATTACTAGACCGAGTTCCCGTTAGCGTCTATGCGACTACGAAATTAATAAATCGGAAAAATATGCGGCAGCACGGATCGGCAAAGAAGCCAAGCAAGAGACGCCATCCTGTGTCAAGGCGCCAAAGACCTAACGGTCACTATGTTTGACGTAATTACATATTTTGTTTTTCGACTTGGATATAATATAATTACGCCATTTACGGTCCCATTTGATATATTTATCGACCGGTTGTTAATTTTAACAGATAGGCCAGTGGAAGGTTGCAATTTTTGCGAAATTCTATGCAGCTTAAGGAAGTACATAGTAATAACGTATGCGGAAGTTTGTGGACAATTTTCCAATAAAAGTTTTTCACCTGGATATAATGCAAATGCGTAGCTTAGAATTGGTTCTAACGGTTATTTTAATAATATCAAGTTTTTCTTTCGTTTAGTCAGACCTATTAGACAGGTTGTCTCTAAGCAAAAATCCTTTGTTGAAATCACCAATCGAACGCTGCTGCATAATAAAAGATACTTCTACGAGTTTTAAATAAGAATGATTTCAGTATAATTTACAAGTATTCGCCTTAATGAGTCAGACGTGCATGTATGTATATGTAAGGTTACCAAGGTAGTAAGTGCCGACCTTACGGTTTAACTTCCTATTTGCTGTCGCCAAAGAAAATCCAATAAAAGTTTTTACCTCGATAAATTCTATGAATAGCCGTCTGATGAAAAGGCGGGGTATGTTGTAATGTATAAGTAGTTGTTGTTATAAATTGCTTGGGTTTTCCTTTGGCTTTAATGCAAGTTCTATTAGACATCAAAAATGTGTTAAATAAAACTTTCCTTATTTGTGTCTTAAGAATGTCCTTCATACAGCCCGTAGATTATTAACCAAAAGAATTTTAACAATAGAACTTGTTTGAACTATTTTCTAGTCTCATTTCCCTCTCTCAGACAATACTTTTCACAATGATCTTTGGGTATGGGTGAGGAGGGTTGTAACATGGCTTTTCCATATCATATCTGTCACAAATTTAAATCAAAACAAAACAAAAACTACGTCAATTCATTGTTGAAATCTGAAGCAAAATTTTGTCAACGTCTTTAATCATCCTTGTCCAATGCTAGCAGTTCACAGTAGTAGTTGTCCACGTCATCGAGTAGGCGTTCTCCAACGGGTTCTTGACCATTTCCTTCCCCTTCCCCTTCTGCGGTGTTCTTTTGATTTGGGCTTAGCACACAACGAGGCTTATGTTTAAGTAATTGTTTCACCAACCTTGAAAAATAATTGTTGAGTTGTAGAGAATTACTTATGATCCAAGACACTTTTGGGTACTCCAATACCAAATAACATTAATCATCTCGTAGAACTTCTTGCAGCCCATGCGGAGCACCTGGATCAAGCTGCATACCGGAAATTCACCAGCATTCCCCGGCATTTCCTCAGGTTTGCGTGTTTTCTTCAATAAAACTGATTCGGCTTCTAGTTTTTCAGGCCCCGCTGGTTGTTCTTTCTTTAATGCAACTTTTACCGTTTTCTCTTCTGCCTTCTTCTTAGGTTTAAGTTTGAAAACTGCCTCTAGAGGTTCTTCTTTGTCAGCAGCTTTCTTTGTACCTAACTTTTATTTCTGTCTCTTCCTACCGAGGCCTAATTTTCGATAGATATTCGAAGAAGGTCATCGTACCGAGGCTTACATGTATCATCTGTGGCATGTCGTGTCTCTCAGTATTTGTAGGTTCATTTGTCCCCTTTTCGGCGTCTTCAAGGGAGAAGACAAAGGGTTCGAAATCTAGGCCCTTAACAGTGATCCTCGGTTTGTTTCAGAGGTAGCTGTGTAATGTGTTTAAGTATAATAGTTTCTTTTGGAGTGTCTTTCCCTTTTTTCTGGACCCTTCTTCAAAAAAACCGTTTATTCATATCCTTCTTCTTAAGAACCAGAGAAGAAGGACGTTATCCTTCTTCTCTGGTTCTTTCCTCTTTTTGGTAATCTTAATTGTAACAGCTTTTTCCTCATCTTCATTCCGCAGTTTCTTTCTCAGGCCTACTCCGATATCTGAAAAACAATTTCACTCCCTTCGGCTTTTTCTTCTTGAGGTTTTCGACTTCGGGATCGAGTTTCGAGGACTTCAGGCAATCCTGGACCGTGTGGATACGCCGTCTCTGGACCCTCTTGACCAAGGTGAAGCCAAAGGGTTTGATGTCTGGGCTCTTAACAGTGGTCCTCTGTTTCCTTCCAGAAGTACCTGATTCTTCCGGTGTAATGTGTTTAATTTTTATAGTTGCTTTTGGAGTGTCTTTTCCTCTTTTTCCACGTTTCTTCAAAACATCCGTACCAGTCTTCTTGTCTGCTTCTTTCTTCTTCTTGGTAATCCTAATTCTAACAGGTTTGTCTACAGCTTCATTCAGCAGTTTCATTCTCAGGTTTATGCTGATAGCTGAAAGCCCCATTGACCCCCTTCGGCTCTTTCTTCTTGAGGTCCTCAGCTTCTAGATCGGGTTTCGAGGACTTCGTGCAGTCCATGCTCGGCACCTGGACCAAGCTGCATACCATAAATTTCTCCGCATTTCCCTTCATTTCCTCAGGTTTTATTGAATTTCTCTAGGTTCTTCCTGGGCGCACTGGTTGCTGACTTCGATGCCAGAGTGAGACTGTGGCAATGTATAACTCAATTGTTTGATGAACAAAGAACGGAGACATGTGACATAACTATATCAGAGAGGGCTCCAAAAATAACGAAGGAACAAATAGAGTATGCCATCAAAACCTCAAAATCCGGTAAAGCAGTAGTGCCAGATGAGGTACATTTTGAGGCCTTGAAACTGCTGGATGAGCGTTCAATCAGTGTTATAGTGGATCTATTCAATAGCATTTATACATCAGGAGTAATTCGCAGATAATGGCTGCTTTATACCTTTGTTCCTATCCCAAAAAAATCTTGAGCATCAAAGTGTGATGATCACAGACTAATAAGTTTGATGAGTCAGGTTCTGAAGATCTTTATACAAATTATACCTACTAGAATATACAAAAGATGTGAGGCTGAAACATCAGATACACAATTTGGATTCCGCAACCGAATGCTTACGAGAGAGGCCATCTTTGCTTTAAATGTCTTGTCTCAGAGATGCCTAGATGTAAACCAAGACCTTGACATATGTTTCCAGATTATAGTAAAGTAAAGCGTCCGATAATGTCAAGCATGAAAAACTTCTAGATATACTCCAAGGACTTGGCATTGATTACCACGATGTCCGAATAATATCAAATCTCTGCTGGGGACAAACTTCTAGAGTGAAGTATGACAATGCTTTGACAGAACAAATTAGCATACAGAAGGGAGTCAGACGACGCTATTTAATATTTACTTGGAGTTTGTTTTCCGGGTATTGGAAGAGGCGCTGGCAGGTATAGCAATCAATGGTAGAACTGTCAACAACATCAGGTACGCTGACCATACCGCTGTAATAGCAAGCTGCCTCAATGATCTGCAGAGACTGGTAGACAAAGTAACATTAGTTAGCAAAGATTATGGGCTAAATATTAATATCAATAAAACAAAAATGCTAATAATATCCCAAAGGAATATCAGTGGTCAACTATACGCAATATAAGACGGTTGACTAAGTCCATCACTTCAAATACTTAGGAACTATGATAAATAAAAATGCTGCACAGAAATCTGCGAGACTGGTTTGACTTCCCATCTGTCGAACTATTTCGGACAGCTGCCTCTAAAGTTAGAATAGCCATGATGATCAGCAACCTCCGAAGGAAAACCTGAGATCAAGAAGAAGAAAGTTCTTCCACGAGTCTAGGTTTTTGAGGAGCTGTCTTTGTAACTTCTTCCAGAGACTTTGGTACACTATGAATATTCCCTCAGTAGATCATTGTACCGAGGCCTACATGTACCGGTTTTTCGTGTTCCTCAGGGCTTCATGTTTCATTTGCCCCCTTTCAGCGTCTTCAAGGGAGAAAGACAAATGATTTGAAAGCTAGGTCCTTAAAGTTGGTCCTCAGTTCCTTTCTAGAAATTCCTGAATCTTCCCGTATAATGGGTTTAGTTTTGATAGTTTCTCTCGGAGTGTTCTCTTTTTTTTTGAAATAACAGTATTATCCTTCTTTTCTGGTTCTTTCTTTTTATAATCTTGATTGTAACCGCTTTTTCTTCAGCTTCATTCTCAGGTTCCTCAGGTTTTTTCTTAGGCTTACCCTGATATCTAGACCCCTCACTGATTTCTTTCGGCTCTTTCTTTTTGAGGTCTTCGACTTCTTCTAAGGGTGGCTCCATCAGAGATCCGCGTTTTCACCTTTTTGGTACTCTCAACATTTTCAAGCGATCTCCATCAAGGGTACATGAGGGGTAGCCAACCTTAAGGGTTAACAAAAATTCTCAGCTTATGGTGTCGCACTTAAACTCCATTACTTAATATACGCTTCATTAGAACATTTTGAAATGTCTCTGAGATGTGTTTGCTTCTGACATTTTGCTTCATTTGTATCAGGAATGGGGTTATCATTATCTTTTTTTTATTTACTTCAGCCTTTATACCTCTCCCTGATATGGCAGTTTCTAAAACTGGCGAGTTTTGTTAAATATTGTTGATTATGATACATTTAGTATCAAAAAAACAGCGTCTGCACGTTTAAAAAGTTAGCGAAGAATAACGGAAAATTTATTTCTACTCTCCATACATTGAATAGTATTAGGAGTTGAAAAAGCCTGTTGCCAAAAGTTAGGATGCCCTTGGAATAACTTCCTCCAACCAACTGAAGAATCTGTGAATTTGACTCTTCAGTTGGTTGGAGGAACCAATTGAAATTAACGTTGTCAAGAATCTATGAATTTTTGACAGTGACACAATCAAAGTAAATGGACCTTTATTCCTTCATCCTTTTTTTTATGATTCACAGCTAACCAGATGACGTTTTTAAATGAAATTCCATCTACAGAGCAATTAAATGTATCTTAACATTTGTACCTTATTGCTAGATGTTACGATCTTTTTCGAATAAACTCCAGAAAAGAAATATGGGAAGTAGTTTCTACTCCTGATACATCTTTAAAATGTGTCAAGAGTAGCCAGCAGACATTTTTAAATTATGATCCTGCATCTGTACTCTCCTGCTAAGTGTTCAGATGCTTTTTTAACCTTTTGCAACAAGAGTGAAGTAAAGCAACATGTCTTTGCTTCTGATACATTGTTTAAATTCTGTCTGTGGAAGTAATAAATACTTTCTTAAACTTATCTTGGAATTTGTACTCTCCCGCTAACTTCCAGCAAAAGGAGCATAGAACTAATCCAGCTAAATGTTAAGACGTTTCCGGCCAAACTATTTGGATGTATCGAGTAGAGTTATGTTCTTAATATGTATCTTATTTCAAATTTACCTTTTTATTTGAAGTCTACTGTTTAAAAAGGTTGTTACTGGAACACTTTCCAGGATGGAGCAGGTAAAAGTAAGTAATCGTTATTTACGTTATAAGTCCGGTAAATATAGGTTTACAGTAGGAGTAAGAATTTCGAAACGACTTCATAACTGTAACACGTTACCAGAGGTATGATGTACAACATTTTACTTCATACTTATTAAAAACAGGAAAAAAAAATTTATGCGTGGCGAATATATTTTTGACAAATCCGCCAATTTGATAAATAGTTTCATTACGGTATCCTGTACCGGTACCGGTTTTCAGGTTACCATGAATACAATGGATTTATTGAAGATGTGCCGGTTCTCAATACTGTAAAATTTCTTTACGATATCTAATCCTGTAAAAAGCTATTTACCGGATTAAAATCAAGTACGTAAAAGTGTCCTAAATGATACAGTATGAAGTAAACAAAGTTTTCTCTGCTTGGCCTTCTGCCTGAACTCTCCTGCTATATGTTAAAATATTTCTGATAAAAGCTGGATGGAGCAGGTGAAGTCATATACCATTTTCTTAAATTTACCTGTTTGTTCGAACACTCCCTAAGAAAGAATGGAATAACTTACAGGATGAAATTCCAAAATATGTTAGTCCAGTGTACAGTTATTTTAAAACGTTGAATGTCTATTCCAGTTAAATGTTAAAACGAAGCCCAAAAAAAAACTAAATAACAAGAAAGAACCAATTAAAAAATTTTTGAAGTGTCTTAATCATTTTTAGCGTTGTCGTGCCTGTTTTCAGTGGCGGATCTAGCCCTCTGTGAAGGGGGGGGGGGAAGAACTTTTTTACGAATATTTCCCTCATGCATAAATTTTCCCATAAGAGGAGTGCAAATTTTCAAAAAATTTCAACGGAAATTCCACGTTGTCTAGTCACCTACTAACTATTTTGACTGAGAAAGTCAAAACTGTAACTTGAGAAAGCCTCGACCGACCGGAGTGAATCCAACTGTTTTTTCTCTTCTTGGTGTCCTCTTTCACCTTCCACTATCGGAAGTTCCGTAGGTGCAATATTTTCGGAAATAGACCCCTTCGGAGGTAGATTTTTAAGCACTTTTAGAATCGCGTTTTCCGACCAATTTAGAAAAAAAACCTCTTTAGAGGTTAAATTCATTCGAATTGAGTTTGTTACGTTCTTAGGAGATTGCAAGCGTGCCATTCCGATCAAAAACAGCAAAAAAAACTTTTTGCTGTTTTTTTCTCTTCTTGATGTCCTTTTTCACCTTCCACCATCGGAAGTTCCGTAGGTGTAATATTTTCGAAAATAGACCCCTTCGGAGGTCGATTTTTAAGCACTTTTAGAATCGCGTTTTCTGACCATTTTTAAAAGAACTAAATTCATTCCAATTGAGTTTGTTACGTTTTGAGGAGATGGCAAGCGTGCCATTCCGATCAAAAACAGCAAAAAAGTGTTTCCGTAATTTTTTCGACAATATCCAAGTATTACGACTTTTTTTCAAATCTCAACTTTGACCGCTTGTAACTCAAGAAGGCCTCGATCGACCTGAGTGAATCCAACTGTTTTTTTCTCTTCTTGATGTCCTCTTTCACCTTCCATCATTGGAAGTTCCGTAGATGCAATATTTTCGGAGATAGACCCTTTCGTAGGTCGACTTTTAAGCACTTTTAGAAACGCGTTTTTTGACCATTTTTAAACAAATCACTTTAGAGGTTAAATATAATGGAATTGAGTTTGTTACGTTCTTATGAGATTGCAAGCGTGCCATTGCGATAAAAAAAAACAAAAGAATGTTTCCGTAATTTTTTCGAAAATGTCCAGAAGGGGGGGGGGGGTATTCCGACTTTTTCCCTCAATTCTCAACTTTGACCGCTTGTAACTCGAGAAGGCCTTGATCGACCGGAGTGAATCCAACTGTTTTTTTCTCTTCTTGATATCCTCTTTCACCTTCCACCATAGAAAGTTCCGTAGGTGCAATATTTTCGGAAATAGACCCCTTCGGATGTCGAAGCACTTTTAGAATCGCGTTTTTTTACCATTTTTAAAAAAACCTCTTTAGAGGTTAAATTCATTCGAATTGAGTTTGTTGCGTTCTCACGAGATTGCAAGCATGCCATTCCGATCAGAAACTGCAAAAATGTTTCCGTAATTTTTTCGAAAATGTCCAAAGGGGGAGGGTATTACGGCTTTTTTCTCAATTCTCATCTTTGACCGCCTGTAACTTGAGAATGGCTCGACCGATCGGAGTAAACCCAACCGATTTTTTCTCTTCTTGATGTCCTCTTTCACCACCCACCATCGAAAGTTCCACAGTTGCAATATTTTCCAAAATAGACACTTTCGGAGGTCGAAGCACTTTTAGAATCGCCTTTTTTGAACATCTAAAAAAAAAACCTCTTTAAAAGTTAAATTGATTTGAATTGAGTTTGTTACGTTCTTAGGCGATTGCAAGCGTGCCATTCCGATCAAAAACAGCAAAGAAATGTTTCCGTAATTTTTTCAAAAATGTCCAAAGGGGGGGGGGGGGTATTACTACTTTTTTCTCAATTCTCAACTTTGACCGGCTGTAACTCGAGAAGGCCTCGACCGACCGGAGTGAATCCAACTGTTTGTTTCTCTTTTTGATGTCCTCTTTTACCTTCCATCATCGAAAGTTCCGTAGGTGGAATATTTTCGGAAATGGACCTCTTCGGAGGTCGATTTTAAGCACTTTTAGAATCGCGTTTTTTGACCATTTTTAAAAAAAACTCTTTAGAAGATAAATTCATTCGAATTGACTTTGTTACCTTCTTAGAAAATGCAAGCGTGCCATTCTGATCAAAAACAGCAACAAAATGTTTCCGAAATTTGTCGAAAATGTCCAGTGTCTCCCATACGACTTTGTCCTCAATTCTCAAGTTTGACCGCCTCTAACTTGAGAAGGCCTTGAGCGATCGGAGATAATCCAACTGTTTTTTTCTCTTCTTGATTTCCTCTTTCACCTTCCACCATCGGAAGTTCCGTATATGCAATATTTTCGGAGATAGAGCCCTACGGAGGTCGATTTTTAAGCATTTTTAGAATCGCGCTTTCTGACCATTTTTAAAACAACCTCTTTAGAGGTTAAATTCATTCCAATTGAATTTGTTACGTTCTTAGGAGATTGCAAGCGTGCCATTCCAATCATAAACAGCAAAAAAATGTTTCCGTAATTTTTTCGAGAATGTCCAAAGGGGAGATATTACGACTTATTTCTCAATTCTCAACTTTGACCGCTTGTAACTTGAGAAGGCCTCGATCGATCGGAGTGAATCCAACTGTTTTGTTCTCTTCTTGATGTCCTCTTTCACCTCCCGATGGTGTACATACGTGCAATATTTTTGGATATAGACCCCTTCGAAGGTCGATTTCGAAAGTTGTCAGAATTAATCTTTTCAGTTGTGCGATTGCGTGTATAAATCAGTCAAAAAAATATCCCAAAAAATCTAAAAGTGGCTGAAAAAATAAGGGGGGGGGGGGGGGGTGATTGCCAGTCCCTGCTCTCCCTTGGATCCGTCACTGCCTGTTTTTATGAGCCCCATTTAATGTGTTTTTACTCGCTGTGTCTGGAGTTATAGATCTTCTCTTATGTTGACAACCTTTTTTGACGAGTGAGGTTTACACCTTAATTTTACGTTAAAAATATCACTTATTTACTAGCTCGCTTCAGATTTGGCGCTGATGATGGCTTTAAGCCGCAAACAGTCTCCTTAAAGAAGGTTAAATTTATGCTTAAAGTATAAAGTATTTTCTTCCCTCTACACCTATCGGATACCGTGTACACAGCAAGAAACCAAAACTTAGTTATGATGGCTGTGCATTAGAAACACAAAATCTATGTGGAAGACAAGGCATCTCCTGCGATCCTAGTGTCTCTATCTTTCAAGTGTACAGTGTAGTAACACTATTTTTAACTTCTATGTCCAACAAAATGCCCAGTCATTCAACTCAATTGCGCCACCGTTTAATAAGAAGCGAAAGATTATAGAATTAGACCGGGCCACAATAGATTAAATTTAAAAATAATACAAAAATTTATTTTTGCATTTAAAGGTGCTTAACCTTCGTTTATTTATATTTGAGATTTGTTTGGTTTTATTCCGATAATAATACCACGAAATGCGCGTAGGTATATTTTCATTTTTTGATGTTTACTTCGAAAAGTGTATGACACTCAGACATATTATAAAGGTTCAACATTTTTACGTGCCCATAAAGTGAATGCAGTTTTATTTTGGAAACAGCGATAGCGAGTAATAAACAACGTAAATAAAATAATATCTATTTGAATACTTGTGCAAGGTTACCTACCAGGCAATGTTCAATAACTATTTTCAAGGAGCGAATTGTACTAAATACAAATTACACAGGATGCGAAATTGAAAAGCACTTAGTGGATAAATTAATATTGGAACTTCATCTTTTCAGGCTATACGACACTTGAAGGACTGTTTACTGGTGCAAAAATAATTAAATCGTTACCAAAAGAGCCTCCAGATGTCCAAAAGCGATTCCTGGTTCTGTAACAGATTATATGAACTTTTACCACTTTTGTTTTCTTCTTCGGTGCCAATAAACTCATCTGCGTCATCTGCTATATGCAGAAAGAAAAGAAAATGCAAGGTGTCTATACATAAAGAATTATTTCAAAGGTTCCCATGTTACGGCGAAAGTTGCTGTTAGCTATAAGATACCTAACCATTCATCATTGTAATGTTACATTAATACATAATAATTATTTATCTATTTTGCCGAGACACCTCACACAACAAAGGCGATTATTATGAGATTTATCTGGAATAAAGATTACAATATGTTATAATAACTATGTATTTAAATGTGCTGCTTAACATTCTTACAGTCTCGTAAGTTAATAACACAACTAATATCGGCATTAAAAACCCACTGACATTGATTTTGGCGGTCGGCTTACAAGGAACGTATTCGACCTTAGGCTTTACAATCAAATACCTAAAGGCCAGATTGTTTATTATATTCGAATGTTTTAATGCTCTCGGAATAACTATTTTCAGCTTTAAAATTGTTGGTAACGGATAAACAATAGATAGCAATAGATAGCTGCTTGCGGCTTTGGCAAAACAGTATTTTGTTTGTATAAATGTAGAAAGTTATTCTCGGAGTAGAGAAAGAATGCATGTATAGTGTGTTGAAGGTTTGTGCTCAATATTTTCGAAAACTAATTTGGAATAGTTCAGTTTAGTTCAAGTTAGTTCAGGTTGGACAAATTTTAAATGTTCGTACAAATAACGACTTTTCAATTTTGGCTACAAATTGTACAATTATAGGTAAAAATTAATTCAGCTTAGTTGCTAGTAGGTAATTCTAGGTAAAAGTTAGAACTTGTAGATTCAAGTTACAAGTGTAGTTTTAATTTACACTTGTAAGTTCAACTTGCAACACGCTACAGTTGTAAATTGAACCTACAATCCTTAACTTGAACCAACAAAAATGTAACTTCAAGCTATAATTGTAACTTGATATCACGTTTGTAAGTTGAACCTACAATTGCAAATTCAATCTACAATTGTAGCTTCAAATTACAATTGTAAATTCAAGTTATAATTTAAGGTAGTTATAACAACTATAACTTAACAATTATAACTTACAGCTTTAAGTTACATTCTAACTTCAAGTTATCATTGTAGGTTTAAGTTACAATTATAGGTTCTACTTACAATTGTAAGTTCAAGTAACATTTGTACGTTGTACTATTTTTAACTTGAACCTACATTTGAACTCAACCTACAATTTTAAGTTGAATTTACAAATGTAACTTCAATCTACAATTCTAACTTAAACGCACATTTGTAAGTTGAACCACTATGAATTCAAACTATAATTGCAGCTTCATGACTGAAGCTACAAATATCACCTAGATTGTAATCTACAGTTTCCAATTATATTACAACTTCAACTTACAATTGTAGCTCCAAATTACAACTATAGCTCCAAGCTCCAAGTTATAACTGTAAGTGGAAGTTACAATTGTTATATAAAATACAAATTTTTAAATTGAAATTAAAAATTTAATTTAAATTTACAATTCTATCTTCAACTTACAATTGTGGATTGAATTTACAATTGAAGATTCAACTTATAATTGTAAGTTGAAGTCACAATTTAACATAAAACTAGATTGTAACTTAAACCTACATTGTTGTTACTTAAAGCTGCATTGTAACTTCAACCTCCAATTGAGACCTCAACCTATAGTTTTCAGCTGAATTTACAAATGTAACTTCAACCTACAATTCTAACTTGAACGCCCATTTGTAAGTTGAACTATTGCAAATTCAAACTATAGTTGTAGCTTCATGACTGAAGTGACAGTTGCAGATTAAAATTATAATTATCACCTACATTGTAATCTACAGCTTTCAATTATAACTTCAACTTACAATTGTAGGTTTAAGTTACAATTGCAACTTCAAGTTACAATTGTAGCTCCAAGTTACAAATATAGCTCCAAGTTATAACTGTAATTTGAAGTTACTATTATGAAATTTAACTTTTTAAATTCAACCTACAAATGTAGTTTTAATTTACAATTGCAGCTTCAAATTACAATTGTGGATTGAAGTTACAATTGAAGGTTCAACTTATAATTGTAACATTGTTGTTACTTAAAGCTTCATCGTAACTTGAACTTCCAATTAAAACCTCAATCTACAATTTTAAGTTGTATTTACAAAGCTTCGAGCTACAATTCCAACTTGAACGCACGTTTGTAAGTTGAACTATTGTAAATGAATCTATAATTGTAGCTTCATGACTGAAGATACATTTGTAGATTAAAATTACAATTATCACCTATATTCTAATCTACAGCTTCCAATTACATTATAACTTCAACTTACAATTGTAAGATTAAGTTACAAATGTAATTCCAAGTGGCAGCTAGAGCTCCAAGTTATAACTGTAAGTTGAAGTTACAATTATTATATGAAAGACAATTGTTAAGTTGAACCTACAAATATAGTTTTAATTTACAATTGTATCTTCAAATTACAATTATAGAATGAAGTTACAATTGAAGGTTCAACTTACTATTAACTGTAAGTTAAAGTTACAATTTAACTTAAAGCTAGATTCTAACTTGAACCTATACTGTGGTTACTTAAAGCTGCACTGCAACTTCAATCTCCAATTGAAACCTCAATCTATAATTTTCAGTTGAATTTACAATCGTAACTTCAACCTACAATTCTAACTTAAACGCACATTTGTAAGTTGAACCATTGTAAATTCTAACTATATTTTTAGCTTCTGGACTAAAGTTGCAGTTGTAGATTAAAATTATAATTATTACCTGCATTGTAATCTACAGCTTCCAATTCCACTTAGAATTGCAAGTTTAAGTTACAATTGCATCTTCAAATTACAATTGCAGCTCCAAGTTACAACTATGCTCCAATTTATAACTGTAAGTTGAAGTTACAATTATGAAATGCAATTTTTAAGTTGAACCTGCAAATGTAGTTTTAATTTGCAATTGTATCTTCAAATTACAATTGTGAAATAAAGTTACAATTGAGGGTTCAACTTATTATTGTAAGTTCAGTTACAATTTAACTTAAAGCTAGATTGTAACTTCAAGCTACATTGTTGTTACTTAAAGCTGCACTGTTACTTCAACCTCCAATTGAAACCTCAACCTACAATTTTAAATTGAATTTACAAATGTAACTTCAACCTACAATTCTAACTTAAACGCACATTTGTAAGTTGGATCATTGTAAATCCAAACTATATTGTAGCTTCATGATTTAAATTACTATTGTAGGTTTAAGTTACAATTGTATCTTCAAGTTAGAATTGTAGCTCCAAGTTACAATTATAGCTCCAAGTTATAATTGTAAGTTAAAGTTACAATTGTTATATGAAATACATTTTTTAAGTTGAACCTACAAATGTAGTTTTAATTTACAATTGAAGATTCAACTTATAATTGTAAGTTGGAGTTACAATTTAACTAAAAGTTAGATTGTAACTTGAACCTACATTGTTGTTACTTAAAGCTGCACTGTAACTCCAACCTCCAATTGAAACCTCAACCTACAAATTCAAGTTGAATTTACAATTGTATCTTCAAATTACAATTGTGGATTGAAGTTACAATTGAAGGTTCAACTTATAATTATTGTAAGTTGAGGTTAAAATTTATCTTAAAGCTAGATTGTAACTTGAACTTACATTGTTGTTACTTAAAGCTACATTGTAACTTAAACCTCCAATTGAAACCTCAACATACAATTTTCAGTTGAATTTACAAATGTAACTTCAACCTACAATTCTAACTTGAACGTACATTTGTAAGTTGAACCATCGTAAATTCAAATTATAATTGTCGCTTCATGACTGAAGTTACGATTGTTGAATAAAATTACAATTATCACCTACATGGTAATCTACAGCTTCCAATTACATTATAACTTCCACTTACAATTGTAGGTTTACGTTACAATTGCATCTTCAAGTTACCATCGTAGCTCCAAGTTAAAACTATAGCTCCAAGTTACAACTGTAAGTTAAAGTTACAATATTTGGTATATGAAATGCAATTTTTAGGTTGAACCTACAAATGTAATTTTAATTTACAATTTTATCTTCAAATTAATTTTGGATTGAAGTTACAATTGAAGTTTCAACTTATAATTATTGTAAGTCGAAGTTACAATTTAACTTAAAGCTAGATTGTAACTTGAACCTACATTGCTGTTACTTAAAGCTACATTGTAACTGAAACCTCCAATTGAAACCTCAACCTACAATTTTCAGTTGAATTTACAAATGTAACTTCAACCTACAATTCTAACTTGAACGCACATTTGGAGGTTGAACCATTGTAAATTCAAACTATAATTGTCGCTTCATGACTGAAGTTACGATTGCAGAATAAAATTACAATTATCACCTACATGGTAATCTACAGCTTCCAATTACATTATAACTTCCACTTACAATTGCAGGTTTACGTTACAATTGCATCTTCAAGTTACCATCGTAGCTCCAAGTTAAAACTATAGCTCCAAGTTACAACTGTAAGTTAAAGTTACAATATTTGGTATATGAAATGCAATTTTTAAGTTGAACCTACAAATGTAATTTTAATTTACAATTTTATCTTCAAATTAATTTTGGATTGAAGTTACAATTGAAGTTTCAACTTATAATTATTGTAAGTTGAAGTTACAATTTAACTTAAAGCTAGATTGTAACTTGAACCTACATTGTTGTTACTTAAAGCTACATTGTAACTTAAACCTCCAATTGAAACCTCAACCTACAATTTTCAGTTGAATTTACAAATGTAACTTCAACCTACAATTCTAAATTGAACGCACATTTGGAAGTTGAACCATTGTAAATTTAAACTATAATTGTCGCTTCATGACTGAAGTTACGATTGTTGAATAAAATTACAATTATCACCTACATGGTAATCTACAGCTTCCAATTACATTATAACTTCCACTTACAATTGTAGGTTTAAGTTACAATTCCATCTTCAAGTTACCATTGTAGCACCAAGTTAAAACTATAGCTCCAAGTTATAACTGTAAGTTGAAGTTACAATTATTATATGAAATGCAATTTTTAAGTTGAACCTACAAATGTAATTTTAATTTACAATTTTATCTTCAAATTAATTGTGGATTGAAGTTACAATTGAAGTTTCAACTTATAATTATTGTAAGTTGAAGTTACAATTTAAGTTAAAGCTAGATTGTAACTTGAACCTACACTGTTGTTACTTAAAACTACATTGTAACTTGCATCTAGAATTGTAAATTCAACCTACAATTGCAGCTTTAAGTTACAATTGTAGATTGAACCTGAACTGGCCTGAAATTACGCAACATACACTTTTGCAACGTGTGAAAGAGTAGACCACTTATAAATTTGAGCCTACACTTGCAACTTCAAGCTATATTTGTTGTTTCAAGTTACAATTGTAGGTTGAACCTGAACTAGCATGACCTTGTGCAACATGTAAACTTGAGCCTTATAATTGTGACAATTGTCACTACAATTGCTACCTTTATAATTGTAACTTCAAGCTACAATTGTAGCTTCAAGTTACAATTGTAGGTTGGATCTGAATTAGCCTGAACTTGTGCAACTTGTAAAAGAGTAGGCCACTTGTAAACTTAAACCTATAATTGTAACTTTCACCTACAATGCTAACTTCAAGTTACAATTGTAAGTTAAGTCAGAACTTGTAAAACTTTTGAAAGTGTAGGCCACTTTAATCGCTGTGAAAAATATGTCTGGTGCATTCTCCAGCATCAACAGACCTTTTATTTCTGGTGGGTTAACTGAACTCTGCTGAACACACCGACAGCTAACGGCATATGTGCCAAACAGGGGCAAATTACGTAGAGTCGTGTGCTTCATCTAGGGCTTCTTTGACACTTGACAGTTCTTTCTGAAAGACCAGCAGTGGTCTTTTCTACATTCTCTATTGGAAGTGGTTCTTCCATTTCTATATTTAGTTCTTTCGGTTTCGGAATATTATTTTTTTTCTTATGATGACTATTTCCTCATTAATATTCTTTTCTTCTTCTTTAGGTAGTTTAGAAAAACCAAAGAGGTAAACCAGTAATCCTTCCAATAACAGTTGTTGAGGTCGAGTGTCAAAAAGCGAAAGTGATACTTCTCTCTCCTGAGTGAAATTGGCAAACATCAAATTGAAAAAGTTCCAAGGTGACCTGGTACATCAACTACAGTCTTTTCCATTTCTTCAATATAAATGTTTCGGCCTCTACATCTTTAAGCTCCGCTGGTTGTTCCTTCTTTAATACAACTTTTGCAGTTTCGGGAGTTTTTTTCTTAGATTTAGGTTTGAAAGCTTCTTGCACAGGTTCTTTGGAATAGAGTCTTCCCTTTCGGTAAGCGCAACTTCCTTTGGAGCTTCCTTCTGTCGCTTGGTCATTTTCTCCTCTGCTTCAAGGTATCATCGACAGTGGTAGTGAAATCTATTCCTTCGTTTAGTTTTAGCAAACTTTCTTTTGTTTCCTCAAGCTTCGCTAGCTAGCTGATCTCAACCACATCCTCTTCTTTTTCTTCCTGAAGAACTTTGAGTTCCTGCATTTTTGTTGGGTTTAGGTTTTCCGGGAGCTTTTTTGTAACTTCTTTTTCGGTTTTTCCTTCCCGAGGCTTTGATACACCCGTTTCGATTATATATTCGTTCGAATATATATTCCTCGGTAGGTAATCGTACAGAAGCCTTGTGTTCCTCAGGATTTGTAGGTTTATTTTCAGGAAGACAAATAGTTCGAAATTTAGGCCCCTATTTAGGTTGGTCCTGGGTTCCTTTCCAGAAACGAGCTTTCTGTTTCGAAACTTTTCTTGTTTCTTCCGGTAAAATGGGTTTAATTTTTATAGCTTCTTTTGGAGTTTCCTTCTCTTCCTTTTCTGTACGTTTCTTCAAAACAGCCATATATACCTACAATTTTCAGTTGAATTTACAAATGTAACTTCAACCTACAATTCTAACTTGAACGCACATTTGGAAGTTGAACCATTGTAAATTCAAACTATAATTGTCGGTTCATGACTGAAGTTACGATTGTAGAATAAAATTACAATTATCACCTACATGGTAATCTACAGCTTCCAATTACATTATAACTTCCACTTACAATTGCAGGTTTAAGTTACAATTCCATCTTCAAGTTACCATTGTAGCACCAAGTTAAAACTATAGCTCCAAGTTATAACTGTAAGTTGAAGTTACAATTATTATATGAAATGCAATTTTTAAGTTGAACCTACAAATGTAATTTTAATTTACAATTTTATCTTCAAATTAATTGTGGATTGAAGTTACAATTGAAGTTTCAACTTATAATTATTGTAAGTTGAAGTTACAATTTAAGTTAAAGCTAGATTGTAACTTGAACCTACACTGTTGTTACTTAAAACTACATTGTAACTTGCACCTAGAATTGTAAATTCAATCTACAATTGCAGCTTTAAGTTACAATTGTAGATTGAACCTGAACTGGCCTGAAATTACGTAACATACACTTTTGCAACGTGTGAAAGAGTAGACCACTTATAAACTTGAGCCTACAATTGCAACTTCAAGCTGTATTTGTTGTTTCAAGTTACAATTGTAGGTTGAACCTGAACTAGCATGACCTTGTGCAACTTGTAAACTTGAGCCCTATAATTGTGACAATTGTCACTACAATTGCTACCTCTATAATTGTAACTTCAAGCTACAATTGTAGCTTCAAGTTACAATTGTAGGTTGGATCTGAATTAGCCTGAACTTGTGCAACTTGTAAAAGAGTAGGCCACTTGTAAACTTGAACCTATAATTGTAACTTTAACCTACAATGCTAACTTCAAGTTACAATTGTAAGTTAAGTCAGAACTTGTAAAACTTTTGAAAGTGTAGGCCACTTTAATCGCTGTGAAAAATATGTCTGGTGCATTCTCCAGCATCAACAGATCTTTTATTTCTGGTGGGTTAACTGAACTCTGCTGAACACACCGACAGCTAACGGCATATGTGCAAAACAGGGGCAAATTACGTAGAGTCGTGTGCTTCATCTAGGGCTTCTTTGACACTTGACAGTTCTTTCTGAAAGACCAGCAGTGGTCTTTTCTACATTCTCTATTGGAAGTGGTTCTTCCATTTCTATCTTTAGTTCTTTCGGTTTCGGAATTTTATTTTTTTTCTTATGATGACTATTTCCTCATTAATATTCTTTTCTTCTTCTTTAGGTAGTTTAGAAAAACCAAAGAGGTAAACCAGTAATCCTTCCAATAACAGTTGTTGAGGTCGAGTGTCAAAAAGCAAAAGTGATACTTCTCTCTCCTGAGTGAAATTGGCAAACATCAAATTGAAAAAGTTCCAAGGTGACCTGGTACATCAACTACAGTCTTTTCCATTTCTTCAATATAAATGTTTCGGCCTCTACATCTTTAAGCTCCGCTGGTTGTTCCTTCTTTAATACAACTTTTGCAGTTTCGGGAGTTTTTTTCTTAGATTTAGGTTTGAAAGCTTCTTGCACAGGTTCTTTGGAATAGAGTCTTCCCTTTCGGTAAGCGCAACTTCCTTTGGAGCTTCCTTCTGTCGCTTGGTCATTTTCTCCTCTGCTTCAAGGTATCATCGAGAGTGGTAATGAAATCTAATCCTTCGTTTAGTTTTAGCAAAATTTCTTTTGTTTCCTCAAGCTTCGCGAGCTGGCTGATCTCAACCACATCCTCTTCTTCTTCTTCCTGAAGAACTTTGAGTTCCTGCATTTTTGTTGGGTTTAGGTTTTCCGGGAGCTTTTTTTGTAACTTCTTTTTCGGTTTTTCCTTCCCGAGGCTTTGATACACCCGTTTCGATTATTATTCCTCGGTAGGTAATCGTACAGAAGCCTTGTGTTCCTCAGGATTTGTAGGTTTATTTTCAGGAAGACAAATAGTTCGAAATTTAGGCCCCTATTTAGGTTGGTCCTGGGTTCCTTTCCAGAAACGAGCTTTCTGTTTCGAAACTTTTCTTGTTTCTTCCGGTAAAATGGGTTTAATTTTTATAGCTTCTTTTGGAGTTTCCTTCTCTTCCTTTTCTGTACGTTTCTTCAAAACAGCCATATTATCCTTCTTCTCTGGTCCTTTCTTCTACTTGGCAATATTGATTTAAACAGCTTTTTCGTCAGCTTCATTCAGCAGTTTCCTCACGCTTTTTGTAAGGCTTACTGTGAGGTCTTCGACTTCTAGATCGAGCTTGTCAAGGTCTGTTAAATCTTCTTCGACATCCTTGTATTTCTTCGACCTTTTATTTTTTATTTTCTTGGCATCTTTTATATTTCTATATATTATACCATTTTCCTTAATAACTTCAATTAAAGTGACTTGAAGAGCCATTTCATAAATTGATCTTTTAATTAGGCCCGATTTCGTCTCTTAGGCCATCAGCAGCGTCAGCAAGGGAAAATAACAAAGAACATAGTCTTCAGGCTTTCTTTCAAGGTTGAACAGTTATGATTTTTTAAGAAATATTTACGAGCTCATAATTTACGCTTTAAATACAGGAGGCAAAATAAATTAATCGTAAAAGGTGACATTTCCCTAATCGTTCCTATATGATGCAACCAATTCAGAGTCGACAAGTTTAATAAATCCATAAATATCCATTGAATAATGGCCTCAGAGCGGTCGTAAATCAGCCGCAATATGTAACAAGAGCATTTTTTTCTTGTCCCGAACGTCGAATCGATCGAATCCGCATTTCCAACACCCATCAACCTTTGGTGCGGTACCACCAAGGCTGTCGGGTGCACCGGGACCTTGCGCGCCGGGTACTCGTATTTTGGTAAAACTGGCGAAAAACACGGTCCTTTCTTTACCACCTTTCCCCGCTAAAAAAACCTTCGCCGGATCGAGCGAGGTACGACCGGGGAGCGCGCTGGTCGTACTCTCAACGCGCTCAGTTGTTTTACGTACGGGTTGCGCAAACCAACCGGAGCCGATTCGCCGCTGTTTCGACAAAAGACTAATGACCGCGCGCTTCGCGTTTTCGAAGTTTTTCGCGGGATTGGTCGATATACGGAACCGGCTTTTGTTTTCTTCTAGTTGAACTTTCGCGGGTACTTCTAGGACATCTTCACTCCAAGAAAGGATACAAGAAAACATGAATTGATGGATTTTGTGATTAAAAGTGCTTAAACTTTAAGGATTACTGATTGGTGCTTAGGTCCGGACCTACTACAAGGGATTAAGATCTAACTGCTCTAAAGTGTTGTTCAGGATTATTGTGCTTTAACTTGAGGTGTGCAACTTCTTCACTGTGTTTTACAGTGCTGTGAATTTTTAAAAATTTGGGAGTTGTGTGGTGACATTTGACCCAAGTTTTGGATTATTTTACCTGTTTTCATATTTGGATATTTTACCATGGTTTTAATAAGGTAAGTTCAGTTTTCTGTTGCTACTAAAAGAAAGTTTTTGGCTCTTATATCAAAAAATTATATAATAAAAAGAACGCCTCTTCTAAATCAAAATGAAATAAAAGTGAACAAAACTCGATGAAATTGACTTTAACAGCTTTTTTTTAAAAAATAGCCCCTGAAGATGCTATAGATATTCGAAACGGTTAGAGAGCAAATTTGTGGAATTTTGCAAGTTGAACCCACATCTAAATAAAATTTCCAAAGTTCGATTTAATTTTGACATTCACCACAAAGATGTGGGTAAACAGTAAACATTTTACAATTTTATCTAAAACTTTTCGGATATCTACGAAAAACGATATTCAGAGGATTTCTTTAAGAATCAAGCTCCATTGTATTTACAAAACTTGAAGATGATGATGGACACATTCATCGGCAAACGGACCTTAAGAGTCATACACCTTTTTAAAAAGTAGCCCCTGAAGACTTCCGATCCAAGACACTTTTTCAACTTTCGATCTAACTTTCGAATTCACCAAAAAGATTTGACTAAACAGTGAACATTCTATGACTTTATCTAAAACCGTTTCGGATATATTTAAGAAAAACCATCTTCAGGGGAAATTTTTTTAAGGGTCAAGTTGCACTGGATTTGCAAAATTTTACGATGATGACCGAAACAGGTCGAAAAAGCGAGTGAAGAACATATTAGTAACAGTGAACATTTTATGACTTTGTCTAAAACCGTTTCGAATATATTTAAGAAAAACCGTCTTCAGGGGAAAGAGTCAAGTTCCATTGGATTCGTAAAATTTTACGATGATGACCGAAACAGGTCGAAAAAGATATAAGTAAAAACAGTGACCATTTTTTATTTTCAGTTTCGAATATATTTATGAAAAACCATCTTCAGGAAAATTTTTTTTACAAGGATCAAGTTCTATTAGATTCGCAACACTTGAGAATGATGACCGAAACATAAGTCTGTAAATGGACCTTAAGGGAGAAAGAGTTTTCATCAAAAAGATAGGAGTAAACAGCGAATATTTTATGACTTTGTCTAAAACCGTTTCGAATATATTTATGAAAAACCATCTTCAGAGGAAATTTTTTTACAAGGATCAAGCCCCGGATCAAGCTCTAGTAGATTCGCAACACTTGAGGATGATGACCGAAACATAAGTCTGTAAATGGACATTAGGAGAGAGAGAGAGAGAGAGCTTTCATCAAAAAGATATGAGTAAACAGTGAACATTTTATGACTTTGTCTAAAACCATTTCGAATATATTTAGGAAAAACCATCTTCAAGGAGGGATTTTTCTAAGGGTCTAGTTCCAGTTGATTGGCAAAATTTTACGATGATGAACGAAACGGATCGAAAAAGATATAAGTAAAAAAACAGTGAACATTTTATGACTTTGTCTAAAACCGTTTCGAATATATTGATGAAAAACCATCTTCAGGGGAAATCTTTTTACAAGGGTCAAGCTGTATTAGATTTGCAAAACTTGATGATGATGACCGAAACATACGTCTGTAAATGGACCTTAAGGGAGAGAGACTTTTTATTAAAAAGATCTAAGTAAACAGTTTCGAATATATTTATGAAAACCATCTTCAGGAGGAATTTTTTTTAAGGGTCGAGTTTCTTTAGATTTGCAAAATTTTACCATGATGGCCGAAACAGGTCGAAAAAGATATAAGTAAATAGTGAACATTTTATGACTTTGTCTAAAACCGTTTCGAATCTATTTATGAAAAACCATCTTCAGGGGAGATTTTTTTTTATAGGCTCAATTGGATTCGCAAAATTTTACGATGATGACCGAAACAGGTCGAAAAAGATATAAGAAAACAGTGACCATTTTATGATTTTGTCTAAAAACGTTTCGAATATATTTATGAAAAACCATCTTCAGGGGATTGTTTTTACCAGAATCAAGCTCAATATTAGATTCTCAACACTTGAGGATAATGACCGAAATTGATCGAAGAAGATATAAGTAAACAGTGAACATTTTATGATTTTGTCTAAAACCGTTTCGAACATATTTATGAAAAATCATCTTCAGTGGAAATTTTTTTACAAGGATCAAGCTCTATTAGATTCGCAATACTTAAGGATATTTAATGCTCAACTACCATTGGATTCGCAAAATTTTACGATCATGACCGAAACAGGTCGAAAAAGATATAAGAAAACAGCGATCATTTTATGATTTTGTCTAAAAACGTTTCGAATATATTTATGAAAAACCATTTTCATGGGATTTTTTTTTACAAGAACCAAGCTCTATTAGGTTCGCGGGTAGGTCGAGGATAATGACCGAAATTGATCGAAAAAGATATAAGTAAACAGTGAACGTTTTATGATTTTGTCTAAAACCGTTTCGAATATATTTATGAAAAACCATCTTCAGGGGAAATTTTTTACAAGAATCAAACTCTAATAGATTTGCTACACTTGAGAATGATGACCGACACATAAGTCTGTAAATGGACCTTAAGAGAAAAAGAGAACTTTTATCAAAAAGATATGAGTAAACAGTGAATGTTTTATGATTTTTTCTAAAACCGTTTCGAATATATTTATGAAAAACCATCTTCAGGGGGGAATTTTTTAAGGGTGAAGCTTCATTAGATTCGCAAAATTTTACGATGATGACCGAAACAGGTCGAAAAAGATATAAGTAAACACTGAACATTTTATGAGTTTGTCTAAAACTATTTCGAATATATTTATAAAAAACCATCTTCAGGGAAAATGTTTTTACAAGAATCAAGCTCTATTCGATCATCCGCAACACTTGAGGATGATGACCGACACATAAGTCTGTAAATGGACCTTAAGAGAGAGAGAGAGAGAGAGAGAGAACTTTTATCAAAAAGATGTGTGTACAGTGAACATTTTATGACTTTGTCTAAAACCGTTTCGAATATATTTATGAAAAACCATCGGCAGGGGGGATTTTTTTTTAAGGGACAAGTTCCATTAGATTCGCAAAATTTTACGATGATGACCGAAACAGGTGAAATAAGTAAATACTGAACATTTTATGATTTTGTCTAAAACTGTTTCGAGTATATTTATAAAAAACCGTCTTCAGGGAAAATGTTTTTACAAGAATCAAGCTCTATTCGATCATCCGCAACACTTGAGGATGATGACCGACACATAAGTCTGTGTCAGAAATAGGTCGAAAAAGATATAAGTAAACAGTGAACATTTTATGATTTTGTCTAAAAATGTTTCGAATATATTTATGAAAAACCATCTTCAGGGGGAATTATTTTTTAAGGGTGAAGTTGGTAAACCCGTGAAGGTATAATACTGGAATGGTATAATACTCGAAACGGTCAAAGACAAAATCCTTAAATTTTGCCTTTGATCTAATTAAAACCTTGATCTAAACAATATTTTCAAATTTTGATTTAATTTTCAGTCAACAATTTATGATTTTGTCTACAACCGTTTTGAATACATATTAGAAAAACGACCTTCAGAGGGGATAAAAGGGTTAAGCTTCATTATGTTCCTTTTTCTTGTTTTTCTAGGTTTGTATGAAGCTTTTTCCGTATTCTGTCGTAAACGAACCTCCAAAATAACCTCCAGGAAATTCTTCCAATTCCCGAACACACCGTATTGCTGTTATTTTGAGTTAATTCGATTTTTGTCTTAGAGAGGTGAGAGTGTTCTTAGATACTGTTTTGTCTGTTTTTTTTTAAGAGGAAACAATTCCTCGAGCTTTTCATAACAATAATAGCAATAAAAAAAAACAAAGAAAAAAAAATACCAAGAGTTGTTAAAAATTCAACTTTTATAGCTATATAGGCGAGTGTATTAGCCAGCCAACAGCACTAAAAACGCATTTTTTAAACGTCAAAAATCGTTTTTTTTTTACCCCTCGTTTGAAATTGTTTAATACGTGTATCCATTAAACATTAGTTTATCCGACCATTTAATGTAACATCATTAGTAATCAATTTTCGACGTAATCATGAGACGTACTTTCCACGTCCTTCCATACAAAAAAAAACGTTTTTTTTCTACTTTTGGTTTCGGAGTTTTTTCGGTTTTGCTAATTTCGTAATCATTACATTTACTTTTTCTCAATCAATTTTCAAATACTTTTTGAATTATTGGAAAATTGGATTCTTCCTCATGGTGTTATGTTTATCTTGGACACGATCTAAATGTCAATTAAATGTGACTATTCTTTTAATGTAGCTAATATCTATATCGTATTTTCGACGTCATCACTGAACGTACCACTTTACGTCGTCAGGCTTATTTACGTTACCTTCTTTTAACCATTTAACCCTACCATTTAAGGTAGACTGAACAGACATTGTTTCGCAATTTTCTTACTCTTCCTTATTGCGTTTTTTGTGTTTTATTCTGTTACTTCAGCTACTTTTTTTATTACGAGTCCTTCAAGACTATATTTAAACCGAAACAACGAACACAGGTTTCTAAGACGTCGAAAATGCGTTGCCCACTGATGGAGTAATTTTACTTTTAGTTTAATAACGATAAATAGGCGTTGCAAAAATGTGAACCTCATCTACAACAAAGCAAACAGTATTCTTAATAATTATTCAGTATTTGAATACCCAAGAACCCTCACCAGACCATCTACAACGTCAAAAAAATTGAGTTGGTCCTTTTGATGTAGTTCCTATCTGTGACGTACTTTCGACGTCATCGCTAGAATTATTTTAATTCGTCACGCTTCTGTTATCTTTTTCCAGTTATGATAAATTGAACAAGCATCGTCTTACTATTTTTTTAGTTTTTTTTTTATAATTTTTTTCTTTATTTCATTACTTCAGACTTTCGTTTTATTTATTGCACGTTTCTCAAGAATATATCGAAGACCACAAAAACAAACATATCTTTCTAAAAACGTCTAAATGTGTTATTTACTGCCGCACTGGCTTTACTTTAGACGTTTTTGTTAAAATGATTTTAAACAGACGTTGCATATATAACATCTCAAGAACACTTCGTATTGCACCCCACACAGATGTCAATTATTAGTTTCAAGAAGTATAAACGTGAGTTTTGTCCATTTAATGTAGCTAATATCTCTGGCAAAGTAACAAATTTTCGACGTTCTTTTTATAGCTCCAAGAGGTAAAAAAGAATTTATAATGCTTTCCTCACTCATAAATTAATGTTCATTTTGAATAACATACAATGTTAAATAAACTTCTTGTTAATGCAACTAATATCTATGACGTATTTTCGACGTCATCACTTGACGTATTTTCATTCGTCAGGCTTATTTCAGTATCTTCTTTCATTTAAGGTAGATTGAACAGACTTCGTTTCAATATTGTTTACTCTTCTTATTTTTTTTTCTTTTATTGGTTATTTATTCTGTTCTATGTCTAGAAGGTTATAAATTTTTAATAGAAAAGGATGACATATTTAAAGTACATGGACCTTTTTTCCTTCAACCTCTTCTTTTGATATTTCACAGCCTACTAGATGACGTTTTCAAATAAACATCCCCTACAATATAGACATCAATTTATAGTCATTTATCGATCACATCGACGCCCGTTAAATGTTCAGATCGTAATCAGAAATGCGGTTGAGTGGAAAAAAGTCGAAACGTCTCGAGACGAAAGAAAGCTGAACATAATGTACAAGCAAACACACAAATAGAAAAATAAAAAAAACAATAACGGAACTAAAAATGTTCTATGTAAAAACATAAAAAATTGTAAAATAATCAAAGCATAATCAAATAAAAGAATCAAAACGAAAAAAAAAATAACAGTATTACAACTGAAAAAAAAATTAAAAAAGTTCAGCAGAAACTAAAAATATCCAAATGAGAAAAATACTAAAATAAAAATTAAAACAGATAATAAAAAGTAAATCTTGAAACATAGAAACAAATGAATATATTTTTGAAAGCAATTATTGTATTTGTTACATAAAGTTCAAACTAAACCTCGAACTAAACTCAATGGGTAGACAGAAAACTAAAGAACTTTCAGGTATTTTTTACACTGGTTATTGTACCTTTACTTATTAACTTAGACATTACTAATATTATTTTAATATTATGAACAACTTTTAGGTCACCTCTACAGGGTGTTTCAGAAAGGTGCTGACAAACTTCGGAGGGTTATAGAAGACGTCAAGTCGTCCAACTTTTGCTAAGAAACCTATATCTGCAAACCCACTGTTTTTGAGATACAGGGTGTCAAAGACATATTTTTGACATTAAATTGTTATTAACGTTTTCAATCAAAACGTCAGTACTAGTCATGCAGGTAAAAGAACTAATTTTAAACAGTAGAATTGTTAAGAAATTCATATGCGACAATGAATATAAATTATAAGAAATCATTTTTGCTGCTTTACCCACATTTTTCATCATAAAATACCATTTTTTTGATTAAGAGTATCTTTTTTGTGTAGAAAATATTTGCCGTTTACAATATGCTTCCAAATTGCATTTTTTTTCAGTGGCGTAGACGTTAGAGGCACAACAATTCCCGGCGACTTCAAAATCTACACCACTGGCACATATAAAAATTGCGCTTTTTGACACTGATAAAGAACATCCAAGCAATGGTAAAACGTGTTCAAAATTTCAATTTTCTATGTAAATTTGTTCTTGATATATAATCTAAAAGCTCATAAAAAATATTTCTTTGAGACTTCTAGTACCTCAAAAACGGTGCATTTGCGGCTAGGGTTTTATAAGCAAAAGTTAGATCACTTGGCGTCTTCTATAGCCCCCTAAAGCTTATCAGCATCTTTTTGAAACACCCTGTATATAAGGGTGTCCTGTATATAGGGGATCTCAATTATTGCACCTAAAATTTTCAAGCAATTTCTTCTTAGTAATTATCGGATGTAATGGTTTTGCAGGTTTAGGATAAATAAAACTAGCTTGCCGTTTCAATAAAGGCCAACGTTTCGACGTTTAATTTTACGTCTTCCTCAGGGCTATACTCGGCGACAAAGGATGACGTCAATAAACAAAATTACATCCATGATACACGTCACACATTACGCACGCCAGAACCATCACAGCACTAATATCCACCAAGTGCCACCGTCCACTCCTTGTGCCGAACGATATTAGTGCTGTGATGGTGCTGACGTGCGGAATGTGTGTTTATTGACGTCATCCTTTGTCGCCGAGTATAGCCCTGAGGAAGACGTAACATTAAAGGTCGAAACGTTGGCCTTTATTCAAACGACAAACCTGCAAAACCATTACATCTGTTAATTGAGGGGACGCAATACATTATCATCTTAGTAATTATAACATATCACTTAAACTTGGCTTTATTTATCTGTGTATTCTGTGTGTGTATTATGTGGACAATCAAGTCACGTATAAGTAATAGAATCCCGACTTTAGTCTCTTTTTCGTACTGTAATTAAATAGGTCATGACTTCTGATTTTTCTCTATGTCGAAGTCTCCATGTCAAAGCTCTAGGTTTTTATATCTGTAGATATAATTTTATATTTTATATATATAATTATATAAAATTATATCCTTAGATATAAAAACCTAGAGCTGCAAGTTTATGCTGAACAAAAGGCTTTGAATTTCTGAGTCTGGCCCAACCAGAAACTTGAAGAAGTTTGAAAAACTAAAACGCTGGAAAACCTCCTTGTCATTGCCTTTTTCAGAACACCAGAGGTATTCCAAATTCCAAGTAGTCCAAACCAAGCAATTATTGATACTACGATTTTGTCTTCATTGGCATGGCTACTAAATAATGTCTCCATATGAATCTTCTTTGACTACCGTTACTTGCATTGTCACCATTATTTAACCCACCCGGTATAGGAAACCGCGGAACCCTGATGCACACAACAAGCGAAACGCCACCAAGGTTGCCCCGTTTGTCGTGCCAGTTTCAATTTTTAGAGTGGTTTTATTAGATTAGTATTTAATATCGTGGGGACCTTCGTTCCGCGAAATATCGCTTGTCCTTACTATCGAAAATAATACGCTTTGGTAAGTAGCTTTTGAAATATTCGAGGTGCAGAACCTCTAATTTATGCGGCTTCAACTCGTAATTGATAATTTATTGGTCAATGAAGCCCAACCCGGCTTCCTGCCAAAACATTCCGTCGCTGAAATGATATGACGATTTGTGGTTTCAGGTGCGAATTCATAAAAGAATACATCAGATAGGTCAGTTACGGTCGAAACGTCGGCACTTTGAATAAAATTACCAGGTGGGTAATGGAAAGTCTTGTTTACATTACAGTAGATGATAAGCAATTGTTTCGTTTCCATGGTGATCAGTTTAAATTAGCGGCATATTAAAACTTTGCTTTATTGGTCCTTTAAGGGTGACTTATACACGTTCAAGTAAAACTTCAGATTGAAGATAAAACTCCAAATATAACCTACATTGCATTGCTTATCTGTCAGGTAAACAATGCAATGAACATCAAGTCTGGTGTTTTAACTTCAATCTAAAGTTTTACTTGAACTTGTAAAAGTTGCCCTAAAGGCCAAATTACTAATCTGCTGTTCATTTATCCGGCAATATCGTTTTACTTTACTCTCAAGACCAACAAATTTATTACGTGCATACAAACCGTTTGAAAGTAAATGATATATTTAGAAGACTTTCAACTTTAAGTTCTAGAGTTGCTTCTAGATATTCGTTTAAACTCCAGTTTGAGGTTTAACTGGTGATTTTGACATAAAAATAATGCAATACTCGTATATGCAGATACGGAGTTTAAATTTCAGGTCTAAACTTAAGATGTGAGCGTGACCCCAAGCCGAGCCCCAAGCTCTATAGCAAACTTACAAAGTGCATATCTCGATGAATATAAATAAAGTTGGGAAGGAATTGGTAATTTTCCAATAATTTGTTGGTTAGGCTCACTCTTACAAGTTTCATTTAAACTCCAGCTTGAAGTTTAACAAAAGATATTAAATTTTACAAGTTCGGTTTAATCCCAGTTTATGTATTGTGTTTATGCAATTTAAGGTTTAACGCAAGATTTTGACATAAACAATGCATTATACTCAAATCCGGGGTTTAAATTTCCGGTATAAAGTTTAAACTTAAGATGTAAAGTGACCAAGACCCAACTTTGTCAAACTCGCACACTCAAACTCACTACTTTGGGTAGGGTTTAAACTTAAAATGTAAAAATAACCCCAAGACCCGTAACACATTTTCCAGGTGCATATAAATAAACTTCGAAGGTGATTGGTAATTTTACAAGACCTCCAACAATTAGTTGATTACGCCCACTTTTACAAGTTTCGTTTAAACTGCAAATTGAAGTTTAACAGAAAATATTAACTTTTACAAGTTCGGTTTGGTAAACAATGCAATATTCGCAAATCGGGAGTTTAAATTTTAGATAATGTTTAAACTTGAGATGTAAAAGTGACCCCAGGACTCATAAAACTTACCAGATACATATAAATAAAACTCGGAATTAATATAAAATTTACAAGATTTTTAATAATTTATTTCTTAGGCCTCCTTTAACAAGTTTTGTTTAAACTCCAGCTTAACGTTTAACGGAAGATATTAACTTTTAGAAGTTCGGTTTACTTTCAGTTTAAGACTTAACTAAAGTAATAGGAAATTTAGAAGATCTTTAAGAATTTATTTCTTAAGCCTACTTTTACAAGTTTGGTTAGTAAGGTTTAGCGGATAGAATGAATAGGAGATGTGAAAGTAACCCCAAAACCCGTAACAAATTTACCAGGTGTTTATGAATAAAGTTCGATAGTAATTGGTAAATTGACAAGACCTCTAATAATTTGCTGCTTAGACCCACCTTTACAAGTTCGATTTAACTCTAGTTTGTGTAACTTAAGATAATGACATATCAACAATGTAATATAAATCAAACCCGTAGGTTAAAATATGGGTAGGGTTTAAACTTAAGATGTAAAAGTTCGAAAGTAATTAGTACATTTACACGTCCTCTAATAGTTTCTTGCTTAGGCCCACTTTTGCAAGTTTGCTACAAACTCCAGTTTGAGTTTTAACCGAAGAATTTGACATATAAACAATGCAGTATTCGTCAAACCCGCAGTCAGACCCGTAACAAATTTACAAGGCCTCCAATAATTTGTTTCTTATGCCCACTTTTACAAGTGCAATTTAAACTTCAGTTTGAGGTTTAACTGAAGATGTTAGCATATCAATAATGCAATATACGTTAAACCCGCAGTCTAAATTTTGAGTAGAGTTTAATTTTAAAATGTGAAAGTAACCCAAACACCCGTAACAAATTTACCAGGTGCTTATAAATAAAGTTCGGTAGTAATTGGTAAATTTACAAGACCTCTAATAATTTGCGGCTTAGACCCACTTTTACAAGTTCAGTTTAAACTCCAGTTTGAGATTTAACCGAAGATAATGGCATATGTAATATACGTCAAATCCGCAGTCTAAACTAAAATTTACAAGACCTCTAATACTTTGTTGCTTAGGCCCACTTTTACAAAAGTTGGTTTTAAATTCTAGTTTGAGTTTTAACCGAAGATTTTGACATATAGACAATGCAATATTCGTCAAACCCGCAGTCTAAACTTTGAGTAGGGTTTAAACTTAAGATGTAAAAATGACCCCAAGATTCGTAACAACTTTGTCAGGTGCATAAAAACTTCGAAGGTGCTTGGTAATTTTACAAGCCCTCCAATAATTTGATGGTTAAGCCCACTTTTACAAGTTTCTTTTCAACTACAGCTTGAAGTTTAACGGAAGATATTAACTTTTGCAAGTTCGGTTTAATTCTAGTTTAAGGTTTCACGGAAGATTTGGACATATAAACAATGCAATATTCGCAAATCGGGAGTTTAAGTTTTAGATAATGTTTAAATTTGAGATGTAAAAGTAACCCCAAGACTCATAACAAACTTACCAAATGCATATAAAAGAAACTCGGAATTAATAGAAAGTTTGCAAGATTCTTAATAATTTATTTCTTAGACCTAGTTTTACAATTTTGTTTAAACCCCAGGTTAAAGTTTAACGGAAGATATTAACTTTTACAAGTACGGTTTAATTCGAGTTTAAAGCTTAACCAAAGTAATAGAAAATTTAGAAAATCTTTAATAATTTATTTCTTAAACCTACTTTTATAAGTTTGATTTGAAATCCGGTGTAAGGTTTAACGCATATAAAAATAATAACAAGAACAGTAACACATTTACAGATCCTCCAATAATTTGTTTCTTAGGCCCACTTTTACAAGTTTAATTTAAACTCCAGTTTAAGGGATGCTGACATATCAACAATGCAATGTACGTTAAACCCGCAGTCTAAATTTTCAGTAGAGTTTAAACTTGAGACGTGAGAGTAACCCTAAGACCGGTAACAAATTTACCAGGTGCTTATAAATAAAGTTCGATAGTAATTGGTAAACTTACAAAACCTATAATAGTTTTGTTTACAAGCTTAACTTAAACTTCAGTTTGAGATTTTACTGAAGATAATGGCATACCAAAAATGTAATATGCGTCAAACCCGCAGTCTAAACTGTGGGTAGGATTTAAACTTGAGATGTAGAAGTGACCCCCAGACCCGTACCAAATTTACCAAGCACGTATAAATAAAGTTCGAAAGTAATTGGTAAATTTACAAGACCTCTATTAGTTTTTTGCTTAGGCCCCTTTTTATAAGTTGGGTTTAAACTCCAGTTTGAGTTTTGACCGAAGATTGTGACATATAAACAATGCAATATTCGTCAAACTCGCAGTCTAAACTTTCGGTGGGGTTTAAACTTAAGATGTAAAAATGACCCCAAGACCCGTAACAAATTTACCAAGTGCATATAAATAAACTTCGAAGGTGATTGGTAATTTTACAAGACCTACAACAATTTGTTGGTTAGGCTCACTTTTATAACTTTCGTTTAAACTTCAGATTGAAGTTTAACAGGAGATATTAACTTTCACAAGTTAGGTTTAATTACAGTTTAAGGTTTAACCAATTAACCATTTAAGGTTTAATCATTTAAGATTTGGAGATCTAAGGGTGACTTTTACAAGTTCAAGTAAAACTTCAAATTGAAGATAAAACTCCAGATATAACCTACATTGCATTGTTTATTTGTCAGGTAAACAATGCAATGTATATCAAGTCTGGTGTTCTATCTTCAGTCTGAAGTTTTACTTGAACTTGTAAAAGTCGCCCTTAACAATGTAATATTCTCAAATCGAGCGTTTAAATTTCGGGTATTGTTTAAACTTGAGATGTAAAAGTGACCCCAAGACCCATTACAAACCTACCAAATAGCCTACTTTTACAAGTTTTGTATAAGCCCCAGTTGAACGGAAGATATAAACAAGTTGTGTTTAATTCCAGTTTAAGACTTAACGAAAGTAATAGGAAATTGACAAGATTATTTTTTTCCGAAGATAATGGCATATCAACAATGTGATATACGTCAAACTCGTAGATTAAACCTTGAGTAGCGTTTAAACTTAAGATGTAAATGTGGCCCCCAACAATGAATTATATGCAAATCCGGAGTTTAAACTTTAGGTAGCATTTAAATTAAGATGTAAAAGTGGCTCCAAGACCCGTAACAAATTTCCCAAGTGCATATAAGTAAAGCTCGAAAGTAATTGAAAATTTACAAGACCTTTCAATTTGTTGCTTTCACAAGTTTGATTTAAACTCCAGTTTGAGTTTTAACAGAAGATTTTGACATATAACAATGCAATATTCGTCAAACCGGAGTTTAAACTTCAGATAGGGTTTAGGTTTAAACTTAAGATAGAAAAGTGACCTCAACATCCACAACAAGTTTACTAGGTGCATATATAAAGGTTTAGTCAGGTTTGTATCAAGTTTACGGGAGAAATAAAAAAGTTTAAAACTGTTTTTTTACTCCGTTTCCATACAAACATTTTTTCTTTAAAATTAGCTGCAGATTATTAAAACGGCCCTCAGAAAATATGTAAGATCGCAATTTTTAGAGGAGAAATTCCAAATATGAATAGATTGCTTAAAGAAAACCGAATTCGTTCGTCCCTGACACAAAAAATAAAAATAACCGAGGTATAATATAAAAATAAATGTAGAAGAAAAGTACTTTCACTGAACGCCGAGTTGTGGCTTACACATAAGTAGGTACTATCGCGGAGTGAGTAGTACCAATCAGTTTTAGCAGTGGCCCCTCTAAATCAACCAGACATAGACTTTATTTAAAAAAGAAAAATTTGAGTTCTGACACTTGATGATACAAAAATCTTAGTTAACATGTAGCAACTTTTTTTTTGATACCTGAAAGGAGACAATACAAACTCAATTCCTAAATGTGGGTTCCGCAGTGGTAAAACTACACCTGAGCAATTTAAAATTTAAGAATGGGCCTCGGATGAAAGTAAAATCGTATATTATTATTTAGATGGTACCCGAAATTAAGTTGTTTTCACCGAACGCGGTACGTTACACTCCACTTATTCGTTCCAACTGTTTTGGCAATTTCGTTTTCTTTGCAGGAAAAGTAATTAAAATGATTTTGAAATTTGCATCTTAATGTCTCCTAAAGGACAAATTGATTATTGTAAAGCACAATTTAATATTGTGCACCGATGCATCTTGTTGCGGAGAAGTTTTATAGTATGCTTTAAAGTAGTATCTACCTACCAAAAACTTGACCGCAAAATTTACTTAGTCTCGTCTTTTCAGTAATTTAAAAGTGCTTGATTGGCAACTGAGAGACAATTTTAAGCGACAATTTTGTTTTTAAATTTAGTAATAAAGGTGACCTAACAGTCGCTTCTTAGTTACCATGAATTACTATGATAAAAAGTACTCTGAAAGACATTTTTTACTAACACACTCAACTCTACTGACTTTAAGGTAACTAAAACTTTGAATTCTCAAATAAAAACAGATTACTTCAAACTTAACAAAAAACGTAACTTATTCTTATTTAAGTTTTCCAGTTGAAAACAAGGAACTGAAGGATTTCCCTATAAAGGTGACCTAAAAGGCGCTCATGCTTAAGTAGGAGTTATCATCAAGTGATCTGACCTTATATCGTAAGTGCACTAAATCGATATATCAAAAAACAAATGAGGAACTGAGGGGTTTGATATAAAGTGACCTAAAAGTAGCTCCTATTTAATTAGTAGTTACCATGAAGTGATCTGTACTTATAGCATTGTAGTACAGTATTTTTGTAGTAAAAATACCTATTTATGAAAGAAAAATGCCACTCTTTTATTACACTCTAGTTTACTGACTTTATGGTAACTGGAGTTTTTCAACTACTTTTACTTCAATTTGACAGATGTTTTGACAGAGACAAAGGACGCAGAAGTCTATGAAAATAATTAGAGTAAGAAGAGGAACAATAAGAAGGTAACTCACACGTTGATTGACAATAAGAAGCAAGTTTAGGTGATATAAGTAAGTAGTAAGTGATAATCAATATAACAAGGAACTGGGGGATTTGGTATAAAGGTAACCTATAGGTAGCTCAGCATATTTTATTAGGAGTGACCATGGAGTAATCTGAGTTTATATCCCTGTAGTGCTTATAAGTGGGTACTTCATTCACATACATTCACTCTTTTGAGCGCTTAGTGGTGTTCACTTTCAACCCTTGGAAGCTTTATAAAAGAATGAGATGAGGTGACAGAAACCTTCAGGTAACTGCATTAAGGTTCTTAGCTGCCATAATCATTGAATTTTATACAAGAAATGAAATTGAGACTAATACCATGATTACTCGCTTATACACCTGCAAGTCACGCCCCCATGGGTTGACGACGGAGTTGTGCGCAACTTGGTTGCTAAACCGAAGCGACGTCCAAACTCGATCTACTGAAGAACAGTTTTTAATAAAAAAGGTTTTCCGAAATTTTCTTTTTTTCCAGTGATCTCCTTTGGCTTGTTGTAAAAAAAGGAACATTTTGACCGTCTTGTTTGTTAAACCGAAGCGACGTCTGAACTATGATTTACTGAAGTCGCCTGATTTGTTTCCAATGAAGGCTTGGTAAAATTGTCTTTCCAGTGACGTTCCCTGGAATATTGAAAAAAAAAGAAAACAGTTGTATTCTAGGTTTTGAAATTTTTAATAATGTGTCAGTTCTGATGTGCGCAACTGTTCTACTGGGTTTAGTCGCCGAACCGCAGCGACGTCCGAACCCGGATTAACTGAAGTCGCTTGATTTGCTTCTAATAAAGAAGGCTTTGTAACTTTTTAGAAGGATTAACAGTGTACATAATGCAAGACGTTGAGTAGTAAGAAAAGATGTGAATACTTTGTGCAAATGTTATATTTTACTATCCTGTTTGGCGGACCGGTTTCGGCTATAAGTCATCATCAGCGCTCAAAATGTTATTTTGTTTTTCCAGCGATGTTCACTAAGTTGTTGGAAAAAAAATAAGCAGTCGATGTTCAGGTTTTGAAGTTTTTAATAACGGTACAGATCTGGTATGCGCAACTGTGACCGACTTTGGTTGCTAAACCGAAGCGACGTCCGAATTCTGGTGTAGTGAACAAACCTGAATAGTTTGTAATGACGAAGATTTACTGAGTTTTTGTTTTTTCCAGTGATGTGCTCTGGGTTGTTGGAAAAAGCAGTCGATGCTGGTTTTAAAACTTTTAATAACGTGTCAAGTCTACTCTGCGCAACTTCCACCGGTTGGGTTGCCGGACCGAAGCCACGTCCGAACACGATTTAATGAACCCACCTGAATTATTTTCGAAATTTTGCTTTACCACTGTCGTTACTTGGGTTTCAGTTCTGCTGTGCGCTCATTGACCGTTTTTGGTTGCCGGGCCGAAGCGACGTCCGAACTCGAATTACTGAAAACGCTTGATTTGTTTCCATTGAATGATTTGTGAAATTGTGTCTTTCCAGTGACGTTCCCTAAATTGTTAGAAAAAAAGAGAAAACAATTGATGCTAAGTTTTGAAATTTTTAATAATGGGTCAGTTCTGCTTTGTGCAACTTCGACTGGCTGTAGTTGCGGAATCGAAGCGACGTCCGAACTCGGGTTAACTGAAGCCCTTGTATTGCTTCTAATGAAAAAGGCCTCGTAACATTTTAGACGGTTTAACCGTGTAAACGGTGTAGTATAAACGTTTCTGCTCTAAGTCATCATCAGCGTTCAAAATGCTACTTTGTTTTGTTTTTCCAACGATCTTCCCTGGATTTTTGGAGAAAAAAAGAAAAATAGTCCATGCTCAGTCTTTGAAATTTTCGATAACATTTCAGATATGGTGTGCGCAACTTCGATTGACTTTGGTTGTGAACCCAAGCGACGTCCGAACCAGGTGTACTGAATAAAACTGAATTGTTTTTAATTAAGAAGATTTACTGAATTTTAGTTTTTTCCAGTGTTTCCTGGGTTGTTGAAAAAAAAACGAAAGCAATCGATGCTCAGGTTTTAAAACTTTTAATAACATCTCAGGTCTGCCGTGCGCAACTTCGACCGGGTCGAACTTTGGCTTCCGAACCGAAGCGACGTCCGAACACGATTTACTGAAGAAACCTGAATTATTTCTTATCAAAAAGGTTTTCCAAAATTTTGTTTTTCCACTAATGTTAAGACCTTCGGAAATTGTGTTCTTCCAGTGAATTTCCGTGGTTCGTTGAGGAAAAAAGAAAACTTGATGCTCAGTCCTCTTCACAGATTATTCCCGTTCTTGATTCTTCACAGATTAGTCCCGGAGTGGATCTCGGAGTAGATTCCCCTATCTCTTTCTATCGGTTTTAGGTTAAGTGAAGTCTCCATTAGTGATTCTAGAGTCTCTTCGTTTGTGTATCGTACCTCGTACAAATATTTCTTGCCTATGGCATCATCAGGTCTTTCAGAGTATGTAGTTAAAAGATTTGTTTTTTATCCTCCACTAGTAAAGTGTATGTTATGGCATTCATCCAGAGACTATCACGAGTTATGTCTAATGATGGAGACAGTACTGAAAGCTGGAAACAATTCCCAACATTTTCCTAAAAGTCCCAATGGCACAACTGTAAAACACGAGGCAACTGATTTGTAAAGATGATGTTATAATGCTCCCAAAAATACCATGCACGTAACGGAAGAGAATTGCGATCAACGTAATAAAAAAAAGTTCATTAATATCATCATTAAAAGAATCTATTTTACGTCATACAAATGTGAATTAACCGCAGTATGTTATAGCTCATTAAGACATTGTAACAACATTAGATTGATCTAAGTAAAAAAAGTTTCTTTGATTTAATATCATATAAATACTTTACTTCATACTGTATCATTTAGGACATTTTATGTACTTGATTTTAATCCGGTAAATAGCTTTTTACAGGATTGGATATCGTAAAGAAATTTTACAGTATTGAGTACCGGCACATCTTCAATAAATCCATTGTATCCATAGTAACCTGGAAACCGGTACCGGTACAGGGTACCGTAATGAAACTATTTGTCAAATTGGCGGATTTGTCAAAAATATATTCGCAGCGCATAAAATTAGTTTTTTCCTGTTTTTAATAATTATGAAGTAAAATGTTGTACATCATACGTCCGGTAACGTGTTACAGTAGTCGTTTCGAAATTCCAGACTCGGCTAGCGCCTGGTCCGGAAACATTTTACTCCTACTGTAAAACTATATTTACCGGACTTATAACGTAAATAACTATTACATTCTAACTCATCACACTCAGTAACATCAACTTCACAAAATTGAGAACTTTCTTATGTTAAACAGATATCACAAAAATGTTATAACATTATCAGGAGCTTTCACAATACTTAAATCCAAAGAGAGTAAAAAAAAATTAAAACTAGGCAAAAGGTATAACAGAAGAAAAAAAAACCCTAAGATTAGACATGCAGTAGTTGATATCTTTCTCAGTATGTATATCTAGTAATGACACTCTACCGGTAGGTGGTAACACAAAAATCGACTATAGAGAAATGATAATAATTATAAATAATACAATTTAATATTTCGCTCTAGCAATAAATTACCCGGGCTTTAAAAAACATCTAATTGAGATGCAAAAACAGTGTTCATAATATCGTTACAAGAGGGTTTTAATTACCACAAACATACACCATACCTTGCATGAATAATAAACAGATAAATACAATATTTATCACGTCGGGTAAGGATAGTTAATAAGCACTATAAGCAATTCATAAGTAATTTTAGTGTGCGTTCTGAATAACATTAAAAGCGAAAAAAAGAATCAGAGTTGTGACCTTACGTGAACTTAAATCTCACTTGTATAAAAATATATAAACAAAATTCAAAATTATTAATTAAATTTGTAAATATTTTCACAGATATGTGAGCAAATCAATTGTTATATTCAATATAAAATGCTTAAAAGTGGGAATATTATAAAATCATGTTATCGTTATTATTCACGTCAAGGTGTAATGAAGAAGAAACACATCACTCACTCGAGGTGAACAAACCTCGATATAGTCAACAGTAAAATCGTCAACAACCTCGACATAGTCAACAGTAAAAACTCAAAAAAAATATCAAAATTGTTTTTTCCTCTTGGGAATAACAAATCTGCCCCAAATTATTTAAAACCTAATAAATGTTTAACAACAACAATAACCACCACTAAAGCCCAAGTTAGTGGTGAAATTGAATGTTATAGGCAACTACTGGAGTAGGCCCTCTGAGCACCTCCAATTATCACCTCTCCTCTGATTCCTGAGCTCTAGTTACGGACACTACGTGTTCTCCTCGCATAAGCATCTGATCCACATGTCTTCGACATTTTTCCGTATTTTTACTCACCTTGGTGGTTTCAATTCTCGGGATTCGGACTGTGTTGTATGAGCTGTGTGTAGGCCTTTGATGCTCATTATCAATTTCTGCAACAATACGTTTTTTGGATAATTTTTATAACAATTTGTAGAAGATTTTTTTATATTTTTTTGCTGCAAAACAATATTTTGTTTTTCTCAGCAGTATTGGTATTCTTAATTAAAAAAAAAAAAAAAAAAAAAAAACGTACACAAAGAACTTAAATTTTGCGGATATTTATTGACGTTTTGGTACGATTTACTGAAACTTTTGAGAACTGCAACAAGATTAGAAATTAGAATTAGAAAAATAAGTAGTTGACTTACCACAAAACACTTTTACATCTAGTTATTTAGACAAAAAGTTACACCACGACCACCCTTTGGGACAGGCTGTCCTAAATTTTATTGATGAAATACGAAAATTGTAGAAAACGGTTTACCGCACAATTTAAAGTTGCAGAGAAATATACAGGATGGAGTAAAAATTAATAGAAAATAAAGCCTGAAAACAATATTTTTTAACCTCTTAAAAACTCTAAACTTAAATGAAAGATGAACTAATCAGAACGAGTCAAATGGTTTTTTGCTCTTCTTGATGTCCCCTTTTACCTGCCAAAAACGGAAAATCCACAGGTTTAATAGTTAAGAAGATACACCTCTTTGCTGGTTAATTTCTAAGAACTTTTACAAACGGCTTCATTTCTTCCTAAAATTGGATTTCTTCAAAAACATCAAATTTGCATGTTTAGACAATGCAGGTCATTTTTAACCGATTTGTAGCCCTAATTGCAACCTAATTTTATAAAGGTCTCAAATTGTATATTTTTAGATGCTTTGTGCAATTTTTAAACGACTTTGGCCCTAATCCACATCTGAATTCTTCCACAAACTTCAATTTTGTATTTTTAAATGCTTTGAGCTAATTCTAACTGATGTTGATCCTAACTTTTGCCTAAATTTCTCAAAAATTTCAAATTTGCCTATTTAGCCGCTTTGTTATTTTTCACGGATTTTTGTCCTAATCTTAACTTAAAATTTTTATTTGCATTTTCACTTTGGACGTTTTTAGTAATTTTTAACCATTTTTGGCCTTAATTCTAAAATGCATTTTTCAAAAAAATGCACTGTTTATTTTTAGACGCCTTAAGTCATTTTGGTTTGATTTTTCCCCCCTTTCCTAACCAGAATTTTTCAATAAATTTTAAATTTGCATTTTTGTTGCTTTGAGTCTTTGTTACCTGATTTTGTTACCCTGATTTTGTTACCCTGATTTTTTTCACAAACTTCAAATTTAATAATTATTTAATTTATTTAAATATAAATTATTAAATGCCTCGGTCCATTTTTTGACGTTAAGTTAACTAATTTTGGCTCCAACCTAAATTTTTGCAAAAACTTTTATTTTGAATTTTTACTTGTTTTGTCACAGTTAACCGACTTTTATCCTAATCCTAACATGATCTTTTTCATACACTACAAATTTGCATTATTAATTCCTTTGAGTCATTTTTAACAGATTTTCGCGTTAATCTTAACCTGCATTTTTCCAAAAAATCCAAGTGTGGTTCTTTGATGCTTTAAGTAATTTTTAACCGATTTTGGCCCCAACCAAAACTTTTCCAAAATCGTTTACCTTGAATTTTTTATTGCTTTGATTCATAGTTAACCGATTTTTATCCTAATCCTAACATGAACTCTTCCACAAACTACAAATTTTTCGAACAATTTTTAATTGAATTTTTATTGCTTTGATTCATAGTTAACCGATTTTAATCGTAATCCTAACATGAACTTTTCCATAAACGACAAATTTGCATTATTAAATTCTTTGAATCATTTTTAACCGATTTTGAACTTTTTTTTAACCTGCATTTTCCAATAATCCGGAATGTACATTTTTAAAAGGTATAAGTCATTTTTAACAGATTTTGGCCCCAATTTTAACATGATTTTTTCTTTAAACTTTAAAGTTTTATCTTTTATTGCATTGAGTCATTATTAACCCATTTTGAACATAATTATAACTTGAAATCTTCCACAAACTCTCCAAATTTACATTATTAATAATCTTAACCTGCATTTTTCAACAATTTTTAAATGTGCATTTTTTGACGCTTTATTTTGGCCCTATTGTTAAACTACATTTTTGGAAAAACTCTTAATTTGCAGTTTTAATTATTTTAAGTCATGGTTAACCTACTTTGATCCTAATTCTTCCACAAACTTGAAATTTACATTATTAAATGCTTTGAGTCATTATTTAAAGCTTTAAGTCATTTTTAACGAATTTTTCGATAAATTTGAAATTTGCATATTTTATTGCTTTGGGTCATTGCTAAATGTTTTTATATAAACTCCAAAATTGCATTAGTAAAAGCTTTGAATAATTTTTGACCGATTTGAACTGCAAATTTGCACTTTCAATGCTTTGAAAAACTTTTAATCGATTTTGTCGCTAATTATTACCAAAATCTCTCAAAAAATTCCAAAATTACATTTTTAAAAGCTTTGAAGTCATTTTTCAACGATGTATGGCCCTAATCCTAATCTGACTCTCTCAAAAAACAAAAAATTTTCATTTTCAGGTGGATTTAATATCCACCTGAAATGGATGGTGGATAATAAGTTTCACTTATAGTTGGTCTAAAAATTAATTTTAACAAAAATAACTAATTAGAAAATTTGCATCAGTTTTGCTTGATTTCTTCCTCAAAATGGATTTCACCAAAAGCATCAAATTTGCATTTTTAGGCAATGTAGGTCATTTTTAACCTATTTTAGCCCTAATTGTAATCTAATTTTATAAAGACCATTGTATATTTTGAGATGCTTTGTGCAATTATTAAACGATTGTGGCCCTAATCCATCCACATTAATGCTTTGAGCTATTTTTAACCGATGTTGCTCCTAACTTCTCAAAAAACTTCAAATTTGCATTTTAATATGCTTTGAGCCATTTTTTATCCGATTTTGGTCCTAAATCCTAAATCCACTATTGCAATAAATTCCTAATTTGCATATTTAGGCGCTTTGTTATTATTTACAGATTTTTAATTTGTAAAATTTCCCAAAAGCTTTTAATTTTGGCTTTAATTAACCGATTTTGGCGACATTTTTCAACAAAAGCTACTGTTTATTTTTAGATGCCTTAAGTCATTTTGATTTGATTTTAGTCCCAATCTTAACCAGACTTTTTCAGTACCTAAATTTTAAATTTGCATTTTTCGTTGCTTTGAGTCATTGTTAACCGATTTTGATTCTAATCCTAAAGTGATTCTTCATAAGCTCCAAATTTTCATTATTAAATGCTTTGACCCTATTTTTGACGCTTTAAGTGATTTTTAATCGATTTTGGCTCCAATCTAAATTTATCCAAAAGATTTTATTTTTTAATTTTAAATGTTTTGTCACAGTTAACAGAATTTTATCCTAATCCTAACACGATCTTTTTCACACACTACAAATTTGCATTACTAAAAGATTTTAGTCATTGTTGCCAGATTTTGGCGTTAATCTAAACCTGAATTTTGCCAAAAATTTCAAATGTGCTTTTTTTGAGTGCTTTTAAGTCATTTGTAACCCTTTTTTATTTTGATTTTGATTTTAGCTCCAATCAAAATTTTTCCACAAATGTTTATTTTTAATTGTTTTGAGTCACAGTTAATCGATTGTCATCCTGCTCCTAACATAGACTTTTCCACAAACTAAAAATTTGCATTATTAACTCCTTTGAGTCATTTTCAACCGATTTTGGCGATAATCCTAACCTGCATTTTTCCAAAAATTCCAAATGTGCTTTTTTGATGTTTTAAGTAATTTTTAACCGATTCTGGCTCCAATCTAAATTTGTCCAAAAATTTTTATATGTATTGAATTTTTTTATTGTTTTGTCACAGTTAATCGATTTTTATCCTGCTCCTAACATAAACTTTTCCAAAAAATACAAATTTGCATTATTAACTCCTTTGAGTCATTTTCAACCGATTTTTCCAAAAATTCCAAATGTGCTTGTTTGACGCTTTAAGTAATTTTTAACCAATTTTGGCCCCAATCTAAATTTTTCCAAAAATTTCTATTTTTAATTTTTTATTGTTTTGTCACAGTTAACCGACTTTTATCCTAATCCTAACATGATCTTTTTCATACACTACAAATTTGCATTATTAATTCCTTTGAGTCATTTTTAACAGATTTTCGCGTTAATCTTAACCTGCATTTTTCCAAAAAATCCAAATGTGGTTCTTTGATGCTTTAAGTAATTTTTAACCGATTTTGGCCCCAACCAAAACTTTTCCAAAATCGTTTACCTTGAATTTTTTTATTGCTTTGATTCATAGTTAACCGATTTTGATCCTAATCCTAACATAAACTTCTTCATAAACTACAAATGTGCATTATTAAATTTTTTGAGTCAGTTTTAACCGATTTTGAATTTATTTGTAATCTGCATTTTTCAAAAATTCGAAATGTACATTTTTTTGGAAAGCCTAAGTCATTTTTAACCGATTTTGAGCCCTCTTTTACCCTGATTTTTTTTAGAACCTTTAAAGTTTGTTTCTTATTGCAGTAAGTCATTGTTAACCAATTTTGATCTTAATTATAACCTGAACTAACCTGAACTTTTTCACAAACTTTTCAAATTTACATTGTTAAGTGCTTTGAGTCATTTTTAACCAATTTTGGGTGTAATTTTAATCTACATTTTTCTAAAAATTTCAAATGTGCATTTTTTGACGCTTTAAGTAATTTTTGACCAGTTTTCAACCCAATGTTAACCTAAGTATTTTCCAAAAACTTTTAATTTCCGGTTTTATTTGTTTTGAGTCATAGTTAAGCGATTTTGATCTTAGTTCTGACCTGAATTCTTCCGCAGCAAATTTACATTATTAAATACTTTGAATAACTTTTAACCGATTTTGACCTTAATCTTAGCCTGCATTTTTCCAGAAATTTGAAATGATTTGATGAAATTCCAGTTCCACTTTTTAGACGCTTTGAGTCATTTTTTACAGATTTTGGCACCAATTTTAACCTGAATTTTTCTAAATTTACTCGATTTAAATTATAGTGAACCGATTTTGATCGTAATGTTAACAAGATTTTTTCCACAAACTCCAAGTGTGCATTATTAAATGCTTTGAGCCATTTTTAACCGATTGCCCTTAAGCCTAACCTGACTTTCCCGAAAACACCAACGATGCATTTTGACGCGATTTACGCAAATCATTAATGCTTTTTGGTAAAAAGTTAAAATTTTATTAAAAATGACAAATAAGAAGATTTAACTAATTTCTGAACAATTTTGTCCTTAAATTGCATTTTCCCAAAAACATCAATATTTGCACCTTAAGATAATGTGGATCATTTTTAACCGATTTTAGCCCTAATTCTAAGCGGAATTTCTCCAAAGACAAAAAGTCACTAAGTTGGCTATGCATTTTTAAGAGAAAAGGATGACGTAATCAAAGTAAATAGGCTTTTGTTACATTTTTTTTTAATTTTACACCTAACTTGATTTCTTTTGTTAAAGTCCCCTAAGTATATGAAAAAAAAATGTGCTACTTATCCGTTTTAATTTGACTTTTTATAGCGTTGCTGTTTGCATTAATATCGACTCTTTAAGTTTGTCATCATTAGTTTTACTTTTCCTTTCTGTTTTAATTTTCTGTATTATTTTTTTTGTAATAAACTGAATGGCCATTATTACAGCTTAAATCACGGTCATCAGTGGGTACGTAGTTTTGTCTTTAATAATCTCGTCACTGTTCTCTATACTAAAGTTAAAACTATTAGTTCGCTTCACTGTTTTTTTATTGCACATTTTTTATTCTTCAGAAACACTGCAAACTGCCTCTCTTCCTATCTGACTATCTAATTCTAGGTAGAGTTAAAAATATACTCCCAAGAGCTCTATATTATATTCTTTTGCTTTGCAACAACACTATCTCACTCATAATAAAAGACATTAAAGACTAAAGGTTTACCAATCTGATCAACTAAGTCGTATTGAAAGGCAACAAATTACACCTGTCCAAGACCGATGGAAGGAACGGTAGAATGAACTATTAAAATAAACTAAAAACCATGAGAGAAACGTCCAAATTAGATATTCAACAGCTGACGTATCAACGACCTTGTTTGGGTGTTTTGAAAAATTCAACAGTGCGCTAACAACAAACAAAGAGCGATGCGGAAATAACATTCAGCGAAACATTGAAATAACGTAGCAATAATGAGCATTCTTTAGGTGCCTAGTTAAGTATTCTTAATGAAAATATATTAATTGTAAGGTTGCATTAACAAGTAAAAAAATTTATAAGTAATGGCCTCCTGACCTTAAGGTGTCGTTAAAGGTGGTCGTGAAATTGAAGTGCTTTAAATGCAAGCAAAAGCAAAAGATTTCTTCTTTGTGTAATTCTCACACCTGGGCAAAGTAAATAATCAGATCATAAATATGTGTGATGTTGCAGGAAATAGAACTTTAATTGCAATTACTTATTAATTTTGCTTGAGGCACAAACGCATTGCCAGGCTTAAAAATATCACTCACTGCTCACCGTATCATTAAATATAAATAAAGCTAATTGCATAATTTTGTTGACAGAAAATTAACACTAATTATCGTCGTATATTAGTCTGCTTATTTAAAGGAAAAAAAAATCCTCATTTCGAGGATAAATATGTGATCCGAAACGTTCTGGTTATTTGCAATAATAACTGTAATGGTTCGAGTCTATCTTTGTGTGCGGTCCATTCCAAAACCACATTAATTATGTCCTCGGTTTTATCACTCAGCACCATAAAAATAATTAATCATGGAATGTAGGACAGTTAGGGAGGGCGCCGCCGTGGATCTGCGTCAGATTTACAAAAACGTTTGTAAAATTTTTATCTAAAGTCTTTGTGTTAAAATAGATATCCGTATTGTTACATTTGAACCCTAAACATACAACTTTAAGAAAGAGACAATAAAAAAACAAACTTTTTAGGTCAAATCAAACCAATCTATATGTATAAATGAACTGGCTAATATTGTAACAAACAATAAAATGATAAGCTTGTAAGGTGAAGGCTGCATTATGCACCGTAAGCTGGAGGAGTCATCCTACATTTGTTACAATAGTTTAAGCACTTATAGAACTAACATGTAAAAAATTAAACGAACCCCCTGTAGTAAAGTTAAAATAGTAAAATCAGCAATTTCATGTAATGCTTATTTCCAACCAATAACGCTTTTGCTCCAGGTGTAGCCACAAAAATTATAATATATATATATTTTTCTAATGTTACTGAATAAAAATGTCAGGAATGCAGTTTATTCAAAGACAAGATAAAGTTTATATCAACGTTGTATTGTATTCAATGTGAGTGGACTTGCACAGTTCTCCACCGCGACCTGCGGTCTATTGAGTTGCCAGTAAAGTTTGCCCCTGCAATCCACTAATTCTCACCCGTTATGCCCAGACCCTCAACGAATCTGATGAGTCTCTCGGGCGATACTACGTTTGCATCTTCAGGTTCAATGATCGTCTTTGTGAACAGTGAGTACCTCGATCTGGCAATAGCCGGGCAGTCACATAGGACTGCTCAACTGTCTCGTTGTCCTCCAAGCACAGAAGGCACTCGCACTTAGGTGGCTATGTCCTGTGTACAGTTCAGTGGCCCTCTGATTTGTCTCCTATTTAGTCTGGGCTTTTGCCCTCCCTGTTCCTGTGATAAATTTTTTGGAGTGTGATAGTCCAAAAAGGTAGGTTCTCCCACCAGTCCTGGGACTTGGCATTGCTCCATTTCTGGAGTTCAGCCTTGACCAGAGAGTATGGGACTAGGACTCACAGTGCTGTCTCCGGGCCTACGAATGCACACCCCGCGGCCCTCCTAGCAAGAGAGTCGGCCCTCTCATTGCCTTCGTGTCCACGATGGCCCGGAACCCATACCAGTGTGAGACTGTCCTGCGGTAAGTGTCCTGTTTCGTGCCCTATGGCAGTTTTGGAATTGTAGCGCAAAGACATAAGCGCTGCCCGACTATCCGAGCAGATCTTTATTGATCTATTGTATCCTTCCTCCTCTACTAGGTGTCGGGCACACAATTCAATGGCATGTATCTCTGCCTGAAACACTGTGGTTAATCGCCCAGCCTCTCTTCTATGCAAATGCGATCCGATCTCCTGTACACTCCGGAGCCAGCCCCTTCGTCGGTTTTGGATCCGTCCGTGTACCAGGTACTTGCTGCCAGTTGCACATCTTCGCCTCGTTCGTCCCAGTCTGCCCGTGAGGGAACCCTGACGATGTTGCGAGTGTCTAATGTACGTTTTGATGCCATTAGGTCAGAGGCCATATTCAGTACCTCAATACCTTTAAAGCTTGCCTGGGCATTATTGGTCTCACCATCGGATGGCTGCGGTGCTATGTGCGTCACTTGTTGCAGCCGGTATGTCGCCTTCACTGCCTCTCGTTCCAGGAGTCTTGGAAGCAGGTCAAGCATGCACCTTATGGCTGATGTGGGCGTCGTTCTCGTTGGCCCCGTGATGCAGAGACACATTTGTCTTTATATGTATTTTCATATAGCCTGTTACAAGAAGGAAATGTTAAAAGAAGCATTAGCAAAAAATAGGTAGCTAAACTAAAGCTGATCAGTGGTAAGCGTTATTTTCTCTTACTTTACTTGGTAACGTTTACTTTTCTTGCATGTTGCTTACATGGCTTTAAAGGGTACTAAGAATTTTTTGTCATGCAGTAAGCTGTTATTGTTATATATATAGAAGGCTTTTCATTAAATTTTTCGGCATAGGTGGCCATGGAAATCTGACAGATTGCCCCCTGTATAAAATTTCAACGGTGTCAGTGTTTTTGGTTATATTTTCATAACTTAAAGGTTAGAAAATACTGTCGATATCAACAATTTGGTGTTAGAACTGACTAAAAATAAAAGCTACAAGAATAAATAAAACTACATATACAATATGATATGCTAAAAGAAAGTTGGTTAATCTTCAAGATTACAAATACCAGTACAAATTAGTACAAACCAGTGTAAATTCATTCGTTATTGCTATTTTGTTACTTTCAATGAAAACATTTTAGTGAAAGGGAATACTAAAAGTCTGTCATTGAAGTAAAGAAAATTTAGAGCACGAACTGGAGTGGCTACAGGAAAACACTCGAGGAACAACTAAATGGCGCAATAACTACAATAAGAAATCGTGATGAGATAGAGCTGGCTGCGGAGCAAGTTAACCCTTGGTGTGTCTCAAAAGTGTCCACTTAAAAAGTAGAGGGATAGCCGACGTAACTCCTGGTTATCCCTCTTCTTTTTAAGTGAAACCTGGTGGAACCACTCCCTGGATAAAAAGCGAAAAGCCGTCCGGCTGCTTTTTAACCGAGCTAAACGAAGAGGCGAATGGAAGGAATACAAAACAGCTCTAACGGATTACAACAAAGCATTAGGGAGGCTAAAAGGGAATCCTGGATTCGTTTTTGTGAGGACATAAATGACATGCCTATTGCAAGGCCCCTACATAGGATTCTAGCTAGGGGACACGTGGACGAGATCGGGTCGATTAAACGAACTGACGGAACGTTCAGAACCACTAGCAGGAAAACGTTAGAGCTTCTCGCCGAGAATCACATTCCATATAGTCTCTTGATGGCAACGAATGAACTCCATGCCTCCCTAGGGCCGAACAAAAGACCTAGGGAAAACGACTGGAGTCTCTAAAAAGGTTGTTAACATACAGACGCTTAGATGGGCAGTTGATTCATTCCAACCATTTGAGGCGCCTAGTGGAGATGGAGTCAGAACAGTCTTTCTACAGGAAGGTCTGGACATACTTGCTCCAACACTAACCAAGATCTTTAGAGTAAGTCTAGCTTGGGGATACATCCCAACTAGCTGGGCCAAGGTCAAAGTGGTATATAAACCAAAAGAGGGACGTAACGAACAGCTACCCAAGGCTCTAAGACCCATAAGTCTAACATCCTTCATACTGAAAAGTCTGGAAAAGATGATAGATTTATATATTAGACAAGGTGCGTTGACCCAACGCCCTCTGAACCCACATCAGTATACATAGCAGAGAGGCAAATCGACCGATCTACCACTGAACAACCTCGTCGGGCAGATCTCGCATAACCTCAAGGAGGCAGGAGCTCGCAAGGAGATATTCCTGGACATTGAAGAAGCTTTCAACAATGCCCTCCCTGACTCTCTCTGTAAAGCGCTTGGTGCTAGAGGGTTAGAGGAGACTGCACGCACAGCAACAGAGCAATCGCCACAGCCCTTCAGGACACAACAGTTAGCTCCAGAGCCTCCAGGTGGTATCCGCAGGGAGGAGTTCTATCACCTCCTCTGTGATCCGTACTGGTGGATGACCTGCTTGCTATGATTGGACTGTGAGTTGTGGATGTTCAGGCGTATGCAGATGTTCTTGTGATCCTGATTCGAGGCTATCACGGAGGACGCATAACAGCAATACTCCGGGAGATTATCAACACCATCTAGGAGTGGTGTCTTAGGGAGATGATGTCTATCAACCCGGACAAAACCGTGGTGGTTCCGTTCACAAGGAGGAGAAAATTGGACTCTTTGAGGCCACCCTCCTTGCTGGGCAAAACCATTCCATTTGCGGAAAAGGTAATATCGCGGCGTAATACTAGATAAGACACTAACTGCTGGAATGCACATATGGAAAGAATGAGACATGCAAAAAGGTACTGCGAAAAAAACTGGGGATTAAAACCGAAATTAACGCACTGGCTGTATGTAACGATCATTAGACCAATAATCACGTATAGGGCCATTGTCTGGCATTCCAAGGGCGGCAAAGAAGTGCGACGGGCAAACTAAGTAACTTGTAGCGTCAATCCTTTTCTTTTGACATTTCACAGTCAATTAGATGACGTTTTTAAATGAACACCCCCTACTTGCTTTAAGGGAAAAAAATGAGGTCTTGTTACATGATCATAAATTTGTAGTTAACGCTTACTGATTGTCTATATAACGCTTGCCTTCCTTGTGTTCCCTAAAAGGTGTGTTCATCACAAATTTATTCTTTATGCATTCAAAAAAAATCGAAATATACGCATACACTATGTAAATACCATTTATGTAACACTTATTTGTGACTTAGGTAACGTCTGTCATCGCACACCCCTTTAGACATCAGACCATTTAATAATCACGATGCAGACAAATAAATCAAACTTTTTTCTATGATACTCAATCAAATATTACCATATCATGTAAATATCCGGGGAGCTGTGGTTTAATATTCCGGTAACGCTTATTTGAGGTCTGGGTAACGCTTGCCTTTCTGTAAGTTGATATGCACTTATGCTCAGGTAACGCGTAACGCACCACCAAGAAACGCTTATCTAGGTAACGCTAAACCTCTCTAGAAAAACCATTGTTCTGCCTTAATAAAAGAAAAACAATTATCGCTATTTCTGTTACAGTTCCATGATTATAAATTCCCAGTTAACGCTTACTAACTGTCTAAGCATCGTAACGCTTTCTTGCCTCTGTTGCCTAAAAGGGTCAAATAAAACTTATTTATTACTTAAGTCACTGAGTATTCTGTAAGATAATCTGCTTATCGCTTATTTGAGGTAACGCTTATCTCAGGTTTGGGTAACGCTTACTCTGTACCCATAATTAGAGTGGTTTCAAATATAAAATTGTATCAGTATTTCATTGACACTCACATGATAATACATATTTACTTAACGCTTATTAATTATACAAGTAACGCTTACGCACTTAGGGGGCCAACTTGACTCAAACTTACTACTTCATAGGGGATTGCAATGCGTTTGGACTCTCTTTGGAAAATTCTTGTCATTCAAACGTACTTTTCATCGAATTCGAGAAAACACGTACGTTTTTGCTTTTAAAGATAGGAACTTGTACTAATTTGCATCTAAATTTAAGCATTTTTTTGCCATTTTCGACGCATCTTTTATTCTAAAGTTCTCGAAATAACCTGTGTTTTTTTACGATAAACCCGTGGTTGGTTATGACGTATCTTTCACCTATTTTGATTAGCTAATTTTGTTTTTGTTTTTAAAGATCAACGTACTTTTCGATTGTTTATACTCATTTTTTAGCTACCTTTTTCTAACCAATTGGATTCTGCTGTCGGCTTGGAGGTATATTTTACCTAATTTGAAAAAGAGTTTCTTTTTTTTTTAGATAAACGTAACTATCGAACTTGTACTTATTTTTAGCAAATTTTTTGAATCAAGAAGATCCTTCTCTGTCATTTAAATGAAGCTTTTAATTTAATTTCGAAAAAAAGGAGTTTTTGTTTTTAATTACTGGAGCGGACTCACTGTTTTATGCTCTTTTTGTTGCCTTCCTTTACCTTCCATAAACAAAAATGCTATAGGTGCAATAGTTTCGGAAATAGATGCCTAGTGTGTTATTTTAGGCAGTTTTTAAATCGACCTTTTTGCAATTTTTTAAAAAACTCACTATTAATTTGACTCGTTTGTTATGGTCATAGGAGATTGAAATTGAAAGATTGAAAAATAGCGTAAAGAAAATTTCAAACTTTTTTCTGAAAGTGACCAAAGGGGAGGGCGGTATCCAATGTTTTTCTCAATTTATAAATTTGACGGCCTAGAGAAAGAGTGGACCGATTGGAGCAAATCCAACTGTTTTGATCTCTTTTTCATGTCCTCTTTCACCTCCTACAAACGAAGTACCATAGGTTCAACGGTTTCAGAGATAGACCTCTTCGGTGGTTTTTTTAGGCTATTATTTTAGCATTTTAAAAAAAAATCATTTATAGGGCTAATAAAACTCGTATTACCTTTGATAGATCCATAGAGGATGAAAATCGTCTTATTCCGAAAGCATAAAAAATCATTATTTTATGAAAATCCAACCAACCAAACGACCAAATTCCAATCCAATCCAACTTTTTGTCAATTTCCATCTTTGCCCCCCTATAACTTTAAAACGAGTTTTGTGCTCTTCTTGATGTATATTTTCACCTGCCACAAACAGAAATACCATTGGTGCAACAGTTATGGAGATAGATCCCTTCAGGGATCTATTTTAGGGCACTTTCAGAAGGGCGACTTTTTTTATCAATTTTTTGAAAACGTACTCCTGTTTATTGGTGAGGTTGAAATAGTCTCATTCCGATCAAAAACAGCGTAAAAAAATTTCAAAGTTTTTCTGAAAGTGACAAAAAAATGGGGGAAATAATGTATTCCACCTTTTTTCTCAATTTCCAAATTTGACCGCATAAAACTTTAGAACGGGTGGAGATCGATTGCGATAAATCCAACTGTTTTGTGCGCTTCTTCATGTCTTCTTTCACCTCCTACAAACAAAGTATCATAGGTGCAGCAGTTTCGGAGATAGACCCCTTCAGTAGTTAGTGGTCAATTTTTACAGACTTTTAGAATCGACGTTTTTACCATTTTTTTAAAAACTGACTTATGACTCGTACTACGTTTGATAGGTCCATAGGGGATGAAAATCATCTTATTCCGAAAGCATAAAAAAAATGATTTATTTTATGAAAATCCAACCAACCCAATGACCATATTTCAATCCAACTTTTTTCTCAATTTCCATCTTTACCCCCCTTGAAGTTTAAAACGAGTGGACCGATTGGGGCAAATTCAACCGTTTTGTGCTTGATGTCTTGTTTCTTCTTGATGTCTATTTTCACCTCCCACAAACCGAAGTACCACTGATGCAACAGTTTTGGATATAGATCTCTTCAGAGAAATATTTTAGGGCACTTTCAAAATCGACTTTTCTTATCATTTTTCAAAACTCACTCACGCTTATAGGTGAGGTTGAAATAGTCTCATTCCGATCAAAAACAGCCTAAGAAGTTTTTTCTGAAAGTGATCAAAAAAATGGGGAAAATAATTTATTCCACCTTTTTTCTCAATTTTTAAATTTGACCGCATAACACTTTAGAACGGGTGGACCAACTGGGATAATCCAAAAGTTTTGTGCTCGTCTTCATGTCTGCTTTCACCTCCTACAAACAATGTACCATAGGTGCAGCAGTTTTGGAGTAGACCCCTTCAGTGTTCAATTTTTAGGCACTTTTAGAATCGACCTTTTTTTTAAAACCGACTTATGGGGCTAATATGCCTCGTATTACGTTTGATAGGTCCATAGGGGATGAAAATCGTCTTATTCCGACAGCATAAAAAGATATTTTATGAAAATCCAACCAACCAAACGACCAAATTCCAATCCAATCCAACTTTTTTCTCAATTTCCATCTTTGCCCCCATATAAGTTTAAAACGAGTGGACCGATTGCGGCAAATTCAACCGTTTTGTGCTCTTCTTGATGTCCATTTGCACCTCCCACAAAGCGAAGTACCGTTGGTGCAACAGTTTTACGAACGACGACGACTCCTATTACGTTTGATAGGTGCATAGGAAATGGATATCGTCTCATTCTGACAGCATAAAAAAAATATTTTCTGTAAATCCAACCATCCAAACGACCAAATTCCAAACCAACTTTTTCCTCAATTTTTATTTTTGCCCCCCTAGAACTTTGAAATTAGTGGACCGATTTCGCTTCTGGGATCTATTTTTGGGGTGAACCGATTGGTTGAACCGATTGGGGTCCAACTGTTTTGTACTCTTCTTCACGTCCTTTTTCACCTCCCAAAAACGCAAGTACCATAGGTTTAACAGTTTCGGAGATAAGCCCCTTGTGGTCGATTTTTGGGCACTTTGAGAATCGGGTTTTTTACTGTTTTATAAAAACATATGATACTCTCATATGGGAATTCAAATCGTCGCATTTCAATCAAAAGCAGCATAAAAAAATTTCAAAAATTTTATGAAAGTGACCTAAAACTTGAAGAACGTGTGGACCGCGTGGGGTAAATCCAATTGTTTTTTATCAACATTTTTGAAAAAAGTAATTTTATTTTAAAATTACACACTTGTTTAGGTCTAGACTGTCTCAGTCCCTGCTTATTCGTCATATTTCGTTCTTTTTCGTCATATTAGCGTTTCTGTATTAGCTTTTCTGTATGACAGTCACACTTACCAAGAAACAGAGCATGGGGCTTCACCCGGATTGACCTATGCCAAACCTCGTCGACCTCGCCAAGGACGAGGTTCCAATGTTTGTCAAATGTCAGCAAACGCGCAATGCAATAACCTCGGACCCCTTTTTCGTTACGTGTCACAATCTAAAATAAAGAACTATGTTAATAATCCATTTCGAAAACATTAATTTTCATACGTTTGTATGTTAAATAAACGTTTAATGTATCCGTGTCGGTTATTCGGTTATTATGTATGTATTGTAATAGTGTATATAGGCATCACGTCGAAGACATACTTTGTTGCCACGAAACCTTTTTGAGGCGAATTTGACTGAGTTTGTTTGGCCCGCTGTTTGTTATTAATTAATTATTGCTAGGCAAAAAACCTGCGTAGGATTTTACATTTTTTTCCTCTACCCTATATAAAATGCAAAAACCTTCCTTTGAACAATAATTGAATAATTAATATGGATGAATAGTAATCATGGTCAACGCCAGGGCCAATACCAGCGGCAAGGTAGAATGAAGATAACGAGCTTGTCGCAATGGAGGTAATGAAAACTGTACAGTTTTTTTTTCGCATCTACGTAATTAGAAAAACGCTTTAAGTTGACAAGTCACAGAGTTGTGTGACATAAAATTTTGAAACATCTTCTCGAACTAATTAATTAAGTAAGTTTAAATAGATAACGTTTTGTAATCTTTTTAAAACACCTCAATTTTGATATCGAGAGAGGGGGGGGGGGCATCTTTAGTTATTGGAATAACGGTTGTGTTGTTTGAGATAGAAAACGATTTTTTGTAGGGGTTTGAGCATTACACGACAATCACATATAAACAATTCAGCGTTTTGAAAAAAAATTCTCATAATCATAAAAAATACATAAAGGGCTTTATGCCACAACGACGTCATAGCCGTTTTCGTTTCACAGCGGTTCTGGTTCTGGTTGACATAAAAATGACAGAACAGCTGATTTTCACCAAAACTGATTGGTTGAAAATCAGCTGGTGTGTCATTTTTATGTCAACCAGAACCAGAGCTGGTGCGAAACGAAAATGACTCATCACTCGACTCACTCCGTCACTGTCACTTGTCACTAAAACCACGCGCGAAATTCAAAAATATACATTTTATTTTTTTACTCGAAAATGACACATCGAACGAAGAATATTCAAGAACGCCATTTTGTTTAGAATTGAACAGGCAATGAAAGGATAGAATTTGTTTTTTTTTGATAAACCAGTGGCGCACCATTTTTTGCAACAAAAAATTAACGTTCAATAGGAACACGGTCACTCGATAGCTATTGATATAACTCCCTTAAGGACCCTCGTTTCTTAAATAAAATTGTAAAATAAGGCCACCAATCAGTTCCTGAAGTTTGACAAAGTACTTTTTGAATCTCCTTGTAGGTACAGGGAACAATATAATAAGTAATTATTAATAGTAGGTCTGCAGTAACAATAAAACAACCAATAATATTTACGTAGGTACTAATGATTGTTCAAGTTTGTTCCAATGAAAAATAAAGTTAATATAATTGATTAATGGTCCAGTACCTGCAGATATCATGTTGTGGCTGATAGTTGATGCTGATTCCACCGTGGAAGGTACTTTTTCAACGTTACCTTCCAATTTCCTGACCAGAGTTTTGAAGGGCCGTCCATGCGCTGTTAATTCCAACATCCTGCATTTTCAGTTGCTCCAGCTTTAGTCGACCAGTGACTCTAAAACCTCTTCGTTATTTCGACTTAATAAAAGCTTTTCATACAATTAATCATGAATTATTGATAGAAAAATTAGAATACTATGGACTGCGAGGTCTCTGTTCGCTGCTGGTAAAATCATATATGCAGGGAAGAAAGCAGGCAGTTTGTGTCACATGTGATGGTGTGTCGAGTTTTTCTGAGGTGTCCTTTGCTAAGCAGGGTGTGCCACAGGGATCAGTACTGAGCTCTGTTATTTCTCCTAGACGTTAATGATTGCTCAAGGTGCAGTCCGGAAGGTTTGATATGCCAATATGCTGATGGTACATCTGTTGTGTTTTCGAATACATCTATCGAAAGCCTTTCTGCATTCAGAAGCACAAATGACGTCGACGTCGAAGATTGGTGTCAGAATAACTCCTTACAACTAAGCACTACTAAAAACAGGTCTTTTAATGATCGACGAAGGAAAGATTAATTTCTCATTGCACGTATCGACAAATGGAAGATCTATACAGATGTCATCCAGTGTAAAGTTCTTGGGCGTTCCTCTGGATTCCCGGTTAAACTGAAATGTTCAATGTCAGAGCATAACAGTCAAGCTCAATAACAAGTGTGCACTTCTAATGAGAATTCGAAATGTTATATCTCTTGACATGTTTAAGCTCTTTTATTTGAGCAGTGTGCAGACCATTTTCGGTGATTATATAGTATTTTTGAGTTCATCTACCAATGCAACTATGGCCTCAGAGCTCAGAAGCATGAATTGAGGGGAATATCTCCAAGAGATAGCTACAGGCAGCGTTTTGGGGCATTGAATATTCTCACAGCACCATCACTGTATTTCTTATCGATGGTCATGCTTTTTAGAATGCATCCAAATTTATTCCAGCGAAATATTGATAACTACTCAGAGGAAATTAACAGAGTAACTAGAGGCAGGGATGCCCTTTTTGTTCCTGAACATGGCTCCACTTTCTATGAAAGAAGTCTTTCTTATAGAGCTATAAAAGCGTAAGATTTACTACCACTTTTTTGTTTGTTTGTATGTTACAATGAGGCTGTAACAGCCGGTTAAAAGTGCCACAGGCACTGTTTTTGATGTGACTTTGCTTTGTGTTGTGAGCACAGAATCATTTTGTTGGCAATAAAGGAAATTACTATTATTATTATTATATATACTTCAATATTTCATTGCGTCCCACTAGAATATTTTTATACATACCATACTACACTATTTTTCCAGTTTATCAGCTCTCTAAACAATCTTCAATCTTGTTATTAGTATTCTACAATTCCCAGGACATCAGTCTAGCACCTACCTATCTTTTTCTTCGTTCTTGCCTTCTGTGATCTACATGTGATCTAAAGGCGCGTAGTTGACTCCATATAAAGCGTCACATTCGAATATCAGATGAAGGGGCTTCCCCTTCTTCATGCACTTCACATTCTGCATTCTGGATAGTTATCTTCTCGTCTGGTGTAAGAATGGGTATCAGACTGACTTGGTATTAGACTCACTCCCTTTCCCAGACTCAAGAGTTCATTAGGTCAGTACTATTTAAGTCCTCTGACTTGCCCTTTGTTAATCCAAGGTTCCTGTATCAGGACACAATGTATGTTGTATTGTAGATCTGTAGGGCAGGCGAGACCACAATACAATGATGCAAGTTGCCTACATTAAGCGTTCGGAGCTTGTTCTATGGTTCCTTGCGTATGTGGTTTCTCCCCGGTACCCATCACAGAGTTCAGGTTAGTTTTATCACTTTACTTCCATTTGTTCCATTTGTCGTTCCTCCTGTTCATGCTCAGTTTTCTGTGCCCCTAGAGTTTTGAGCCGAAATCTGTTAAGGGTCAAAAAGACTCTACACTGGAGTTTTTCAATCTTTCCCTATGAATTTTCATCCATGAGGAAGATTAGCTGTTGACCCTTGTCGTCTGGTTTTTTGCCGACTACATTTCCGGCTTTGGTTCTGAGCTACTGGGGGGGGGGGGCTACTTCTATTATTTGTCATTCCTTCAGTTCATGCTTAGTTTCCTTTCCTCCCAAAGTTTTCAACAGAACTCTGTAAAGTTAAAAAAAAAACCTTCTGCACTGGAGTTTTTCAATTTTTGCCCATGAATTTCCATTCACGAGGAATATTAGCTGTTGATCCTTTTCGTCTGGTTTATTATTTGTCATTACTCCTGTTCATGCATAGTTTTCTTTCCTTCTAGAGTTTTCAACGGAATTATGTTAAGGTTCAAACAGTGTCTGCACTGGAGTTTTTCAATCTCTTTCCACGAATTTCCATCTATGAAGAATATTAGCTGTTGACCCTTGTCGTCTGATTTTTTGCCGACTACAGTCCCGGCTTCGGTTTTAAGCTCAGGGTCTACTTCTATTATTTGTCATTCCTTCAGTTCATGCTTAGTTTTCTTTCCTCCTAAAGGTTTGAACAGAACTCTGTTAAGTTAAAAAACCTTCTGCACTGGAGTTTGTTTTTCAATCTCCGCCCATGAATTTCCATTCACGAGGAAGATTAGCTGTTGATCCTTGTCGACTGGTCTATAATTTGTCGTTACTCCTGTTCATGCATAGCTTTCTTTCCGTCTAGAGTTTTCAACAGAACTCTGTTAAGGTTCAAAAAGTTCCAGTACTGGAATTTTTCAATCTCCACCCATGAATTTCTAGGGGGAAAGCTTTTTCTGTTGATCCTTGTCGACTGGTTTTTTGCCGACTACAATCCAAGCTTCAGTTTTGAGCCCAAAATTTTGATTGTACAGAGTCAATTTCTATTATTTGTCGTTCCTCCTGTTCATGCTCAACCGTCTTTCCTTCCAGAGTTTTAAACAAAACTCTGTTAAGGTTCAAAAAGCGTCTGTACTGGAGTTTTTCAATGTCTTCCCATGAATTTGCATTCATGAGGGGGAATTAACTGCTGACGATTGTCGTCTGATTTTTTGCTAGCTACAGTCCAGGCTTCAGTTTTGAGCACAGGTTTTGATGGCACAGAGTCCACTTCTGTTATTTGTCGTTCCTCTTCTAGAAAAATCTTTTGCGCTGGATTTTTTCAATCTCCTCCAGTGAATGTCATCCATGAGGAAGATTAGTTGCTGACCCTCGTAGTCTATTTTTTTTGTCAACTGCAGTCCAGGCTTCGGTTGTGAGCACAGCGTTTCGGTTGCACAAAGTCTACTTCTATTATTCCGGTTGTGCAATTGGCCCAAAAGTCCACGTAATCGCTCTGATTGGTTTCGGTACGTCCTTAATTTTCATACCCTCAAGTTTGCACCGCGTCAAAGTTTTCCTCCAGCAATCGCACTCTGCAACCAGACCTTTGTAAGAACCAACTTACCAACTTTTGTTTCTTTTTGACTTTTTACCCTGAAGAAGCGCGGATATACCCCGTGTTCATTAGAAAACATCATCTAGAAGGGTAAAGTGTAGTCTTTTGTTCTTTCATCTTTTTCTTTTGATATTTCACAGCCAACTAGATGGCGTTTTCAAATGAACATCCCTACGTTTCGCAGGTTCGTCGGTGTTGGTTCGTCCAAAGCGGCGACAATGTTTTTCTCCATAAGGTCTTTATAAGTTCAGGTTAGTTTATTATTATAAGGTGGCCTGTTGGTTGTTGGTAGTGTCACTATTAGGGCGTCCTTAACAGCCTCGGAATAGGAGACTGTTGGCTGTTTTGTTGTGGGAAAGCGATGGCGCTTTTTTTTCCCCTAGGTCCAGGATGGTATCCTAGATTTGCCATTCCCATCTCTGCGGTTTGCTAATTTCACTAGGTCCAGGTTGGAATCCACTTGGTACCCCTTCCCCCCTACGGTCTTACGTGTCGGGAAGCAGTTCCCGTGCTTTCGTCTTTTTATAACGTCACTTTGCAATCTACGACACAGAGTATTTGCCTTTTTAAACCGTATATGATGAAAATCGCCAAAAACTTCAGCAAACTCTCGAAATTGTCCACGAACAAGCTTAGCAGTGACAGTCCACATAGTTTTTTTGCACACTTTCTTTGTACTGAACTGAAAGTGAAAATGAAACTGAAAATGAACTACATGAACTTTTTGTATTTTCCGGAACAACTATTTTTGATATAACACAAAATGTATACATTTTTCATGGTGCACGAAACGCACCCCTTTTCTTTCTCTACGCCCATCGTTTCCACATAAGGTTCTCGAAGGATTTACTCTCATTACCCACCCAAACAAAAAAGCGAACCTATTGAACAATCACCTGGCATTTTTCTATAAGCACGATCCTGTATAAATAGACTATTAACGAGTGTAAAAAACATTTCATCAAAAATTCAGTGGGCAAGGTTGAGACCGCCATGGTCTTAGGTGTGAAGACCTTGTGTGGTGACCTCGCTGGGAACCTCGACGCACCAAGGTCCATCGCGAAAGTACTTCTCCGTTGACTAACCCAGTGCACTACCTTGTCGGAGATTACGTCTGGTGATTGCCGAAAACAACCGTGCTATAATTTGCGTATTACGGTATATTTATCGTAGTAGCGCATTTGTTTCATTTTGATCGTTGAGCTCGTGCTGGTCGCACTCGAAGGTTCTTCAAGGTTTCGGTTTTTTTACCATAATTGTTTTGTTGTGTTCGGCTTCATTTATTATCTCCACGGCTTCCTTTTAATTTATTTGAATCTTTTATAATGCAACTTTCCACTTGATTCTAATCTGATTCTAATCTGATACACCAGCAGAGTTTTTAAAATCCCAGAAACTGTTGAGAAAATAGGAGAAGAATGGAAAAGAAAATTTATTCCCATGCAGAAAGCCATTTAAATCAAATTGATGTCTTTGTTATACCCCACAAATCAAACCTTTTGAAACACAAAGGCTAACCCTTTCATCCTTGTCAAAAATAATTATTTTCAAATTTAAAAAAAAAGTACACAAATTTGTAAGTTCTTTAGTTGTTGATGTAACACCTCCGAGGGCAAAAAGGTAACTTAAACACAGCCCTTCTATCCTGTTATAAGGGTTAATTTGAACTTGAAGCTTGTTGCAAGGGTTAATTTGGACACTGTTTACTAGCTTAAATAAAATTAAAAGTTGCACTCTTTGCAAAACTCTCACTGTTTGCAAAACAGTTCTCGACAATATATGGCGTTATTTTATGAAATTAAACTTGTTTCTTTAATCCCATCGAAAACTATCCTTTTAATTCTTTCAAAACCATTATATAAAAGACTAAACGTGAATAAATATGAAATTTTTCAGTTGTTGATTTTACCTTTAGCGGTAACAAAAAAAGCCTTTTAATCCTGTCTTAAGCAGAACTAAAGAACCCATCATAAATTATACAGGGTGTAACCGAAATGTTGGGACTCTTTTCAAGTAATCTCTTTTAGGAAAATATAGCGTTATTTCTTTATTTTCTAAAATTACATTTTTTTTTTAATCCCATCTGAAACTATCCCTTTATCCATCTTAAATTATCCCTTAAAAGTACGTTAATATAAAACTTTCCCATTGTTCATTTAATCCTCAAAAAAAAAGGACAATAAACGAAGCTTTTTAATGCCGTCAAAAGCGAGATTAAAGAGCTCATCAGGGTGCCCCAGAAAAGTTGGGAAAGTTTACAACCGGTATTACTTGGGACGAAAAGAGGTCGATTGATCCACATATACATTAGTACAAAAGCAGAATTAAAACTACCATTTTAATCCTTGCCAAAACAATACTTATTTCTGTTTCTTAAAAGAGGATCCGTGATGCATTTTTAGAACAAAATAAGGGACATTAAACTAAACGCTTTAATCCCGACATTAGGTTAAATTGCGATTTAGTTACTGGCTTAAACAAAATCCTAGTTACTTCCAAATCCATTTTAAAAAATAATTTTTTATTTTCGAAATTGAAATGGGCTCCTTTAGTTCTACCGAAAATATGTCAATTAGACCTTTTTATCCCGTGAAGTAAAACTGTATTTAAGCGTAAGTTTTTGTGAAAAAGCAGAGTTTTATTTAGTGGGAAAAAGCAGATTTTTATTTAGTGGGATTTTATTTAGTAGGTCATAGTCTTAACTCCTTCTTTTTTCACTTCTTGTAAAACAAGTTTGTATGCTTTTAACCATTATTTTCAGGTCTTCAATAAGACATATTTAGATCATTTTAGACTTAAGAAAAAACATAACTCTTTAATCCAGACGTGGTAGTCCTAGTATCAGTAAATTTAAAAATTGTTTATTTTAGAAACCATTAAAAAAGTAAAATATTTTTACTGCCTTTCTGGAATCAAACATGTCCTTATAATCTTATTCCCATCGAAAATATATCAATTTAGCTTTTTAATCCCGTGCAGAGAAATTGAGCAAGCTATTTACTTCCGAGTAGTTTCCGTTTTGTTTTCATTTTTTTATGAAGCAGAATTAAAACTACTCTTTTAACCCTTGCCAAAACCATACATATTTCTGTGTCTTAAAAGAGTATTCGTTATGCATTTTTAGAACAAAACAAGGGAAATTAAACGGAACGCTTTAATCCCGACATTAGGTTAAATTGCGATTTAGTTACTGGCTTAAACAAAATCCTAGTTACTTCCAAATCCATTTTAAAAAATAATTTTTTATTTTCGAAATTGAAATGGGCTCCTTTAGTTCTACCGAAAATATGTCAATTAGACCTTTTTATCCCGTGAAGTAAAACTGTATTTAAGCGTAAGTTTTTGTGAAAAAGCAGAGTTTTATTTAGTGGGAAAAAGCAGATTTTTATTTAGTGGGATTTTATTTAGTAGGTCATAGTCTTAACTCCTTCTTTTTTCACTTCTTGTAAAACAAGTTTGTATGCTTTTAACCATTATTTTCAGGTCTTCAATAAGACATATTTAGATCATTTTAGACTTAAGAAAAAACATAACTCTTTAATCCAGACGTGGTAGTCCTAGTATCAGTAAATTTAAAAATTGTTTATTTTAGAAACCATTAAAAAAGTAAAATATTTTTACTGCCTTTCTGGAATCAAACATGTCCTTATAATCTTATTCCCATCGAAAATATATCAATTTAGCTTTTTAATCCCGTGCAGAGAAATTGAGCAAGCTATTTACTTCCGAGTAGTTTCCGTTTTGTTTTCATTTTTTTATGAAGCAGAATTAAAACTATACTCTTTTAACCCTTGCCAAAACCATACATATCTCTGTGTCTTAAAAGAGTATTCGTTATGCATTTTTAGAACAAAACAAGGGAAATTAAACGGAACGCTTTAATCCCGACATTAGGTTAAATTACGATTTAGTTACTAGCTTAAACAAAATTTTAGTTACTTCCAAATCCATTTTAAAAAATATTTTTTTATTTTCTATTTAAAATTGAGGTATTTATTTCAGAGTAGTTTCTGCTCGTTCTGTTCTCATTTTTTTACGAAACAGAAATAAAACTACTCTTTTAATCCTTGCCAAAACAACACTTATTTCTGTGTCTTAGAAGAGTGTCCGTTATGCATTTTTAGAACAAATTAAGGGAAATTAAACGGAACGCTTTAATCCCGACGTTAGGTTAAATTGCGCTTTAGTTACTTGCTTAAACAAAATCTTAGTTACTTCCAAATCCATTAAAAAAATCTAAATTTAAATGGGTCCCTTTAGTTCTACCGAAAATATGTCAAATGGGACTTTTTATCCCGTGTAGTAAAATTGAACCAGCTATTTATTAGTTCAGATTGTGTATCCATTTATTATTAACTTTTTGTGAAAAAGCAGATTTTTTATTAACTGGGATCAAAATTATATCTTTAATCCTGCCAAAATATTATTTATTGCCAACACTGAATATTGGATACATTTGACAGTTTTCAGTTTTAAGTTCAACTGTCTAAAGAAAAGTTTACTCTTATTACCATCGAGAATTTATCAATTTACCTTTTTAATCCCGTACAGTAAAATTGAGCAAGCTATTTCTTTCAAAGTAGTTTCTGTACGTTTTCTTTTAATTCTTTTATGAAGCAGAATTAAAACTACTCTTTTAATCCGTGTCAAAACGATACCTACTTCTGTGTCTTAAAAGAGTAGCCTTTATGCATTTTTAGAACAAAATAAGAGAAATTAAATGGAACGTTTTAATCCCGACATTAGGTTAAATTGCGCTTTAGTTTCTAAGCTTCTACCTTAAACAAACACATTTTTATTTAGTGGGACCAAAATTATACCTTTAATCCTGCCAAAATATATTGCCAAAAGTGAATATTGGATACATTTGACAGTTTTCAGTTTTAACTTCAACTGTCTAAAGAAAAATAGGAAGTTTTTAATTTAGAGCAGTGAAAGAGATCAGGGATTAAAGGCACTTGGATGTTTTGAGTTTGGTTTTTAGTTTAGATCATAGTCTTAACGTCATCTTCTTTTTTCACTTCTTGTAAAACAACAAGTTTGTAGGCTCTTAACCATTATTTTCAGGTCTTCAACAAGCCATATTTAATTAACTTCTTCTTTTTTTTTCACTTCTTGTAAAATAATTAGTTTGTAGGCTTTTAACTATTATTTTCAGACCTTCAACAAGACATATTTAGATCATTTTAAACTAAACTTGAGGAAAAACATAACCCTTTAATCCTTAATTAAATAATTAAGATTTAATTACTAGCTTAAACAAAATCTTAGTTACTTTCAAATTAATTTTAAAAAATAATTTTTTATTTTCTAAATTTAAATCGGTCCCTTTAGTTCTACCGGAAATATGTCAATTGGGTCTTTTTATCCCGTGTAGTAAAATTGAACAAGCTATTTATTAGTCCAGATTGTGTATCCATTTATTTTACACTCTTTATGAAAAAGCAGATTTTTATTTATTGGGATCAAAATTTTACCTTTAATCCTGCCAAAATATTATTTATTGCCAAAAGTGAATATTAGATATATTTGACAGTTTTCAGTTTTAAAATGAGCTGTCTAAAGAAAAGACATAAATCTAAACAGAGCATCGAAGTTTTTCATTCATAGCAGTGAAAGAGATCAGGGACTAAAGGGCACTTGGATGTTCTGAGTTTGGTATTTAGTTCAGGTCATAGTCTTAACTTCTTCTTCTTTTTTCACTTCTTGTAAAACAATAAGTTTGTCGGCTCTTATCCATTATTTTCAGGTTTTCAACAAGACATTTTTAGTTCATTTTAAAGTTAAGAAAAAAATATAACCCTTTAATCCAGACATGATAGTCCTAGTTTCAGTAAATTTAAAAATTGTTTATTTTAGAAACCATTAAAAAAGTAAAATATTTTTACTGTCTTTCTGGAATCAAACATATCCTTTTAATCTTATTCCCATCGAAAATATATCAATTTAGCTTTTTAATCCTGTGCAGTAAAATTGATCTATTTATTTCAGAGCAGTTTCTGCACCTTTTGTTTTAATTTTTTTATGAAGCAGGATTAAAGCTAGCCTTTTAATCCTTGCCAAAACAATACCTTTTTCTGTGTCTTAAAAGAGTATCTGTTATGCATTTTTAGACCAAAATAACGAAAATTAAACGAAACGCTTTAATCCCGACATTAGGTTAAATTACGATTTAGTTACTAGCTTAAACAAAATCTTAGTTTTCTCTTAGCTTTCTCTCACCTTGAAAAAGAATGTTTCTTTTCTAAATTTAACTGGGTTCCTTTAGTTCTACCGAAAATATGTCAATTGGGCTTTTTTATCCTGTGTGGTAAAATTGAACAAGCTAATTATCAGTTCAATTTATTTTTTACTTTTTTGTGAAAAAAAAAAGATTTTTATTTAGTGGGATCAAAATTATACCTTTAATCCTGCCAAAATATTATTTATTGCCAAACTGAAAATTAGATATATTTGACAGTTTTCAGTTTTAAATTCAGCTATCTAAAGATCAGTTAAAATCTAAAATTTCCGCCTTTAAAATTAATAAATTTAAAGAAATCCATTGTAAAAACAATAATAAATACATAAATCTAAACAAAGCATCGATGTTTTTCATTTATTGTAGTGAAAGAGATCAGGGACTAAAAGGTATCCGCTATGCATTTTTTGGATGTTCTGAGTTTGGTATTTAGTTCAGGTCATAGTCTTAATTTCCTCTCCTTTTTCACTTCTTGTGAAACAATAAGTTGGTATCCTTGATCATTATTTCCAGGTCTTCAACAAGACATATTTAGATCATTTTAAACTTAAGGAAAAACCTAACCTTTTAATACAGACGGGTAATTAAAATACACTTTTTTTACTACCTAGTTTGGGTAAAATTAATACTTATTTATTTCGAAAACCACAAGAAAGTGTGATGTTTTCTTTACTTTCCAGAATTAAATCTGGCTCTTTAGTCTTAGATTAAAAATATGCCTTTCCTTGGGATGAATTCTGTCTGTCTTTTATTTAATGAAAGTGAGATTAAAATTATTCCTTTAATCTTACAAAAATAATAATTATATGCAATATTTAAAATTGCATTTTTGCAGAAATTTTAAACTTTGTAGTTTTAAAGTTAACTGTGCTTGGAAAAATTAGTAAAACTAAACCAACCACTTTAATCTTGTTATAAGAGTTTATTAATTCTTGTATTACTGAAATACATTTGTCTCTTTAATTCCACCAAACTTTCTAACTCAGTAAGGTGCAGCAGGAGGTATTGCAAAAGCACCAGGGATTAAAGAGACATAATTTTTTGGAGACACTATATTTATTCAGATTAACGTGTTTTCATTTTCTCTAATTTAGAGTAGAATTTGAAATTCATCAGTTGGAAACTTAATTTTTCGTGGGAATTGCAACGAAGTTATTTAATCCCGTCGTAGGTTTTATTTGCACATTTCATACAAGTTTAAAGTAAAATATAAACATTTTTAGTAGAAATGGTGCATAGCAAAAATGTTCCTTTAATCCCGCCGATAATATATCCATAAAACTTTTTAATTCGGTAAGGTACAGGGAAATCACCAGGGATTAAAGAAAACTTGATATTTCTGATGTGCTGTATTTAACTAGGATTCACGTGGCTTCATTTTGTCTTATATAGCATGAAATTTTAAATTTTTCAGTTGTAGATTTAATTTTTCGGGAAAAATAAGGAAAACCGAAGGAAGTTTTTTAATACCATAGTAGATAGGTTTAAAGTAAATTTTGAACTAATTTTTGTAGAAACTGGGAATGATAAAAGTAGATTTTTAATCCCGTGCAATATTTATTGTTAAGGCTCAAAATGGCACAAGAAGTGAATGCTATGAGGTACCATTTTTACCTGTGGTTTTACCCACTACCTATCGTAATCAATCTTATGACCTCTATTGGTATTCAACTTCAGAACGTCGCGTCGCTCAAAATGCTCCGATATTTTTCGTTATTTTATCAAGTTTGTAGTGCTTTCTACTATTTTTTCCTTTTTTAAATCGAAATTGTAGGTCTTCATTACCAAAACAATAATTCTGGGAGATAAGCAGCTAGAGCCTCTTATTTAAATTATCCCCATTAAATGGAACACCGCCCTTATGTAAGTAAATTGTTAACAAAGTTCCAAAGGACTGGTTCCGTCCAAAACACATTCTTCGTCGTTCTCGTTAGTTCCGGATTTGTTTAGGTTTATTCGAAGGAAATACCCAGAAAACAATATTTTGCAACGAGATGCAAATGCACATTAATAAAAAGCAACATAAATAATGCGTTACAACTTGTAAGTCTAATTGCAAGTACTAAACTTCAAAAAAAGTAACAGTTACAAGCAGATATACGATATATCCATATTTAGTTCTCAATGAGAACCAGTAGGTATTTCTAACGAATATTACACACACACAATCGATGTAAGTAATGATAATATATGAGTAAATTTCGAGTGACTTTTTAAGGGGAACGTTTACACCATCAGCAATTTCTTTTTGTCCTTTAGACCCAACACGTATACAAATTGTTTTACAAAATTAAATGTTAAATCAGGAACGTAGTATTCAATTTGTAAACGGCACCAATAATAACTCTAATAATCAAAAACATTGGTTGGAGTCACTTAAAGTGCAGTAATTGAAAACAATGATCGAAATCAAGGTTTCTAAAACAAACACAGCCATCATATTCAGTGTGTGCGTAAAAAAAAACTATCAATGGCCTTCATTGAATGACACACGAATGAGGAAAACAAACCATTATGACGGTGTAAGGTTAATGGTTTATTTCAGGTATTAAATTAAACGACAAACGGAGGAAAGAATGATCAATAACAATCGGCGTTGAAGATTTTATTCAAAAGCTTATGCTTTTATTCGAAAATTATTGAACGTAAGTAAACAGGCAAAAATGTTGCCCATGATTGCGCTCGTATGTATATACGTTACCTTGATTCGTGTTTCCTCCTCCATATACTTCCTGAGTAAGGCCAGAGGACCTTGGACAGTTTGGATTTTGGTCAGCAGGTTTTTAGGCGCCCGTTGTGGCCTTTTCGATTGAATGGGTACTGAAAAATAATAGAAAACATGTCAACGGGATTAAACAGCCATTCATCTATAAACGAGCGAAAACCGAAGCAAAACTCCCGTATCACCGAAGTTTACGGTTTTACGAGAGAGTGTTTTAGACCTTACTTTCTCTAACACTACCACCTGCTTTATAAAAAAAGGGCTTAAAACTTTCCAGAGAGCAACATAAATTACAAGATTTGAAGAACTTTTTTTTAATTTTAACAAATTGGCAACATTGTAGTCAGTGTTATTAGGTTGTGAGCAAAAGTTGTAGCAAGCGATAGAACTTGTTCATTCCGACGTAGTGTTACAGAAGAAATTTTAAAGACCAATAGTATAAGGCCAAAAAAAAAACAGGAATAATTCTTGTTAAAGTCATATGAAGGCCCAAATCGATAAATATCTGATTCCATGGCGCCTCTGGTCAGAATGACCCCACAACTACACTTTGACTCCAAAATTGAAACTTCCACAATATCAGAATCTACTAGAGTGAGTTCTATGGTGAACAAGAACTTTTGTAGTCAAAACTAAACTATGGAAAACTTTTACCATTGAAAAAAACATCGTCGCTGAAGTCTCAGAATCAATATCTGACACGATTAAATTAGACATGAGATTAGATCAAGTTGCTTCTGAACCTACCGCTACGTTACATATCATGGATACATTTAATTTTGACGAGTCAACCTTTATTAGATTCTGCTTCTGTTCGATCCCAACTCGAGTAAAAGCTCAGAAGTCAGCGCAGATGCTACCCAGGGCAATCAACGTTTAGTTACGCCCAACTAGGAATCAGATGACATGTGAATCATCAGAGCTTGCTCAGAGATCAGATTTAACAAAGACCGTCTTTCCGTCAACCAGACGTCTTCAGCCACTCTGCAGCAATCACAAAAGGTTTCCACAATTGCACCCTCCGCTTAGAAGGTGACTTAGTTAATCATGACCAAAGCAATTCGTAAGATAAACTTGCTTCACAAAAATTACTAAATTCCCACTTTCAGAAAGTGAATATGCTAGACGACTTAATCACCAGGTAGCTTCTAGTATTTTTTCAGAATGCTCTAACATCTGAAGCTCAGAAATTCCAATTAATCAGATCGTGCACTCACTATTTGGGAACAGGTCAATAGCGAAGCTCAGAAACTGTAAAGTTAGAGTTACGGATAATAGTGGAAAAGAAATTTTATTTGCTAATCTAAACAATAAGCAAAGGGTCTGCTCTAATTAGGGTGACTTTTACAAGTTCAAGTAAAACTTCAGATTGAAAATAAAACTCCAGATATAACCTAATTGCATTCTTTATCTGTCAGGTAAACCATGCAATGTACATCAAGTCTGGTGTTTTATCTTCAATCTGAAGTTTTACTTGAACTTGTAAAAGTCGCCCTTAGTGAGTCTATGCCTACAGAAAACTTGGATTCTATTCCTGATGCCAAATCATAACTTCTCCAAACATTGAGAGTAAGAATTCGAATTAAGTCCTCCACATGGATAATCCGCAAGAGATTTTTTGCTCTGCCTGAACTGATAGCTGAGAAGAAGATATATATCGTTAAAACCTTAACACCTCGAGACCTCTAGATACCATATAATAATTGATATAACAAACAACTTATTTTTTAGAAGTCACTTCTGAGCAGGCCCCAAACTTGGAAACTACTGGAGCAATAAAACTGTTTCAGAAGTTACTGAAGAACTAAATCCTGAAATCACATGTGACGAAATCTAATTGAACGTTGGAAAACGTAAGTTTTAATTGGATATGGCGGAAGTTGAGGGAGTACAGAAGTTTGCACCGAATCTAACTTTATAAAAAAACTCCACCACATACATTGCGACGAACCTCTCATTGACGTCAGAGGAAAGGTTCCAATCAAAAAAGAGAGAAATTGAACGACGACCAAAACATGTGAAAAAAGACACAATCCGGGCATGTTTGGGTTCGTCAATCGCAAATCATCGTTCTCAGTAACCTGTTGTCAAGAGGATATTTAAGTATTTTCTTAAGTCGGAAAACTGCTCAAAGCATCTTTTTATTTATTTAATATACTTTTAGTTATTTTTTTTTTAATTTTCTTTCATTTCCTGTGTGTTTCAACTCGGTTTCTATCAAAATTTTGTAATTTTTTTGTTGGGCTTACTTTGAATACATGAGTTTTTCGGTTTTTTCAATATTTATTCAAAAAAAATTTTTCACATATTAAATTCTCGACTATATTCCAATTCAACTTAATGTTTGTTAAAGCTTCTTAGTTATTATATAACATTTGTGTTTAGTTTTATCCTTTTATTATTTTTTCTACCTCTTCTATTAATTTCAAAATGTTTGTTTTACTTGGGTAAATCAACATTCTTTTATATTTTGTGTCTTTCTAAACATTTCAATTTGTATTTTCTTTTCTTTCCCCATTATTCTTGTTCCTGCTGTGCTGCTGTTTGTTTTCTTTCTCAAACATTGACGGCTCATGTCTTTAAATCTGTGACAATTCAAAACTGCACTAGTATTTGTTTACTTTAACATTAATTAATCCCTGTGCCTTATTTCATTTGCGTTTTGGTTTCTCCGGTATCCTTAGACAGGAAAGATCCCATTTTTCAACCCTCCATTTTCTAGATTTTTAGTCCTTGCAGCCCTGCTTTCTCAAATGGTTCACTCTTCAAAAATATTTTAAGTCTCTAAATAATTTTAATTTTTTCTATTGTTTCTTGCTTGTTACATTTTGTTTTACAATTTATGTGTCTTCTAATACTCATTTTTTTCTTCAGTTGCTTCCTTATTAACTGCTTTGATACGAATTTTGCATTAATTTCCTATTTCCATTTAAACCCTACTTTTTAGTGTTTCATTGTTTTATGAACGTCTTTTCTCCATCATTGTTTTATGAAACGTTGGTTCTCGGTCATTAATTCTTTTTGAAATTTATGTTGCTTAGAAAATATTTGAAATGTTTTTTTTTCCGCAATTTTCGATTTTAGTTACCCATTCCCAATTTTTACCCATATTTTAGGTTTACGCCTTTTTTTAATTGTATTTATTATTATGCTGTTTTGCTGTCACAAAACTGACTATACATTTTTTTCTTGTACTATAATTCTTTATTAAAGCTATTTTCTTTTTTTTATGTACTGTTTATTTGTAATAGTCTTCTTTTCTATTAATTTGTTGCTTATTAGAGACTATTTTGCTATATTCCTTTTTTTTAGTGTATAAGTTGTTTCCTATTTTTGTTCCTACATTTTTTCTTACTTTTGTACAAGACTAAACTGTCCCTTTAGTTTTCAATTTTTTTAAATTCCCTAAGCCTTGTTGCATCCTGTTGCCAACCCTTGGTTCCCAATCATTAATTCCGAGGGGTGTGACACGAGAAAAGCAACAGGGACACCTCTTAATATTACCAAAATTAATCAAAACAATTTTCAGTAATTATAATAATTGTTGAGTAAAAATTGTAATTTCTAAATAATTATAATATTTTTTTCAATTCACTTTTAAATTTTATGGTATTTTTTTTATTTTGGAAGTACTATTGGTAATTTATTGTGATTCGGAGTGGGTAATTTTTAAATAATTTTAGACCTAATTCTATCCTGCATTTTTCAAAAATTTTTAGTTTGCCTTTCTAAACGCTTTAACTCACTGTTTGGTTATTTGACTCTATTAGCACGTAACTCGAGCTTTTCAAATAACTTAAAATTTTTGTTTTTACACACTTCAAGTCAATTTTAACGATTTTTTGAACTCACTTCCTCAAAACACCATAAACTTTTATTTTTGGCCGTCTTTAGTAAATTTTCACTTATTTTGGTCACAACATTAATTTTACCAAAAATAATAAATTAGAACAATTAAATAAATTTTGCCTGATTTTGTCTTAAAATAGAATTTTCCCAAAAACAAAAAAATTCATTCTTAGACAATATTGGCAATTTTAGTTATGTTAGATCTAATTATATACTGCGTATTTCAAAAAAATTCAAAATTGCATTTTTAGACGCTTCAACTCAATTTTATCCTAATTTTTTCAAAACAGCAAATTATATTTTTACACGCTTTAACTTAATTTTAACAATTTTTTTTTGGCTTGACTTCCTCGGAAAAACATTAAATTTTCAGTTTGGGACGTCTTTAGTAAAACTTCACTTATTTTCGTCCAAAAATTAATTTTACCACCAACAAATTTGAAGATTTAAACTAATTTTACCTGATTGCGTTCTAAAAGAGAATTTCTCTAAAAACATCGAAAATTGCATTTTTACAGGATTTTGTGGATAATTTTTAAATAAGTTTAGACCTAATTCCACCCTGGATTTTTTTAAAACGAACCTGTAGATTCTCAATTCTCAACTTTGACTGCCTGTAACTTGAGAACGCATGGACCGATTGGCGTGAATTCAACTGTTTTGTCCTCTTCTTGATGTCCTCTTTCTTCAATTGGATAAATATCTGGATAAATGGACATGTGTGCCATAGTATGCCTGTCGGCATGTTATTCACAGAATTGCGAGGTTGCCTAAGTATGTTTGCAATGTTGTTAAATTTTATTTATTCAGTAATTTCAAGGGTTTTTGGATGTTTTAATAGATTTATATATAAAAATTTTTCTAATTTTGAAAGTAATTTTTGAAATAATGGTGTTAATTTTTTTATATTTACATGTAACTTTGGTAATGTTTGTACTACCTAGATAATTTTAAAAAATAACGGTAATTGGAGCAGTAATTATATAATTTTAATGACACTTTTTGTAATTGTGAATTACTTTTTCGTCAAAAGTACACCGAAAATTACCCGTGTCGCACCCCTCGATTAATTCTTTTTAGAATTTGAGTTTCTTGTTGATTGAATTGTTGTTTACGTCTTTCTTTCTATTTTTTATCACACTGTATTTTCGCTCACTCGCTCACAATATTTAACTATTTAGATGTGACTGACTTGAGGTGGCTATTATGACTTTTTTGCATTATATATATTTTTTATTATTTAAGCATTTTAACTTTTATTATAATTGAATTTTTGCTTTATCCCCTACTTTTTACTGTTCAATTTGTTTACCAAATTTACTACTTTTTTTCTACACAAATTTCTTGCTTTTTTTTCTAATTTTGATACATCTTTTAGTATCAGTCATTATTGGGATTCATGCTTCTTAGAAACTATTGTATATAGTTTTTCCGTAGCCTAGATTTCCCATTTTTAGTTTGTTTTTGGGTTCACGACTTTCTTGAATTGTGCTTTTTATTATACCTACTGCATTTTCCCTCACAATGATCTAAATCTGATTTTATTGATCTCAATGTTAACTTTTACAAAACTGACTCAATAATTTTTTTATTTTACAATTTTTTATTATTTTTTGTTAAAGCTATGTCCCATTTTTTACATTTCTTGTTTATTTCCTACTTTTTAGTGTTCAATTTGTACGTACACGATTTTTTTTATTTTTTCCTACTTTTATTAGACACTGTCCCCTCACTTTTCCATTTTTTTTAATTTACTAGACTTTTTATCTCCTGCAATGTTGCCGTTTTTCATTGCCAATCTTTGGTTCCCAGTCATTAATTCTGATTGTAACTCCGGTTTCTTAAAAACGATTTTATATGCTTTTTCCGCTATCTTGGAATTTAGTTTCCACTTTCGCTTTGTTGTCGTTGTTTTGGGTTTATGTTTCTTTAATTGTAGATTTTATTATACTGTATTTTCGTTCACAATGGTTAACTATTCTCTTTTTTTTAACTATTTTTAACTGTATTTTCGCTCACAATGGTTTCTGATTTCACTAAATAAAGTTTACATTCAAAAAACTGACTCTAATAATTTTTTGCATTTCAATTCTTTTTTATTTTATTCATTTTATTCCTCTTTAATAAAGCTTTTTTTAATATTTTCTTTTTGCTTTAACCCCTACTTTTTGGTGTTTTTGCTACTTTTTGCTTCATAATTTTTGTCCCACTTTTGACACTGTTTCACTCTTTTCCTTTTTTTTTTAATTTTCTACCCTTTTTACATCACATAATGTTGTCGTTCATTTTTCTTTCATTTCCTCTCCAATCCTTGGTCCCCAGTCTTTAATTCTTTTTGAAATTCGTGTTTCTTTGAAACTATTTGATGTTTTTTCCGCAATCTTACATCCTAGTTTTTTCTTCTCAGTTTTCCTTGTTTTGGATTTACGCCTTTCTTTAATTGTAGTTTCGTTGTACTGTCATTTCGCTCCCAATGGTTAACAATCTGAATCTGATTTAACTAATGGTAATGTTTATTTTCACAAAACTAACTATAATAAAGTGCGTTTTGTGTTAAAATTGTTTAATATTTTTTCCTAACGCTTTTGCTTATTTTAATATTCTGTTTATTTGCAGTTTTTAATATTTGAATGTTTCTTATATTTTTCTAGTATAAAGGTTTTTAATTCTTTTCTTTAAATTTTATTTGACATATACAGGGTGGTCCATGTGGATAGGTCATAGAGCAAATGCAGATGAAAATAACATGATTTAGCAAAACGTAAATTAGTAAAAGGTTGCTCTGTTTCGATGTACCGGGTGCATCAAAATACATAGTAAAAACTTTTAGAATTGGAGGCTTTTGGCAGTGGAAAACTGGAATCTGAACTTAATTTTAAGGTAATGGCTAGATGGCGCTAGGCGCGCTCTGCTGGGATATTTTTCACTAAAACGTTTTAACAAAATGCTCTATCGAAATTTTAGCCTTTTCGGAGCCCGACCAATATTTTTAAAATGTGCATAACCCACTCTGACAGGTCTGCAACACAGATGCGGAAATATTATGTCTTTTTTGTGGATCTGTTGCACTGATCTGAGTAGTCCAACGTTTGGAGCTTCTGGATTTTCCTATGTATGTCTTCAATATCTTTCCAGTTTTTCCTTGGAAGATCTAATACTCTGTCTTCGACTGTTTCAGAAGATAAGTACTTGGTGTAGGCATCTTTTTTTCTTCTTTATCTCATAGCCTTCGACTTCCTTCGCCCACAATAAGGTTTCTTACGTCTCTTTGGTTCTTATTTTCCTAAGGTCTTTCGTGCTGCTGCATGCAAGCATTCCTTAAGCTCCTTATAATGATGTTCATTGCATTGATCTCAAAACTGAGATATTCTTAATCTTTCGTCTAGTGCTTTCTGTTACAGTGTTGCGATGCTTTCCTGGTCCAAACTTGTTATATTATACCGTGTGTGTGTTCAGTTCAGCAGAATTTGAATTTGGCGCGTCACCCATGCATGTGCCACCATGCATGTGCAGCCAAATTCAAATTTTTGCACTTTTCGAGGCGTTTTTCCAAAAAAACGGCCAAAACTGGGGTATTGAAAAAATTACAGGATGATAGCTGACCATACGCTCTACAACTTTACTCTTAAAAGTTTTTCAATCAATTCAACCGTACAAGCGCAAAAAAAATAAAAACCGATTTTCCATGTTAATCTCCTATGTCCAGGGTTGTGCTGGACACCCTTGTGTAGGGGACGTTTGCGTCACGAGCCGCAGGCGAGGGGCGCAAGTCTCCCGTGCTCGTTTAATAATATACTATTATGTCCCAACAGTTCATTATTGTGCTTTTATTGCTTAGTAACCAAATACATAAACATAAACTTTATGACCGCGCTGGTTACATTTTAGGATTATTTTAATAATAATTTTTTGTTGATAAACATGTAGTGGTGAGACATAAAAGTTTGTATGCACCACTAGCATTAGCATATGTTTACGCCTTTGAGCGACTTAGAAACCCTGGGGCCAGAGGCCCTCGGCCTTCCTAAGCTTGACGCCCTCAGGGCATATACATTTACTTAATGCCCTTGATACATAAGGAACTATTAGAAACCATTATTGAACTGATCAAAAAAATGTGTTTGCGCACCGAAAACCTCATTCAGATTCTGAGACACACCATCGAATTCGGACCAATCTGTACCCTAAACTATTGAATAAATTAAAAAAAAAAGAACGACAACCACAAGGTAAATAAAACCAATAATAAAAATTCTAGACAAAGAGGGTGTGAAACTTTCAAGAAATTCCCGAAATCTGCTAATCTAGAGGGCGGAGCTAAAGACCATCATCATCATTACGCAAGAACGACAACAATCGGGCGGATTACGTCTCCAAAGCAACTGACGTCCAGCATGTCTGCGGCCCGAGATCTCCAAAGGACAATGACTCCTACCTGTATGCCACTAAAAATGGGCTAAAATTAGATGGCAACATCTCGCGCCCACAATTTGGCCCACTTTTCGCTCCAAGAGGCGACTCTATTTATACACCGAGTGTTACAAGAAGAAGAAGGGACACGTGAAGCGTATGTAACCACGACAAACATGTGTAAGAAATTTTTGAATAAATATCCTTAAAAAGCTGTTACTTGACAATTATTAGCCGATTACAAAAAAGAAATGGGTTGGGCGCTGCTACTGAAGATAAAACATCGAAAAGGCCGTTGACTTGTCGCATAAATTTGGATTAATAATAAATTAGATCTGTTTGTGGCGTAAAAACAAAACATCTAAATTAAGACAGCCAATTTCAAATGCTGATGCAATTTAAAAAACAAAATATAGACCTAGTAGAGTCAGATATCTAGACAAACACGGCCGCTTCGGTAAGCTGACGAGCTTGAAGAAGCAGAAGTATCTTCTTAACCCACAACTTCGGACATTAGATATTGTAGTTTTTAAGTATAGTTTGTCACTACAGTAGCACAACTAGTGTTATTGGTCTATAGACATTTTGATAAAAAAATTATTTGTTTCTTTTCTCTTATTTCTTACTATTGTCAGGTTTGCTTACCAAACCCACTCTTCATTATTATAAATAGCTGGAAGAAGTATTTATACAACCGACTCGTGACATAGAATAGCGAACCTTACGTGCTCTGGCACTAAAGCCTCGTTCATCTATGTTAGCGAACTTATCTAGGGGACGATGACCCTATACGCAGCCACCGAGTGTGTTTGAGAAAAAATGTTCAAAGTCAGTGCTCGATTTTGGTTTTCGTACTTTTTATCAAACGACAACGTATAGATTTATAGAATGTGTGGGGAAAAGATACTTCTTCCTGATTTATTTTCAATAGAAAAAAAATGGGGTCACTTCAGGAAGTTAAGAGCATATATTGAGAATATTACGTTTTATAGAAATCACAGTGAAGATCATTCGGAAATGATTGGTGCTTCCTTTAGAGAATGCTATCACCTATTGGTGGAAATTTGATGTTAACGAGAAATGATTTTTCAGTCGAAAGCGTTAAAAAATAGTAGATTATGTCACTAGGAGTAAAAGTGGGTCTTTTCGTGCTGAGCCCAGAGATTGACGGCCGAAGCGAAGCTGAGGCCTGCAACTGGGCGAAGCACAAAAAGACCTTTTACTCCGAGTAACATATACTATTTTTTTTTCAAGCATGCAAGACATAAGAAATCTATTTCAAAGTGGTTCAGTTTTGCAATTTTCTCTCATTCTCTTTAAGCGGGTCTAGGTACTTACCCAATTGTGTATATTATTTGTAAAATACATAGAATATGTTAGAATGGTGGTTTTCAATGTTCAATGGTTTTAATGTATTAAATAATAACCAATGATTACGGTAAACTAAGAATTTGTAGCATTATTTTCAATACTAAATTAATAAATGTCACATTGACAGATAAATATGATGACGCGCATGACATTTAACAGACGAATTCAGAATTCGAGAACCTATGCGATTTCGACTAATAACGGTTTCGGATGGTGACTGGTCGGTCTTGAGTGCTCTGAGAGTATTTCTGTCCTTTGTTTTTTCAACAAGAATGTAAAGATGGCAATACACTCAGATCGGTATATCTGGTGTCATCTATTATTAAAATAATTTTGGTGAATGAAAATCGTTTATATATGCGCCACCATGACACTAGCGGTGACTTTTGACTTTACTTTTACTGCCTAGGACTTTTTTGCTACTTTTTTGGTCTCAGGATTTGAAAGCCCACTTTAGGTGTTCGTATGGAGAAAACAAATGACGTACTTTTAGTCCGCTTGAAAAAAATGCAGTTTTCTCACTCAAAGAGTCGATTTTTGTGCCAATTTCGATATGGTAAAGTAATAGAAAATAAATTCCTGTGTCGTAAAACAAGGTCCTCTGTCAGTTCAGTGTACCGTTTTGTTCTTTTAGACGATTCCCAAAGAATAAGATATATAAGGCGATCCACCGAGCGATCCACATATGTGTAGGTTTATCTTTGTAATTAACAATGTGGGATTTTAGGCAGTTTACTACTGGATATTGAGTACCGAGCGGGTCGAAGTTCTTGTAGCCTCCTTGGTGGATGTCTGTGCTCTGCTACTGCCTTGTTAGGGCATGCTCAGCGTGATCTTGCTGAAATGATGAGAAACTTTATAGCACCAACAACCACTCGACTCCAACAGTGAGGTGCGCTGTTTGTAGGCCTCAATTCTAGCTCAAGTGTCTCACATCCCAAACAATACTTCCCCAACAGAAAAATGATCCTTAAGTGCTTCCTTCTGAGCTTAGAGGATATTAACTCGCTTCAAAATCTGCAAGAGCTAACCAATGCCTTGTACTTAAGAATGGTGCACTATTCGTTCTATAAGTTACAGTTGCAATTCCAGGCAATTATTAACCAAAAGTGTCGGTTAGCGTCGAGGTTAGCGTTTTTAACGTCAGAAAGGTGGTGAATTTCAGGTGTACAAGACACGAAAAGTTTATGGGCCCTTGAAGATATACTGTCACGTCCAGTTGTTAGTTCGTGAACCATGGACCACTTTATCGATCATTTGATACAAATCTTTCTTACTAAAGATAGAGAATAGATCATGGCTTAAATGAAGGGTCTAAACGTAGGCATTTTTCGACCGACGAAGGAGTTTATTCTTCCGGTTTCCTCTCCTGATCATCTTCATCTGAAGCTTCTGAGGAAATATTTAAATTCAGTAGTTTGTTTGCCACTGGTTGACACTCCGGTCAAAACCTCGACCTTTGGGATTTAGACTGCGATCAAGTTGGCCACGCACATCAAAATAACTAAATAACATTGAACTAACCCAAACATTAAGACTATATTTCCCTTTAGAATGAATAGCAAAAGTATGGAAACTACAAAAAAAAGAAATAGAACTCAACTCATCTAAGGGCCCCATGCCCTCCATGCCGTTGAAATATCTGCTAGGTCGATAAGCAATCGAACAAACAAAAATAACAAAATATATTCGTACAGTCAAGCGGCACTCAAAGCAGTTGACTCCACCAGGATCTCTTCGAGATCTGTCTGGGAAGTTCGAAACATACTGAACCCAAGCCTGAACCACATTAGGGAGCAAAATACGCTAACTTTAGTCTGGATTCCAGGTCACGAAGGCCTTGAGGGCAATGAAATAGTCGACTCTCTTGCAAAGGAAGCGGGGAGCGCTACCTCCATAGGGCCTGAACCGGTCTTGGGTATCGCAGGAGAGGTATCGAGGACGGCAATAATCCAGATGGCGGAAGAACAGACCGAACGTTACTGGATAGAGAGCCCGGGAATTGTCGTCCACTCAAAGGTGTCCATACAAACTTGCTGTGGGAAAAGGAGACTTATTAAACCCCAACAAACAACAGCTCAAAGCCGCTATCGGCTTATACCTACACTGGGCACTGTCGACTGAAACACCACATGCACAGGATAGGCGTGGCAGACAATGTCGAATGCAGACTCTGCATGGAGGTTTGCAGAGACATATTTGTCCTTACAGAAAGGACAGTTTAGCTTTGATGGAGCTCTGTCTGCTCTTTCGATACCAAACTATGGCCCCATACGTGATTATCGGTCTTATTACCGTCACAGATAGCCACATTTGTTGGGGTCCCATCCTCCATGATTTGCGGCACAGGTTCTTGCATGACCAAAGGGAAAACTGTGCCCTCCTAACGGTACGAGTCACATGTGGGGTCCCTGTGAGTGATTTGTCCAGGACGAGTCGTAGAAATTTTACTTCGTTGGTAAACGGGATTGTCGTCCCGAACAAAGATGGCGCTTTCAAGAAGTCCAGCCTCTTCCTTCGGGTAAATAGCACAATAACTAGGGTTTATTGCTAGGTTCTCCTTTGAACACCAGCGGTGTACAACATCCAGCACCTCTTGCAACGCGCTGGAGATTTGTTGGTATGAGTGGTTTCTTATAAGAATAACGATGTCGTCCGCGTATGCTTGGACCTCGACTCCCCATAGTTCCAAAGTAGCCAGAAGGACGTCCACTATTAGGGACCACAGGAGTGGTAAAAGGAGTCCGACCTATATACAACCTCCCGCTGTTGTAAATCTCATAGTGTCATCGTGTAATGATGCAGTGATCAGTCTGGATTCTAACATGTTGCGAATCCAGTTGGTTATTATTGGTTCGATCCTTCTCGCTTTACTGGCGCTGAGGAGGGAGGCTGTAGGTGCTGTAGGTGCATTATTAAAGGCTCCTTCGATGTCTATGAAAATACCAACTGCGACACCTTTTGAATCCAGATGAGACTGTAGAAGACATCCTGAGTGAATGTCCTGCAGCTGAAAGACTTAGATTTCAGAACTTCGGAAGAATACACATCCGATCACCAAACTTCCATACAATCTCACACAAGAAGATAATGGGCTTTCTAAAAGGACTGGGTCTTCTGAGTGAACTTTAATTAATATTGAGGCATAATAAATCTTGTAGGACGCGGTGCACGCCCTCTTCGTGGGACCACTCATTTGGAATCAATCAATGAACCTAAGGGTCATTTTTACATCTCAAGTTTAAATCCTATCTGAGGCTTAAATTCTGTCTGTAGTTTAAACTCGAGATGCAAATCCTTAAGATCTTGCCAGTACACCTGGCCAGGTACCCTTAAATATAACTCTTCCGCATTATGCACTCTGTTTCGGTTTTTGTGCAAGGTTTCAGGTAAATGAGAGATAATCTTTAGCTAAAAAAAAATAAATAAAAATTTTCCTTCGAAGGGCTCTTAAGAAAAATAACCATGTGAAATAATGTGTATAAGCATACCTACTAGTAATGTTTATATATATAAACACAAAACACCAAAAATTCCATAAAAAAAATGTTTTTTTTCTTGTTAATTACCTATACCTAAAATTAATCTTGTATTTCCTCTGGTTTTGTATTTTGTAGTTCTACTGAAGACGTTAATAAACAACACCAAAAGTAAGTTATTTTGATGATACATGTTTCCACCATAGCCCAAGAATCCCACTATAACAATCCAACAAGGGGCCAAGATGGGCCAAGAATACCAAAAACGTTCCAACGCTCCAACCATTATCTAATTTATTTTTTCCAAGGCAGTAGGTTATGGAAACCACTAAAAAATGCATTATTAATAAATTATTGCAGAAGGGTTTTGTCAATATTTAACGAATTACCATCTAAGTATACCGAGAAGTACACATCACAGGCATTTATACATTGAGTGTAAAGATAACCACCTCAACAGAGGTAGATTGCTTTTCGAAAAGTTTCCCACGCTGTATATTCGAAAGTTTCCAATGTGGGAATGCGGATTTACAAAGTGCCCAACACTAGTTAAAGTTTCTCTGGCGTCATTCAGGTCATTAACTTGTTCTCTTAATTGCAGTTTTGCTAGGAAAGAGAGCACAGTACTTGCTGCTTTGATGAGCACATCGACAAACTTTTATAAAATTTGCTCAAAAAAAGTCTCAAAAAGATAATTTAACATTTTGTTAACGAATTACCATCTAAGTATACCGAGAAGTATACATCACAGGCATTTATACAATGAGTATAAAGATAACCACCTCAACAGAGGCAGATTGATTTTCGGAAAGTTTCCCAAGCTGTATATTCGAAAGTTTCCAATGTGGAAATGCGGGTTCACAGGGTGGCCAACACTAGTTAAAGTTTCTCTGACGTCATTCAGGTCATTAACTTGTTCTCTTATTTGCCGTTTTGCTAGAGAAGAGAGAGAGCACAGTACTTGCTGCTTTGGTGAGCACATCGACAACCTTTTATAAAATTTGCTCAAGAAAAGGCTCAAAAAGATAATTTAACATTTTGTTAACGAATTACCATCTAAGTATACCGAGAAGTATACATCACAGGCATTTATACAATGAGTATAAAGATAACCACCTCAACAGAGGCAGATTGATTTTCGGAAAGTTTCCCAAGCTGTATATTCGAAAGTTTCCAATGTGGAAATGCGGGTTCACAGGGTGCCCAACACTAGTTAAAGTTTCTGTGACGTCACTCAGGTCATTAACCTGTTCTCTTAATTGCAGTTTTGCTAAAGAAGAGAGAGGGAACACTACTTGCTGCTTTGGTGAGCACATCGACAACCTTTTATAAAATTTGCTCAAAAAAAGGCTCAAAAAGATAATTTAACATTTTGTTAACAAATTACCATCTAAGTATACCGAGAAGTATGCTTCACAGGCATTTATAGAATGAGTATAAAGATAACCACCTCAGCAGAAGCAGATTGCTTTTCGGAAAGTTTCCAAAGCTGTATATTCGAAAGTTTCCAATGTGGAAATGCGGGTTCACAGGGTGCCCAACACTAGTTAAAGTTTCTGTGACGTCACTCAGGTCATTAACCTGTTCTCTTAATTGCAGTTTTGCTAAAGAAGAGAGAGGGAACAGTACTTGCTGCTTTGGTGAGCACATTGACAAACTTTTGTAAATTTTGCTCAAAAAAGGCTCAAAAATGTAATTTAACATTTTGTCAGGAACAGCTAAATTCTAATGCTAATATTTGAGAATGTCTCAAATAATCGAAAATTTTCTGTCGTTTTCTGAAACCGTCCAAAATTAAACATTCCTTGTTAGGTAATTCCAAGTTATTCTTACCTTTCATATTAGAAAATGAAATAAAGGAAAATTTCAATTTTTTATAGTTTCCAATGAGAAATTTAAGAAAAAAATATCTCCAATCTAAGAAATCTTCTTTTTTCTTTTGTCCTATTTTTTAGTTCCTCATTCTCGTCTTCTTGTATCCTTATCATTTCTTGTTGTCGATCCTATTGTGTTCTATAAGTTTTTTGACCTTAGCCATTCTCTGTGTTGTAACCGTTCAAAATTCTTTGTTTTGCAGTTTTGTTTCATTTTTTTTTGGAGCTAATTCTTGCAGAATCTTTCTTAAAAAAGTGACTTTTTTTCTTAACAATTTTCTGTTTCTTTGACTTCTAGTATCCTGCTGCGTCCCATTATAGATCCCATTGTGTTCTACAATTTTTTTCCCAAATTGTTTTTCGTATTGGGTGCAGCCAATTTTTGTTTTGAAGTTGTCTTACTTTTATTCTGGCTCTAGTTCTTTGCTGACTCTTGTCAAATTTATATATTTTACTATTTATAACACTTTTTTTTTCTCTGTACAGGATGTTTCAAAATAATGGAGAAGTCTCGTCCTCATCGTTTTCGGGAAATTTGTAAAACTATCTATAGGAATGTACATTATTTTTCCATAGTAGAGGGAAAAATAAGACATCAGTTAGGATGGTATATCCAACGATGTAGATCATGAACATTTGGTTATTTTCGAAATTTGGGTTTAAAATTATATCTATAAAAAATATAAGAGAAAAAAGTAAAAAAAAATAAAAATTTCAAGACCCTGTATCTTCGAGACAAAGAATTTTTGCCTAAAATTTGCCTTAGATTTCACACATTTAGTTTTTTACCACATTATTTATTCAGAAACAGTTAGATTCGAGGTTAAATTAGTTAATAGTTTTTTTGGTAGTTGTTATCGATCCTCAAGTTCAAAAATGTGATGGGTTATGCGGGAACAGGATCACGAAGACAACTATTTGAATTAGTCTACGTTTCGCAGATATATTTTCGCATCCTCAAGACGAATTCGGTTTTGCCTTCCTTGTTCCTAAATTTACACAGCACTTTAGTACAGCAGAATCTGGAATAACCATATTTTGGAGTAGGTAAGCAAGAACCGAAGAGTGACAATTACAAACACTTTAAAATTTGGTTTAAAATAGTGGGACTACACAGTTAAATCCACACAGAAACAGACAGACAACGCTAACAGTATAGGTTTAAGATGTCGATCGATCCTCGAAATTAGCACGAAATACCAACTGTTATCAGCCGGAGCAACAAAAAAAAATATATAAATTTAGGAACAAGAAAGACAAAACCGAATTCGTCATGAGGCTGCGGAAATATATTTGCGAAACGAAGACTAATTCAAATAGTTGTCTTCGTCATTTCGTGATCCTGTTCCTGCATAACACATCACATTAATGATTAGTATTAAAAACCGTTATTCAGAAACACCCTGAATACCCTGTACGGGGGATTGGATGGCATCTGATAGCAGAGAGCCTGAGCCTACTCACCACAGTGTTTTAGGCAGGAGAACAGCAATCACGCTGGTATGGATCCCGGGCCATTGTGGTCACAAAGGCAATGAGAGGGCTGACTCTCTAGCCAGGAGGGCGGCGGGCTCTGCATTTGTAGGCCCAGAGCCAGCACTGGGAGTGCACTCCCATATTCCCTGGTCAAGGCTGAACTGCAGAAATTGAGCAATGCCAAGTCCCAGGACTGGTGGGAGAACCTATCCGGACTATCACACTCCAAAAAATTGATCACAGGAACAGAGAGGGCAGAAGCCGAAACATTCCTCAGATTAAATAGGAGACAAATCAGAGGCTATTGCACTGTACACAGAACATAGCCACCTAAGATTTCACAGGCACAGACTCGGACTGCCCGAAGAGATGGAGTGTCAGCTGTGCTTGGAGTACAATGAGACAGTCGAGCACATCCTATGGGAGTGCCTGGCAATCAGCAAGATCACAACATGATCATTCAGCCTCAAGATGCAAATGCGGTGTCGCCCAAGAGACTCAGATTCAATCAGATTCATTGAGTATCTAGGCATAATGGGTGACAATTAGTGGAGTCCGTTAGTATTAGTCGAAGTGGAGTTCTTAGCAGCATCATTATGACCCTAAGCAAGATTTCTATTAGAAATCAGTAACAAACTCACAATTAAAGCTCAGACATAGATAGATAATAAAAATTCAGAATAAATTTAGAAAAAATAACTTAATAAAATCTTAAAAATTAGCCGAGAAAAATACTTTTTAAGAATTAAGAATTAACAGGCATTATTCAATAATGTTGACAAACAGAAGTGTCCTGGTCATGGGTTCATTGAGCCATGATCATGAGTTTACTGTTGGGTGGAGACACTATTCATAATGTTCCTTATACCTCAATGTTTGTAAATAAATGCAAGCCCTTTTGAAGAGAAAAAGAAAAACAATTTACGTCTTGGTCAGCAAAATATTATGACATACTCAAAAGATTGAAGACCAAACTTTTTTCCAAATGTCTCTCCCTAGAAACACTGAGTTCATTAATGAAATCCCTCAGGGCACACATCATTTCACAATATCTTAACAAAGAGTCAGTTGAGGTTAATGTCGTGAGTACTCCTGAGCCTTTGAGACGGCCAACCTCAGCTAGTCAGAGCTTAGCACAACAAAATATTAGCAATAAGTAAGCAGAGGCTTTTAGTATTAATCGAGGTATTAACACTTCTAATATGAGTAGGTAGATTCCTAGATTTCGACACCTTGTAATTTCTGGCTTTTTAATAATGCTGGAGCTATGTAAAAGATTTTAAAAGCTACCAAAAGCTTGATATGGCTTTTATTCCCCTTCAGCTTGATTGTTCTTCAATGGAAAGGAGCATTTTGAATCTAACCTCACTTTTAATTTTCCTACAGTTTCAAAGCAGCTTTATCGCTCTCAAATCACATACTAACCACTTGTAGTTTAGCAAATAAGCACTTACACTGATGCGGTAACCATTTCCTAGCTGGCAAATCCGATTTTTCCGGTTTTCTCGTCTTACGAGAAGAACTGCCGCCTCCTCGCGTGTAGTGCGAATGCCACATCGCTAAATTATCAAACACTTTAGCGTCCGGACGGGGAATTTTCACTTTGTCACTTAGTAAAAATGCCAGAGGATCGAATTTCTCACTATAAAGGTCTAATTTCGCGTCCAAAACTTTCGCTTTCGTTCTATTTTCGCTGTTTTCATAGTCATGTTTAGGATCTTCCGCCATTGCTGACACATGGTTGCCGGGCAACCGTCGACGTAAAACATCTGATTGAAATTTGGACCCTGTTATGTTTTGTCTTTTTCTAAAGCGATGTGATAAAAAGAATATACATAGGTGCTGAGGCGGAAACTGTAATGTCTAGCACGAAATACTTAAGCCAGGTGACAGATGGCGCCACGTATGATTGCACTTTTGACAGAGCTCGTGTATTGCTGTAATCCGGGAGCACAAGCACATTTATAATTGAAACAATTTCGTTAGTAAGGGGTTCAATGTTCAAGAGATAAAGTCATCAAATGGAATCAGTCGCAGAAAAAAAAAAACTTAAAAGAACCTGAAAATACCCTCAAAATAATATCAGTAATTGCCATTAAATCTCAAAAACGTGTTCGTGACTTTCAGTATCAATACTTTCAGCACGAATTTTAAGTAAGGAAATACGCAATACAATTTTTTAAACACCCTGCGGTCGCGCTTACTAATCGAACCCGTTTAATTCAATTATAACCAGTAGCAAAAACCATTAAAGCCTATTATTGTAATTTTTTCCTAAAACTTTCGCTGAAAACCCGTTGAACCGATGAAAACGCGGACCTTTCGTCCGCAATATGCAGCAAGTTGTGAAATATGCCATAACGTCGCCGTCGGTTAGGTGAAATTAAAAAAAAAATCCGGTTGTTTACTTTGCGCTTTGTGAAAGTAAAATTAAATTACTCGGTATTGCGTAAGGCTTTCTCTATTAGATTCCTTTGCGGGATTATAAGTAGACGTCGACGTTATGCAGTTTTGCGTGTTTACATTACTTTACAAGTAGCAATTTATTAAGCGTGACCACTAAATTCAAATTGCATTTCCCTGGTTATAAGGAAGTGCGTTTGCAACAGTTGGAATTAAGTAAAATTAAGTAGATTCATGTGTGAGAGTATCTTCCTACCCCCTATTAATGACAATAAGTGACGCAATCAAAACAAAAACACTTAGGCCCGGTTTTACAACCTCAGTAATAAATTCCTATATAACATTTTAAATTCAGAGCTTAAACTTCGGACTAATTTTAAACTTTAGGTGTGCAACCGGGCCTTAGTCACTCTTTAAAGTTTCTGTTTTAACTTTTAACTTTACCTTTAACTGTTTATATTTTTCAATTACATATTTTTGATGGCTAAACGTATTTAAAAAATTGCACTAATTCACACAAATCGAATTACTTCGTACCAATGGGAGCGTTGAACTATGACGAACTGCATGCATTTTAACACGGCAAAAACGGAAAGAATCTAGGAAAGGAAACCCAACTGCACTTATTATATCAGAACGGTGGTCATGTTATGGGCGACTTTCACTTGCACTTTTTTCCGTGCAATTAAAGTTCATTTCACTCGGGATTTGCACGATACTCGATATTCGTATATACGTAGTCTCGGTGAAAGTTTTATAATGGTTATGTTAGAATCTAATTGCCGTTCATTTCGTGTCACTGAACCCCAGGGTTGTTTGTAAATAGAAATGATGGGATTTTTGCATATTATTATTAGTATCGATGCATTTGCTGGGTGTTTGTTACGTAACTCTTGCGTCATCAGCTGTACAAGAAATCTTTTGAGGTGGAATTGTAAATATTCATATCACGTACAACGCCTTAAACGTCTCAAAATGCTTCTGTGAGCGTCATTAGTGATTTATTAGTGAAATTTAATGTTTTCAGCTAAAATCAATACAAATCGACGTAAAACCGCCTTAAAAAGTCTCAAAATGTGTCTGTGAGCTCCATTAGTGTAGTTTTTTTTTGTGAAATTTAATGTTTTCAGCTAAAATTAGTACGAAACGATGTAAAACGCCTTAAAACATCTCAAAATGTGTCTCTGAAATAATGTTTTTTTTTGTGAAATTTTATGTCTTCAGGTAAAATTAGTAGAAATAGATGTAAAACGCCTTAAAACATCTCAAAATGTGTCTCTGAAATAATGTTTTTTTTGTGAAATTTAATGTTTTCAGCTAAAATCAGCAGAAATCGACGTAAAACGCCTTAAAGTGTCTCAAAATGTGTCTGTGAGCACCATTTGTGTTATTTTGTGCGAAATTTAATGTTTTTAGCTAAAATGAGTGGAAATCCATGTAAAACGTCTCAAAATGCTTCTGTGAGCGTCATTAGTGATTTATTAGTGAAATTTAATGTTTTCAGCTAAAATCAATACAAATCGACGTAAAACCGCATTAAAAAGTCTCAAAATGTGTCTGTGAGCTCCATTAGTGTTTTTTTTTGTGAAATTTAATGTTTTCAGCTAAAATTAGTACGAAACGATGTAAAACGCCTTAAAACATCTCAAAATGTGTCTCTGAAATAATGTTTTTTTTGTGAAATTTTATGTCTTCAGGTAAAATTAGTAGAAATAGATGTAAAACGCCTTAAAACATCTCAAAATGTGTCTCTGAAATAATGTTTTTTTTGTGAAATTTAATGTTTTCAGCTAAAATCAGCAGAAATCGACGTAAAACGCCTTAAAGTGTCTCAAAATGTGTCTGTGAGCACCATTTGTGTTATTTTGTGCGAAATTTAATGTTTTTAGCTAAAATGAGTAGAAATCGATGTAAAACGTCTCAAAATGTGTCTGTGAGCATCATTTAGTGATTCTTAAGGAAAATTTAATGTTTTCAGCTAAAATCAGTACAAATCGACGTAAAACGCCTTAAAACGTCTCAAAGTGTGTGTGTGAGCATCATTTAGTGATTTTTTACTGAAATTATTATCAAGAACTCGGTAATGGTTATTACATCAGCAGGACATATTTTTATTAAGACAAATTACCCTTCATTTTCAATATTCTTTAACTTGATGAATCATTCAACAGTGCTAAAAATTGATAAAAACTTTGTTCAATAACATATAAGAAATTGATAAGTACGTGCTAAAATTAGGAAAAGGTAAAAGAGGTTGAATACATTCCCTCTGAACTTGGTTGCAGTAATACAATGCAAAAAGTGATAAAAACAGCATTTTTAATTTCTTAAAACATTCAGAAGTAAATTAATGGCATTCGCTGATATTTTCTTTTTGTTTCAGGAGGGCCAAATATCGGTTTTCATGTTTTGGCGAAGGTTCGAAATCCATAGGGATATATCAAGGTAAGTGATGACTACTTAATGAAAAAGTTTGACATAAAACAACTTCTCTTTATCCTTAATAATCAGTAATGATGTTAAAAAATGAGTAAATGAATATGAATGAACAATGAGATATGTTCAGTGCTTAAAAGTACATAAATATAACAAAAACATAACTCTCTGTGTTGCATATTACAACATTACCCCCCTTTAAAGAAAAAATAACTTATCTTAGTTATCTAGCTACCACTTTAATAAATTGGTGTTATCGTTTATTTTCTACACACAATAATTCCTCTAACCCCTCAAAAAATATACTAATGTAGCTTTTTAATCCAGTGCACTATGCTATTAGTAGTTTACTATTAGTGACTTGATTTTATTCTCTTCTCCAGTAACTTTCAAACAACTGCCACTCACTAATCTTGGTTCCTTTCAATTTTAAACCTGTATCCGAAGTGAAACTAACCGAATCCCTTTAATTCTTTATAAAGGTTAAATTGGGTAAGCTTAAGTAAAACTAAGCTTTATTATAAACCCTGATACTAAATATACCCCACTGATCCCACTGGAAACATATCAAATGAACTTTATAATTCAGTATGGAAAGTAATTCTTATTTTAACCTTTTACTTACTAAGATTAAAGCTAGTCTTTTAATCCTGCTAAAAATAAAACGTACAACCCAAGATGAAATTAAATGATACACTTTATTCCGTCATGGGATTAAACTGAACACTTTATTTTAATCTTTGATAGTAAATATTTCCCATTATTCTTGCCTGAAAATATATCAATCAAATGTTTGAATTTATAATTGAAAGGGAGCTGGGATTAAAGGCAGTTTCTTATTTACTAGGATTAAAATTATTTCTTCAAAAATTCCAAAAATTAGATTTACTTCCTCACTTTTATTAGATAAACAGGGGAATTTTAGTTGTTAATTTGATAAAACTAAACGGTTCCGTTATGATGGTTAAATTGAACACTACTTATTAGCTGGAGAATAAAACTTTTTTTGGAAAAAACGCTTTAACACAATATGGCGTTATATGTTTCTTAAAATACACTATTCTCTTTAATCCCACAGAGAACTGTACCAATTAATGAAGCTTTTAATCCCATGCAGAAGACTTTATTTAAATAAGATTGATGTCTTTGTTTTATTCCACAAATCATATATTTTGCAAAAACACAAAGGCTAACTTGTCAAAAGTAATTATTTTCTGGCTTTTACATGTGCACAAACTTTTAAACTTTTTAGTTGTTGGTTTAACGCCTCAGAGGCCAATTAAACCCAGCCCTTCAATCCCGTCAAAGGTTACACTCGAACTTAAAGCTTATTAGAAGAATTAATTTGGATACTGCTAACTAGCTAAAGTAACATTAAAAATTGCTCTTTTCGCGAAAATTGCTTTCCGAAAAAATGGCGTTCTTTCTTTATTTTCTGAAGTTAAACTGGTCTCTTTAATCCCATCAAGAGCTATCTCTTTAATCCTTACCAAAACAATCATTATCTATAGGATACAAGAGTGCATCATTATGATATTTTTCAGTTGTTGCCGGTAACAAACAGGCATTAAACGAAACCTTAATCGTTCTTTAATCCCATCCTAAGTGGTACTAAAAAAACCTATCATTAATTATACAGGGTGTACCAGAAAGGTTGGGACTTTTTTTGAGTAATCGATTTTGGTAACATGTGGCGTTTTTCTATATTTTCTAAAATTACACATTTTTTTAATCTCATCTCCAACTATCCCTTTATTTCTTATCGAAGCAATGACGGTTTCATGCCCTTAAAAGTATTAGTAAATATAAAATTTTTCCATTGTTGATTTAGTCCTCAAAGAAAAAGGACATTAAACGACGCTTTTTAATCCTGTCATAAGCAGAAGTAAAGAGCTCGTTATAAATTTTACAGGGTGCCCCAAAAAAGTTGGAAAATCTCACAATTGGTACTACCTGGAACAAAAATAGGTCGATTGAGCCACATATACGTTAGTTTTTGAGACACAGGGTGTCAAAAGTATAGTTTTAATTTTTTTTAATTGTGTGAGAAGAATTCTGTATTGAACACTTTTATGAAATTTCGCACACGTTGTTTTTAAACTGAGGAGACTAAATCTTTAATTAATTTTGACATAGAGGTCGTTAGGTGCACCACTATTTTGGTGCAAATAAAACTTAGATAATACACCCTGTATCTCGGAAACTTTTAACTTTTGAAATTTGTGGTTAAATCGGCCTATTTTTGGGACACCCTATATATTAAATATGCCCCAGTTTACATTACTTTTTAAATTGTTTATAATATTTTACCTGTCTTTCTGGAATTAAACGTACCATTTAATCTTATTCGCACCGAAAATATTATATCAATTTAGCTTTTTAATCCCGTTCAGTAAAATTGAGCACATCACTTATTTCAGAGTAATTTCTAAAATTTTTATTTATTTTTTTATAAAATAGAATTAAAACTAAACCATTTAATCCTTGCCAAACCAAATTATTATTTCCTAAAAGAGTAGTTATCCGTTATGAGTTTTCAGAACAAAATAAGGGAAATTAAAAGAAAACGCTTTAATCCCAAATGAAGCTTAAATTGCGCTTTAGTAGCTTAAACAAAACTATTAACACTAGCTTAAACAAAATATTAATTACCTAAAGAAAAAGATTTAAAAAAATAGTTATTTATTTTCTACAATTAAATGGGTCCCTTTAGTTCAACCAAAAATATGTCGATTTGTCCTTTTTATCCCGTGTATTAAAATTGTTCAAGCATTAATTTGATTTAGTTAGTCATTTTTTACTTTTTGTGAAAGGGAAAACTTTTATTTAGTGAGTTCCAAATTATACCTTTAATCTTGCCAACCTATTATTTATTGCCAAAACTAAATATTGTTTTTGTTTCACTTTCAGTTTTAAATTAAACTTTATAGGAAGACATGAATCTAAAGAACGCATCAAAGCTTTTAATTTAGCGCATTGAAAGGAACCAGGGATTAAAGGGCCTTTGGATGTCCTGAACTTGGTATTTAGTTCAGGTCAGAGTCTTAATTACATCTTCGTTTTCACTTCTTGTGAAACACGAAGTTTGTAACCTCTTAGTTATTGAAATTATTAAAACCGCTTCTCTAATAAGTTGTTAAACAATTATTTCTAGGTTTTCAACATTAGAGTTTTATTTATTTCGAGATTAAATTATTTGTTGATATGATCTTTTAATTCTGAAAAGTTTTCTTTAATTTTCAGAATTAATTATGGCCCTTTAGTTTCACCGAAAATATGTTTTTCCTTGGGATGAATTCCGTGAAATGAAATTGAACAAGCTGTTTATTACTTCAAACTGGTGTATTCATTTCCTTGCTCACTTTTATATAACCGAAGTCTGTTATTTAGTAGGATTAAAATTGATTCTTTAATTTTGAAAAAAATAATATTTATTTGCAGGCATTAAAATTATGCAACTTTTAAACTTTTCAGTTTTAAATTATACTGTCTGTATTTGGAAATGTAGTGAAACTAAACGAAGCACTTTAATCATGTTATAATACTTTCGTCCCTTTTAATACCACCAAAATTATATCCATCAAACCTTAAAAGAACAGGGATTAAAGAAAAATTCTTTTTCTCCTTTTTAGCGTAAAATTTAAAATCTATCAATTGTAATTTTAATATTTCGGGGTAAATAAGGGAAACTGGATGTCATAGAAGATAGGTTTAAAATGAAATTATAATTTTTGTAGATACTGTAAATGATAAAAGTAGATGTGTAATCCCGTGCATTATTTACGCAGGGGATTATTAATCTACTTTTTTTTCAAGCGGACTAAAAGTACGTCATTTGTTTTCTCCATACGCACACCTAAAGTGGGCTTTCAAATCCTGAGACCAAAAAAGTAGCAAAAAAGTCCTAGGCAGTAAAAGTAAAGTCAAAAGTCACCGCTAGTGTCATGGTGGCGCATATATAAACGATTTTCATTCACCAAAATTATTTTAATAATAGATGACAGCAGATAAACCGATCTGAGTGTATTGCCATCTTTACATTCTTGTTGAAAAAACAAAGGACAGAAATACTCTCAGAGCACTCAAGAGCACCATCCGAAACCGTTATTAGTCGAAATCGCATAGGTTCTCGAATTCTGAAATCGTCTGTTAAATGTCATGCGCGTCATCATATTTATCTGTCAATGTGACATTTATTAATTTAGTATTGAAAATAATGCTACAAATTCTCAGTTTACCATAATCATTGGTTATTATTTAATACATTAAAACCATTGAACATTGAAAACCACCATTCTAACATATTCTATGTATTTTACAAATAATATACACAATTGGGTAAGTACCTAGACCCGCTTAAAGAGGATGAGAGAAAATTGCAAAACTGAACCACTTTTAAATAGATTTCTTATTTATTGCATGCTTGAAAAAAAAATAGTATATGTTACTCGGAGTAAAAGGTCTTTTTGTGCTTCGCCCAGTTGCAGGCCTCAGCTTCGCTTCGGCCGTCAATCTCTGGGCTCAGCACGAAAAGACCCACTTTTACTCCTAGTGACATAATCTACTATTCTTCAAGTTGTCGGGGCTCAAAATGGCATAAGAATTGAACTTTTTAGTTTTTAATTGCGTCTGTGGTAAACGAAACGTTTTTAGCAGCAATAATAATAGAAAGTATATTGTAATGTTATTCTGATACTGCAGACTCAAACAGGTATAAAAAAAATATGCGTTTTGAACATTGTTGTGTTCTAGTGTGGTGTTTCAAAGAACAATAAACTAAATTAATACTCTTTCAGGTGTCTACTGAAACAATTAGTTCGTCGATTGCCCCCCGGATAGCCAAAACGACAGCCAAAATCAGCCCCCACGTATTGCCCCTTGGCGGGGGGCACGAGTACTCAATGTCTGCTCTGGCGATGCCCTTTATCGACAACGACCTTTTGTGGAGCAGTGATCACGATGGAAAAATGGTCGACTTATCCTCTTGTTTACAGGTAAACTATAGCCCATTACACCAGTGCCTCATACAGCAAAAATGTGATTTAAAGTTGTTTTTCTGGGAAAAGGACGCCTCAGTGGCGGTGGGTACTCAGTCGACGGCGACCAGCGCTAGTACCAGTTCTAGCGTCGCGTTGAGCGAGCTATCGCAGTCAGATTTGACCAGTTTAGTACCTTCGAATGCCAGCAGCCATCATGGACCGGATGGCGGCCCCATCGGGGACACCGATGACATTTTCAAGCATTTGAGCGACACCACCGCTATAGAAATAGAGAGCATATTGAGTGAATTTAACAACACTCCATATATAAAGGTAAGACATAAAATACAGCCATTTGCACCACAAGGAGTTTATTAGGGCTAATCCAATGTTAATATAATTTTGCCACCTTTTTGAGGGTTTTTTTTTCATTCAGCGCTTCAGCATGAGCTGCTTTTGGTTAATTAATTTTGGCTTAACTCTATAATAGTGCAAATGGCGAAAAAAAGTTTAAACGAGTACCATATAAAAAGACATAAGTCCCCGGACTATTAACTATCAATTCTCAGCCACATACCACACTACGAGTGTACGTGGCGCCATCCATCGGGAGCAAGTAGAAACTGTCTCGCATGAAGCGCGTTATTAACTGATGGCGCTTTCGTTTACAGCAGGAAGAAAACAACAACACGATCTCCAATGACCAAGTTAGTAATCCGGACTCGCCACAGAGGTCGCCGACGATAGCGGAGCTCGGTAGGAAGTTTACCATCGCGGCCGCGAATCCGATCCTTGCGGAGAAGCTGGCGGCACCTACCGACCAGAACCTCAGCTTGACTGCGCAGGAAGGCGGCGTGCGACATCTGGCGACGCTCACTCCTAAAATAGAAAAAGGTAGGGAATGTTTCGGTGCAGGTTGCACCTGTAGAGAGCGAGGCGTTCGCTAAGAATGTTGTAGTTTGCTAAGTCGCGTTTAGATGGCGCCTTACGTTTAATTTTTAAAGCTTTGTCCTTTTGGCCATAGTACGGGGTGTGATGATATATTATTATAGCCAACTAGATGGCGTTTTTAAATGAACACCCCCTGTAGGTTTTAAGGGAGTTTTAGGGAGTATTAAATAAAGTTTATAATACCAAGCACCGAAAGAAATTATTTGACTAAAGCGATTTGGTTTCTCTAATTTCTGTATAGATTCATCATTGTTTCTATAAGTTAAATATTTCGATGTTGGTCTTGAATTTGGTTTCTTTAGTATCAACATCTCGCTACTGTATTATAATGCTACACAGACATAGAAGACAAAAAGTCCAGGCTTTTACTGAAAAAGTGTGATGGTACCGGACTATTTCAGTAAAAGTGATACCTATATATAGGGTCTAACAAAAAAGTTGGCCAATCCGTTAACCACAGATTGTGTCAGTAAAAATAATGCGACTTCCATTATCCCATTTTTTATTTTATAGTCTCTTGATCAATATAGAGTGTGTCAAAGTTGCAACTTTTAAAACATTTTTATTTAGCAAGTCATGTATGATTTCATGATTTTCATACAATCATGTATGAGTTGGATGAATTACTTGATGTAATAGAAGTTGCTAACAAAGGAAAGAAGATAGTCAAAAAGAAAGTTATTAAACCAAGAAGGGTGACAAGCAAAAGGCTGTCACCCAACTAGTAACTGTTGAAGAATTGGGCAAAAAGCTACAAACAACTGTGGTTATTGATGAATTTCTAGAAAAACTCGAATTTTTGCAAAAGAGAAGCAGCAACTGTTGAAGCCACTCCTGAACAGATTGAAACAATTCAAGAAGAAACATTTGAAGGCCGCAATAATGTAACAGTTAAGAAGAGATTCATCAATAATTGTAAAGTTTGGTAAGAAAAAATCTACTGAATTCGTTGTTGATGATGGTCTGGAAGAAGATGTCCAGAAACTCTAAACAAGAATATTCACAGAAGAAAATTTCTTTCTGTGACGAGTAATTATTCAAGAATTTGAATTGAGGAGGGGAAGATGGTATTAACACCACAAAGAAAAAAGTAAGCAAAGAAAGCAAGGGAAGTAAACCAGAAATTATTCGCACTCCACAAAACTCAATAGTCTCCAGTTATTCTAGAAGAAATTGACATATCTGAAGACCTAATCAAGGATTCATACTCACCTTACTCTATTGAAGCTGTTCTCACCTTTCCGTTCGCACTGCTGATACTTTATTGAATCTATTAACAGTAGTCGAAGAAGGATCTAAGAAGAAGATCATTCAGAAGAAAATGCAGAGGTAAGAAGATCGAAAAGAAAATGTTAAAGAGGAGATATCCAAATTACTTATGCTATTTCAAGAGGTTGAAGAAGGAATAGGAATGGAAAAACTTCCTGGAAAAAGTCAGATGGCCGGAAGATGCATGAAGCGGACCGAAGAAACTTACCAAAAAACGTAGACTGAAGAAAAGAAAGAGCGACTGTAAGCAAACTATGCATATCGTTACTCAGGAAGAAGAGGACCTCGTTTGGAAACTAAGAGCAAGAGAAACCTGAATATGCGGTAGGAGTTAAAGTTGAGGAAGAAGGTGTCAAGGTCCGATGAAGACCGAAGAAATGGGCATAAAAACCGTATTCGAGCAGGATTCAAGCGAAACCATCTTCCACCAACGCAAAGAGATCTTCGCGAAGAACGTTAAGATTGTCGAATCTGTTACTGCAGAAGAAAAAAAGAAGAAAAAGATACTCGATTTATAAAGAAGAAGAAAGGTGATAAAGAAGAAATCGTCAAAGAGGAGAGAGTAGGAAGACCATAAAAAAAGTAACCAAAAAATGCAAGGCAGCAAGCAAGAAAGTGTTCGTATTGTTAATGTTGAAAAACAAGGGCTTCAGTTACTAAAGAAGAAAGTGACATACCTAAGAAAAAGAGGTCATTAAGCAATCAGGACCGCAAAAAAAGTTTAAGGGTCATGGGGAAAGCTTTGTCCATTGGCTATAGTGCGGGGTGTAATGATATTTCATTGTCTACTAAATAGATGGAAGAGCTTCCCAAATGCCCCTGCTACCTCAAGAGGATAAATAATTATTAGCAATGGAGAAACTTCCTGAAGAAAGTGTTGAGGAAAAAAGCCTTATAGTTGAAGATGAAACTGGGCCAAAGGAAAGAATAGGGCAAACTTCTTTAGACAACATATACAATCGAAGAGATTTAAGCTCCTGGAGAAACGCCCCAAGGAAAGCCTGAACATCCGGTATAATAGTAGTTGAAGAACTCCTCCCTCAACCGAAGGGGGTTGAGAAAGAAAAAGTCGAAGGCCGAGGGGGAACGATGAAAAAGTTTACTAAAACCAGATTTGAGCAAGAGGGGAGACCATCTAGAGTCTAGAAACGCAATGGATCAACGAGTTAAAAACTGTCTAAATTATTACTCCACAAGAAAAAAATAGGAAACATTAAAACTCGAGATAAAAAAAAATAAGAAAGGTGATAAATAAGAAAAAACAGAAATCATCACAATGGAAGAGAGTGGAAAGACCATAAAAAAAAGTAACCAAAAAACGCAAGGGAAACAAACAAGAAACCATTCTTACTGTTAATGTTAGAAAACAAGACAAAAGAACACAAACTTCAGTTACTCAAGGAAAAATTACATACCTGACCTAATGAAGGACCCAGCTATTATTTTCTGTGCAGGAAGAAGCATTTTATTTTACTGAAGACATTTAAAGTGGTCGAGGAAGGACCTAAGAAGAAGGGGTCATTAAGCAAGAAGGACCGCAAAGTAAAGGGGGAAGAGGAGCAACCCAAATTGCCCCTGCTACCTGAAGAGGATAAAAAATTAATAGCAATGAAGGAACCTCCTGAAGAAAGCCAGCTAGTTGAAGGTGAAACTAGACCAAAGAAAAATACCGAAAAAACGTAGAACTAAGAAAAGCAATTACGACAGAATAGAACAGGAGCCTTCTCAGACAACTTATACCATCAAAGAGATTGAAGCACCTGAAGAAACGCCGCAAGCGAAACCTGAATATCCGGTGGTAGTTAAAGAACTCCTTGAAGAGACTGAGAAAGGAAAAGTCAAGGGCCTATGGGGAATGAATAAAAAGACCACGGACACCGGATTTGAGCAAGATCCGAGCAAGAGGCGAGACTATCTAGATTCGAGCAATGCACAGAATCTTCGAGTTAGGTACCGGAGAACGTAAATATTGTTAAAACTATTACTCCACAAGAAAGAAAAGAAGCAAAAGATTGAGGCTCAAGTTATAAAAAATAAGAAAGGCGATAAAGAAGAAACAACTAAAGTCTTCCGGTGGAAGAGATTAGGAAGATCATAAAAATGGAAAAAAAGGGAAGACCATAATATTGTTTTTTTTTTATTTCTTTTATGTAGTGGAAGAAACATCTTACTTTACTGAAGACATTTACAGTGGTCGAGGAAGGACCTAAGAATAAGGTCTTTAAGCAAGAAGGACCGCTAAGAAAAGGTTAAAATGGAGAGACCCAAAATTAGATCTAGTACCTTTTGAGGTAGCAATGGCGAAACTTCCTGAAGAAAACCAGACAGTTGAACTGGGTCGAAGAAATATACCAAGAAACGTAGAACAAAGAAAAGCAAGAGTGACAGAAAGAAATCCACTCTTATGGTTACTCAAGAAGAAGCGGGCAACTATCTATCGCCATCGAAGAGATCGAAGGATCTGAACAAAACGTGCTTCCGCCCTTTTCTGTACTTTGACAACAAAACTTGACTGTAAACTTCCACTGGTGGTCTCGGTTGGTGATCTTTTGTCCTTTCGGCGTAACCACGCTCTTTCTCGACCCCTATATGTACCAATTCCCCAAAAAAGACCCTTCTTGGGAGTCCCCCAGACTACCGACTCCTCTCGTGAGTCCCCAAACTAGACTTATGTTTCTATTTTTAACCAGTGGGCTGGTACCTGATGGTGGTCGTTCGTCCTTCCGGCGTAATGTCGATCTCCAATCAGCCCCAACGCAGCTTCCCGCACCGACTCCTCGTGAGTCCCCCAAAACCGGATTCTTTTTGTGAACACCCAGGCTAACACTCCTCCCTTGCCATTGATAGTAAAGCATGGGAAAGACAAAGCTTTACTGCTCTCCTTTACATCTTTTGTCATCTTCTTGTTCAGTCTTTAATGTAATGAGATGTTTCTTACAAAAATGACAAAACTCAAAAACAAGGTGCTCTTTGAGTGTTTACCTAACTGGGACGTGAGGGTATTTTTTGCTTCCTATCACTCATATTCGGTGGAGTAGTCAAATAAGGATGGTAATGTGCAAGGCTAAATTTAACCATCTGCAATCTGAAGATGCGAAATCCAATTACAACTAAATGGCACTGATTTACTTCGCATATTAACACACATACGCCACACCTTCCCCGGAGCATTCTCGACCCCATAATAACCGCCATAAAGAGCCATTCAATTACCATCGAGTTTAAGAAATAATCCTTTACTGGGATCGATATTTTGTAATGATCGTTGTTCCTCTACGGAAATTTTAAACGTTGCAACAATTCAAAGACCTCGACAAATCTCGAAAACGTTCGTCGAGAGCATCTTGCCTATCTCTGTGTGTATACAAAACGTGTATACACGCGTACCACCGTTGGTAAAGATGTAATCGGGTCATGGTAGTTTACTTCTGATGGCTGCTAGTGGTACTACGTAATTCTGCTGCGGTCGGTAATTAGGTACCAAATGGATAATAATTATTATCGATCATGTTGCTGCGGTTTAGATAGTTTGCCCAGTTGTAATTATTGCGACCAACATGGATTTTAAAACACTTAACCGTAACGTTATAGTTTTCATCGGAGTTTAATTCGAAGAACAATTTGTTGATTATCACCCTCTTGTAAAGCACCAAAAATTGGGCAACGCTGCAGAAAGCTTCCAAAAAGGCTTTACAAAAGGCCACTTTTTACTAATCGCAACCGAAATGCTTTGGAGATGGCACGCACTGGAAAAAGGACACCCTGTATGATGGTCACCGTCCAAAAAATTGTTTCAGCCCACGTAATCCATTTCTAAGCTTAAAGCAAATAAAAGTCTTAAATTGATAGACCAGATTACAGGTGAGACCACACAGATCAAACAGGTCGTTTTGGTTACCCATTTCCTACATATTTTGAGCAGTTTTTGTCTCTTTAGCAAAGTCCCACGCATTGTTATTATCAAATGCATTAAGTTGCATTTTAATTGCAATTTTCGATTCATCACAAACTGTTGCCGGTTCAAGTGCATCTGTCGATGCTTACATTTTCAAAACCACATACATCCATTTGACCTTCAGTTAGTAAAAGTTTTTGTACCTGTTTTGTGCTTGACGGAGCACTCACAAGCATTTTCGATACACTAGTGTGTTCACCAATGCTGCCTTCTTCGAAATCAGATTCAGCCTCAGACTCAGCAGTGACTTCACTGTTGGAACCATTTACACTCTCTCCAAACTGGAGTGGTCCATCACTATGATGACACCTGTCTTCCGCAATTGACAAACTTGATGGTTTTCGTTTCTTCTTGCTACTGCTACTACTACTACTACTACTACTACTAGCTCTACTACTGCTACTACTACTACTAGGTCTACTACTGCTACTACTACTACTAGGTCGTGATACAGTGGAATTTCTTCTTGACGTCTCGTCCACAACTCCGGCAGACAGTATCAAAGGTGATTAGACAATAGACGAAGTAATCTCCTTATTGAAAATAAGGAGATTACAATTCAATAACACTCAACAGACAATTCAAAACAATAAAGAACGACATTCCTAGCGTACCAGTAACTGCTGTCTTGAATGTCTTGAATCGATTCCAAATAGAAGATTGTCGTTTAGACATATAATGATACTATATTATGTATTTAGAGCACAAACTTTTTTTTCTATACAAAAACATATTGGTGACGTTTATTTTTTATTGTAAATAACAAATATATAAATATAAAACCTCATTAAAACACTTAAAGATTCGTGTATGGGTGATTCGTGTCTCCAATAACCCGTAGAAACTTTCGTGGTTTCGTACTATTGAAAGTGTACATATTGTTCATTGAAGGAAGGAAATTTTCCTTTTCTTTTTACACTTATATAGACAGCAAATTTATTAATGGCAATTAAGTGAAAACGCGACGAAGAATTGCGTTTTCTAGGTTAAGATCGATAGGAAAATATTCCGTTTGTTTTACGATGGGAACTTAAGCGGCACATATTTGCCTTGTTGGGCGGAACTGCTTATTACGAATTTGCTAACAAAGAAGTATAAAAAATTAACACTATAAATTAAAATCCTAAAATAATTAATAAACTTCAGCAATTGGTCTTTTTTTTTATAGCTGAAGTAGTGAATAATGAATTTTGGCCAAAAGCGATTTTTGGGTCGACCTGGTCTCGGTTTCGACATGACGTGTTTTTACAATAACCAGGACCCTACATAAATTAGGTTAATGAAGACCATATATTTATTATTATATGTAATTTCTAGTCAAAAGTCAATCATGAGGGCAGTGGCGTATTCTTCAAGGAGATCCTAAGCGAAGCCTTAAGGGTCTTACCTCTGTTATTCTTCAAAAATAAGGAAAAAATAAAAAATGATTGGATAATATGAAACAAATCGCTGATGAGAAGACTAGAAATAACAAAAAGTGATAACAGCAGCAAAAATTAGTTATTTAACTCAGATAGTAACAGGTAACGAACTGTTAAAATCACCCAAAACCGATCTTGGTGTGAAATGTGGACGAGGCTTAAAATTGAATTTGCTCAACTTTATTATGGGCGATAATAGCACTAGCGGATAGAACCAATAGTATCGAAAAAAATATCTGGTTACAATGATGCACTAGTGCTATTTAATGCCATATTCTAGTAATAAAGAAAAAGAAAAAAATCAAAACTCAACAATTATTAAATATTTTTCCCACAACGCCTTACGCGAAAGCACACATAACAATCATAGATAGTAGCCCCGAAAACGTATACTAGGACATAAATGTGCATTATCTATATCGCTAAAGTTATCTGACTTCATTAAATGAAATTCGGGGCTTATTCAATTGTTTATTGCCGATATAATCTTCTCTCATTCAGCCACAGAATAGACTGAAATTCTATATCGCTAGAAGAAAAAAATATCGCTAATATGTTATATATTGTTTGATTAAATTTAAAAGTAACGTGGGCCTTTTCTTATAGTTTTTATTTCTCAACGAAATTTCCCTCATACATCCACAGAATAGATTATATATCTATATCGCTAGAGGGAAAAAAATATCGCTGATATCTCTAAAATTGTTTTACTTGATTTAATGAAGTTTTTGTCTTATTTTTAATTTTTTTCCCAAGCACCCTACTGCTTCTTCATCAAGATCCTACAGAGTAGAATTTTTGTAGTCTCTTTTATCTAAACCGATCATATTGTCCATTCGAATATTCGTCCATTCACCGACAGAATGGAATATAAATCTATATCGCTAAAGGGAAGAAATATCGCTAATGGCACTAGTGTATCAATAGTACCGAAAAAATATCTGGCGATGATGCACGAGTGCTATTTAATGGCATATTCTAATAACAAAAAAAAAAAAATTAGAACTCAAGATTTATTAAATATTTTTCTTACGACTCAACATACTTGTGCGTTATCTATATCGCTATAGAGGAAAGAAACATCGCTTATAGCTTAAAAATTGTTTCTATTAATTTAGTAAAACGTGTGCCTTTTCCTATAGCCTTTTTTTATCTAAATAGTTTTCCTTCATTCACCCACAAAATGGTGTATAATTCTATATCGCTAGAGGGAAAAAATGGCTAATATCTCAAAAATTGTTTAATTTAATTTAATTAATCTTAGACTTTACTTTTATTTGTTTTTTTCAAAATGTGAACTGCTCGATCAAAATTAATCTTTCCTCGTTTACCCCCAGAATAGAATAAAACTCTCTATCGCTAGAAAGAAAATATCTCTGACACGTTAAATTTGTTTCTCTTAATTTAATAAAACGTGTGCCTTTTCTTATAGCTTTTTTTATCTAAACAGCTTTCCTTCATTCACCCATAGAATGGAGTACAAATCTATATCGCTAGAGGGCAAAAAAAATCGCTATTATTGTTTAATTTAATTTAGGGAAATTTGGACCTTATTTTTATTTTTTTTTCAAAATCTCAACTGCTCTATCAAAATCAATTTTTCCTTGTTTACCCATAGAATAGAATAAAAACCTATATCGCTAGAAGCTCTTAATTTAGTAAAACGTGCGCCTTTTTCTATAGCTTTTTTTAATCTAAATAGTTATCCTTCATTCACCCCCAGAATGGCGTATAAATCTTTATCGCTAGAGGGAAAAAAATGGCTAGTATCTGAAAAATTGTTTAATTTGTTTAATGAAATTTGGACCTTACTTTTATTTGTTTTTTCAAAATATGAACTGTACCATCAAAATTAATCTTTCCTCGTTAAACCACAGAATAGAATAATACATCTATATCGCTAGAAGAAAGAAATACCGCTGATATGTTATAAATTGCTTCTCTTAATTTAGTAAAACGGGTGCCTTTTCCTATAGCTTTTTTTTATCTAAATAGTTTTCCTTCATTCACCCACAGAATGGCGTATAAATCTTTATCGCTAGAGGGAAAAAAATGGCTAGTATCTGAAAAATTGTTTAATTTGTTTAATGAAATTTGGACCTTACTTTTATTTGTTTTTTCAAAATCTGAACTGCACCATCAAAATTAATCTTTCCTCGTTAAACCACAGAATAGAATAATACATCTATATCGCTAGAAGAAAGAAATACCGCTGATATGTTATAAATTGCTTCTCTTAATTTAGTAAAACGGGTGCCTTTTCCTATAGCTTTTTTTTTATCTAAATAGTTTTCCTTCATTCACCCACAGAATGGCGTATAAATCTTTATCGCTAGAGGGAAAAAAATGGCTAGTATCTGAAAAATTGTTTAATTTGTTTAATGAAATTTGGACCTTACTTTTATTTGTTTTTTCAAAATATGAACTGTACCATCAAAATTAATCTTTCCTCGTTAACCCACAGAATAGAATAATACATCTATATCGCTAGAAGAAAGAAATACCGCTGATATGTTATAAATTGCTTCTCTTAATTTAGTAAAACGGGTGCCTTTTCCTCTGGTTTTTTTTTGTCTAAATAGTTTTCCTTCATTCACCCACAGAATGCTGTCTAAATCTATATCGCTAGATGGAAAAAAATCGCTTATATCTCAAAAATTGTTTAATTTAATTTAAAGAAATTTGGACATTATTTTTGTTTTTTTTTTCAAAATCTTAACAGCTACATCAAAATCAGTCTTCTTTCGTTTACCCACAGAATAGAATGAAAATCTATATCGCTAGAAGCTCTTAATTTAGTAAAACGTGTGCCTTTTCCTATAGCTTTTTTTTATCTAAATAGTTTTCCTTCATTCACCCACAGAATGCTGTCTAAATCTATATCGCTAGATGGAAAAAAATCGCTTATATCTCAAAAATTGTTTAATTTAATTTAAAGAAATTTGGACCTTATTTTATTTAGTTTTTCAAAATCTCAACAGCTGCATCAAAATCATTATTCCCTCGTTTACCCACAGAATAGAATAAAAACCTATATCGCTAGAAGCTCTTAATTTAGTAAAACGTGCGCCTTTTTCTATAGTTTTTTTTAATCTAAATAGTTATTCTTCATTCACCCTCAGAATGGCGTATAAATCTTTATCGCTAGAGGGAAAAAAATGGCTAGTATCTGAAAATTTTTTTAATTTGTTTAATGAAATTTGGACCTTACTTTTATTTGTTTTTTCAAAATCTGAACTGCACCATCAAAATTAATCTTTCCTCGTTAACCCACAGAATAGAATAATATATCTATATCGCTAGAAGAAAGAAATATCGCTGAAATGTTATAAATTGCTTCTCTTAATTTAGTAAAACGGGTGCCTTTTCCTATAGCTTTTTTTATCTAAATAGTTTTCCTTCATTCACCCACAGAATGCTGTCTAAATCTATATCGCTAGATGGAAAAAAATTGCTTATATCTCAAAAATTGTTTAATTTAATTTAAAGAAATTTGGACATTATTTTTGTTTTTTTTTCAAAATCTTAACAGCTACATCAAAATCAGTCTTCCCTCGTTTACCCACAGAATAGAATAAAAATCTATATCGCTAGAAGAAAGAAATATCGCTGATATCTCAAACATTGATTTATTGAAAGTTGGGCCTTATTTTCAATTTTTTCCTAAACACTTAACCGCCAATTTAAAAATTGACGAAATATAAATCTGTTTCGCTAAGGGTAAGAACTATCGCTAGTTAAAAGGTCTTTGAATTTATTCAATAAATCTTGAGCCTTTTCATACATATATTCTCTTTTACCTAAACCGTATTGTTGTTCCACCTAAAGAATCTTTTCTTATGCACCCACAGAATAGAATATAAATCTATATCGCTAGAAGGAAGAAAAAAACGATTATATAACATGATTTATTGAAATTTGGGCTTTATTTCACTATTTTTATTACTAAAAAGTCTTCCTTGATTCATCCACAAAGTGGATAGAAATCTATATCGCTGGTACTACTTGATCGTTAATATCTCAAAACTTACCTCACTTCATTAAATGAAACTTTGGCCTTTTCGGTTTTTTTGGCCTTAACATTCTTTCCTCATTCACTTACAGAAGATAATACAAGCGATGCAGAATGTAATAAAATTCTATATCCTTATAAGATAGAGATGTCGCTAATAGATCAAAAAATTGTTTGACTTCATGTCTCTTTACTTTTTTTTACCTAAACAATCTTCCCTCAATTTCTCCATAAAGTGGAATTAGAATCTCTATCGCTAGGGTATAGCTTCGGGGAGGGGAGACGTTACCCCCCCCCCCCTCCCTGTCCCCCGAAACTTGGGTCTTTTTTATCTCTGGAGAGAAGAAATAAAATATCGCCGAATGAATCAAAAATTGTTTGACTTTATTTAGTGAAACTTGGGTCATCCTGTACTTTTTTTAATTTAATTAAACAATGTTTCCTTATTCTCAACCAAAGGGGAATTTAACTCTATACCTGAGGAGAAAAAGATTTAATATGTCAAAAATTGTTTGATAAAATATTTGGTTTTTTTCTATTTTTTTAAATTTATGTCCCTGGAAGACTTAATTAAGTGAAGCTTGAGCCTTTTTTTCGTATTTTTTTACCTAAACAATAACTCCCAGGGAGGGCTATAATTTATTTCGCTTGAGGAAAAAAATATCTCTAATATCCCAAAAATGTTTAATTTAATTAAATTAAATTTGGGCCTTTTTCTATTGTTTTTTTTTACCTAAATAGAATTTTCTCATTAGCCCTAACGTCTCAAAAAATGCCTATTTTTAAAATATCGAGTTCGCCAATTTTCGAATTGGTCTAAAAACAAAACTGGATTTTCAAGAATAATATATTTTAGATTTATATTAATGAGACTAGGTGTCTCATTTAAAAAAATACAACTTTAATCAATTTTTTTTTTTTTTTATGTTTCGTTTTTTTTTTATTTTTTTTCAGCAAGTGTTTTTTAGGCTATTTAAGTATCTCTTTCTTTGATCTAATTAAAGGCTGTACTCGAAACAAACTTTTTTCAGAATTCCATGTTTTTAGACACTGCTTCACCTTGAGTTCTCTTATTTTCTTTGTAATTATTTGTCGGTCTTCAATTTTAATTCTTTTTACGTTCTTGAGCTTTTGTGCTTAATTTTTGTTTTCAACTTTCGCTGTTCATAGCGTCAGATAAATTTTATAACCGTACTATTTTTTCTTCATTTCTTTATATTTTCAGAAGATTTTATTTTATTCTTTCTTCTGTTTTTTCTTGTGTCTCTTATCCTGTCTTTTGCCAATTATTGGCTTCTTTCAAAGATACGGATAGATAAAAATATGCTCTTGAAGACGTATTTCCATAGATATCCGGTAAGTAAGAAATGTCGCTCGTAATTGCAATGCTAAAGTGGAATGTCTCAGCGAGTTTTCCTGGTCAAACTATTTATCAAGTGACGGTTTGACCCCTACTCAGCATCAGGCTTTTAATTTAGAAATCATCCAACGAGAGGTATAAGTGGGACGGAAAACAGTGGGTCATGTGTTTTCTTCTTAAATTAGTTAAAACTTTTTTTAAAGTGACAGTGAATAAAAGGACTATAGACGTCACTACACAACCACAAAATTAGTCAGATAAGCAAAGTGCAGTCCCATGTAGCGATCGACCGATACTAACAATAAATGAGTAAAATAGACTTTTGTGAATTGTTGTCTAGTGATCTAGAAGTCTGACGATAACCCGGAGTACGGGTAGAAACGTCGCTTAAATAGTTTGACAAGAATACTCGCAATCTCTTACTCCTGAAACATTCCACTCTACTATATAATAAGACTCAGCATATAAAATTATAATTATGTTCATTTGGGACGCTTCGACTTTAAGACCCCATTTTAATCTTTGCGTTTCTTCGTATCTTTTTCGAAACTGCATGGTTGGAATAACACAGCATTGTACAATCTACAGTGTTTTCCGGGCTTTGAAGCCGCAGTCCAATGGAATTTCTTCCTGACGTTTCGAATACAGCAGCGGCCGACATTATCAAAGGAAATGAGGCAATGGGCGAAGTAATCTTCCGTGTTTCCCGACGTTGACTGATTCGAATGTGGTGAGCTACGTGGTATTTATTTCCCCACCGTCGCGCTGCAGTGGGGGGTCTGGGGTGGGGGTAGTGGTAGCGCATAGTTTGGGCGGCCTTGAAGAGCGTTTCGGCGCACTTGAAGTATGTGGTAGAACTCACTACTCGCTTCCAGTCTGCATTTAGAAACGTAATTTCCTCCTTCCTGTTGAAATTGTTGTCGTGTTTAAAGATCTCAATGGCCTCTCTGATCTCAATATGCTAGTTAGTCTCGGATAGAAACGCTGCGGTTGATATAAGATTTACCTTGTTGAAGAAGATGTCATGATTTTCGGAGAGACCGTGCTCTGCTTCTGCTGAGTGTTGTGTTTGTCTCGGCCTGCAACTCCTCTTGTGTTCCGTAATCCTGGTTCCATAATCCTCGACATTGAGATCTTTAAAAGCGACAACCATTTCAACAGAAAGAAGGAAATTACGTTTCTAAATGCAGACTGGAAGCGAGCTTTACGACACACTTCAAGTGCGCCAAAACCCTGCGCCTCCCCTACCCCCACCCCAGTCCCTCCAGTGCAGCGCGACGGCGGGGAAATAAATACCACGCAGCTCAACACAGTCGGATCAGTCAACGTCGGGAAGCGCGGGAGATCGCCTCGCCCATTGCCTCATCACCTTTGATAATGTACGCCGCAGCTGTAGACGAAACGTCAGGAATAAATTCCATTGGACAACAGGTTTCAAGGCCCGGAAAACACTTTAGATTGTATGGCAACACAGCATTGTGTTCAGTAACTATTTACGCAATTTGTGAGTTTTCCCTGTAAAGCGCTTCTAAGGGCCACTTTTATATTTCAAGTTTAAATAAAATTTTTCATTTTATCTTTCGTGGAGTTTAAACTTGAGGTATTAAAGTGATCCTTAGTGTATTAGTTGGCACACATGGCACACCTTGTTGTTGCTTGGTTTCTTTGGTCGAAAGAATTATAATTTTAGAACGTGTGGAAGGATTGGAGTTATCCAACAGTTTTTTTCTTCTCGATGTCCTGTTCCACCTCCCAAGAACGGAAGTCCCCTTGTGAGACTTCCGTTCTTTCCGTCCGACCCCATCCATCAGTCGGCGATTTTCGGGCACCTTTAGAATCGACTTTTTTACTACTATTAAAAAACTCACTTACGGGACTACTCTGACTCCTATTCAGGTTGTTACATTCACAGAAAATTTAAATCGTCTCATTTCAATGAAAAGCAATTTTTAAATTTTTTTGAAAATATAACCAAAGGGCTATTCTGCCTACTTTTTTTCTCAACTTCCAACTTTGATGATCTGTAAGTTTAGATAGACTTTGACTGGCTGTAAAAAGTGTATCGATTGGGGAATTTTTTGCTCTTCTCAGTGGCATTTTTCCTTCTCCCACTAACGGAAGACCCATTGGTTTAATAATTTCGTAGATAGATTATTTGGTGGTCGATTTTTGGACACTTTTAGAATCGATTTTTTAAGTACTTTTAAGAACTCACGGACAGGACTACTTTGGCGCATAAAAAAATCCAAAATTTGTTTGAAAATTACCCTAGTGGGGTATACGCCTACTTTTTACTCAATATCCAATTTTGACGGCCTGTAATTTTAGAAGAAGTCGATTGGGGTGAATCTAACAGTTTTTTGTTCTTCTCAGTGTCCTTTTCCTCATTGTACCAACGAAAGTCCCATTGGTTTAATAATTTCGGAGATAGAACCCTTCGGTTGTCGATTTTTAGGTACTTTTGGAATGAACTTTTTAACTATTTTTAAAAAACTTCTTTACGGGACTACTCCGACTCGTATTCGGTTTGTTAACTTCATAGATTGAATAATGCATCATTTCAATAAAAAAACAGGATAAAAAGTAATCAACAGATTTTTTGAAAATAATCAAAAAAGAAGGTATATGTTTTTTTTTCTCAATTTCGAACTTTGACGGCCTATAGCTTTAGAACTAGTGCTTCGATTAGAACAATTCCAACAGTTTTTTGTTCTTCTCGATGTCATCTTCCTTCTCCCACCAACGGAAGTCCCATTGGTTAAAACATTTCGAAAATAGTCCCATTCGGTGGTCGATTTTTGGGCAATTTTAGAATCTATATTTTTAATTTACTTATTCGGTAATTTTTTTCCAACGAAATGGGACCTTCTTTTTTCTCAGTTCCAGTTTTTTGTTCTTCTCACTACCCTTTTCAACCTCCCACCAACAAACTTATTGGTTCAGTAATATCGGAGATAGATCTTTTCAGTTGTTGATTATTGGACACTTTTAGAATTGGCTTTTTTACTCTTTTTAATAACTCATTTACTTCATACTGTATCATTTAGAACACTTTTACGTACTTGATTATAAGCCGGTAAATAGCTTTTTACAGGATTGGATATCGTAAAGAAATTTTACAGTATTGAGTACCGGCACATCTTCAATAAATCCATTGTATCCATAGTAACCTGGAAACCGGTACTGGTACAGGATACCGTAATGAAACTATTTGTCAAATTGGCGGATTTGTCAAAAATATATTCGCCGCGCATAAAATAGTTTGTTTCCTGTTTTTAATTAGTATGAAGTAAAATGTTGTACATCATACGTCCGGTAACGTGTTACAGTAGTCGTTTCGAAATTCCAGACTCGGCTAGCGCCTCGTCCGGAAACATCTTACTCCTACTGTAAAACTATATTTACCGGACTTATAACGTAAATAACTATTACGGGACTTCTCTCAAAACTAGTCGACGAAGCAAACTAGTTTGAACCACAAGCTTCCCCTCAAAACATAAAAAACTTATCCTATCCGACAATCCCCCTCAAAATAAAAGAGAAAAACTGTAAATATTGGAGTAAAAGCGGGAGAAGGGCACGCCCCAGCCCTGTTGAACAGAGCGTTCTCCAATTCCTGATGTTGCGTACTTCGTGCGGCCCACGCGAAATCGATAATGAGGTTTTTTGCCTGTTTACTATCTTTAAATTTCCCGGGAAACGCACGGTAAACACCTTAATATCTTCAAGCAAAACAAGAGGGGTAGTTCCCTTTACGAGACCGTTTCAAATATTGACGACACAAAACGATATCATCCCCACCGAGAAGATTTATATTTTTATTATTCGTATAAGGAACTTAACAATTATAATACTGAGTATGTTGTTTGTTGTGCCCGGGATGTCAGGATTAAGCTATAGAAACTAATGTTCAAAAATGTTCCGCTCCAGCAAAGCATTCAAAGGAAAAATCCTTTGACTGATTCAATTGGACGTTGTTATTGTCAACAAACCAATTATCTTTCATCCCTCTTGCCCACGCTCCAACCCCCAACAACTAACCACTTCCTGGTTCTGCGCATGCTCGACCTACCTCAACCCCAAGACTGGTGCGCTTTTGCTTTCGCTTTTCCGGCAGAGGCCTCCCCTTCCTCCTACCGATCCCCAAGTTCCGATCCGCATGTTTTGAATCGAAGCAGTGGTCGAGACACCAATAAACACGGTTCAATGGGAGGTTAAGGGACGAAGAGTTCGTTCCACTGTCCCCCTACCCCGTGGAGGTCGCTCCCCGCGGAGGGACCGCACCCACGTAATTGCTGAGGACGAAAGGTGAAGGTCAGTGGCCGCCGGCCAAATGGTTTTAAATGCTGTTGAGAAGGGCGAGGAAACCTTGAATAAATAAAGTCGACCTTTTTGAGCTGGAGGGAAGCAAAATGGGTTTTCTATAGATGATTAATTTGTGAGGTATCTGGAATTAGAGTGGTGAGAGGAGGGAGAGATTGCTCCAGGTTATTTTTGGACACTATTCAAGCTCATTTGAGAGCTATTTTTGTCAAATTATATTACAGTTTACCTCGAAACAATAAAAACCCAATAAAATGTTCAAAAAATATATAAATGACAAAAAATTTGAAGAAAATATGACAAAGAAAAAGAAATAGAAAAATATGAGCAATAAAAACAGTAGAATGAAAAACTACGAAAGACCTCGTAAGCAAAAAATGCGAAATAGTTAGGAAATGGTAGGAAAAAATAAGTTCAAAAGAGACAGATAATTAGAAGCTCAAATTTAAAAGTCATTTTAATTTATCAAACATTTTCAAAAATAGGTATAGGTTCCTTTTCGATCCAAAATTCTTTCAATAACAATTGATTTTTGAAAATGTTGGACAAGTTCTCTTTAGGGTCAATACCGTTTAAAAAAAATGTAAAATTAGAAATTATTAATCGTTAAAATACACAGTTTAGGACCAAAGTTGTTCCAATAGAAATCAATTTACATTACGAGTGTTCACTTTTTAAAAATTGAAAAAGTCTAATCTTGGGTCGAAATTGCATTGAGAAAATGAAAATAATGCAAAGTGCAATTTAGATCGAAGAAAAAATATGAGGGAACAAAAAAATTAACGAAACATGACCAATAATAGTAACAAAGAAGAAATACAAAAAGTGAAAGGATGCTAAGAAAAAAAAAACATCAAAAATTACAAGGTAAAAATCATCAAATTATCAAAAAAGTTCAAACGGTGTTGATAAAGGCATAAATACAAAATTTATTTAATTCAGACCAAAATTATTTACATTTTTTTTTAAAAAGTCCTTTATAACCAAAATTCTATTAATAAGAACTGATTTTTGACTTGTCGGAAAATTTTTATTTTGGTTCAAAACCATATAAAACAAAATAAACTATAAACTTGTGTGACAAATCATAACAATAGAAAACTATGAACACTAAAGACGCAACGCACCGAAAGAACAAAATTCTGTTTTAGGAGGAAGATATGGGAAAAAATACGTCAAAGAGAGGTAAATAGAGACACAATTACAAAAATATTTAAACAATTTTTAACTTTATGCCAAAATTGTGTAAAAACTTTTAAAAATGCCAAAAAAACGTCCTTTCCAAAAAACCCCATATGAAAAATTTAAAAAAATCAGGAATCATTAATCATAATAAATACAGTTTTGGGTCAAACTTGTGTCATTACAAACCAGTTTACTTACAATGTTCAATCGATGGAAAAGCTTATTTTTCAGTTAAAATAACCTCAGAAGAATGAAAACCCAATTAAAAGACAAAAACAATTTTTAATAAAAATTGATTTTTGAAAACGTGGGACAAGTTCTCTTTCCGGTCAATACCGTTTAAAGAAAACTATAAAATTAGAAACCATTAATCATAAAAAACAAAGTTTAGGACCAAAATTGTTCCAATAGAAATCAATTTATATTACAACTGTTCACTCTTTGAAAAAGTTTAGTTTTTGTTCGAAATTACATTGTGAGAAAGTAAACAATGCAAATTGCAATTTAGATCGAAGAAAAAATATGAGAGAACAAAAAAAACATTTAAATAAAAAACTACAAAAAACTTCGAGTAAAAGAGTTAAAAAATCTGAAATAGTTAGAAAATAACATAAAAAATATTTTCATAGAAGCTTAAATATAAAAATCATTTATAGTTTGTCAAAAATTTTCAAAAATAGGTATATGTTCCTTTTCGATCCAAACTTCTTTCAATAAAAATTGATTTTTGAAAACGTTGGACAAGTTCTTTCGGGTCAATACCGTTTAAAAAAAATTGTTATATTACAAATTATTAATCGTAAAAATACGTAGTTTAGGACCGAAATTATTCCATTAGAAATCAATTTACATTACAAATGTTCACTCTTTGAAAAAGTCCAATCTTGGTTCGAAATTGCATTGAGAGAATGAAAACAATGCAAAGTGTAATTTAGATCGAAGAAAAAATATGAGGAAACAAAAAAAAATAACGAAATATGATAAATAATAGTAACAGAGAAGAAATACAAAAAGTAAAGAGATGTTGAGAAAAAAAAAACACCAAATTACAAGTTAAAAAATTGGACAAATTATCAAATTATAAAAAAAAATAAGTTCATGCGGTGTTGATAAAAGAATAAATTCAAAATATGTTTAGTTCAGACCAAAATTGTTCACAGTTTTTTTAAAGAAGTTCTTTTTAACAAAAATTCTATTAATAAACAATATAAAACAAAAGAAGCTAAAAACTTGTACGTGTAAAGAACACAGTCTTGTACCGTAATTGTCTCAATGCAAAGCAATTTACGTTTATAGCATAATTTATGGAAAAGTTTAATTTTGGGAAAATGTGACAAATAATAAAAAGAGAAAACTATGAACACTAAAGACAATTTTATTAAATAAAAAACGACAAAACGCACCGAAAGAACAAAATATTCGGTTTTAGGCGAAAGTTATAGAAAAATATAAGTCAAAAGTGGTTAGATAGAGACACAACTACAAAAATATTTAAATCATTTTTAATTTTAAGGCACAATCGTGTAAAAACTTTTAAAAATTCAAACAAATGTCCTTTCCAATAAACCCTATATGAAAAACTTAAAAAATCAGGAAGCATTAATCGTAAAAATAAAGTTTTAGGTCAAAATTGTGTCATTACAAATCAGTTTACTTTACAATGTTCAATCGTTAGAAAAGTTAATTTTTCAGTTAAAATAACCTCAAAACAATGAAACCCAATAAAGAAGACCAATCATGATCAATAAAAAAAAACAATTTTAAAGAAAACAAGTTGAACTAAACATGACAAAGTATAATAGAATATATAAGAAAAAACAAAAAAAAAACACAATGGGAGAAAAATTTGAAATAAGAAACAATGTGACAAGGAAAAGAAGACAGAATTAATTACTGTACAGGAGACAGGCAAACAACCTTCATCAACAGCAAATTTTGTTTTGGTATTTTGTTGGTGATTTCCAGGATAAAGAAATATGTAAATAGCTCGAATTTCTTCTTAAAGAACTGCCACAGACAATAGTTGTAACAGAAAAAGGAGTGCATGAAAAAACAAAAAAAACTATAGTAATAAAGAAACAGAAAGGTAATAAAGAAGAAAAAACTGAATCTGTTAAATATGGAGACAAAAATTAAAAGCTTTATACAATGGTTTCAGTTGAAGAGGTTCCCAAGACCCATAAAATATGCTGCTGAGGAAGCCTTTAATAAATAAAGTTGACCATATGAGCTTGAGGAAAGCAAATTAGTTTTCTATAGATGATTAATTTGTGAGGTATCAGGAATTAGAGTGGTGAGAGGAGGGAGAGATTGTTCCAGCTTATTTTTGGAGTCTACATTTGAGCTCAATTGCAAGCTATTTTTGCCTCAGCAAATATGTGTGCAGCAATAGATGTAGAGACGAACTTTCAAGGCCCTCACATCAGGGTTTTCCTTAGGTGAGTTTTCCTCTAAATTCGGATCATCTATGCGTTGGTATGTTTTGATGAGTAATTGGCTGCTAATTCTACATTCATGCTAAAACAAATTGGTGCTCAATCATGGAAGTGAAATCCAAGCAAACAAACTTCTACTAATTAGCTCTTCATTGTTGTGCTGAACGTTTGGTTTCAATATTTTTACTTTCTTCATTTCCATTGACCAGTTTCGTCAGACGGCATTCCGGCACGCGATCAAGTTACGCGTCTTTCTTGTTCTTCTTTGCGCTCGCTGTCATTATTAAGTTTCCTTTCCATCAGGATTTGCATTAATTGTCAGTAAAGAAGCTTTAAGTGGTGCTTCTTTTATTTAAAATTTGTACTGAAAAATTTTCTTCTCCTTAATCTAAAATTGAAATGGTGAGACACGCAAAGACTGAGGTTTACAATTTATAATTAGAACGGCCGTTGGTAATTGACCACGCTCTTGTAGATAAATTCATACTTTTTTAAAAATTTGCCATCTCCTACTTCCATACACCCACCTCTACTTTTTCAGGGGGTGCATTCCTAAGAAAGCCTTTATTCCCTAGCTTAAGTCCTAACCGTCCTCAAATTAAGCTTTGCAGACTTTAAAGTCTCTTGTTTGTATTGTGATCGTCAAGTCGCCTCAACATCCTATACTCAGGTACGCAGGTGCACACACAAAAAGCAAGTGAAATGCGAAAAACTATTTTTTTTTGTAAAAATGTGTCTATAAAATGCGAAGAAAAACTTTTCCAATAAGGATCAAGAGTACGACTTGCCGGACAAAGAAAACCGAAGAAAATAGGATACAAAAACTGAGACAAAAATCAGGTCAAATTAACAAAACATCCTAACTAAAAGTTTGCAAAATGAGAGTTTCAGTAAGACAAAGAACACAGAAGAGATATGGTGAAAGATGAGGACTTAAATTACATTTGTGATTTTAAAAACAAATTCAAAAATATGCAAAAACTTTTGCAATAAAACACTGATAAAAACGGAAGAAAATAAGATAAGAAAACTAGAAAAAAAGAACAGTTTGAATGAGCAGCATAACTGAAAATAGGAAAAATAACACTTTCAATCAGGCAGTTACAAGGAAAGAAGTGAGGTTCATAGAGCTAAAACATAACAAAAAACGTACTATGACAACACTATACACACAGGAAAACGTGCCTTGAATTACCAAAAAGCTTTTTTTTTGGAAAAATTTATTTCTCTATAAAATGCAAAGAAGAATGTTTCAGTAAGGTAATTAGCTCGAAAAAAACAGGTTTAAAAAAAAGAAACAGAAGAAAATCGAATAAGAAAGCTGAAAAAAAATAGCTTAAATTATCAAAAATGTTTAATTAAAAATTACACAAATTTAGCGTTTAATAAGATAAAAACACACACAAAAAAACACGAGTTAGAAGTGCAACAAAAATAACAAAAACTTACAAAATATGAAACTCGTTGCACGGTGGAAATTAAAGAACGCAGCCTGAATTACCGATAAATAAATAAAATGTGGAAAACAAGTGTTGTTTTGCGTTTTAGCACGAAATTGAATACCTAAATAACTAAAAATTACAGTTTTTAAAATTAAAAAAAATAGAAGAAAATAAGATGATAAATTGAAAAAAAAACTGGTCAAGTTAACAAAAAGATTGAAGGATCCTAAGAATTTGGAAAATGAAAGTTCCAATAAGACAATGGAGGCAGAAAAAGAAAAGTGTTTTTTAATAAAATAGAAAAAACCACTCGAAGGACTAAGAAATAACAAAAAATAGGTTTTTACAGCTTACAGGATTAAATAATTACAAAAACTCAACTCGAAAAAATTAAAAGTGAACCAAATTAAGACAAAAAACTGCAGCTCGAATAAACAAGAATGCTTAATTAAAAATAAAAAAAAAATAACATTTTTGATAAAATAATAAACCCCGAAAAATTTAGAAAAAAACCAAAAAAAAAGTCTGGTAGCACATAAAGAAGTTAAAGAAAATGTCTCGAATTAGCGAAAATTATCTTCTTTCTGTAAACAACTCTATATAAAAGGCAAAATAGAAAACGTTTTTAATAAGTTAATGAGTAGGAATAATGCAATACTGTTTGAAGGACCGAATAATTACTAAAACTTACTGCCTCAAAAAGACAATGAAAGAGGAAAGAAAAGATCAGAAAGCTGGAAAAAAAGAGCAAGAATGCTTAACTGAAAATTTAAACAAAAACCGTTTCCTTAAGAAAATAAACACGTGAGAAAGAACGCCTTGAGAGACCAAATAACAATGAGAAAATGAAAAAAATTATAAAAAGTGAAGACCGAGGCTCGAATTAGAGAAAACTAATTGAAAGTGCAAAAAAAAGAGATTTTTTTTTGTAAACATGTGTTTATAAAATGCAAAAAAAAACTTTTTGGATGAGAATCAAAATACAAGATTGGAAATAAGTACAGGGAGTATAAGTTTTGTGTTAGTACAAAATATTTTGTACTAAAATTGAATTTTTGCAAAAACACAATAAAAATTTGCGTTGGACAATGTATGGTGACCAAATGCCGATATTTACCCAAAAATGGAGCCGTTTTTTGGCCGGAAGTCTGCCATTTTTAAGGTCCCATGATGTAATGCTGCGCACGTCATACAAGCATCATGACAACTTAAAGCCGGACAGTAAATATTGATTGTCGATTGTTTTTGGTTTTTGTAGGTTGGAATTTAAGTTTTAGAAAACCTTGGCTAGCTATATCAGCTAAGGGCTAGGAGCCCTAGCGCCCTAGCTAGGAGGTGGATATAAGTTCGATATTATATTGAATTGGAAATAAGTGGTAATAAAAATAATGACAGTGATAATTGTTTTGTAAAAATTTGACGTAAGACGTCATGACGTCACTTCCGGTGGATATCGCTGGCAGCGGTGGACAGGGCCTGCTATGCGTTGAGGTTGGCCAGATTCCAGAGAACAGTCTGCATAACGGGTGCGTTCAGAACAACGTCGGGGACAGTTCTCAATGCCTTACTGGATCTGCCGGAGCTTCCAATCAGGTTGTGAATCATGACCGTTTCCCATGAAAGAGTCATGGGAAGGCGGAGGTGTTTGCAATACTCCAAGTGGCCACACGACCAGAAGTCAAACAAGGAGTAAAACTAATCATCTTCATCTACTCCGACAGTCAGGCTGCCCTGCGAGCCATCTGCAGGAACAGGACGAGTTCAAAGTTCGTCTAGGACTGCAGGGATGCTCTAGAGTCACTCACCGAAACAAAAGAGGTAACTTTGGGATGGGTTTATGGACATAGGGGCATTGAGGAAAAAGAGCGCGCCGATGAATCGGCCAAGCGTGGTTCACAGACGTGCTTTACTGGACCGGAGCCATGTCTAGGAGTAAGCACTAGGTATGTCTCACACACTCTAAACGAGTGGGCATGGCAGAGTTCAAGGAGAAACTAGACACATTCAGGAATACGTAGACAGACCCAGGAAATCTACCCTGACCCGGATAGATCCAAGGCCTTGTGGCTCCTTGGGAGAAGTCCGCAGTGCCTGGGAAACCTTATAGGAATCCTCACTGGCCACTGCAGGCTAAACAGACACATGCACCTCTTAGGAATGATAGACAGTCCACTTTGCGCCTAGTGTGGAGCAGGGGAAGAATCGTCATACCACTTTCTGTGAGTGTGCTATAGGTGGGCGCGACTACATCACACGACACTGGGTACCGCCTTCCCCCATCGAGAGGTGCTCCCGTCTGAGACGGCACAGGATACTCTCCTTCATTAGAGGGATAGGTCGACTCGTGGAGGGAATGAGGGCCCAGACGGTTTAAGGATGGGTGGATCGGGGGACTGTAAAAAGGGCCAGTCGTCGGGAGCCGGAATATACAAATCCGGTATGGTATACAGATGGATCAAAAATGGCTGATTCACAGTCGTAAGGAGCCGGAATATACAAACCAGGCCATGAAAAGGACGAGAGCTTTCCCTTGGGAAACCACACGACAGTTTACCAGGCGAAGGTGTTTGCAACACTCGAAGTGGTCACACGACCAGAAGTCAAACAAGGAGCAGAACAGAATATCTTCACCTACTCCGATAGCCAGGCGGCCCTGCGAGCCATCTGCAGGAACAGGCCGAGTTCAAAGCTCGTTCAGGACTGCAGGGATGCTCTAGAGTCACTGGCAGAAACAAAAAGAGTAACTCTGGGATGGGTTCCTGGAGATAGGGGCATTGAGGGAAACGAACGCGTCGATGAATCGGCTAAGCGTGGTTTACAGACTTGGACCAAAGCCATGTCTAGGAGTAAGCAATAGGTATGTCTCTCACACTCTAAACGAGTGGGCATGGGAGAGTTCAAGGAGAAACTGGACACAGTCAGGAATATGTAGACAGACCAAGGAAATCTACTCTAAACCGGATAGATCCAAGGCCTCGTGGCTACTTGGGAGAAGTCGCCAGTACCTGTGAGACATTATAGGAATCCTCACTGGCCACTGCAGACTAAACACACAAATGCACCTCCTAAGAATAGTGGACAGCCCAATGTGCACCCCCTAGTGTAGGGCAGAGGAAGAGTCGTCATACCACTTTCTGGTAGGCGCAACTGCGTCACAGGACACTGGGAGTTGCCTTTCTGCATCGAGAGGAGCTTCCGGCCATGAGACGGAACAGGATACTCTTCTTTATTAGAGGGACAGGTCCACTCGTGGAGGGAATGAGGGCCCAGGCGGAGTAGGGATGGGTGGATCAGGGGACTGTGAAAAAGGCCTTTAAGGCCTACTCGTAAAGCTCCCCCCCCCCAAATATCTCCTACTACTACTTCTAAGTTTTAAAAAACCTTGGACCTAGGTCAGCTAAGGGCTACGAGCCCTAGCGCTCTAACTAGGAGATGGATATAAGTTCGATATTCTATTGGATTGGAATTAAGAAGTAATAAAAAAAATGACAGTGATAATTATTTGGCAATAATTTGACGTAAGAGGTCATGTCGTCACTTCTGGTAGATATAGCTGCCATTTTAAAGATTCCCGCCGCTAAAAAGAGGGCCAAAACTGTAAAAAAGGACGGGGTCTCCAGGTCCCGTTGGTTGCGACAATGTTTAGCCCTAATTCTAACTTCAATTTCTCCACATTTGCATTTTCTGTCGTTGGTAAAATTTTTAAACATTTTTATCCCTAATCCTAACCTCAATTTTTTTATAAACTGCAAATTGAAATTTTTAAACGCTTTGAATCGTTTTTATCCGATTTTGGCCTTAATCTTAACCTGTATTTTTCCAAAAATGCAAAACTTGCCTTTTTAGAGAACTTTTTAACCGATTTTTTCAGACCTAGATTTTTCAGAAAAGTTTGAGTTTGTACTTTTAGATGCTTTAAATTATTTTTAACCGATTATTACTATAATCTTAACCTAAATATCCTCAAACACTCTATATTTGCATTTTTACACGCTTTGAGCAATTTTTCAGAGTTTTTGGGCCTAATCCTAGTCTGACTTTTGAAAAAACACCAAATTTGCATTTTGCAAGGATTTTGACGCAAAATCTAATTGAGATATATAATAGAAAATATAATTTTACTGTTATTTTAATGAGTTTTGCTTGCTATTATTATAAAATTGATTTTTTTTTAAAACATAAAAATTTATTTACAATTATATTTAAAATTAAACAACATAAACGGAGATACTGAATGTCAAAGTGAAAACTTGCCAAACCAGTTGACTTAATTACATAAAATCTTGAAGGTTTCGTGTTTGTTATCGTACAATGAAATAACAAAAGAGCTTTTCTTTTTAGAACTGAACAACAAATTTAGTAATAATTATTTATTAAAAAAAAAAAAAAAAATCAGTGGCGTAAGGTGTCCCTGATTTTTTTTAAAATTATAAACAACTCGTTATATGCGCTCCACTGGTAAACCCAAAAATATTTTATTTATTGAAGAATTGAAAAAATCGTATTTTTTAAGCTCTTTTCGATGATGGAAGAATAATAATAATTTTGGAATTAGCATGTATAATCTAACAAGCCTATAATGTAGGCCATTACTTTCGAAGGTGACGTTTCCTCCCTCGAGCATAGCGAGTAACGCGATTTACTTGAGGGAATAATACCTATTATATGCAAGTTGGATACTGTGTCCAAGTATGGTACTTTGACCAAGGTTTCATTTACAAACTTTTACTTAATAATCAATTAGGTTACTTGATTTTCAAAATGCTTTTGCTGATTTTCAAAGTCGAAATAAGACGTTATCTGCATATGAATCTTATAGAGTGTACAATGAAAAACAAAAGCTCCTGCGTGAATAATAAATACTTTTATTAAGAACACCCCAGAATTTGAATAAATTTTGAAACTGTCTATCGTAGAGCTGATTTTCGTTAGCGAAGGCATTTTTTTAATATTTATGTAGAAATTTCCTTAATAGGTTATGTACTGGGTTATATGCTTTGCAGGTTTGCTAATATAGGGTCCAACAAAACTTCTCAAAAATATAACAACTTTCGATACATGAACCTTTCCAAAATCACTAGACAAAATCGATTGATGGCCTTAGACATTTTAAAAGTTCATTCAAAATCGTTTCAATTGCTTCTTAGTATATACCCAGTAATTTTTGCACGTCACCTGAGTTTGTAAAGGATATTGGAAAGAATTTTAGAGTTATACTAGGGTAGTAAATTTTTCCTGATATTGAACACATTTCTTAAATTTGAAAAACAAGTTTGGTTCATCTCTTTAAAAGCTCTAATTTAGGCGCAGAAAGCTAAAAAAAAAATGAAGATCTGACTCAGAAACCGAACTGATATACGATGTTACGCAACGGACCACGTACCACCGTCATCGATGTCGGTCTGACATAAGGTGTTAGCCTCGGCACAAATAAAAGGCATCGACTGCGTTTTTAATTCGTTACACGTCTCAGTCGGACATTAAACGCCAATGTTTGTTACATACGCACGCTAAATGCGACTTGATTTGCCAATTTTGGCAATCCGATTGACCCAAAAAAAGGCGACCGCCGTTGTTCTCTCGATAGCGCAAAGAGCAAAGAAAACGTGTTTTCTGCACAGGTGTGTCCTTTTCTTCGGGCACCAACGAAAATAGAGTTCATTACTGATGTCGATAATATCGAAGTTCATTTGAAAACGTCATCTAGTTGGCTGTGAAGTGTCAAAAGAAAAGGTTGAAGAAACAAGAAACTATTTACTTTGATTATGTCATTCTTTTCTGTGTAGCCTTCCAGATTACTTTTTTTAACGAACACCCCTTAGTTGTGTATGCTTGAGATTTCTATTTAGATTTTGGTCAAGCCGATCTACTGTGGAGCAGCATGCACAAAGTTAAAACATCAGTACATACAGTGAGTAAAACATCTTTTCCAATGTTAAATTACATTAAGCTCCTTCGGAAGCAACTTCATCCAGCCCTCTATGAAACCTGTTATCAGGTCATTAATCTGAGCCATACATTTTTAAGGAGTATTTAGCATCATCAGTTTCTGAAACTCACTGTAGGTGTCGTAACCTTCGACATATCATTTTCATCCCTCTGTTATGTTAAAGTGGCACTGACCCCCAATCCTGCAGACGTTGAAACACTAAAAGACGGTGATAATGTCCGAGCCCATGGGTTGGTTTGACAGATGGACCACAATACCGTCGATTTTTTGAAGATATTACTCTATCGTGTGACGAACACTTGTTTTGCAGGTTTTAAAGCTAACGTTAGGTGATTTTATTAAAAATGATCTTGACGTATGGTGACGATGGTAACTAACATCATCCATTGATAACATTTGTGTAAGCATTCGAAAGATAATTTTGTTCTGGTTGTCTGCCATAGCAACTTACGCTACAGCCACAGTTGCAGTTGTAGATGTACTTACCCACATTCCAGGGACTATCCAGGTCTATGTGGAATATGGAGCCCAGTTTATCAGTTCCAAGTGCACTAGGATATGTGAATATCTAGGCATCGCACACCTAGAATGCCTCATTTGATGCCTGCTGTTCTTCATCTTTCACCACTTCATTTTCTGTGTTCATTGCCTAGAGGAAACCGTTCAATGGAAACTTTAATGGAAACTTTCAATGAAACATTTCTTTTTTTTTTATCCCATTTATTTCTCAATTCTCGTACTACTTCTGTTTTCTTGGTCTTTTTAAAACAATTATTTTTGGCAGTTTTAACTCAGGAACAGGGTTCTGCTGGACACCCGGTATAGTTTTCTTAACGTATTTTTTTTCTTAAGAACATAGCAATTAAATACAAGAAATAATTTTTATGTTTAAAGGGTTTTCCTCATCTGATTGGCCAAGAGCTATATTTTGGACAATCAGATGAAGGAAAATACTTAAAACCTAAAACGTATTGCTTAAGTTCTCGTATTGCTTAATCTATAAATATCATATAAAAATCTATAAATATTTTAACTATTACATATTTTTTAGTATATGCACGTTACAAAAATTAGTCTTTTAAATAAACAAGTTAACGTGGCATGTTATTTTCAAAATCTAAATTTAGATCAGACGAGAAATCAGAAGTAAAATAAATATAACTCTAATGAGGTCAAATATCTCTAAATCTATTAGAGATACGCATAGGACAATCTTCATAAAAATAAAAGTTGAGCTCAAGCCCCATATAATAAATAACAACATCCAAAAAATGCGGTGTTGCCATTTGAAAAAATCGAGAAAATCAAGGTTTTCCAAACAACGATCACCCTGTATATCAGGGCAACTCCAGGTTGCGAATTAATAATTATTGCATAGTGTAGTCTCTAGTTAATAAGTGAATAAAATACGCTTTTAAATTTTCTTTTGTAAGTGAGCTCTGAACGCCCAAAGATGGCCGATTTTTATCACTTAAACCCCCATATTTCTTAAACGCGTAGTATAAAGGCCACATATGCTTACATTTTCTTGAAGCATTTAAGAAGGGCAATTTGAATATAACAAAATATATAGGGTGTCCTATTTAAAAAAAAATAACTTTTTGTTGCCACTCTATATATAGTTTGGCACTAACATCCAAACTAATTTAGAAATACGCCCAAGCTTAACATCAATCGATGGCCAAAATTTCAAGTTGATATCTTTTTGCATTTCGAAGCAATCGTCCGTCCACGCACTATTGGCCCACCCTGTATATATTTTGTTATTTTTTAGCCCTTTGAGCCTTACTTGTTTCTCCTGTTAACCGTCTTATTAAAACTGTACTTTTTCATATTTTCACTTATGCTGTTTTAATCATTTGATCTGTTCTTTTTTCTAGTGTTCTGATTTTAGTGCCACTATTTCATTGAAAAAGTTTTCTGCATTTTATTGATTTATTTACACAAATTGAAACTATTTTTTAGATTTTTTTAATTGGCTTTTTGCTAATTAAAGGCACGTTTTTCAGCTTTCACCATTTCTTTTTCTGTGTTAATTGTCTGATTAAAACTCTAATTTTTTAAATTTCTAGTTAAGCAACTTTGTTAATTTGGCCTGTTTTTTAGTTTTCGTATCCTATTTTCTTCTGTTTTCTTTATCTTTTTAAAACTGTAATTTCTAGTAATTGCAAGTCGTATTCTTTTCCGTGCTAAATGCCTTACTGAAAAAATTTTTCTCTGCGTTTCACAGAAACATTTTTACAATAAATACCAGTTTTTTACATTCCATTTGCTTTTTGATGCTTCCGAACACGTTTTTCAGTTTTCATTGTGTTAATTCTCGTTTTTTGTATTCCTTTTTTTCTTACCTGTTATCCCTTTGATCCCTACTTTTTTCCTTGTTTACTGTCTGTTTAAAACTGTTATTTTTCACATTTTCAGTTATGCTGTTTTGCTCATTTAAGCTGTTTTTCTTTCTAGTTATCTTATCTTATTTTCTTCCGTTTTCATTGTGTCTAATTCTTAGTATGTAAATATTTTCTCTTGAAACCCCTAGTTATTTTTGAGTTCTACTATTTCATTGAAAGGTTTTCTTGCATTTTTTTTAGTTATTTTTACGAAAGAAATTTTCTTTTTCGCATTTTTACTTGGTTTTTGGTAATTCAAAGCACGTTTCTCAGTTCTTATAGTATTGAAATTTGTCTCTTATTGCATATTTTTTGTAATTTTTTAACACTTTGAGCCTTACTTTTTCCAAGGTTAACTGCCTGATTGAATTTGTTATTTTTCACATTTTCGGTTATGTTATTTTGTTCATTAGAGCTGTTTTTTTTTAGTTTTCTCATCCTATTTTTTCCGTTTTTATTGCCTTGTTTGAATCTCTAATTCTTATTATGTAACTATTTTGTCCTGCAAATCGTAGCTATCTTCCAGTTGTACTATTTTATTGAAAAAAGTATTTTTATTTTATTGAGTAAAATTTTTTTTTTGCATTTTTACTTGGTTTTTGGTAAATTTGGCAGTTTCTTCAGCTTTCACCATTTCTTTTTCTTTCTTTTTTAAATTTTTAGTTAAGCAGTTTTGTTCATTCAACCGGAGTTTTTTGTATCATATTTTCTTTTGTTTTCTATCCTTTTTAAAATAAATGTAATTTTTAGTATTATTTAGTCGTTATAGGTCGTTATACGTCGTTTATTTTTCGGGCTAATTGCCTTTTCGAAAAAGTTTTTCTTTGCATTTTATACAGACATTTTTACAAACAACACTACTTTTTCGGATTCCACTTGTTTTGTATAATTTTTCTTATTTTTTTGCCCTTTGAGCCGTACTTTTTTCGGTGTTAATTGTCTGATAAAACTCTTTTGCTCATTTGAACTGTTCTTTGTTTTCTATTATTCTCATTTTGTTTTCTCCATTTTTCTGCAAGCGGTAGTTATTTTCGAGTTCCAGTTTCGTTTTTTTTTTTGTAATTCAACGCAGTTTTTCAGTTTTCATATTGGTGAGTCGCGTCTTTTGGATTTTTTAGCCCTCTGAAATACCTTTTCCTTTTTATCTGCCTAAAACCATCATTTTCACACTTTCTGAAATCGTCATTTTTCACATTTTCAATTATCCCGTTTTGATCATTTCTTTTTCCATTTTGAACATTTAATTCATTGTATGCAATTATTTTGCCCTATAAGCCGGAGTTATTATCGATTTCCACTCCCTTAGATTTTTTTTTTGTATTTGGTTGAGTAACTTTTACAAAATAAAACTTTTTTTTTCGCATTTTCACTTGACTTCTCGATAATTCAAAGCACGTTGTTCAGTTTTCATGGTATTGTGTCTCGTTTGTTTTTTGTTTGTTTTTTTAAGCCCTTTGAGCTTAACTTCTTTCCGAGTTAACTGCCCGATTGAAACTGGTATTTTTAATATTTTCTATTAGTTATGTTGTTTTGCTCATTTGAGCTGTTCTTTTGTTTACTCTAGTTTTATAACCTTATTTTCTTCGGTTTTCATTTTCCTTTTTGATGATCCAATTTTTAGTGTAAAATTGTTTCTTCAAGCCGCAGCTATTTTCGAGTCCCACTATTCTATTGAAAACGTTTTCTGCATGTTATTGACTTATTTTTACAAATAAAACTCTTTTTTCGCATTTTTACTTGGTTTTTGGTAACTCGAGCCACGCACCTTAGTTTCCATTGTACTGTAGATTTAATTTTTTGTATTTTTTTGTTATATTCTGTTTTTCGAGCCGCTCTTTTAGCCATCTTCATTGCGTTATCGAACTGTTGTTTTTCAAATTTTTTGCTAAGCATTTTTGTTCATTTGAGATGTCCTTTTTGCAGTTTTCTCCATTTAAAGCTCTAATATTTACTGATTAATTATTCTATAATTATTCTTACGAGCCGTACTTGTTTTCGTGGGAATAATTTTATCAAGACAGTTTTTCTTTGCATTTTAAATAAACATTTTAACAACAAAAAAAAAACATGTTTTTCGCATTCTTACTTGGTTTTTGGTAACTCGAGGCACATTCCTCTCTTCGATGTCTCGTTTCTTTGTTATCTTTTGGTTCTTCTCCAGCTCTTTTTTCACTTATTCTGTGTTAAATGTCTTATTGTAACTGTATTTTTACATTTTTTATCAAGCCTATTTGTTCATTTGAGCTGTTCTTATTTTCCGATTTTCTCATCTTATTTAATTCCGTTTTCATTGTCTTTTCATCGTTTTTTTTTTAATTTTTAGTAATTTGGTTCTGCAAGCCGTAGTAATTTTTGTGCTCATTATGTTCATTGAAAAAGTTTTCCCATTTAGTTTTCTGTGTTTATTGTTCATTTTTACGAAATTTTTACTTAAGCAGTGTTATTAATTTAATTTATCTTTATGATTTTTTCAGTTCTGGTATCCTATTTTCTTCTGTTGTCTTTGTCATTCTAAAACAGTATTTTTATTAATTATGTAGCTCTGCTTTGCATTTTATTTATTATAAACGTACTTTTTGCTATCCAAAGCACGTTATTCAGTTCTTATAGTGCTGAGTCTAGTTTTTGTATATTTGTTGTTATTTTTTAGCCCTTTGAGCATTACTTTTTTCCATGTCAACTGCTTGGTTGAAACTGTCTTATCTCTTATATTAACAGTTCTTTCTTTGCATTTTAGAGAAACATTGTGACAAAAAAAACATTTTTTTCGCATTCTTACTTGATTTTTAAGAACTCGAAGCACGTTATTCTTTTCGTTTTACGTGATGTCTCGTTTTTTGTATTTTTTGTTATCTTTTGATTCTTCTCCAGCTCTTTTTTTCACTTTTTCTGTGTTAACTGTCTTAATGAAACTGTATTTTTGACATTTTTTATTAAGCCTATTTGTTCATTTGAGCTGTTCTTATTTTCCGATTTTCTCATCTTATTTAATTCCGTTTTCATTGTCTTTTCATCGTTTTTTTTTTAATTTTTAGTAATTTGGTTCTGCAAGCCGTAGTAATTTTTGTGCTCATTATGTTCATTGAAAAAGTTTTCCCATTTAGTTTTCTGTGTTTATTGTTCATTTTTACGAAATTTTTACTTAAGCAGTGTTATTAATTTAATTTATCTTTATGATTTTTTCAGTTCTGGTATCCTATTTTCTTCTGTTGTCTTTGTCATTCTAAAACAGTATTTTTATTAATTATGTAGCTCTGCTTTGCATTTTATTTATTATAAACGTACTTTTTGCTATCCAAAGCACGTTATTCAGTTCTTATAGTGCTGAGTCTAGTTTTTGTATATTTGTTGTTATTTTTTAGCCCTTTGAGCATTACTTTTTTCCATGTCAACTGCTTGGTTGAAACTGTCTTATCTCTTATATTAACAGTTCTTTCTTTGCATTTTAGAGAAACATTGTGACAAAAAAAACATTTTTTTCGCATTCTTACTTGATTTTTAAGAACTCGAAGCACGTTATTCTTTTCGTTTTACGTGATGTCTCGTTTTTTGTATTTTTTGTTATCTTTTGATTCTTCTCCAGCTCTTTTTTTCACTTTTTCTGTGTTAACTGTCTTAATGAAACTGTATTTTTGACATTTTTTATTAAGCCTATTTGTTCATTTGAGCTGTTCTTATTTTCCGATTTTCTCATCTTATTTAATTCCGTTTTCATTTTCTTTTCATCGTTTTTTTTTAAATTTTTAGTAATTTGGTTCTGCAAGACGTAGTAATTTTTGTGCTCATTACGTTCATTGAAGAAGTTTTCCCATTTAGTTTTCTGTCTTTATTGTTCACTTTTACGAAATTTTTACTTAAGCAGTTTTGTTAATTTAATTTATCTTTATGATGTTTTCAGTTCTGGTATCCTATTTTCTTCTGTTGGTTTTGTCATTCTCAAACAGTATTTTTATTAATTATGTAGCCCCGCTTTGCATTTTATTTATTATAAACTCACTTTTTGCTATCCAAAGCACGCTTTTCGGTTCTTATAGTGCTGAGTCTTGTTTTTGTATATTTGTTGTTATTTTTTAGCCCTTTGAGCATTACTTTTTTCCATGTCAACTGCCTGGTAGCGATTTGCATTTTAAAGACACATTTTTACAAAAAAATCCGTGTTTTTTATATTTAATTTGCTTTTTGCTAATCCAAAGCATGTTTTTCAGTTTTTATAGTGCCTCGCTTTTGTATATTTGTTGCTATTTTTTAGCAATTTGAGCCTTACTTTTTTCCATGTTAACTGCCTGGTTGAAACTGTTATTTTTCGCATTTTCCGTTAAGTTGTTTTGGTCTGATTTGCTCTGAACTATTCTTTTTTTTCTAGTTTTATCATCTTAGTTTCTTGCGTTTTTATTTGCTTTTTTGAAGCCCTAATTCTTAGTATAATTATTTCGCCCTACAAGCCGTACTTTTTTCTGCTAATTGCTTAATTAAAAAAGTTTTTCTTTGCATTTTATAGAAATTTTTTTACAAAAAACACCAGTTTTGACCATTTCAGTTCTTTTTTGGTATTTCAAGGCATGTTTTTTAGTTTTCGTAGTGTTGGGTTCTCGTTTCTCGTACATTTTTTGTTATTTTTTGCCGTTTAAACCTTACTTTCTGTTAATTCTCTGATTAAAACTGTTATTTTTCACACTTTATGTTATGCTGTTTTGCTTATTTCAGCTGTTCTTCATCGTATTTTCTAACATTTTCATTGACCTTTTTGAATCTATAATTATTTATGTGAAATTTTTCGTTCTGCAAACACCAACTCAGTCACTCGAGTTCCACTACTCTATTGAAAAAGTTTTCTGCATTTTATTGAGTTATTTATACAAATTAAAGCTCTATTTCGCATTTTTACTTAATTTTTAGTATTTGCACCTTCGTTCCTTAGTTTGCATCGTACCACGGATGTAATTTTGTGAACTTTTTTTGTTATTTTTTGAAATTCGATCTGTTCTTTTAGTTATGCCTGATCGAAAATGTTATTTTTTCAAATTTTTAGTTAAGCATATTTGCTCATTTGAGCCGTTCTTTTTTTCTAGTTTTCTCACTTTATTTTCTTCCGTTTTTATGGTCCTTTTTGAATCTGTTTCTTTGTATAGAATAAAACCTTTTTTCACATTTTTACTTCTTTATTGTGATTTGAATCACGTTCTTCAGTATTCATCTTGCTATATATTTTCGTGTATTTTTTGTCCTTTGTACCATTCCTTTAGTTATTTATACAAAATGAAACTCTTTTTTCGCATTTTTACTTCGTTTTTTTGTAATTCAAAGCACGTTCGTCAGCTTTCTCCATTTCCCTATCTGTGCTCAATGTGTCATTAAAATCCTCATTTTTTAAATCTTTAGTTGAGCAGTTTTTTTTATTTTTTTTTCTTCTTCTTTTCACTTTTCGTATCTCATATTCTCCTTTTTTCTTTGTCCTATTGTCACTCTATAACTAGTAAAAACTGTAAATTTTAATAATTATGTAGTCCTTCAAGTCGTACTTTTTGTGCTAATTGGTTTATTGAAAGAGTTTTTCTTTGCATTCTATAGAGACATTTTTACAAAAAACACTAGTTTTGAGCTTTTCACTTGTTTTTTGGTATTTCAAGGCACGTTTTTCAGTTTTTATAGTGTTGGGTTCTCGTTTCTCGTATATTTTTTTTGTTATTTTTCAGCCCTTTAAATCTTACTTTCTGTTAATTCTCTGATTAAAACTGTTAATTTTCAACTTTATGTTATGCTGTTTTGCTTATTTCAACAGTTCTTCATCTTATTTTTAGATCTTAATCATATCTTAAACATATTTGCTTATTTGAGCCATTTTTTTTTCTAGTTTTCTCACTTTATTTGCTTCCGTTTTCACATTCCTTTTTGAATATCTGCTTCTTTGTATGTAATAAAACATTTTTTCACATTTTTACTTCTTTATTGTGATTTGAGTCACGTTCTTCAGTTTTCGTCTTGCTATGGATCCTATTTTGTTAAATTTTCTTATTATTTTGTTGTTCTTTGTACCGTTCTTGTACCGTACCATATGTTTATTGCCTTATCGAAACAGTTTTTTGGCATTTGCAACTCTGGGCACGTTCTTCTCATCGTGTTAGGTGATGTCTCGTTTTTTTTTTATTTTTTTTTGCCTTTCACACTGTTCTTTTTTTAATTTTTCCGTATTAACTGTCTTATTGAAGCTGTTGTTTTTTACATTTTTGGTGAAGCCTTTTTGTTCTTATTTTCCAGTTTTCTCATCTTACTTTTTTCCGTTTTCATGTTTTCCTTTCACTGCTCTTTGTAGTAATAATTTGGTCCTGCGAGCCGCAGTAATTATTTGTATTTTGTATTGAGATTTTTACAAAGAAACATATTTTATTCGATTTTTGGTTAAGTAGACCGATGGTTTCGTTGTGTTACAAGATTCATTTTATGTATTTTTGATACATTTTAGATTCTTTAAATCGTTCTTTTTTCCTTGTTAATTGCTTTATTGAAACTACTTTTTTTTATTGTTTCCAGTTTTGTTTCCATTACCTACGTATTTTTACTATTTTTATAGTTTTTTAAACTGTAATTTTTCGGTTTTCTACACGTTCTAGAGTGTCTCTGTTGTTAGCTCTGAAGTTTGTTAGTTGGGTCTCTCTTGCGACCCCCGTGTGTGTCATCTTCAAATATGATCACTTCCTACCTAGTTTCTGCTCTAAGCCATGCTTTTATTGCCTTCAGTTGATAATTTTGGTATACATACAGGGTGTTTAAAGTCTTGTGACTTTATCTCTAAGAAGTAATTGGATGTAGTAATGAATAACTAATGGATTAGATTTGCACCGAGTATACAGTTTTCTTTTTTCCTACATGGTGGTCACCGTGCACCCGGAAGTACTCTTTCTTTTTGATATTAATTGTTAGAAAATATTAATTATATTCAATTTCCTATAACTTATTGACTAGAAACTCGTTATGTTCCACTTCCACTTGCAACGTTTTCAGATTCTGTCTAGTAATTCCTTGATTTCACTTTGACTGATGATTGTTAATTGGTCCTAGTTTTTGTTTTTCAAAATTGGGTATATTACGTCGTGTTGGGAGTATCTGATCAGGTTAAACTTACCCTGCCATGTATAGAAGTGAATTACTAAAATTACACGACAGACAACAGGATAGGCAAATCTAGGACGAAGACATTCAAATACCCATAAATTCACCCATATTACGAAATGCCATAAATTGCGAAGAAAAATGAAGCCAATGATCTTTTTAATTCATTCACACCGTACACTCATACTGCGTTCACCTTGACAGATATTTTGCCGACTGTGTGTGTGTGTGTGTAAGTATACCAACCGGAATACGAAATTATTTTTCTGTTTTTGCCATTTAATTTAATTAAATCGGTAGAGAACTAAGTCAATAACGAATGAATAATACATTACATTCGAAGGATGGATTTTTATTTGTTTTTGTTTTCCTTTCGGTCTTTTTTTTTGTTAGCAAAGCGTATACTTCAGGGAGAATGCTAAAACTTGGAAACTGAGTACAAGTTAGAAAAATGTTCTTAATGGAGAAGCCGAAAGTCCCTGCAATGGAAATAATAATTCCTTAATAAAACATCAAGTGGCTTATTAAACTTTCCAGGACGTTCAATACAAACATTATACGGCTTAAATAAAAGTTTTTGTACTGGACAACAAAATTCCACGAATCAACGTACATATATATTTTTAAATTTTAATTTAACAGAAGCCGATATTTCCCCCTGCAATTTCCACCAGGTAATGACTTGCATCGGTTGTTAGGTGCAAATATCGATCCACTATGTTTTAATAAAATATGCTGTGGCCTAGGTCAAGTCCACGGTGCACAAGGAACTCGATCGATAACTCTAATTTTAAATATTGTTAAAAGTTGGTTATTTCGTAATTTATTGACGAATTTTGCTAATACTTAGTTACGCCTTTCTACATAATCGATAAAAATGTTCTGGAAACGAGGTCAAATGCAACATGTAAAACAGCTGCAGGTTTTACCAGCTAATAGGGGATCCCAAAAAGAAGTGGAATGCGATATATTCCCCGATGCCATAATGACGTAAATTTTACGTCGTATCGATGACATCTATTGGTCATCAACGTCAGACGTCCAAAAGTGACGTGAATGTAACGTCGATGTCAGATGCACTACTGGCTCAAGTTGAAAAGCGACGATCATACGTTGATGTCTCGTGGATGACTTTCCAGTTTTGAGTTTAATGAGTCAGGAAGAAAAATAACAGATGTACCAACAAAACTTACCGTTCAAAAAGAAAAGAGAGTTCAAAAATGTGTAACATCCTGTATTTCGAAAACGAAAATGATTTCGACGAAATTTCCAAGTAGCGTTCTAGGCCATAATTTTGTGAGCATTTCGTAATTATTGCTAAAATAGGTGACGAAGCTGCCAAAAACGCCTGATCTATTACGAATATATTACAGCACTTTGGTGAATATGGGAAATTATTATTTCGTCACTTTTCGGCCTTTTTAAATGTTGGCCAGATATTGAGCACATTTTTATGAAGTCTCGTCTGCTAAAAAACAGCTTTTATGACTACAAAATAACTACTTTTAGATCGTAAATCTAATCCAATCAACTGTGTAGGGAGATTCAAAATGGCGACATGATTCAAAGTGGCGACAGGAAAACCGGTCTATGATTCGTCTGCCTGTTAGAGACTGAAGTTTGATTACTTCTGAGACAATGAAGTTTGATTACTTCTGCTATAGTGTCGCCACCTGACGGTGTAGGTCGAAACCTTAACCATACGTCTGTGTGAAATGACAAATGCATGCATAGAGGAAAGCAGTTAAATTTTTAAAGAAAGCATTTTGGGTAAACTTAAATTTGCTACTTGGCTATCTTAAATCCATATTCTGTGGCTAAATAAAATAGCTATTGTTTTGTAATTTTCTAGTCGTTTTGACTAACGCATGTTTTAGCTTTATTTCTGGTCAGAAAAGCCACAAGTTGACTGCAATAAAGAAGACATCATACCTAGTAAGTTTTAGCCAGCCAAGAAAATGTTTACCAACAATTTAGTAAAAGCATTAAAAAAAAAATGGCGAAATAAAACCTGCTGCAGTTCGGCTTTATATTTTGGCCAAATTATTGCCATCAAGAAAATGCTCCGTTATGACCAAGTCTTGGCAATAGACGAGCTTTTATGGCTAAATTTTCTTGCTCAAAATTTATCCACTACCAAATAATAACCAAACCTTGGCTTCTTTTGCTACTTTATGACTAGCTTTTTGTCATTAATGTCATTTGGTCATTTAGTGCTACTTAGAAGCTGGTCTTTGGCTACCTGGAAAATGGACGTATACGAAATTTTTTTATTATTTTGCTTTTTATTTGGTTTGTTTTGGTTATTTTTATTATTTGGTTCTATTATGCATTGCTTTTCAATGTTACACTGTACATCTTAAATCAGCAAAATTTTGACATGAGTTAGTTTTATTTTGACATGATACCAAACATTCCCATGATCCCAGGCACATTTTCTGGTACGATAAAATGATATTCTTAAACTTTAGTTACTTAAGAACAACGCAAAGCATTCTTATTTTCATCACCACAAAACGCAGTATCAACATGAGAATTACGGAACACAAGAGCTGGGACAAACACAAAAATCAGCTGTAGCGGAGCTGCGCTCTCTGCGAAGGTCACGACATCCTTTTCAACGAGGTGGATATCTTATATCAATCACAGCGTTTATATCCGAGACTAACAAAAGAGGCCCCTGAGATCTTTAAAAACGACAACAATTTCGATAGAAAGGAGGAAATTACGTTTCTAAGGCAGACTGGAAGCGAGTTCTACGACATACTTCAAGTGAGCTGAAGCCTCGCGCGACCATTACCCCCACCCCAATCCATCTACTGCAACGCGACACTGAGGTAATAAATACCACTGTGCTCACCACAGTCGAATCAGTCAACGTCGGGAAGCGGGGGAGATTACTTCGCCCATCGTCTTTGATATTGTCCGCGCAGCTGTAAACGAAACGTCAGGAAGAAATTCCATTGGACCACGGATCACGTCCAAAGCTTGGAATTGTATTTTTATCATATCATATCAACATGTGCTAAAAGAGATTTTCTTTTTAAAAATTTCAAAAGTAACTAGATGTTAATTATAAGTGAATGAGATAGAGGTAAAATTTGGTGTCTTAGGAAAGTTGCTTTGTTAACTTAGGAAAGGTCAAAGTATGTTAAAAATAATTCAAAGCATTTGGAAATGCTAATTAAAAATTATTGGAAAAATTCAGGTTAGGAGTAAAGCAAAGATCAACGTAAAGTCTGTAGAGAAAACAGTTTGGTATTAGGACGAAAAGAGATAAAAAATTACCTACCTCGTTTAAAAATGCAAATTTTGATGTTTTTTATAAAAATTCAGTTTTAGAACAAAATCAGGTGAAACTTGGAATTTGACTCAAAATCCCCTCAAAATGCAAAATTGGTGTTTTTTGAGAAAGACCGACTAGGATTGAGGACAAAATTTATGAAAAAAAGCATGTAAAAATACAAATTTGGGAGTCTTTGAAGAAATTCGGGTTAAGATTATGATCTAAAACGGTTAAAAATGATTCAAAACCTCTAAAAATAAAAATTTGAAGTTTTCTGGAAAATCTAGGTCAGGAGAACGGTCAAATCGGCTAAAAATGACCTAAATCGCTTTGAAAAGTACATTTGGACTTCTTGATAAAATACAGGTTAAGGTTAGTGTCAAAATCGTTTAAAAACTTTGCACCCGACAGAAAATGTGCAGTTTTTAGAAAAATTTAGGTTAGAATTAGGGATCAAGCTTTGTCACAATACATTGGCAAATATTGAAAACTTTGATGTTTTTGGAAAAAGTTCTATTCTTGGACAAAACGGTGAATAATTGATTAAAATCTTCTAATTTATTGTTTTTAATAAAATTAATTTTTTAATGTAAAAATTACTAAAAATTCCTCAAACTAAAAAAAATGCTTTTTTCACAAAGTTAGGTTAGAAATAGTCACAAAAATTATTAAATATGATGAAAATAAAAATTTGAAATTTTTGGAAAAATTCAGATACCTATTAGGATCAAAATGGGTTAAAAAATTACTTACATGGTCTAAAAATGCAATTTTTGGGAAATGCCGGTTAGAATTAAGGTTAAAATTTAGTAAAAACGACCTACATCTTCTAAAATTTAAAATTTTGATGTTTTTGGAGAAACTCAAATGTAGAAATAAAAATAAAATAAAAAAAAATAAAATTTGACTCCAAACGCCTCAAAATCGTATTTTTTCGAGAAAGATAGACTAGGGTCAATGCCAAAATCGGTGAGAAGTTATTGAAAACTTGTTAAAATTAAAATTTGGTGTGTTTGAAGGAATTTAGGTTAAAAATATGGCCAAAAATCGGTTAAAAATGATTCAAAGCTTATACAAATTGAAATCAAACGTTTTCTGAAAAATCCAGGTCAGGATTTGGGTTCAACTCGGTTAATAATGACCTAAGGCGTTTAAAAAGGAAATTTTTGACATTTAGGAAAAATGCAGGTTAAGGTTAGGACCAAAATGGTTTAAAAAATTTGCAAGCGACAGACATTGCAATTGTGTAGCTTTTAGAGAAATTGAGGTTAGAATTAGGGATCAAACGTTGGAACAACACATTGGCAAAGATTGAATATTTTGGTGTTTTTGGAGGATGTTCAATTCTTGGACAAAATGTGGGAAACTTGATTGAAATCTTCTAATTTATTGTTTTTGGTAAAATAAGTTTTCGAATAAAAATATGTAAAATTTGACCGACCATACCTCAAAATAAAAAAAAGTTTTTTTTAGAAAGTTTGGTTATAAATAGTGCTAAAAATCATAAAAATAAGTTTTAAGTGTTTTAAAAATTCAGATTCTTATTAGGATCAAAAGCGGATAAAAAATAACTTACATGGTCTAAAAATACAAATTTTTGGAAAATTGTCAGAATTAAGGCTAAAATTTAGTAAAAACCACGTACATGCTCTAAATTTTGAAATTTTGGTGTTTTTGGAGAATCTCAAATGTAGAAAAATAAGGCAAAACTGACTAAAAGATGAAAACTGATAAGACTAAAATTTCTGACATATTGTTTTTGTTAAACTTTTGTACTAAAACAAAAAAATTAAAAATTTGGTTCCACACGCCTCAAACTCGTGTTTTTCGTGAACGATGGGCTAAGCTTAAGGGCAAAATGGGTGAAAAATAATTGAAAGCGTGTAAAAATAAAAATTTGGAGTGTTTTAGGGAATTTAGTTTAAGAATATGGCCAAAATCGGTTAAAAATGATTGAAAGGTTAAAAAAATAGAAATTAAAAGTTTCCTGCAAAATCTAAGTCATGATTTGGGTTCAAATCGGTTAAAAAATGATCTAAGGCGTTTGAAAAGGAAATTTTGGGCATTTTGGAAAAATGCAGATTAAGGTTAGGACCAAAATCGTTTAAAAAATTCGCAAGCGACAGAAAGTGCAAATGTGCAGCTTTTAGAGAAATTGAGGTTAGAATTAGGGATCAAACGTTGTCACAACACATTGGCAAATATTGAATATTTTAAGGTTTTTGGAAAAAGTTCTATTTTTGAACAAAATGATGCATAATTGATGAAAATCTTCTAATTTATTGTTTTTAGTAAAATAAATTTTTGAATAGAAATATGTAAAAATTTGACTAAACATTCCTCAAACTAAAAAAGTTTTTTTTTTCACAAAGTTACGTTAGAAATAGTGACAAAAATTATTAAAAATGATGAAAATAAAAATTTAAAGTTTTTGGAAAAATTCAGATACCTATTATTAGGATCAAAATCGGTTAAAATTTACTTACATGGTCTAAAAATGCAAATTTTTGGGAAATGCCGATTAGAATTAAGGCTAAAATTTAGACTTTTAAACAAGGCCAAGATTTTAAACACGACCTACATCTTCTAAAATTTGAAATTTTGATGTTTTTGGAGAAACTCAAATGTAGAAAATTAAGGCAAAACTGACAAAAATTTCTAAACTATTGTTTTTGTTAAATTTTTGTACTAAAATAAAAAAATTAAAAAATTTAGCTCCAAACGCCTCAAAATCGTGTTTTACGAGAAAGATAGGCTAAGGTTAAGGCCAAAATCGGTGAAAAATTATTGAAAACGTGTAAGAGAAAAATCAGGAGTGTTTGAAGGAATTTAGGTTAGGATTGTGGTCTAAGTCGGGTAAAAATTATTGAAAGCTTCAAAAATTGGTAATTAAAAGTTTTCTAAAAAATCCAGGTCAGGATTTGGATTCAAATCGGTCAAATAATGACCTAAGGCGTTTAAAAAGGAAATTTTGGAAATTTTGGAAAAATGCAGATTAAGATTAGGACCAAAGTCGATTAAAAAAATCGCAAACGACCGAAAATCCAAAGGTGGAGCTTTTAGAGAAATTGAGTGTAGAATTAGGGATCAAACGTTGTCACAACACATTGGCAAAGATTGAAAATTTTGATGTTTTTGGTAAAATAATTTTTAAATAAAAATACGTTAAACTTGACTAACAATACCTCAAAATAACAAAGTTTTTTTTAGAAAGTTAAGTTATAAATAGTGCTAAAAATCATTAAAATGTATAAAAATTAATGTTTTAAGTATTTGGAGAAATTCAGATCTCTATTAGTATCAAAATCAAAAAAAAAATTACTTACCTGGTCTAAAAATGTAAATTTTTGGAAAATTGTCGGTTAGAATTAAAGCTAAAATTTAGTAAAACCGGCCTACATGTTCTAAAATTTGAAATTTTGAAGTTTTTGAAGAGACTCAAATGTAGAAAAATAAGGCAAAACTGACTAAAATGTCTAACTTATTGTTACACTCTTGTACTAAAATAAAATAATTAATAATTTGGCTCCAAAGGCCTCTAAATCGTGTTTTTTCGAGAAAGATAGGCTAAGATTAAGTCCAAAATCGGGGAAAAAGTATTGAAAACGTGTAAATATAAAAATTTTGAATGATTGAAGGAATTTAGGTTACGATTGTGGTCTAAATCGGGTAAAAATTATTGAAACCTTGAAAAAATAGAAATTAAAATTTTTCTGAAAAATCCAGGTCATGATTTGGGTTCAAAGCAGTTAAATAATACCCTACGGTGTTTAGAAAGGAAAATTTGGAAAGATGAAGGTTATGGTTAGTGCCAAAATCGTTTAAAAAATTGCAAACGACAGAAGAACCAAATGTAGAGTTTCTAGAGAAATTGAGGCTAGAATTAGAGATCAAACGTTGTCACAACACAATGGCAAAGATTGAAAATTTTGATGTTTTTGGAGGAAGTTCAATTTTTGCACAAAATGAGGCAAAAATTATTAAAATCCTCTAAATTATTGTGTTTGGTAAAATAAATGTTTGAATAAAAATACCTAAAATTTGACTAACAATACCTCAAAGTAGAAAAGTTTATTTTAGAAACCTAGGTTATAGATAGTGCTAAAAATCATTAAGAATGATAAAAATAAGTTTTAAGTTTTTGGAAAAATTCAGATCCCTATTATGATCAAAATCGGTCAAAAAATTACTTACATTCTCTAAAAGTTCTGGAAAATTGCCGATTAGAATTAAGTCTAATACTTAATAAAAATGACCTACATCTTCAAAAATTTGAAATTTTGATGTTTTTGCAGAAACTCGAATGTAGAAAGAAAAGGCAAAATTGATTAAAGTTTCTAACTTAATGGTTTTGTTAATTTTGTACTAAAAAAATAAAAAATTTGACTTCAAACACTTCAAAATCGTGTTTTTCGAGAAAGATAGGCTAAGGTTAAGGCCAAAATCGATAAAGCATTATTGAAAACGTGTAATTATAAAAATTTGGAGTGTTTGAAGGAATTTAAGTTAAGATTGTGGTCTAAATGGGGTAAAAATTGTTCAAAGCTTCAAAAAAATTAAATTAAAAATTCTCTAAAAAAATCAGGTCAGGATTTGGGTTCAAATCGGTTAGAAGACGACCTAAGGCGTTTAAAAAAGAAATTTTGCAGGTTAAGGTTAGGACCAAAATCGTTTAAAAAATTCGCAAACCACAGAAAATGAAAAGGTGGAGCTTATAGAGGAATTGAGGTAGGATTAGGGATCAAACGTTGTCACAAGACATTGACAAAGATTGAAAATGTTTGATTTTTTTGGAGGAAGTTCAATTTTTCGACAAAATGAGGCAAAATTGATTAAAATCTACTAATTTATTGTTTTTGGTAAAATAAGCTTTTGAATAAAAATATGTACAGTTTGACTAACAATACCTCAAAATAAAAAGCTTTTTTTCAGAAAGTTAGGTTAGGTATAGTGGCAAAAATTGTTAAAATAGATGAACATTTTTTTAAGCTTTTGGTAAAATTTAGGTGCTTATTAGGATTAAAATCGATTAAAAACTTACTGTTTTTGTTAAACTTTGTACTAAAATAAAAAAATTAAAAATTTGGCTCCAAACGCCTCCAAATTGTGTTCTTTCCAGAAAGATAGACTAAGGTTTAGGCCATAATCGGTGAAAAATTATTGAAAACGTGTAAAAATTAAAATTTGAAGTGTTTGAAGTTAGGTTAAAAATGTGGTCAAAACCGGGTAAAAATTATTCAAAACTTCAAAAAATTTAAACTTAAAGTTTTCTGAAAAATCCAGGTCATGATTTGGGTTCAAATCGGTTAAATAATGACCTAAGGCGTTTGAAAAGGAAATTTTGGACATTTTGGAAACATGCAGGTTAAGGTTAGTGCCAAAATCGTTTAAAAAATTCGCAAACCACAGAAAATGAAAATGGGCAGCTTTTAGAGAAATTGGGGTTAGAAGTAGGAATCAAACGTTGTCACAACACATTGGCAAAGATTGAAAATTTTGATGTTCTTAGATGATGTTCAATTTTTGGACAAAATGATTGAAATCTTCTAATTTATTTTTTTTGGTAAAATACAATTTTGAATAAAATACGTAAAATTTGACTAACAGTACCTCAAGATAAAAAAGCTTATTTCTTTTTTTTTAGAAACTTAGGTTATAAATAGTGCTCAAAATCTTTAAAAAATCAAAGTTTTTATTTTTTGGAAAAATTCAGATACCTATTAAGATCAAAATCGGTTAAAAAATTACTTACATAGTCTAAAAATGCAATTTTTGGAAAATTTTATGGTTAGAATTAAGGCTAAATTTAGTAAAAACGACCTACTTCGAAAACTTCACATCGTCAAAAATTTCAAATGTAGATGTTTTTGGAGAAACTCAAATGTCGACAAAATAAGGCAGAACTAATTAACATTTCTAACTTATTGTTTTTGTTAAACTTTTGTACTAAAATAAAAAAATTAAAAATTTGGCCCCAATCGACACAAAATCGTGTTTTTTCGAGAAAGATAGGCTAAGGTTAAGGCCAAAATCGATGGAAAATTATTGAAAACGTATAAGAATGAAAATTTGGAGTGTTTGAAGGAATTTACGTTAAGATTGTGGTCTAAATCGTGTAAAAATTATTCAAAGCTTCAAAAAATTGACATTAAAACTGTTGACTAAAAAATCTAGGTCAGGATTTGGATTCAAATCGGTTAAAAAATGCCCTAAGGCGTTTAAAAAAGAAATTTTGGACATTTTGGAAAAATGCAGGTTAAGGTTAAGACCAAAATCAGTTAAACCAACAAATTTGCAGTGTTCAGAGAAATTCACTTTACAACTTTGCCTGAAAGGAGAAACTCATTTTATGACTAATGCCTGAAAAATGACTTTTAATAATGCAAATAAAAGTTTTTGAAAAAAATCAAGTTACAGAAATGGCCAAAATCGGTTAAAAAATATTTCAAAATGCATTATGCCAACAAATTTTTGGAATAACGCAGATTAAGAATAGAACCAGAACCTGCTAAAAATGACTCAAGCTGTCTAAAATCGGCTTGTGAAAAAATTCAGGTTAGGGCTGGGGCCAAAATCGTTTAAAACTGACTCAAGACAACTCAATGCATGTCTTGTCTTGACTTATGTTATCTTATCTTATCAAGACAAACATGATAAAAAGTAGAAAAGTTAACACAAGTTAAGCTGCCTTAAGACAAGATGTCTTTTTCCTTTTTTGTCGCATCTCTGTAGGGTATTCTTGTTCTTTTTCATTGATCATATTCACTGAATTCGATTATTCATCGGAAAAGAAATGTTTAAAATATAATTTTTTATAAACTTTGAAAATAAATTTTATTAAATGAAAAAATAATTAGTAATTAAAAAAAATTAAAATTAATAATAATCAAAACGACACATCACCAAAATTTTTATGAAAAGTACCTACCTCTATCTCATTCACTTAAAAATGACATCTGGTTACTTTTGAATTTCTTTAGTTTATGTTGATAAATCGTGATAAAAATACAATCTAAAGTGTTTTCCGGACTTTGAACCCGTGATCCAATGGAATTTCTTCCTGAAGTTTCGTCTACAGCTGCGGAAGACACTGGGCGAAGTGATCTTCCGTGCTTCCCGACGATGACTGTTTCGACTGTGGAGAACTCCGTGGTATTTATTCCCCGCTGCGCGCTGCAGTGGTGGGACTGGGGTGGGGATAGTGGTGGCGCGGGGTTTCAGCGCACTTGAAGTATGTCGTAGAACTTGCTTCCAGTCTGCATTTAGAAACGTAATTTCCCCCTTCCTGATAAAAATTGTTGTCATGTTTAAAGATCTCAATAGCCGCTCTCGTGAGTCTCGGATAAAAACGCTGCGATTGATATAAGATATCCACCTCGTTGAAAAGGATGTCGTGACTTTCGGAGAGAGCGTGCTCTGCTACTGCTGACTTCTGGGTTTTTCCCAGCCTGCAACTTCTCTTGTGTTCCGTAATCCTCACGGTGACCCTGCGTTTTGTGGTGCCAATGTATACCGAGCCACAGCTGCATGGACCTCGGTAAACTGCGGGTGCCGATAGGGGATCCTTGCGGTCTTTGGCCGATCTCCGCACAGATCGCCTTTGATAAAGTGTGCCGCAGCTGTAGACAAAACGCGAGGAAGAAGTTCCATTGGACCCCGCTTCAAAGCCCGGAAAACACTTGATTGCATTTTGGTCAACCGTGAAAGCCTTCACAGTCATGATAAAAATGTCACTTGGCACAGTGTCTGGTTTCTATCACGTTTTTCATACCTTGAGAGAGCATATATACCACTTTTCGTTCCTCATCAAGTCATATCTTTAAATAAATTTTTTGACTTCATTTGTGCATACAAATTTCATTACATCCTTGAAGATAGAGAATATGATTTGATTTGATTAGCCAATTTTTATTGGTACAAGCTCTATTCATGAAATTCCTTTCATGATAATAAGCTGCTTATAAACCGAATTTTACTTCCTACACATGCCTATTATTTTTATAAGCTTAAGCTCCAAACGTTTACTTTTTGCCGGACCTTTATGCCGCACATATTATATATGTCCATTTCAAAGGCCCTATTCTTTTTAACGGAATCAAAGGAAACAAAATTTACCTACAAATCCGACTTAACGACTGAATATTGTTTAATTTGAATAAGTACGTCAAAAGGATGCTTTGTACCCTCGGAGAAAAAAGAAAATCCCACTGTCAACGGCATTTTCCTTGGAGAATTTCAGAGATTTAGCCGTTCACTTTGGACCTAAATTGAATTAAGCCGCTTGGATTCATATTATATATCGAGATTAGAACTTGGGAGATTTTATTTATGCAATATACTTAGTACTTTATAGAATATGTTTTATTTAATAAATCTAAATACTGAGAGAAACTAACACTTGATAGTTGGTACTTGATACACACTTGATAAAATTCCTTTTAATTAACGACTTCCAATGTACAACATCCAAGGACGGCTTTTAAGCTTCAAAAAGAAGCGTTGACTTTCTTGTAATTTTTTGCCGCAAAAGAATTGGGGCAAAACTTCCATTTCCCCAAAAAAACAAGGACACTGAGAGGAGGATAATCGTTGAATATCTGGAAAATAGGGGGGAAACGAGAGGTAAACAACGTTTTTTTGGTATGGCCTCGGCGTTTTTAACCTCCTCGATCAACCGAAAACAAGTTTTTTGTAAGGCGCTTTTAGCAAATTTTTTGTTTACCATATTTACTGTTTTTTTATTGTTTTCTAACAAGAGTTTTTCTTTGTTTTTAGGTAAGAAATCCCTTGGTGCCTTGGAAAAGGTAAGTGCAGAGATTTACCACTTTACCACTACTGGTGTGTAGGTACTAATTCTGAGCATTTCCCACATCCTTACATTGCTATTAGTCTTTAAAACATTCTTTTTTGGCGAGCTCGTTAACGAAAATGCTTTTGGTAAAATTAAGTTAGGCCATACTTTTGGGGTCCTAAAAGCCCCAATTTAAAATTCGTCTAGCCGCCATTTCTGCGTGGCAAATCTTATTAGGGCGTCGACTCTACCCCGGCCAGACAGTTTTCATCGATTTTCCGAAAATTTAGTGGCCAAACTTTCCCTTTTTCCTTTTACAACATGCACCCAGGGGTCTAATCGGTAAATTTGCCAGAAAAGTTGAGTGGAGACTTATTTCGTTTTGTTTTGCTGTTTTGTTTAAATTTTATACGTGACCACATTTACCAACAAGGACAGTGTGTTGACAAAAAGGTCAATAAAAAAAAATCTACACGTCGGTTGTTTTTTAGTTTAATTGGAGAAATTGTTGTAGTATAACGATGTTTGGGTTTGGTATAATTAGCTTTTTGTAGAATTCGGTAAGAGATATATTAAATCTGACAACGGCATTTATAGTTGGTAAGATTTATCTGAAAATAAGTGCCCACTTCACGGGTCTGTTTTTAAAAAATAAGGAAGTGACCATTTTCTCGAACTGGGTGAGAGGTACGTCACATCTGGAAATGAGAACGTCTTAGTTGGAAAAATGTAGCTGAAAATGAGTACCCATTTAATGGGTCTATGAAAAAAATAAAGAACTTAAGAACATGGATATGTCAATAGGGAGGGGGGGGGGGCGACCAGTGGCGTACCAAAGTAAAAAATGCGGTTTTTTTGGTTCACAAATTCGTCGCGTCTTTACCGTAACTCCGGGTCTATGTGGGGTATAGGACTCCCTAAGAGTAGAATTCCTCATATGTACAGATGATAAATTTTGCAGTCTAATTCCGAAAAGTTAAATAGAAAAATCTAGAAAAATTCGCAAAGTTGGGACGGTTTTTTTTTAACTTTTTTGTAATGGTCAACTTCTTGGCCTCCTACACCCCCTTAGGTAGACGACTGGCCTAATGAGCGTTATGCCAGGTGAAAGGGCACTTTTAATCCTATCCCACAAAGAAGTTACTTTAATACAGTCTGAGTAAAAAATTTCCCAGTACGGTTAAGAAAAAGTGTCCAAAATAGTATAGTAGTTTTTTGCGATTTTTACGAAAACTATAGCCGAGCCCCATTTCGGTTGTAAATGTGTAACTAGAAGACGTAGAAAGAAAAAAAAATCAGTTGTTAGTTTTGGTCTAGCTTTGGCCTAGGGCAAGCTACAAAAGTTTTTCTGTCTGTGGGAAGTGACAATATTGCTGAAAACTGCAAAATGGTCCGATGGCGCCACTTACATATAGACACTGTCTCTCGAGCAAAAATTAGATCCACTAGCCGTTCAAACTTATCTTTCTGTCAGGTTCGGGGTATACCATACTGATGAGCTCTAATAAGAGCGAAACCGGTCTATGGTTCTTCTGCCTGATAGAGAAATGAGTTTGATACTCTGCTAAACGTCGCCCCCAGGGGAATTATTCTATAGGAAAGAGTGAAACTGAAAGTGAGAATTTTGACAACCTTGATTGATCAAAAAATTCTGTTGACGATTTCGATTGGCCAGCAATTCTCACTTTACTTTCACTTTCACTCTTTCCTATAGAATAAGCGTCCAGGTACGTAGGTACGAATTCTCGGCCATTTGTCTGTCGAGGGAAGTGAGAATATTGCAGAAAACTGGTTTTTGGATCGCTTCACAATCATCTCGCATGCCCTAGTGGAAGCACTTGCCGTCGTCCGATGGCGCCACTTACAAAAGTTTTTCTGTGCCACAATTTTTGCCAATTTGGATGTACTTTTCTCACATTTCATGCTGTAGGTTCCACATTTTTGCAGTAAATAATTCAGAGAGATAGCACACATATGCGCCTCGGACCTGACCCAAAAATCAATGGCCTAGCTTTCAATTTAAACCTAAATTTCAAACTGCCACTTTGAGGTATATTTGTGCCGAGACCGTGCATATAATCGAATGGCTTTCTATCTCAGGGGATACCTTGGAATGTTTTCTTTTTGGGACATCTTTTCGGTGGGACGTTGAATTTCGAAGCAAAAGATGCAGATTTTTTTAAATTTTGGCCCAAAATCCCGGAAGGTTCCGAAGATCGCCATTTAATTAGGGTATCGGAAGCATTCGAAATAGGCTCCTCCCACTGAACGTCAACTGACACCTGAGATATTCCGAAATGTAAACATTAACTTTAAAAGCTTAAACCAAGGAAAATCGGACGGAAAGCGTGGAAAACTGTGTGGCAGGAGAAAATTTGAACATTTCTATGAAGATTATTGGCAAAATGCCCGGTCCTCGAGAACGTTTTCACAAAAACTGGTCGATTTGAAAATTTGTGTTCGGATTTATGTCAAAAAATTCTCCTAATTCAAAAAGCTTTCTTTTTCAGATGTAGAGTTTCAACTCGAATGTAAAAATGTAGACTAAATATACCTTTTATTAACATACCGGCCGTGACGTAAGCGATTAAAGATATCACTGATATATTTGAAACGATTAAAGTTAGAAAGCTGAAATTTGGTATGTGTTTTACTACCTCTACATGATGCGATACAACGTATCGTTCGCCATCATCAGGCTTTTATATTGTATTCGTTTACCCGTTGGTTCAAATTTGAATGGTGGCTAACCTACTGAGGTGCCGTAAAATATGAATAGCTGATGTAGATATCATAGCGACCATAACTGAGATATAGCTACTTAACAAAGTTTTATAAACCGAGTTGAAAATCGAATCGATGGTAGTCTTCCCATAAGAAATGCGTCTTTTTATCAAAATAAACAAATTAGTAAATATCTCGGGAACCGCTAGAGGTTCTAAAAATTTGAATGGGCCGTCCTCGTCTTAGTATCTCCCTATTAGGAAGAGATTTTTTAAATTGGACTTTGTCATCGTTTTAGTTGGAAAAAGTGAGCTGAAAACGAACCCAAACATCATAGGTTTGTCTTTAAAAATAACAAAGTTAGTAATATCTCGAAAATGGTATGAGAATTTTTAAAATTGGACTATATTGTTGAATTAGTTGGAAAAAGTTAGTTGAAAACGAATACCGTGGGGGAATAATCGTGGGTCTTTTTATCAAGATAAACAAATTAGTGAATATCTCGAGAACCGCCAGAGGTTCTAAAAATTGAATAGGTCGCCCTCGTCTTAGTATCTCTGTATTGGAAAGAGATTTTTTAAATTGGACTTTACCGTCGGTTTAGTTGGAAAAAGTTAGCTGAAAACGAACACAAACATCATAGGTTTATCTTTAAAAAAACGAAGTAAGTAATATCTCGAAAATGGTATGAGAATTTTAAAATTGGACTAGATTGTTTAATTAGTTGAAAAAAGTTAGCTGGAAACGAATACAAGCTTCGTGGGGGTTTCTATCAAAATAAACAAATTTATAAATTTCTCGGGAACCGCCAGAGGATCCCGAGATATCTATTTTGAATAGGAAATAAATTTGAATAGGTCGTCCTTGCCCTTGTATCTCCATATTGGAAAGATATTTTTTAAATTGGTTTTATCATCGTTTTAGTGGAAAAAGTTAGCTGAAAACGAACATAAACATCATAGGTTTATCTTTAAAAATAACAAAGTTAATAATACCTCGAAAATGATATGAGATTTTAAAAATTGGACTAGATTATTGAATTAGTTGGAAAAAGTTAGCTGGAAACTAATACAAACTTCGTGGGTGTTTCTATCAAAATAAACAAAATTATTAAATATCTTGGGATCCGCTAGAGATTCTAAAAATTTGAATAGGTCGTCGTCGTTTTAGTATCCCTTTATTGGAAAGAGATTTTTTAAATTGGACTTTATCATCGTTTTAGTTGGGAAAGTTAGCTGAAAATGAACACAAACATCATAGGTTTATCTTTAAAAATAACAAAGTTAGTTATATCTCGAAAATTGTATGAGAATTTAAAAATTGGATTATATTGTTGAATTAGTTGGAAGAAGTTAGCTGAAAACGAATAGAAACTTCGTGCGTCTTTCTATCAAAATAAACAAATTAGTAAATATGTCGTGAACCTCTAAAGATTCTAAAAATTTGAATATGTCGTCGTCGTCTTAGTATCCCCATATTGGAAAAAGATTTTTTAAATTGGACTTTATCATTGTTTTAGTTGGAAAAAGCTAGCTGAAAATGGATACAAACATCATAAATTTATCTTTAAAAATAACGACAATAGTAATATCTCGAAAATGGCACGAGATTTTTAAAATTGGAGTTGATTATTGAATTAGTTGGAAAAAGTTAGTTAGAAACGAATACCAACTTCGTGGGTCTTTTTATCAAGATAAGCAAATTAGTAAATATCTCAGGAACCGCTAGAGATTCAAAAAATTTGAATATGGTTGTGATGGTCCTAGTATCTCTACATCGGGAAGAGATTTGTTAAATTGGACTGTATCATTGTTTTAGTTGGAAAAAGTTAGCTGAGAACGATCACAAACATCATAGGTTTATCTTTAAAAATAACAAAGTTAGTAGTATCTCGAAAATGGTATGAGAATTTAAAAATTGGACTAGATTGTTTAATTAGTTGGAAGAAGTTAGCTGGAAACGAATAGAAAGCTCGTGGGTCTTTCTATCAAAATAAACAAAATTACTAAATATCTCGGGAACCGCTAGAGGTTCTAAAAATTTTAATAGGTCGTCGGCGTTTTAGTATCTCTATATTGGAAAAAAAAATTAAATTGGACTTTATCATCGTTTTAGTTGAAAAAAGTTAGCTGAAAACAATCACAAAAATCATAGGTTTATCTTTAAAAGTAACAAAGTTAGTAATATCTCGAAAATGGTATGAGAATTTTAAAATTGGACTAGATTGTTTAATTAGTTGAAAAAAGTTAGCTGGAAACGAATACAAGCTTCGTGGGGGTTTCTATCAAAATAAACAAATTTATAAATTTCTCGGGAACCGCCAGAGGATCCCGAGATATCTATTTTGAATAGGAAATAAATTTGAATAGGTCGTCCTTGCCCTTGTATCTCCATATTGGAAAGATATTTTTTAAATTGGTTTTATCATCGTTTTAGTGGAAAAAGTTAGCTGAAAACGAACATAAACATCATAGGTTTATCTTTAAAAATAACAAAGTTAATAATACCTCGAAAATGATATGAGATTTTAAAAATTGGACTAGATTATTGAATTAGTTGGAAAAAGTTAGCTGGAAACTAATACAAACTTCGTGGGTGTTTCTATCAAAATAAACAAAATTATTAAATATCTTGGGATCCGCTAGAGATTCTAAAAATTTGAATAGGTCGTCGTCGTTTTAGTATCCCTTTATTGGAAAGAGATTTTTTAAATTGGACTTTATCATCGTTTTAGTTGGGAAAGTTAGCTGAAAATGAACACAAACATCATAGGTTTATCTTTAAAAATAACAAAGTTAGTTATATCTCGAAAATTGTATGAGAATTTAAAAATTGGATTATATTGTTGAATTAGTTGGAAGAAGTTAGCTGAAAACGAATAGAAACTTCGTGCGTCTTTCCATCAAAATAAACAAATTAGTAAATATGTCGTGAACCTCTAAAGATTCTAAAAATTTGAATATGTCGTCGTCGTCTTAGTATCCCCATATTGGAAAAAGATTTTTTAAATTGGACTTTATCATTGTTTTAGTTGGAAAAAGCTAGCTGAAAATGGATACAAACATCATAAATTTATCTTTAAAAATAACGACAATAGTAATATCTCGAAAATGGCACGAGATTTTTAAAATTGGAGTTGATTATTGAATTAGTTGGAAAAAGTTAGCTAGAAACGAATACCAACTTCGTGGGTCTTTTTATCAAGATAAGCAAATTAGTAAATATCTCAGGAACCGCTAGAGATTCAAAAAATTTGAATATGGTTGTGATGGTCCTAGTATCTCTACATCGGGAAGAGATTTGTTAAATTGGACTGTATCATTGTTTTAGTTGGAAAAAGTTAGCTGAGAACGATCACAAACATCATAGGTTTATCTTTAAAAATAACAAAGTTAGTAGTATCTCGAAAATGGTATGAGAATTTAAAAATTGGACTAGATTGTTTAATTAGTTGGAAGAAGTTAGCTGGAAACGAATAGAAAGTTCGTGGGTCTTTCTATCAAAATAAACAAAATTACTAAATATCTCGGGAACCGCTAGAGGTTCTAAAAATTTTAATAGGTCGTCGGCGTTTTAGTATCTCTATATTGGAAAAAAAAATTAAATTGGACTTTATCATCGTTTTAGTTGGAAAAAGTTAGCTGAAAACGATCACAAAAATCATAGGTTTATCTTTAAAAGTAACAAAGTTAGTAATATCTCGAAAATGGTATGAGAATTTTAAAATTGGGCTAGATTGTTGAATTAGTTGGAAAAAGTTAGCTGAAAATGAATACCAACTTCGTGGGTCTTTTTATCAAAATTAGAACAAATTAGTGAGTATCTCGGAAACCGCTAAAGATTCTAAAAATTTGAATATGTCGTCGTCGTCTTAGTATCCCCATATTGGAAAAAGATTTTTTAAATTGGACTTTATCATTGTTTTAGTTGGAAAAAGCTAGCTGAAAATGGACACAAACATCATAGGTTTATCTTTAAAAATAACGAAACTAGTAATATCTCTAAAATAGTACGATATTTGTAAAATTGGAGTAGATTATTAAATTAGCTGGAAAAAGTTAGCTGAAAACGAATACAAACTTCGTGGGTCTTTTTATCAAAATAAACAAATTAGTAAATATCTTGGGAACCGATAGAGGTTCTAAAAATTTGAATAGGTCGTCATCTTCTTAGTATCTCCATATCGGGAAGATATTTTTTAACTTGGACATCAACGTTTTAGTTGGAAAAAGTTTGCTGAAAACGAACACAAATATCACAGGTTTGTCTTTAAAAATAACAAAGTTAGTAATATCTCGAAAATGGTTTGAGAATTTTAAAATTGGACTAGATTGTTGAATTAGTTGGAAAAAGTTAGCTGAAAACGAATACAAACTTCGTGGGGGTTCCTATCAAAATAAACAAATTAGTAATTATCTCGGGAACCGCTAGAGGTTCTAAAAATTTGAATAGGTCGTCCTCGTCTTAGTATCGCAATATTGGGAAGGGATTTTTGAAATTGGACTTTATCATTGTTTTAGTTGGATAGAGCTAGCTGAAAACGAACACAAACATCATAGGTTTATATTTAAATATAACGAAGTTAGTAATATCTCGAAAATGGTTTGAGAATTTTAAAATTGGACTAGATTGTTTAATTAGTTGGAGAAAGTTTGCTGAAAACGAATACAAACTTCGTGGGGGTTTCTATCAAAATAAACAAAATAAGTAAATATCTCGGGAACCGCTAGAGGTTATAAAAATTTGAATAGGTCGTCGTCGTCTTAGTATCCCTATATTGAGAAGAGATTTTTTAAATTGGATTTTATCATCGTTTTAGTTGGAAAAACTTAGCTGAAAACGAACACAAACATTATAGGTTTATTTTAAAAAATAACAAAGTTAGTAATATCTCGAAAATGGTATGAGAATTTTAAAATTGGACTAGATTGTTGAATTAGTTGGAAAAAGTTAGCTGAAAACTAATACAAACTTCGTGCGTCGTTCTATAAAAAAAACAAATTAGTAAATATCTCGGAAACCGCTAAAGATTCTAAAAATTTGAATATGTCGTCGTCGTCTTAGTATCCCCATATTGGGAAAAGATTTTTTAAAATGGACTTTATCATTGTTTTAGTTGGAAAAAGCTAGCTGAAAATGGATACAAACATCATAGATTTATCTTTAAAAATAACGAAAATAGTAATATCTCGAAAATGGCACGAGATTTTTAAAATTGGAGTTGATTATTGAATTAGTTGGAAAAAGTTAGCTAGAAACGAATACCAACTTCGTGGGTCTTTTTATCAAAATAAGCAAATTAGTAAATATCTCAGGAACCGCTAGAGATTCTAAAAATTTGAATGTGGTTGTGGTCGTCCTAGTATCTCTATATCGGGAAGAGATTTGTTAAATTGGACTGTATCATCATTTTAGTTGGAAAAAGTGAGCTGAAAACGAACACAAACTTCGTGGGGGTTTCTATCAAAATAAACAAAATAAGTAAATATCTCGGGAACCGCTAGAGGTTCTAAAAATTTGAATAGGTCGTCGTCGTCTTAGTATCCCTATATTTAGAAGAGATTTTTTAAATTGGACTTTATCATCGTTTTAGTTGGAAAAACTTAGCTGAAAACGAACACAAACATTATAGGTTTATTTTAAAAAATAACAAAGTTAGGAATATCTCGAAAATGATACGAGATTTTTTAAATTGGAGTAGATTATTGAATTAGTTGGAAAAAGGTAGCTAGCAACGAATACAAACTTCGTGGGGCTTTATATCAAAATAAACAAATTAGTAAGTATCTCGAGAACCGCTAGAGTTTCTAAAAAATAAAAAATGGTTTGAGAATTTTAAAATTGGATTAGATTATTTAATTAGTTGGAAAAAGTTAGCTGAAAACTAATACAAACTTCGCGGGTCGTTCTATCAAAATAAACAAAATTACTAAATAGGTTCATCTTTAAAAATAACAAAGTTAGTAATATCTCGAAAGTGGTATGAGAATTAAAAAAAAAATTAAAAAAGTTAGCTGAAAACGAATACAAACTTCGTGGGTCTTTTTATCAAAATAAATAAAGTAATAAATATCTCGGGAACCGATAGAGGTTCCATAAATTTGAATACGTCTTCGTCGTCTTAGTATCCCCATATTGGAAAGATATTTTTGAAATTGGACTTTATCATTGTTTTAGTTGGAAAAAGTTAGCTGAAAACGAACACAAACTTTATAGCTTTATCTTCAAAAATAACAAAGTTAGTACTATCTCGAAAATGGTATGAGAATTTTAAAATTGGACTAGGTTGTTGAATTAGTTGGAAAAATTTAGCTGAAAACTAATACAAACTTCATGGGTCTTTCCTCAAAATAAACAAAATTACTAAATATATTTATCTTTAAAAATAACAAAGTTAGTAATATCTCGAAAGTGGTATGAGACTTTTAATATTGGACTAGATTATTGACTTAGTTGGAAAAAATTAGCTCTTATTAAATCATGGGTGCCCATGGTTTAATAACAGTCTTATAAGAAGTGAAAAAACTATTAAAATTATATGAAAATTACCTAAAGTTTTAATTTGATCGAACATTATACCAACTAAATTAAAAACTTGGAACCACATATTAAGTAGGTATTTTGAGGTCGTGAATGTTCTATTCATTGGTGTCAATAACATCGTTATACCATGTTAAGTTTTTGAATTATATAGATATAAGTATCAAAATGTAGATAAGAAGTGGAAAAATTAGCGTTTTGGTGCCATTTTGAAGGGAAAGGAAATTACTAAAAATTTCAAAATTGCAAATTCTTAACATATTTGTGTCTTTTCTTTCATATGAGACTATTTTTGATAAACGTAATGACAATAAATTTCAGTAAAAAATTTTGACGTACTCCCTTTGAAATTTTTGAAATTTTAACATTTTCCTGTTTATCTTGGAAACGGTAAGGTTTTTAAATATGCAGGTTAATATGATGTATGAAGAGGTCATTGAGGACTATCCGATGCATGTATCAGAATGAATCTGTCTTTCACGGTTTTTGAGAAAATAAAAAAAAAGTGCAAAATTTGTACCTTATATTTGGGTCACCCGTGCTCAGCCCGAAGTTCTAGGCAAACCTTCGAAGATGAACTCCTACATGTAGCTCTATTCTTCTACTTCTTTAGCTCCTCTTATAGAATTTCCGATAAATAGTCACCGAAACGAGATATAAGCTGTTAAATGTCGTAATGCACGATTTTGGTCTCAAAATTTAGGTTTTTGGGCCGTTTTGAGAGCCCCATACGCTTAACAAAGAAATATCGACTTTTACCATATAAATGAATAGTAATCCATTTTATTCGTAGGTACTAGTAGTTATATGCTAAATAGGGGATATATTTACGTTCTAGATAGTATAGAGTGTCCCAAAAAAATTTGTAACATGTTTGTTGTAATTTTTGGATTTAAGCATCTAAATCGATCAATTAATTTATTGCGTTAATTCGAGTAGTTTTATGATATATAGAGCATTGATTTCTATTTTAAATGCTATACGATGTCCCAAATTATGCTGCAACATTTAAGTTTTTTTTTGTTTACCAAAACTGTGCCTTCATTTCCGATTTAGATACTATAGGGTGTCCCAAATATTGGCAAATATTACATTTTTACATACAATTAAAGCTAGAGGACTAAAATTTGAATTGTATATTTTTTGCATAAACACAGACAATATGTCATAAATGGGAACCTTGATATGAGTACTCGTAGAGCATTTTATATCTTTTTATGAATTTTAGCACGTTTTTTTACCATTCTTCAAAAGCTGTTAGGTTTGCGAATATGAAATAAAGTCTTTCAGACGTTTAGGCATTTCAGCTACTTTTAGGCATCATCAGGTTCTTTGTTTATAATTTTACTGTAGTTTGGGCTACCGTGTCAACGCGTCCAAACTAAAGCACACCATAAACAAACCAACTCAAGGTTTCTGCTGACCAACTTGTTTAATACTAACTAAATATAATCATACCCTGTCCCTAAAAATGCTACCCAAATTCGTAGATTGGTAGGTTTGATAGATTTCACCTTTGCGGGTCACACACCACCTTGGGCCACCTAAGGACCAGTAAAAAAAGCCTAAGGACCAGTTTTCTGGCGCTTGTCCAGTCTAGATCCGATGCCTTCGTTTATGTAGTAGAGGCAGCTCTAGCAGCATGTGATTTTTCATCACAGACACCGGCTTTAGCTTTCCTCGTACCTGTTTCGTGCATGCACAAGTCACATCCCTAGTAGGCCTTCGGGCAAAAGTCAGTTTGCAGACTTCCATCCCCCGTCACCGCCTGCGCATTCAATTAAGATTGATTGCGATTTAACTGTCTACGGGCACCTAATTTGAACTACGTAACTGACTCCTTACGTAACCATCGCGAAATTTCGCAAACCAAAAATCCGGGCTCACCTTCGTTGCAAGTGGGCAGGTACCTTATGCAAATCGTTTCTCGCATACGACACGCGTTCCTGACACGTACGGTATGCGAAAAATATTAAACTTGACAGCGGTGTTCACTAGACTGTGTAAATCCACGGTGCTTTCGATTAATTTAACAATTTGTTCTTAGTTGGTGCAAAAATGAATTTTAATGGTGAACTTCACCTCGCATTGCCTTGCCGACTGGCGTGAATGTGTAAATATGTGATCGAGTTTTCAGCTGATTTAAAAGCTAATAAAATAAGAAAAAAATTTTCTGTTCCTCCTGTCAGCATAATTTAAAGCTTTCTAAGAGATCTTCCTGGTCTCCTGCATGAACAAGCATATTGACGCCGCCATGCTTGTTATTGCAAAATCTACGAGGAATTTTGCGCAAAGTGCCTAATTCAAAACAACATGTTTGGTGCTTCTAAATTACCATCATCCACTTCACAATTCAATGGGGGTCTAAAAACAATAATCCTGAAAATACTTGGATTCGCAAAAACTCGGTAGATAACTGTTGCTTTATGGATGATTTTGAGTGGTTTGTTTTCCCCTACAACGCGGAAATATGAGCACCACTCTTAAAACCTGATTATCATTATTTTTATTAAGATTAAATTGCTCGATATTAAAAATTAAGCAGCTTTTACAAACATAAACACCGAGGGATTTTTATGTTTCCTTAGCGCGTGTTTACTAAACGCTTATGCGGAGGAAATAGTAAATTGTCAAAGAGGGTGAAGAAAGCGGTGCAAAAAACCCCGAGGCGGTACCTTCTTAAGCCCCTTTCGACAGGAAGGCCATGATCAGGATTGATGGGGTTCATGTGCTCGTCTTTTGTTTGTTGTTTCTGCCTTTTCCTTTAGGGCGATGCGATTTTCTTGTAAAAGTGTCGACTTACGAACCCGCCAACAGGTGGGGCTGAAGAGCCTTTCCACCGGCACGTTAATCACATTCGTCCCTTCGAGATTATAATATGTCATTAACCTCGCAAAAAAACACACAACGACTTTGCACTCTACAAATTTAAATATAATCAGTCATATATTATTCTTATTTAAATGAAAATGTATGTGTCGTTGGTGACAAAAGTTCGAGGAAACCGACCTTTACACAACATTCCAGGAATTCTTGTCGCATTCCTCTTAATAGCCCTCCGGTTTCCCTGAACAAAGCTAATTTCACACGGTTGGCTCCGAAGAAGATCCTCGAAAAGGTGTCGGGTGTCCATTAGGGGAGAAATATGCCTCGTTTACAAGTGGATACTTTGACATGGATTACGTCTTCAGCGTATAGGGCTGGCGCCAGTATGAAATTCCGAATGAATATTGTCTCTTTGGCAGACTGATTATGACTGCAATTGTCTGGGTGCTTCAATAACATAATATTTATAAAGTTGTCCTTTTTGCAATCAACCTCTTATACCTCTCACCATATTCGAGGATTTGAGTTAAGCCAGTTGCAACGAAGGTAGAACCCGGATTGTGAAATTTAGTGGTCGAGTTTACGTTAGATGTGAGTTACGTTATTTACGTTGTCCCAATAAGCATAACCTTAGTACATTCGAAATAAGAAGTAGCTGCTATTGAGCTTATCTAAATTAAAAAACAAAAATATATTTTAGAAAGTTTTAATGCGTTACACAATTTGTTTGGTAATTCAGCCCTTACGAAGGCAACTTTTTAAATTCAATCCTCAACTATTGTTTTCAGTGTTGCCAAGTTTGTTAATTTTGCACCAGATTTGGTGATTTTTTTGCCCACTTGTGGTGGTTTGGCGACGACTTTGAAGAAAAAGGCCAATTCTGGTGATCTTTTTTTAAATATTCATAATTTCTTCGGGTTCTTATTTGAGGTTATTTGCCGTTCTTTTCTACTGTAACTTTCTTATTTTCTGTTGCTTGTCGCCTTATTTCTTTTTTCAAATTCTTTTTCATTGATTTTTTATTTTCCATATTCTTCTATTAATCCTTGTCATGTTTCGTTAAAATGTTTGGTCTTTTAGTTTTTTTTCATCAATCTAAATTGAACTCTTCAATGGGTGTTTAGTCTTTTCAGATAATTTTGACCCAAAATTCAACTTTTCCAATGGGTGAACAATTATTATACCTAATATTGACTTTTGACATGTTTAGACCAAAATTGTGTTTTTAACATTAATGAGATCGTATTTTTAAAGTTTATTATACGGTTTTGTCCCGAAGTAGAACTTCTACAAAACGAGTTGAAAGTCGAAAATTTTTTTTACACGATTGTGGCTTAAAATTAGAAATTTAATATTGTGCTTTTGGTAATTTTTGCCCCTTTTGATATATTGGTGACAACTTTGAAAAAAACTGTCAGCTCTCGTGATCTTTTTTTTAATATTGTTAATTTTCTCGGGATATTATTCAATTTCCTTTACAGTCTGTAGTTCTGTTAATTTATCGTCCTCCTCAACAGTTACATTTTTTTTTCTTCTTTTCCAATCTTTTTCTTAACTGTTTGGAATAGAACCTCAATAGTAAGTTCCATAGCTACCGTAGTTGGAAGTTCTTTTACCTTTTTCCTTTACACTCACAATTTCTATTTTATATCTTTTGTCACCTTTCTTCTTTTTAATAACTATTCTCTTTTCTATAAAGTAATAATATCAGTTGTTTGTTTTTATCGCAATTTAATTATTTATTATCAGTTTTTGACTGATAACTTTTTTTTAAGTACTCTTTTTTCCTATTAGCTCCATCCATTGTCTCTCCTATTTCCTGTCGCAGTTCTTCAACAATAATTTCCGGCGATTTTAGTATTCCTTTCCTCCTCTAGTATCTGTCCTCTAGTATCGATCAACTCATCTGCATACTAGTTTCAAGGTCTACCCCTCATCAGTACAGCTTTGGCTGGTCGACAAACTGGAGACCGTGAGTTCGCTGCTTAAAACCAAAAATCTACGGAAGAGCGGTGAGATGTTGTACAGAGCAGGAATAGGCGACATCCACCATCGTATTAGATCTAATACTGCATGGCAAATAGCTCTCAGTTCGAGAAGCAGCCCATATTGCTTTGTACCTCGCAGGTTATCGGAACCAGAACGAAGGGTAAAGAGTAGGTGGTCAACAACGTGTCGATCAATCCATCTGCATACTAATTTCGGGGTCTACCCCTCATCAGTACAGCTTTGAGTGGTCGACAAACTAGAGACCGTAGTTCGTGGCTTAAATCCAAAAATCTACGGAAGAGCGGTGAAATGTTGTTCAGAGCAGAAGCAGGCGACATCCACTAGCATATTAGATCTAATAGTGCATGGCAGATGACTCTCAGTTCAAGAAGCAGCCCATATTGCTTTGTACCTCGCAGGTTATCAGAACCAGAAGAAGTGTAAAGAGTAGGTGGTCACTAATGTGTCGATCAACCATCTGCATACCAGTTTCAGCGTCTACCTCTCATCAGTACAGCTTTGGCTGGTCGACAAACTGGAGGCCGTGAGTTCGCGGCTTAAAGCCCAAAAACCTACGGAATAGCGGTGAGATATTGTACAGAGCAGGAGCAGGCGACATCTGCCATACAGGATTAGATTTAAAACGCTGACCACCTACTCTATACACTTCGTTCTGGTTCCGATAACCTGCGAGGTACAGAGCAATATGGACTGCTTCTCGAACTGAGAGCCATCTGCCATGCAGTATTAGAGCTTTATTCTCAATGTTTTTTTATTTTATATTTTTTAGTATTTTTTGTCATTGGGGGGGGGGGTTCGGAACAGTTGATGTATGTACATACTTCTTGTACACCTTTGATAATATCTGCCGCAGCTGTAGACGAATCGTCAGGAAGAAATTCCATTGGACCACAGCTTCAAAGCCCGGAAAACACTTTAATTTGTATTTTTTGACCTGCCGTGAAAGCCTTCACAATCTTATCTCGACATGTTTCGAAAATATTAACTAAAAGGCATCCTCAGAACTTAACCTTTCATATGTAAACGAAGCATTTTTTATACGGTTTTGGCCCGAAATGGAACTTCTACAACACGAATCAAAAGTCGATTTTAATCGAAAGAATTTTGATAAAAAACAAATTTTTGAAAGTTTTTATACGATGTTGCGTTAAAGTTATTCTAATTTTGTTGCTTTTGACTATCTACCTGTTTTGGACATAATTTTTTCTATAATTTCTATATTTTACAGACTTTTTTTGGTTCACTCCTTCTCGTTGTTTTATATTTAAAATTTTTAGTTTTGATTGTTTTTTTATTGTCCATCATTTTCTATTCCTACTCTTTGCCACGTTTTGTGAACTGAATCATATATTTTTTGTTGATAGAGTCACGTCCATTGTTAGTTTTAATTTCGAAGAAAACATGAGCAATTGGTCAATCTCTTTTAATGCTGATGTTATTGTAACATTCACCAACGTTTCGGCAGTCCTTTTTCTGACATCATCAGGGCTCCATTAAACAAAAGTGCCTTTCTGGAGTGATTTTTTTATGAGAGACATTGATATGTTTTTTTCAAGACCAATTTCTAGTTTTTTACAATGAAAAACCAGTCGAACACTGCTGTTGTGTAATGGAGCCCTGATGATGGCAGAAAAAGGACTGCTGAAACGTTTGGTTAATGTTACAATAACATCAGCATTAAAAGAGATTGTCCAATTGCTCGTGTTTTCTTCGCAATTAAGTCATATATCTATGTATATTTTAATCATTGATCTAAATTGGACTTTTTTTAGGAAATTTTGCCCAAAATTAAACTTCAATGATTAAACTATGATTGTAATGTAAATTGATTGGTATTCAGATAATTTTTGCCCGAAACCCAATAAATGATTCCCGATGTTTCAAACTTTTTATTAGTTTTTTTTTGTCCCAAAATAAAATTTTTCCAAGTCATTAATAAATTTTTAATTGGGAATTTTTTACTCTAAAAAGAACTGCTTTTCGAAAATGTTTCCAAGTTTCAAACGATTTTGGCCCAAAACTAGGAATATTATAATTTTTTTTGCTCTACATACCGTTTTTTCGTTTATTTAATTTTTAATAATATTTCAGATTTTTCCACCTTTCACAACTTTTGTAGTTTTTAATTTTTTTCATATTGTTCTTTTATTATTCATATTCCTTATTCCTTTTACTTATCACGCTTTGGAGTTTTTTCTTTCATATTTTTTTCATTGATTGCTCTTTGCATATTTTGACCCAAGATTTGATTTGATTTTTGTTGGGCAAAAAATGTGTTTTCTAAATCAATGTCACTTAATTTTTCAAGTCTTTATGCAACGTGGGCTCGAAATTTAACTTCACGAGCCAAAAATCGATTTTTATAGAAAATTTTGTTCCGAAAAGGAAACTATTTTAGTTTTTAGACGATTTTGGCCCAAAAGTTAGAAATATTTTAAATGTGTTTCCAGCATTCTCTACCGCAACAACTTGTGCTTGTTTTTCTTTGGCGTACTTTTTCTTCTTGAGAATACGTTTTTTTTTTATTATTTTCGTAGGGACTCCTTCTTCAATAATAACGGTCTCTTATATTTACTCCATGACTTCTTCAGAAGTTATTCTGATGTCTTGGAAACGTCTTGAACTGTAACCGTCTTTTTACGCTTTTCTCTAAAGTAACAACTTCAGTCTTCCACTTTTACTGCCGGTCAATAATTTATTACCAGTTTTTTTGTTAACTATTTTAGGAGCTTATTTTTCTATTATAATTATTGTCTCTTTTATTTTCTGTGGCAGTTCTTTGACAAGAATTTCCGGCGATTTAGGTATTTCTTCCTCCTCTAAGCAAACTTCTATATCTGTAAACCTCTTTACTTCAGATTTCTTTTGCGTGTCGCCTTTTTATTTTCATCATTTTGTTTTCTCATTTTTATTTTACATGCTATTATTCTTTATCACTCTTTACACCCTCTTAACAATACCAAATTTTTTTAATTTATCACGACACTTTTTGGAAATATTAATAAAAACCATCCTCATCACCACTATCACCTTATACCTGGTATGGATGTAACCTTTAACACCAGGTAAAGGTAAACGAAGCATTTTTTTGTACATACATGTCTGTTCTTATTTTTTTTAGGCGCACCTTCTGTAGTGATTTTGAATGAGACAAGTTGCAATCAAAACTCTGCTTTTAACGTTAATGTCACATGACACTTGATTTGACGCTTTGGGCTCGAAATTGAATTTTTACAATACGAGTGAAAAGTCGATTTTTCACTGAAAGGATTTTGGTCCAAAAAAAGAACTTTTTTTTCCAAATTTTTGAAAGTTTTTATACGATTTTGGCTTAAGACTGGAAGTATTTAGTTTTGTGCTTTTGTCTATCTACCTCTTATGAATAATAATTTCTATAATTTCGGCATATTCCAGATTTTTCTTTCACTGCTTTTCGTGTTTTTTTTTATTTAAAATGTTTAATTTATATTCTTTTATTGTTCATAATTTTTTATTGTTAATGTTTGTCACATTTGCTGCATATCATATACGGTGATTATTATAAAACGTGATCCAGTTGGCTATGATTTTTTTATAAATAAGAAGAGAGTTGTAGATAACTCCTAAATCTTTGAGGCGCAAAGTTCATTTTTTACTAATTACTTTTGGCTGAAGCCTCATCCACTTTTTTGCCCATTTCTTTCGTTGCTTTCCAATTTTCCAAAAACGAACAAATCGGGCAAAAAAGTGGATGAGGCTTCACCCAAAAGTAAGTAGTAAAACCAGAAGAGAGTTATAACGGCACGTCATAACTTGACTTGCCATCTATTATTTGCCACAGTTACTTGTTGACATTTGTTACTTACTTATCAGCTGTCATTTCGGGTGGCAGCACTAGACAGGTCTGAGCGTATTTCCATCCTTACATTCTTATCAAGAAAACGAAGGATGAGGATACTTTGAAATCGCTCTGGAGCTGTCAGTGTCATTCCCGGATATTTGACTTTATAAAAGTGACAACTTAAGAAAAAATCGAAGGAAGCAATTCACGACAGGCTTCAAAATAATAAATGAATTTCACAGGCGGCTAAATGACGGATTCTTATAAACAATATTTTTTTATTGATCCAAATTGGACTTTTTATTGGGTTTTATTTTTCTTTTGAGATGATGTTGACTCAAAACTCCTAATATGGAAACGTATAGAATCCTATGAAGGAAAATTTACCCTCTGCATTTATGGTTCAAATAAAAATAGGGTTCATGGCCTATAGAAAATTTATTTCTCGTTTAAGTTGCTATATAAAGTGATGTATAGCGCGGGTTCGTCATTCCGGTACGCCTTGACACGCTTAAAAGTTAGAACTTTCCTGATTTGACGCGTAAAATATGGAGGCTTTGACACAGGTCTGCGTTTAAACTGATCGATCGATACGGTGCTCGTGCATAATTAACCGGCACTCCAATTATTATGCAAAAGCGAATAATTCCATAAGAGAGTACTGAAAACAAAAATCGTGCCCCTACTTCAAAAAATTTTCCCATCGCAGTTTTTTCAACGTCCCCATGGAACATGTGTTTCTAGTTTAGAAATCCGAAACATTGTCACGTCCATTAAAATATTACGCCCTGTATTAGGCGAGGGTGCAACCTCTAACACGTTTCTACATTCCGACATGGGTTTTAAATGGGGGCGGTTTGATAGATATCCATTTTTTTGGTGGTTACGTGTGCTGTGCACGTTGAGAAGTTCAAGTTTAGTCTAATAAAAATGTTTTGAAAACAAATTTAACCCAAGAAAAAAAAAGGTTTTTTATTATTATTGTGTCATGGTGGGTCAGCAACCCAAATTAGTACCTACACTTAGGTCTTACCTAATCATACGAGCAGAAGCATACCAATTTAGAGTACCATCAAATTTGTCTTAAATAGGTAGTTAAAAATTAAAATAATGAGATTAAAAAAAAATGGTACATAGTCGCGTTGCACCTCCTGCGTTGCAGTAGTGATGTAACAAGATAATCGCCACTGAGTATGGGAAAACAGCAATATCAGTATTTATACACACGTGCCCAACCCGTTTTTTGGTAGAATTACGTAGTAGGTACTTTAACATGGACCAGATTAAATTCGAACAGAGCGGTCTTAACAACAACTGGCAGCGAGCGAATTTTTTGGGAGTGGTCCAATTTTAATATTCGTAATGTGGGTCAATTATTATTATTGCAAATGTCGCCCGAAAAGTGTTGCAATGTTGTTAATTTATGTAATTCCCCGTTTGTTTGTTGCGTGGCGCAGCCCAAATTGCAAAATTTACTATCCCCGTGTTTGTTTTGAATCTCGTTATATTTCTGTATTTTGATTTATCCAAACCATTTGTTTCTTGGCCATTGTTATAGAGTCTGAACGGTTGCACCGCTGTCACTTTCCATTAGTCGCAAAAAGTTTAAAACCCACTGAAACAATGTTGTTTTCCTCTGTTAAGAGTGTAACGCATTTTTTTTTCATCAATTATGTGAAAATTATATTGAAACGAAAACAAATTTGGGGATGATTTTGTCGAGAAGATTTCTATCAAATGTTGCTAGTAACAGTTAAAGTAGGTGGTTTCACTGTTAGCGATAGTAACTTGATAATGATGCGACAACTGATGTAGTAGTGAAGCTTGAATGACCTTACAGTTTACTATAAGAATCATCTTGGTAGCTACATTTAACTTTAGTTAGTTCAGGTTAGCTAACTTTAGTTAGGTTAACTAATTTTAGTTAGGAATTTTTTTTTAAGTCTAAAAATTAAGACTACGGCCGGTCAAAATACAATCTAATGTTTTTTTCCGGGCTTTGAAGCCGTGGGTCCAATCTAATTTCTTCTTGAGGTTTTGTCTACAGCTGCGGCAAACATTATCAAAGGCAATGAGGCAATGGGCGAAGTGATTTCCCGTGCTTCCCGACGTTGACTGATTTGACTGAGGTGAGCTCCGTGGTATTTATTCCCCCGCCGTGGCGCTGCAGTGGAGGGATGGGGTGGGGGTAGTGGTGGCGCGGGGTATGGGCGCACGGGGTAATGTCGTAGAACTTGGTTCTAGTCTGCATTTAGAAACGTAATTTCTTCCTTCCTCTTGAAATGGTTGTCGTGTTTAAAGATCCCAGTGGCTTCTCTTGTTAGTCTCGGATAGAAACTCAGCGATTGATATAAGATATTCACCTCGTTGAAAAGAATCTTGTGACTGCTACTGCTATTGCTGACTTTTGTCTTTGTGTTAATAATATCCACATATTAGACAAACCGTAGAGCGTTGATGGCAAGGCTTCTGATTTTTTAAGCTTAGTCATTTCATTCGATGCCACGTCCTTGATTAAATTGTTGTCAGCCCTCAGAATCCGAGAAGGTTGGATCACGAGGTAGCTTCTTATAGGTGGTGGGACCTGACAGTGTCCTGATTTTTCCTACGACATAGTTCAAGTGCGTCGAAACTCCGCGCCACCACTACCCCCACTCCAGTCCCTCCATTGCAGCGCGACGGCGGAGGAATAAATATCACGGAGCTCACCACAGTCGAATCAGTCAACGTCGGGAAGCACGGGAGATCACTTCGCCCATTGCCTCAACGCCTTTGCCGCAGCTCAGAGCTTCAAAGCCCGGAATACACTTTATATTGTAGTCTAAAAATTCCTTGATAAATTTCCCTCTTTAAGGACAAACTGGAAACGCAATCTAAGAATGAGGAAGAACAGGGCCTCACAAAGCGACGGTCAATAACAGACGCAGTATTCATAATATAACAGATAAAAGAAAAGGCTTTAGAGTACAATACGCCAGCGTATATTTGTTTCAATGACCCAACAACGGCATTTGACGAGGTTCGTTTGGGAGACATTCTACATAGGTATATTGATAGAAAATAAGGCGCCGGCGAACATAACAAAGATAATCCATAACCTAAACAACAATAACGTAACAAAAGTTAAAGCAGGAGATCAATTCACGGAAAACATCCCAACACCAGGAGATATTAAACAGGGTGACAGCCTAAGTCCCTTTTTGTTTAATCTTCTCATGGATAAAATTATAAATAAAGTAACAGATCTTACCCTTGGATACAGACTGGGCAATAAAAGAATTGGTATGGTGTGTTATGTCGATGATGCAGCAATTATTCCCGAATCAGAAAACTACCTGCAGAGACAACTCTTCTAAGTAAGCCGCCAACTCAATATTAACATTTCTATCAACAAAACCAAATGTATGACAATCGCGTAAGATCCGCTCAGATCCGCGAAAGATCCGCTCAGAAGCTAGTGGTGGAAGACAATCCCATAGAACAGGTGATGCAATTCAGATATCTGGGCATAGACATATCAAGTACTCACGCCCCAGCTAAAGACCTGAGGAGCCAGATTAACAAAGCATCCTCACTATCAGGATGCCTACGAGATATAGTCTGGTCAAACCCGTACATGCGCAAAGATAGCAAAATTCGAATCTACAAGACTTGTATCAGGCCGACCCTGATGTACGGTACAGAGGTCCGTGAAGACACCAACAAGACGAAACACATGCTAAGGATGGCCGAAATGAAAACACTGAGAACAATAGTGGGAAAACAAGAAGAGACCGAGTAAGATACACAGAGATCTGAGAACAATGCGGAATACGAGATATTGTGAGATGGAAAAGGCAACATAAGAGGCAGTGGTACAACTATGTAAGACGGATGGACGAGAACAGACTTCCAACAATAGTCCTAGAAAACAATACGCCCGGTTCAAGACCTGTCGGGAGGCCACCTAAAAGACGGAAAGATAGTTGGCAATCTATCTCTCAAGAAAAGATCAGGCAGCTTCAGAATTAACCGATCGACAGATATCCACAAAGTAGAAGAAGAAGACGAAGAAGAAGAAATTTCACTCTTTAACTAATCTTGTAGATTGTCACGAATTTCTTCTACCTGCTTTTTTTTATATTATCACTGATGTTAAACCTATCGTTTATTCCTTGAAGCTAATTTTCACCACTTCAAGATTCTTGAAATTTTCTTCAATCAAGGTCTTTTTCATTTCATTCGAATCAAATTTGTTACGTTCTTAGGTCATTGCATACTCGTACGTTCATTCCGATCAAAGACAAATTTTTTTTTTAAATTTGCTTTTAGTTTATTTTGTCAGAGTTGCCCAAATTTTTTTCGCAATTGCAAAATGCGTAATAAATCAAAAAAATGCTGAAGTTGCAAAGAATAAGAATAGAAAATTGTCAACAATAAAGGAACAAAACAAAATAAAAATATTCAATAAAAGGGGACTTAGATCATCGAAGAAAAAAAAAACTGAAACAGGCAGAAGTTTTAGAAAAAATATGTCTATAGGAGGTCTTCTTCTTCTTCTTCTTCCTCAGACTGCATTCATCCACTCCTGGATGTAGTCCTCTTCCAAATTTCTCCATGTCTCTCTGTTTTCCGCTGTTTTCATCCAGTTTCTCCCTGCTATCCTTTGGATATCGTCTCGCCATCTCTTCTGGGGTCTTCCCGCGCTTCTTCTTGTTTCTCTTGGTCGCCAAGTTTGTATTTTGTGCGTCCATCTATCTGGGGTTTGTCTTGCTATGTGCCCTGCCCATTGCCATTTAAGTTGGGCTGTTGTTTTTAGTACGTCCATTACTTGGGTTCTTCTCCGTATGTCTTCATTTCGTACTTTGTCTCTTATGCTGATTCCAAGCATGGATCTTTCCATGGCTCGTTGCGTGATCTGGAGCCTGTTCGCCATCTTGCGTGTAATAGCCATTGTTTCAAGACCGTATGTGAGAACCGGTGATATGGACGAGTCATAGACCTTTCGCTTCAGATTAATTGGTATTTCTCTAGATTTGAGTATGAATCCCAGTTTCCCAAATGCCGCCCAACCAAGTCCTACTCTTCTAGATATTTCAGCCCCTTGGTTTTCTTTGCCCAATTGAATTTTATGGCCCAGGTATACGTAGTTAGACACGTTTTCTAGAAGTTTGTCGTCTATTTTTATTCTGATGTTTTCAGGGCTCATTATTTTTGTTTTGTCCAGATTCATTTCGAGTCCTATGTTCAGGGATTCTCTCTGTAGTTCTTCTACCATGGTTTTGAGTTCGTCCGCTGAGCTGCCTATGATGACTATATCGTCTGCAAACCGCAGGTGACTCAGATACACTCCATCTATGTTAATGCCCTTGTTATGCCAGTTTAAGTTCTTAAACATATGTTTAAGAACTATAGGAGGTAGGTAGTTGGAATCACCAATTTGAAATGTTTTTTGTTTTCAACCAAAATCGTACAAAAACTTTCAAAAATTGGCAAAGATAAAAAAAAAGGATCGAAATTATTTCAATAAAAATCTACCTTTGGCTTGTCTTGTAGGGCAATCAAGGTCTTCTTCACTTCATTCGAATCAAGTTTGTTACCCTTTTAAGTTATTGCAAACGTTCATTCCGATCAAAAACAGCAAAAAAAAACCCAATTTGTATTTGAACCTTTACTTTTTTTTTCTCAAAGTTTTCCAAACTTTTTTCGCAATTGACCAATTTTTTTTATTTTGAGCAAAAAACCATACAAGAACCTTCAGAAATATCACTTCACAAAAAATCAGGGGTCGAAAATTTACAAAATACGCTTTTGGGCTCAAATTGTCTTAATGGAAACCAATTTACATTGCAACGATGGTTTATTCTTTTGAAAACATCAATTTTGTGTAAAAATTACCTCGAAAGAATGAAAATCCAATAAAAACTCTAACTTAGATCAATGAAAAGAAAATGCGTAAAGAATCAAAGACATGCAGAAAACGTGACAAAAAATAACAATAGAAAATTATCAACAATAAAGGAACAATACAAAATAAAAATATTGTTGATTTTAGAAAAAATATAAAAGGGGACGTCGAACATCGAAAAAAAAACGGAAACAGGCAGAAGTTTTAGAAAAAATATGTATATATATATAAATAATACAAAATTTCAAAAATTGGCAAAGATAGTCGTTTTTCGGACCAAAATTATTTGAATAAAATTCACTTTTGACTCATGTTGTAATAGTTCTATTTCCGAACAAAACCGTAGAAAAAAAACTTAAAAAATCGAGAATAATTGATCGTTAAAACACAGTTTTTGGCCAAATTTATTATCATAACAAATAAATATACTTTTATTATATATTCCTACTCAAAATTACCTCAAAAAAATGACAACTCAATGCGATGTTAAATTAACGTCGATGAAAGAATAAAGCTAAAACAACAAAAAGTTGATCAAAACACTAAAATTAATATTAGAAAAATATGAAATCGAAAAAACAATGAGAAACAAAAAATTGGGAGAAGGAAAGATGCGAGAAGGAAGAAAAGACGGAAATACGGTGAGATGTCGTACAGAGCAGGAGCAGGCGACATCCACCAGCGTATTAGAACTCGTACTGCATGGCAGATGGCTCTCAGTTCGAGAAGCAGTCCATATTGCTCTGTATCTCGCCGGTTATCGGAACCAGAACAAAGTGTAAAGAGTAGGTGGTTACTAATTTGTCGATCAACTCATCTGCATACTAGTTTCGGGGTCTACCCCTCATCAGTATAGCTTTGGCTGGTCGACAAATTGGAGATCGTGAGTTCGCGGCTTAAAGCCAAAAAGCTACGGAAGAACACTGAGATGTTATACAGACCAGGAGCAGTAGGTGGTCACCAATTTGTCGATCAACCTACCGAACAATACTCTTTACACATCGTTCTGGTTCCGATAACCTGAGAGGTACAGAGCAATATGGGCTGCTTCTCGAACTGAGAGCCATCTGCCATGCAGCATTAGATCTAATACGCTGGTGGATGTCGCCTGTTCCTGCTCTATACAACATCTCACCGTTCTTCCGTAGCTTTTTGGCTTTAAGCCCCGAACTCACGGTCTCCAATTGGTCGACCAGCCAAAGCTGTACTGCTGAGAAGTAGACCCTGAAACTAGTATGCAGATGGGTTGATCGACAAATTGGTGACCACCTACTCTTTAAGACGGAAATAGTTACAGAAAAAGAGCAACAACCCCATACCTGCTTCAGTAAATTTTGCTTAGGTATTTTGTTGGTTAGTTGGATGAAGCAGTAGAAGTACCTAAATCAACAATCTTAAAAGTCTTCTTTCTTGAAATGTTCTTCAATCAAGGTGTTCTTCATTTCATTCGAATCGAGTTTGTTACGTTCTTAGGTCATAGCAAACGTTCTCTCCGATCAAAAACACAGCCAAAAAAAATCCATTTTTTAAAAATTTTCTATTGTCTTCTTTCTCCAAATTTCCCATTTTTTTTTGCAGGTCCGACCAACAACATTTTCATCGGTTGTATATTTTCGGAGATTCATTTTAATGCACTTTTAGAAACAACTTTTTTGTCATTTAAAAAAATCACTTCTGGGGCTCATTTCTTCCCAATCAAGTTTTTTACCAGTTTAGGGCATTACAAATGACCCATTTCGATCAGAACCAACAAAAAAAATATATATTTTTTTTAAATCTGACCAAAAAGGGTATTACGTATTATAAGGATACGTCTTTTATTTTTAACTTTCCACTTTGTCCTACTATCACTTTAGAACCATTGAACTGACTGGAATATATCCAATTGGGTTTTGCTTTCCTTGATGCCCTCTTCCATCTCCCACCAACACAATCTACATCGAATTTATATTTTCGGAGATAGACCCTTTTGGTGGTCAATTCTTAGGCACCTTTCAAATCGATTCTTTTCTTGCAATTTAAAAAAAAAATTGCTACAAAATGTTCCGGGATGGCTATTTCAATTCTTCAATTTATTTCTCTTATCAAGACTTCTTTTGTTTAAAACTACTTTGTTGCTACTTTTTCCTATTATTTTTAACTAGCGTGTGGCTAAATCACTATCTTTTTGCACCCTAAAGCTGTAACCTAACCTGAACTAACCTGACTGAAGTAATTTCTGTACAAAAAGGCAAATAAGTTATCCTAGAAAACATTAATAACCGAAAACAGTAATAGAACACCAACTTAACTAAAATCCACAGTTGTATAACAATATTTTGGATTTCTACATCTAATTGTTGTTTATGTCAGTTGAAGTGAAACACGAGTTATAGTTAAAGCCTTTCTAAAATGATTTTTTACTCTGTCCAGGTATGTGATATATAACTATCCTTAGGAAATACGTCCCACCCACTATTTTAAAATAAACTATCTCTAAATTCAATTTGGCAAAAAACACAAAACCTCTCGGCTACACGGTTCAAAATTGTGCAGGTCGGCTTCAACAATTTATTATGAAACAGCTTTGATTTTTAGTATCAAACGAATATCAGGTGATTGAAAATGGTCCGGCGCCTTGTCGGTTGTCTGGATAGCCAGTGTAGAACAAGCAACAACCAATAAATAATAATATGCATCCAAATAAATTCAAAACGGTACTTTACACACATTTCTAGCAAATTTTTTACTTTTTTTCTAAGAAAAAATTGAAACAATACTTCTAAAACACAGAGTTGGTTAGTCAATAAGATGAGGTGCAAATGTGGTTGGCAAAGAAGTTACAGGTCCGTATTCAACTTTTTTTTTTAACTATTTTTTAATCTATTTTGGATCTATAAATTTTCATTTTGTTGGCTTTAATTACCAATGGTTTTAATTACCAATATTTGAGAGATTTGGCTCTTCGTCGTCAGAGCATTTTTTTGGCTTACTGATTTTCATTTTCAAGTGGCTTGAAGTCGCCTATCCAACGTTCAAATCAAAGATAAAGCAACTGCTTTTGTAAAAGTGATATGAGATGTGGCATTTGTTTATTCTACACATAATACAGGGCGATATACACTTTCATTTGTCTTGAATTCGTTTACAACAATCAGTGTTGCCAGGTGAAAATTGAAGGAAGATGAAGTTTTATCTCGGGCTAATACCGCAGAAAAATTCAATGGTTAGTTTAGGTTTTTTAATCAATTTAGAATGATGAAAAGAAAATGGAAAACAAACTATTAACAGAATACGATCAATAAAAGAACAATAATACAAAGAAAATAAAAAGCAACAAAAGCGCAACTTTAAAAAAAAAATTAAAAAAGTTTTCAATTTGTATCGTCTAAAACTAAAAATCTAAAAGAAGTTTCATTTCGAACCAAAATTCTCTTAAAATTTGATTTTTGACTCGAGAAATTTTTACTAAGAGCAAAAAACCGTGTAAGAAACTTCATAAATATCAGGTATTAACTTCATAAAAATCATTAATTTACAAAATTTGGTTTTGGGCCCAAATTGTCTCAATGGAAATCAATTTACAACGCAACTATGATTTATTCTTTTAGAAACTTCAATTTTGTGAAAAAACTAGCTCAAAATAATGCAAACGCAATAAAAAGTCTAATGTAGGTCAATAAAAAAAAATGTGAAAAATAAAAAAAATGCCAAAAACGTGACAAAGAATAAGAATAGAAAAATATCAACAATAAAGGAACAATACAAAATAAAAAATTAAATAAAAAGGTGACGTCAATCACCAAAACAAAGAGTGAAATAGGCAGAAGTTTTAGAAAAAATATGTCTATAGAACGTAGATAGTTAGAAGCACCAAATTCAATTTTTTTTTCGTTTTCAGCCAAAATCTTATAAAAACGTTTAAAAATTGGCAAAGATAGTCGTTTTTCGGACCAAAATTGTTTCAATAAATATCTACTTTTGACTCGTGTTGTAAAAGCTCTATTTCCGAACAAAACCAAATGAAAAAAAAATCGGGAATAATTAATCGATAAAAACCCATTTTTTGGCCAAATTTGTTATCATCACAAATCAATATACTTTACAATTGTTCACTCCTTACAAATGTTCCCTTTTCGTTTAAAATGACCTTAACAAAAACAAAAACCCAATGCGATGTTAAATTAACGTCGATGAAAAAAAAAAACTTAAAGGAACTAACAGTTCATCAAAACATGACAATAAATAATAGAAAAATATGAAAACTAGAAAGAACAATGAGAAACAAAAAATTGGGAAAGGGAAAAGACGAGAAGGAAGAGAAATAGTTACTGAATAAGAGGCAGGCAAGCAACCCTATACATCACTAAATTTTTTTTTAAAGCCAAATTTATTTAAAAATTACTCATAGCGTCTATAAAGGCAAAAATTTAGAGTTAAAAAAAAACCAGGTTACGATAAGGGCCAAAATCGGTTTAAAAATACTTATGGCATTTAAACATGCAAATTAAAGGTTTTTGGAAAAGTTCAGGTTAAGATTGACGCCAAATTTTATGAAAATACAATTTTGGAGTGTTTGGAAAATTAATTTTTGGATTAATGTGAAAATTGATTAAAAATTACTCAAAGCATTAAAAAAAGCAATTTAGGAAAAACTCAGGTTACGATTGAAGTTAAAAATTCAAGTTCCAAAATCTGTTAATAATTCTTATTAATAATCTAATATAATTAATAAACTCAAAAAGCATAAAAATACGAATTTGGAGTGTTTGGAGAAATTCATTTTCGGATTAAAGCTAAAATAGATTAAAAGTTATTTAAAGCATTTAGAAATGCAAATAAATGTTTCAAAAAATTTTGGCTACGATAGAGTCAAAAATCAATAAAAAAATCTTAAAACGTCTAAAAATTCAATTTTAAAACTTTTGGAAAGATGCAATTTAGGATTAGGTCCTTAATAAAGCGTCTAAACATGCAAATCTATTAAAAAAATTCTTAAAGAGTTTAAAACAGCAAATTTAAAACTTTTGAAAAAATGCCTGTTAAGATTAGGATCATAATAAAGCGTCTAAACATGCAAAAGGCCAATCTCAATTAAAAAAATATTTAAGGCGTCTAAAAACGCAAATTTGATACTTTTGGAAAAAAAAAATGTTAAAAGAACCATAATAAAGCGTTTACACATGGAAATTAAAGTTTACGGAAAAATTCCCGTTAAGATTGAGGCCAAAATCGGTTAAAAATTATTCGAAATGTATTAAAATACAAATTGGGAGTGTTTGGAGATATTCAGTCACGGATTAATGCAAAAATCGGTTAAAAATTATTCAAACCATTTGAAAATGCTATTAAAGTTATTGCAAAAATTGAAGTGAAGATTGAGGCTAAAATCAGTTAAAAAATGCAAGTTGAAATTTTTTGAAATCGGATTCAGAATCGGCTGGGAATGGCTCAAAGCATCTAAAATTAAAAGTTTTAGGAAATAATCAATTTGGATTAATTCCAAAATTAGTTCAAAGTGACTCAAAGCATCTAAAAATGCAAGTTTGAAGTTTTCAGAAAAGTTCAGGTAAGTTGTAAAGCCAAAATTTGTTAAAAATTACTCGAAAGGTATAAAAACATAAGTTTGTTGGGAGTAAATCGATTTAAAATTAATGCCAAAATCGTAATTAAAAATCATACGGTCTAAATATGCAAATTAAAAGTTTTTGGAAAAATTTAGGTTAAGATTGACGCAAAATTTTTATGAAAATACAAATTTGCAGTGTTTGGAGAAATACATTTTTGGATAAATGTTAAAAACTTTTAAAAAGATAAGATTAGCACAATAGTGAAGCGCATAAACATGCAAAGGGACAAACTGATTTTTATGAAAATACAAATTTGCAATGTTTGGTGAAATACATTTTCGGATATATGTTAAAATCGGTTAAAAGCAAAGCATTTACAAATGCAAATTAAAAATTTTCGAAAAATTCAGATTACGATAGAGGAAAATATCAATTTAAAAATTTCTTAAGGCGTCTAAACAAATTAAAAGTTTATGTAAAAATTCTGGTTAATCAAATCAAAAATACAAAATCTGTTAATAATGACTCAAAAAGTATAAAAATGCAAATTTGGAGTGTTTGGAAAAATTCATTTTCGGATTAATGCAAAAATATGTTAAAAGTTATTTAAGACATTTAGGAATGCAAATTAATTTTTCATTAAATGTTGGATACGATAGAGGCAAAAATCAATTAAAAAAAATTCTTAGATCGTTTAAAAATGCAAGTTTAAAACTTTTGGAAATATGCAGCTTAGGATTAGAACCTTAATAAATCGCCTAAACATGCAAATCATTTAAAAAAATACTTAAAGCGTCTAAAAATGCAAATTTAAAACTTTTGGAAAATTGCCTATTAAGACTAGGACCATAATAAAGCGTCTAAATATACAAAACGTCAAAATCAATTAAAAAAATACCTAAGAAGGACCGTAATAAAGCGTCTAAATATTAAAATGAAAGGATTATGGAAAAATTCAGGTTAAGATTGAGGGCTAGTCGGTTAAAAATGATTTAGAAAGTTATCAAAATACAAATTGTGTATGGAGAAATTCATTCTCGGATTAATGCAAAAATCGGTTAAACTTTACCCAAACCATTAAAAAATGCATTTAAAGTTATTGAAAAAATGCAAATTAAGATTTGGGCCAAAATCAATTAAAAAATATTTAAAGTGAATAAAAAAGGAAAATTTGAAATTTTTTGAAAAATGCAGAATTAGGACCCGAATCGGCTGGGACTAGCTCAAAGCGCCTAGAAATGCAAATTAAAACTTGTTGAAAAAATTTATGTTACGATAAGGGCAAAGATAGGTTTAAAAATACTTTTGACGTCTAAAAATGCAAATTTGAAATTTTTGGAAAGGTCTATTTAAAATTGGAACCATAATCGGCTGAAAATGACTCAAATCGTCTAAAAATGCAAATTAAAAGTTTTAGGAAAAATTACTCAAAGCATTAAAAAATGCAATTTTGGAAAAAACTCAAGTTAAGATTGAGGTTAAAAATTCAGGTTACAAAATCTGTTAATAATTACTCAAAAGGTATAAAAATACAAAATTGGAGTGTTTGCAGAAATTCATTTTCGGATTAATGAGAAAATAGGTTAAAAGTTATTTAAGGCGTTTAGAAATGTAAATTAATTTAAAAAAAAAATGGCTACGATAGAGGCAAAAATCAATTTAAAAAAATTCTTAAAGCGTCTAAACATGCAAGTTTAAAATTTTGATAAGATGCAAGTTAGGATTAGGAACTTCATAAATTGTCTAAGCATCCAATCAATTAAAAAAATACTTAAAGCATCGAAAAATGCAAATTTAGAACTTTTGGAAAATTGCCTGTTAAGATTAGGACCACAGTAAAGCGTGTAAACATGCCAAAGGCCAAAATCAATTAAAAAAAAATACTTAAAAACACGTCTAGAAAAGTCCAAAAATGCTAGTCTAAAACGCAAATTTGATGCTTTTGGAAAAAAATGTATGATAAGAACAACCTTAATAAAGCGTCTAAATATGGAAATTAAAAGTTTACGGAAAATTTCACGTTAAGATTGAGGTCAAAATCGGTTAAAAATGATTCGAAAGGTCTCAAAATACAAATTGAAAGTGTTTGGAGTTAAAAATTACCCAAATCGTTTAAAAATGCAATTAAAGTTATTGACAAAATTCAAGTTAAGATTGGAGTTAAAATCAGTTCAAAAATATTTAAAGTGTTTAAAAATGCAAATTTGAAATTTTTTTAAAATGCAGGATTAGGACGAGAATCGGCTGGGAATGCAAATTAAACGTTTTTAAAAAAATTTAGGCTACGATTAGAGCAAAAATGGGTTTAATAATACTTATGGTGCCTAAAGATGCAAATTTGAAATCTTTGGAAACCTCCATTCAATATTAGAACCATAATCGGCTGAAAATCACTCAAAGGGTCCTAAAATGCAAATTAGAAGTTTTAGGAAAAATTCAATTTGGATTAAGGCCAAAATTAGTTCAAAGTGACTCAAAGCATCTAAAAATGCAGGTTTGAAGTTTTCAGAAAAATTCAGACGAGATTTAAAGCCAAAATCTGTTAAAAATGACTCAAAAGGTATAAAAACACAAGGTTGTTGGGAGTAATTCTATTTAAGATTAATGCCAAAATCGTAATTAAAAATCATACCGTCTAAACATGCAAATTATAAGTTTTTGGAAATATTTAGGTTAAGATTGACGCCAAATTTTTATGAAAATACAAATTTGCAGTGTTCGGAGAAATTAATTTTTGGATAATGTGAAAATAAGTTAAAAGTTATTTGAAGCATTTAGAAATGTATATTAAAATTTTTGAGAAAAATCATACGACGGAGAAAAAAATCTATTTAAAAATTTCTTAAAGCGTCTAAATGCAAGTTGGGAGCCTTTAAAAAGATAAGATTAGGACAACAGTAAAGCGTCTAAGCATTCAATGGGTCAAAATGAATGAAAAAAAAACCTTAAAGCGTATAAACATGAATATTAAAAAGTTTATGGAAAAATTCAGGTTAATATTGAGGCCAAAATTGGTTAAAAATGATTTGAAAGGTATCAAAAGACATAGTGAGAGTGTTTGAATGAATTCATTTTCAAGAAGCGGTTAAAAATTACTCAAAGCATTAAAAAATGCAATTTTGGAAAAAACTCAAGTTAAGATTGAGGTTAAAAATTCAGGTTACAAAATCTGTTAATAATTACTCAAAAGGTATAAAAATACAAATTTGGAGTGTTTGCAGAAATTCATTTTTCGGATTAATGAGAAAATAGGTTAAAAGTTATTTAAGGCGTTTAGAAATGTAAATTAATTTTTCAAAAAAATTTGGCTACGGTAGAGACCAAAATCAATTTAAAAACAATCTTAAAGCGTCTAAACATGCAAATTTAAAATTTTGGAAAGATGCAAGTTAGGATTAGGACCTTTATAAATTGTCTAAGCATCCAATCAATTAAAAAAATACTTAAAGCATCGAAAAATGCAAATTTAAAACTTTTGGAAAATTGCCTCTTAAGATTAGGACCACAGTAAAGCGTGTAAACATGCCAAAGGCCAAAATCAATTTAAAAAAAATACTTAAAAACACGTCTAGAAAAGTCTAAAAATGCTAGTCTAAAACGCAAATTTGTTACTTTTGGAAAAAAATGTATGATAAGAACAACCTTAATAAAGCGTCTAAATATGGAAATTAAAAGTTTACGGAAAATTTCACGTTAAGATTGAGGTCAAAATCGGTTAAAAATTATTCGAAAGGTCACATAATACAAATTGAAAGTGTTTGGAGTTAAAAATTACCCAAATCGTTTAAAAATGCAATTAAAGTTATTGACAAAATTCAAGTTAAGATTGGAGTTAAAATCAGTTAAAAAATATTTAAAGTGTTTAAAAATGCAAATTTAAAATTTTTTAAAATGCAGGATTAGGACGAGAATCGGCTGGGAATGCAAATTAAAAGTTTTTAAAAAAATTTAGGCTACGATTAGAGCAAAAATGGGTTTAAAAATAGTTATGGTGCCTAAAGATGCAAATTTGAAATCTTTGGAAACCTCCATTCAATATTAGAACCATAATCGGCTGAAAATCACTCAAAGGGTCCTACAAATTAGAAGTTTTAGGAAAAATTCAATTTGGATTAAGGCCAAAATTAGTTCAAAGTAACTCAAAGCAGCACCTAAAAATGCAGGTTTGAAGTTTTCAGAAAAATTCAAACGAGATTTAAAGCCATGTTAAAAAGACTCAAAAGGTATAAAAACACAAATTTGTTGGGAGTAATTCGATTTAAGATTAATGCCAAAATCGTAATTAAAAATCATACCGTCTAAACATGCAAATTAAAAGTTTTTGGAAACATTTAGATTAAGATTGATGTCAAATTTTTATGAAAATACAAATTTGCAGGGTTTAGTGAAATAAACATTCGGATAAACATGAAAATCGGTTAAAAGTTTTTTGAAGCATTTAGAAATGCAAATTAAAATGTTTCAAAAAATACAAGTTCCGTTCGCGGAAAAAATCAATTTAAAAATTTATTAAAGCGTCTAAATGCAAGTTTGAAACTTTTAAAAAGATAGGATTAGGACAATAGTAAAGCGTCTAAACATGAATATTAAAAGTTTATGGAAAAATTCAGGTTAATATTGAGGCCAAAATTGGTTAAAAATGATTCAAAAGGTATCAAAATACAAATTGGGAGTGTTTGTAAAAAAAAATTATAAAAAAGTTAAAAATGATTCGAAAGTATCAAAATACAAGTTGGGAGTGTTTGGAGAAATTCGTTCTCGGATTAATGCAAAAATCGGTTAAAAATTACCCGAACCATTTAAAAATGCATTTAAAGTTATTGAAAAAATGCAAATTAAGATTTGGGCCAAAATCAATTAAAAAATATTTAAAGTGAATAAAAAAGGAAAATTTGAAATGTTTTAAAAAATGCAGAATTAGGAGCCGAATCGGCTGGGACTGGCTCAAAGCGCCTAGAAATGCAAATTAAAAGTAATTGGAAAAAATGTATGTTACGATAAGGGTAAAGATCGGTTTAAAAATACTTTTGACGTCTAAAAATGCAAATTTGAAATTTTTGGAAAGGCCCATTTAAAATTGCAACCATAATCGGCTGAAAATGACTCAAATCGTCTAAAAATGCAAATTAAAAGTTTTAGGAAAAATTCAATTTGGATTAACGCTACAATTAGTTCAAAGCGACTCAAAGCATCTAAAATTGCAAGTTGAAGTTTTAGAAAAATTTAGATAAGATGTAAGGTCAAAATCTGTTAAAAATGACTCAAAAAGTATAAAAACACAAGTTGGGATTGTGGGGAGTAATTCGATTTAAGATTAATGCCCAAATCGTATTTAAAAATCATACCGTCTAAACATGCAAATTATAAGTTTTTGGAAATATTTAGGTTAAGATTGACGCCAAATTTTTATGAAAATACAAATTTGCAGTGTTCGGAGAAATTAATTTTTGGATAATGTGAAAATAAGTTAAAAGTTATTTGAAGCATTTAGAAATGTATATTAAAATTTTTGAGAAAAATCATACGATGGAGAAAAAAATCAATTTAAAAATTTCTTAAAGCGTCTAAATGCAAGTTGGGAGCCTTTAAAAAGATAAGATTAGGACAACAGTAAAGCGTCTAAGCATTCAATGGGTCAAAATGAATGAAAAAAAAACCTTAAAGCGTATAAACATGAATATTAAAAAGTTTATGGAAAAATTCAGGTTAATATTGAGGCCAAAATTGGTTAAAAATGATTTGAAAGGTATCAAAAGACATAGTGAGAGTGTTTGAATGAATTCATTTTCAAGAAGCGGTTAGAAATTACTCAAAGCATTAAAAAATGCAATTTTGGAAAAAACTCAAGTTAAGATTGAGGTTAAAAATTCAGGTTACAAAATCTGTTAATAATTACTCAAAAGGTATAAAAATACAAATTTGGAGTGTTTGCAGAAATTCATTTTTCGGATTAATGAGAAAATAGGTTAAAAGTTATTTAAGGCGTTTAGAAATGTAAATTAATTTTTCAAAAAAATTTGGCTACGGTAGAGACCAAAATCAATTTAAAAACAATCTTAAAGCGTCTAAACATGCAAATTTAAAATTTTGGAAAGATGCAAGTTAGGATTAGGACCTTTATAAATTGTCTAAGCATCCAATCAATTAAAAAAATACTTAAAGCATCGAAAAATGCAAATTTAAAACTTTTGGAAAATTGCCTGTTAAGATTAGGACCACAGTAAAGCGTGTAAACATGCCAAAGGCCAAAATCAATTTAAAAAAAATACTTAAAAACACGTCTAGAAAAGTCTAAAAATGCTAGTCTAAAACGCAAATTTGTTACTTTTGGAAAAAAATGTATGATAAGAACAACCTTAATAAAGCGTCTAAATATGGAAATTAAAAGTTTACGGAAAATTTCACGTTAAGATTGAGGTCAAAATCGGTTAAAAATTATTCGAAAGGTCACAAAATACAAATTGAAAGTGTTTGGAGTTAAAAATTACCCAAATCGTTTAAAAATGCAATTAAAGTTATTGACAAAATTCAAGTTAAGATTGGAGTTAAAATCAGTTAAAAAATATTTAAAGTGTTTAAAAATGCAAATTTGAAATTTTTTAAAATGCAAGATTAGGACCAGAATCGGCTAAGAATGCAAATTAAAAGTTTTAAAAAAATTTAGGCTACGATTAGAGCAAAAATGGGTTTAAAAATACTTATGGTGCCTAAAGATGCAAATTTTAAATCTTTGGAAACCTCCATTCAATATTAGAACCATAATCGGCTGAAAATCACTCAAAGGGTCCTAAAATGCAAATTAGAAGTTTTAGGAAAAATTCAATTTGGATTAAGGCCAAAATTAGTTCAAAGTGACTCAAAGCATCTAGAAATGCAGGTTTGAAGTTTTCAGAAAAATTCAGACGAGATGTAAAGCCAAAATCTGTTAAAAATGACTTAAAAGGTATAAAAAGACAAGTTTGTTGGGAGTAACTCGATTTAAGAATAATGCCAAAATCGTAATTAAAAATCATTCCGTTTTAACATGCAAATTAAAAGTTTTTGGAAACATTCAGGTTAAGACTGATTCCAAATTTTATGAAAATACAAATTTGCAGTGTTTGGAGAAATAAATTTTTGGATAAATCTGAAAATAGGTTAAAAGTTATTTGAAGTATTTAGAAATGCAAATTAAAATTTTTCAGAAGTTGCGATAGAGAAAAAAAAATTAAAAAATTTCTTAAAGCGTCTAAATGCAAGTTTGAAACCTTTAAAACGATAAGATTAGGACAATAGTAAAGCGTCTAAACATACAAAGGGCCAAAATGAATGAAAAAAATCTTAAAGGTCTAAACATGGATATTAAAAGTTTATGAAACAATTCAGGTTAATATTGAATCCAAAATTGATTAAAAATGATTCGAAAGGTATCAAAATACAAATTGGGAGTATTTGGAGAAATTCATTTTCAATAATCGGCTTTTGACAATTTCGGAATGTGACCAGAATCGGCTAAAAATGCCTCAAAACGTGTGTAAATATGCACATAAAAGTTTCTGAAAAAATTCAGGTCAAGATTGGGGCCAAAATCGTTAAAAAAAAACTTATCGTGTAAAAATCCAAATTTTAGTTTTTGCAAAAATGCAGGATTAGGAGCAGAATCGGCAAAAAATGTCTCAAATCATCTAACAATGCAAATGAAAAGTTAAGTTTAAAAAATAAGTTTAATGGTGGGTACGTGAAGAAAGCTTTGAACCTTCGTGGTATTTTGTAGGGAGTATATCGAGATATCTCTCTCTCTCTCTCTCTCTCTCTCTCTCTCTTTTCTCCCCAAAGAAAGCGCAACTTATTGTAACTACGTGACAAAATTGTTTTCCCGTCTTAAAAACCATTTTCTACGAATTTTTTCCCCCATTTATTTTCCAGAAATAGTTTTCCAAACTCAACAAAAGAGAATAGGTAACGAATCTGAGCAAAAAAGCAAACCCCATTCTGTTGGAAACAAGAAAATTCGAAACCAATTTGGCCAGTGCCGTCATAAACTCTCCTTGGCCCAACAAACTCTTCTAACAATATTATCGCCTCTGCTCCCCCGGCTTTATCATTTCTTTGCGACTCCAATAAATTTTTTTCTGGATCAATTTGTCCCAGACGGCTTCATTATGCGGCCTTTTACCCTGGATCGGCAGCCAGGAGCGGCGCCGTGGTCGCGTCCTAGACTCGGCCGCTTCTATGAGCCGGCTTGGGGTAGGTCCCGACCGACGCGGAGCGGCGTCGAAGAGGTGAAGGTTAGAGGCGTCAAGGACAAATAATAATCGAAAGGGGGGGAACAGTAGTGGGGGTGCGAAAAGTCCCTCCCTGGGGGGATGAAGATCACGGCCAGGCTCGGCGCGATTGATGGTTTTGTGTTACCATAAATATGGGAACACGGTTTGTGATAATGTGCCACATATATTTTGGGGTTTTTTTGGTAATGGCCGCTTTCGGAAGTTTTGACATAAACATCGATGTTACAAATGATCCAGACCATTTTTTTTATCGAAATCGGTTCAGATTTCATGTTTCTCATTACTTTGCGATACGGCGTTGGAATTTAAAATACTGTCTGGACAGTCTGGAAGAATACAGTATTCAGCTTTTATCTCAGTAAGCCATTTTTTTACAATTTGAAACTTCTGTGATCTAGAGAGTATAAATATTTGAGGCAAAACATTGATTTTTACTGCTTTGTGGGTCCGTCACTGAAATTTGCAATTTTATCGATTTATTGAATTATTTGAACGCCACTGGTGATAGTGAATTTTGTAATTTTTAATATTGGTGAATTTTGTTTTTTATTTATGACTATTTTTATGTTTTGTCTACTTTTTATAGCATTATGCTAAATAAATCAACATTTATTTACTTATTTATTATTTTACAAAAAAAAAAAGAATTGCTAAAGATATATGACGTGCAATCCGGATATTCTTTTCTTATGATGTTATACTGTGGTTCTACCTTCAAATTTTTATGTTCTTCACAAAAAACGGTGCAAAATTTTTAAATTGAAAAGTGAATTAAAAACTGCTAACAGTGAAAACTGCCAAAAGTACGCATAGGAAAAAAATTTCAGAAACTACTGTTCTTGTTTATCTCCAGATTTTAAGAAAACAAAAGAGTACAGGGTGTTCTATTTGCTAATTTTTATATTTTTGAGAAATACGGTGCCAAATTTTTAGTAATCTTTTAAGATTAATTTAAAAAGTGTCTAAATCACTCGAAAACAGCTAGAGGGAGATGTAGGATGTTAAAATCAGAAATTGTTGATCTTGACCTCCAGATTCTAGAAAACAAAAATAGACAAGATGCTTCACCGGCAAATTTCTACTTCTTTATTATATTATACGGTGGTAAATTTTGAGAATTTTTTGAAGATTAATAATTTAAAACGATACCTAAAACATCCAAAAACTGCCTAAAGATAGGTATAGGAAGTTCTACTGAAGAATTGCTTCTCTTGCTTTCCACATTCAAAGAAAACAATAATATTCAGTGTGTTTCATCTGAAAATGTCTATGTTTTTTTGAGGAATATAACGGCATTCTTTTAAGTTAAAAAGATTCCTAAGTCTTGGGACAAAACTGTTAAAAGTCCAATAGGGTGTTGACTTCAGAAATTATTCCTTTTGACCTCCATATTAAAAAAAAACAAAAATATACTGGGTGTTCCATTTGCTAATTTATACGATTTTGAGAAATACGGTGTCAAATTTTGCTTATTCTTAAAGATTAATTTTTAAAAATTCCTAAATCACCCGAAACCTGCTAGAGGATGTTAATATCAAAATTTTTTCCTCTTAACCTCTAAATTCTAAGGAAAAAGAAATATACAGGATGTTTTCCCTTAAAATGTTTATGTTATTAACAAAAACGGTGCCAAATTTTGAAATAAATTTAATATGATAGGCAATAACTGCCTAAAGATAGGTATAGTAGGTTCTAGTGAAGAATTGCTCCTCTTGCTCTCCATATTCCAAGAAAACAATAATATACAGTGTGTTTCATCTGAAAATATCTGTTTTTGACATATGTAATGGAAATTTTTAGGCATATCTTTTAAGTTAAAAAGATTCCTACCTCACCCCAAAACTGTTACAAATCCAATAGGCTGTTGAATTCAGAAATTATTCCTTTTAACCTCCATACTCTAAGAAAACAAAATTATACTGAGTGTTCCATCTGCTCATTTTTATGAATTGATGATGAAATGATTTAGAGAAATAGGAATTTGAGATATAGATTTTAAAAAATATTCAAAATCGCTCCTATCAAACTCTAGATTCTACGAAAAAAAAATATACAGGATGTTCAAATTTTTATGTTCTTAACAGACCTTTCCAAATTTTGGAATAAAGTGAATTAAAAACTGCCAAAAGTGAAAACCGCTAAAAATAGGTATAGGAAGTTAAATTGTGTTCAATGTGTAAAATGAATGTTCAATTTAGAAACTTTTCCTGTTTATTTCCATATTCTAAGAGAAAAAAAAGTATACAGATTGTTATGTCTGCTAATTTTTATGTTTTTGAGAAATACTGTGCCAAATCTTGAACCTTCTTTTAAGATTAATTTAAAAGGTGTCTAAATTACCCAAACACAGCTAGAGGTAAGTATAAGATGTTGAATTCAGAAATTGTTGATCTTGACCTCCAGATTGTAGAAAACAAAAATAGAGAGGGTGCTTCAGCGGCAAATTTCGACGTCTTTGAGAAATACGGTGGAAAATTTTGAGAATTTTTGGAAGATTAATAATTTAAAACGATACTTTAATCACCCGATAACTGCCTAAAATAGGTGTAGAATGTTCTAGTAAAGAATTGCTTCTCTTGCTTTCCATATTCAAAGGAAACAATAATATACAGTGTGTTTCATCTGAAAATGTCTACATTACCCCAAAAATGTTAAAAGTGCAATAGGCTGATGAATTCAGAAATTATTCCATATTCTAAGAAAACAAAAATATACCGGATGTTCTATCTGCAAATTTTTATGATTTTGAGAAATAGGTGCCAATTTGTTTATTTTTAAAGATTAAAAAAAAAAAATATCAAAATCACCCGAAATGGAACTGAATAGGATGTTAATATCAAAAATTGTTCCTCTTAACTCTAGATTGTAAGAAACCAAAAATATACAGGATGTTCTACCTTCAAATTTTTATGTTCTTAGCAAAGACGGTACCAAATTTTGAAATAAAGTGAATTAAAAACTGCTAAAAGTGGAAACCGCTAAAAGTAGGTATAGGAAGTTAAGTTCAGAAACTATTCCTGTATATCCTGCTTATAAGAAAACAAAAGTACACAGGGTGTACTATCTGCTAATTTTAATGTTTCTGAGAAAGACGGTGCTGAATGTTTGGTCTTCTTTTAAGATTAATTTAAGAAGTGTCTAAATTAGCTGAAAACAGCTAGAGGTAGATGTAGGATGGATTAAGAAATTGTTGATCTTGACCTCCAGATTCTAGAAAACAAAAATGGACAAGGTGCTTCAGCGGCAAATTTCTACGTCTTTGCGAAATACGGTGGTAAATTTTGAGAATTTTTTGAAGATTAATAATTTAGAACGATATCATAATCACCCGAAACCTGCCTAAAAATAGGTATAGGATGTTATAGTGAAGAATTGCTTCTCTTGCTTTCCATATTCAAAGGAAACAATAATATACAGTGTGTTTCATCTGAAAATGTCTACATTACCCCAAAACTGTTAAAAGTGCAATAGGCTGTTGAATTCAGAAATTATTCCTTTTAACATTCATATTCTAAGAAAACAAAAATATACCGGGTGTTCTATCTGCAAATTTTTATGATTTTGAGAAATAGGTGCCAATTTGTTTATTTTTAAAGATTAATTTAAAAAAAAAATCAAAATCACCCGAAATCGAACTGAATAGGATGTTAATATCAAAAATTGTTCCTGTTAACCTCTAGATTGTAAGAAACCAAAAATATACAGGATGTTCTACCTTCAAATTTTTATGTTCTTAGCAAAGACGGTACCAAATTTTGAAATAAAGTGAATTAAAAACTGCTAAAAGTGGAAACCGCTAAAAGTAGGTATAGGAAGTTAAGTTCAGAAACTATTCCCGTATATCCTGCTTATAAGAAAACAAAAGTATACAGGGTGTTCTATCTGCTAATTTTTATGTTTCTGAGAAAGACGGTGCCAAATGTTTGGTCTTCTTTTAAGATTAATTTAAGAAGTGTCTAAATTAGCTGAAAACAGCTAGAGGTAGATGTAGGATGGATTAAGAAATTGTTGATCTTGACCTCCAGATTCTAGAAAACAAAAATGGACAAGGTGCTTCAGCGGCAAATTTCTACGTCTTTGCGAAATACGGTGGTAAATTTTGAGAATTTTTTGAAGATTAATAATTTAGAACGATATCATAATCACCCGAAACCTGCCTAAAGATAGGTATAGGATGTTATAGTGAAGAATTGCTTCTCTTGCTTTCCATATTCAAAGGAAACAATAATATATAGTCTGTTTCATCTGAAAATGTCTATGTTTTTCAGAAATATGGTGGGTGCCAAATTTTGCTTATTTTTAAAGATTAATTTAAAAAAAAATTGTAAATCACTCAAAACCTGCTAGAGATAGATATAGGATGTTAACATTAAAAATTGTTCCTCTTAACATCTAGATTCTAAGGAAAAAAAATATACAGGATGTTCTACCTTCAAGTTTTTATGTTCTTAACAAAGAGGATGCCAAATTTTGAAATAAACTGGATTAAAAAACTGCTAAAAGTGAAAACTGCCAAAAGTAGGTATAGGAGGTTAAATTCATAAACTGTTCCTGTTTATCTCTGGGTTCTAAGAAAATACAGATGAGATGAGGGTGTTCTATCTGCTAATTTGTATGTTTTTGAGAAATGCGGTACTTCTTTTAAGATTAATTTAAAAAGTGCCTAAATTACCCGAAAACAGCTAGAGGTAGATGCAGGATGGATTCAGAAATTGTTGATCTTTAGAATAATAATTTAAAACCATACCTAAATCACCCAAAAACTGCCTAAAGATAGGTAGAGGATATTCTAGTACAGAATTGCTTCTCTTGTTTTCCTTAATTTTTGGTAATTCTTTTAAGTTAAAAAGATTCCTAAAACACCCGAAAATTGTTAAAAGTGCAATAGGCTGTTGAATTCAGAATATATTCTTTTTGACTTCCAGATTCTATCAAAACAAAAATTGTTTGGGTGTTCCATTTGCTAACTTTTATGATTTTGAGAAAAACGGTGTCAAATTTTGCTGATTTTTAAAAATTATTTTAAAAAAATTTCTAAATCACGCAAAATCTGCTATAGGATGTTAGTATCAAAATTCGTTCCTTTTAACCTCTAAATTATAAGAAAAAAATATACAGGATTTTCTACCTTAAAATTTGTATGTTCTTAACGAAGAGGGTGCCAAATTTTGAAATAAAGTGAATTAAAAACTGCTAACAGGGAAAACTGCTAAAACTAGGTATAGGAAGTTCCTGATTATCTCCAGATTCTGAGAAAAAAAAAGTATACAGGGTGTTCTATCTGCTAACTTGTATACTTTTATGAAATACGGTGCTAAATTTTGAGTCTTCTTTTAAGATTAATCTCAGAAGTGTCTAAATGAGCCGAAAAAAGGTGGAAGTAGGTATGGAATGTTGCATTTAGAAATTGTTGATTTTGGCTTCCAGATTCTAGAAAACCAAAGTAGACAGAGTGTTCCAGCTGCAAATTTTTACGTTTTTGAGAAATGGGGTGCCAAATTTCTTTTAAGATTAATTTAAAAAGTGTCCAAATTACCCAGAAACTGCTAGAGGTAAGTACAGAATGTTGAATTCAGAAATTTTTGATTGAGTAGAAAATTTCTACGTCTTTCAGAAATGCGGTGGAAAATGTGAGAATTTTTTGAAGATTAATAACTTAAAACGATACCTAAATCACCCGAAAACTGCCTAAAGATAGGTATAGGATGTTCTAGTGAAGAATTGCTTCCCTTGTTTTCCTTATTCTTAGAAAACAATAATATGCAGTGTGTTTTATCTGAAAATGTCTATGTTTTTGAGATATATAATTGCAATTTTTGGTTCTTTTGATGATTGAGTTCTTTTGAGTTAAAAGATTCCTAAATCACCCCAAAACTGTTAAAAGTCCAATAGGCGGTTGTATTCAGAAATTATTTCTTTTTGCGTCTAGATTTTAAGAAAACAAAATTATACTGGGTATTCCACTCGCTAATTTTTATGGTTTTGAGAAATATGATGCCAAATTTTGTTTATTCTTAAAGATTAATTTTAAAAAATTTCTAAATCATCTGAAACCTGCTAGAGGTAGATATAGGATGTTAATATCAAAAATTGTTCCTATTAACCCCTAGATTTTAAGAAAAAAAATATACAGGATGTTCTACCTTCAAATTTTTGTGTTCTTAACAAAGACGGTGCCAAATTTTGAAATAAAGTGAATTAAAAACTGCTAAAAATGAAAACTGCCAGAAGTAGGTATAGGAAGTTAAATTCAGAAACTACAGTTCCTGTTTATTTGCAGATTCTAAGAAAACAAAAGTATACAGGGTGTTCTATCCGCTAATTTCAATATTTCTGAAAAAGACGGTGTCACATTTTTGGTCTTCTTTTAAGATTAATTTAAAAAGTGTATAAATTAGCCGAAAACAGCTAGAGGTAGATGTAGGATGGATTCAGAAATTGTTGATCTTGACCTCCAGATTCTAGAAAACAAAAATAGATAAAGGTGCTTCAGCGGCAAATTTTTAAGTTTTTGAGAAATACGGTGCGAAATTTTGAGTATTCTTTCAAGAATAATAATTTAAAACAATTCCTAAATCATCCGAAAACTGCTCTAAAGGTACGGGGTGTTCATTATAAAATTTTATCTAGTTGGCTGTGAAATGTCAAAAGAAAATGATGGAGAAATAAAAATCCATTTATTTTGATTATGTTATCCTTTTCTGTCAAAAATTCATAGCCTGCTAGATGAAGTTTTATAATGAACACCCCGTAGGTATAGGATGTTGAATTACTAGATCGTTTATCTTGACCTCCAGATTCTAAGAAAACAAAAATTTGCAGTATGCTTTACCTTAAAATATTTATGTTTTTAACAAATACCGTATCAAATTTTGAAATAAAGTGAACTAAAAGCTGCTAAAAATGAAAACTGCTTTAAAATGTTCAATTCAGAAACTTTTCCTTTTTATTTCCTGATTCTAAGAAAACAAAAATTTACAGGGTGCTCCATAGGCTAATTTTTGTGTTTTTGAGAAATACGGTGCCAAAATTTGGGTATTCTCTTAAGATTAATTTGAAAAGTTTCTAAATCACCCGAAAACTGCTAAAGGTAAATATAGGATGTAGAATTCAGAAATTGTATTGCTTTATCTCTGGATTCAGAAAAACAAGAATATACAGGGTGTTTCATCTGCAAATTTATGTTTTTGAGATAAACTATACTACATAATTTAGTACATTCTTTTAAGATGACTATAAAAAAATCTAAATCATACTAAAACTGGTATAGGATGTTGAAGTCAGAAAATGTCTTTTTTTACCTTCAGATTTTGAGGAAACAAGAATTTACGGGGTGTTTTCTATGTACCTATCTATCTGCAAATTTTTACGTTTTTCTAAAATACGGTGCCAAATTTTGTGTATTGTTTTAAGATTAATAATTTTAAAAAATTCTTAATTTACCGGAAGTGCTGAAGATAGGCATAGAATGTTGAATACAGAAATTGTTTCTCTTAATCGCCAGATTCTAAGAAAACAAAATTATACAGGAAGCTTTATCTGCTAATTTTAACAATTTTTGAAAAATACGGTGCCAAATTTTGGCTATTCTTTTTAAAATAAAAGTTTAAACATATTTCTAAATCACCCGAAAACTGCTTGAGGTAGTAGAGGATGTATAAACCTGAGAAATTGTTCCTATTGACCTCAAGATTCTAGGAAAAGAAATATGTATAATAATCATTCACTTATTATTGATATCAATTAGGCATTGAATATCTGACTTGGACACTATTATTGTACCTTTTCAATATGACCTGAAAGGAGATGGGTATAAAAAAAATGAAGATTTCAATGGTAACGAGATGTCAAAAACCTAAGGTCACGAGCCCTTAAGTGGCCACTGGTAATAGTTCAAAAAGACTTGCTATAGATAGGTATAAAACGGCACTTGAGATTTTGTTCTTGTTGACTTTGAAATTCTAAAAAAATAACAACAATATACATATCATGAAAATTTCTGTTTTTGAAAAAAACGGTTCCAAATAATGAGTGCTCTTTTAAGATTAATTTAAAATGATTCCTAAATCACCTACAAATTGCTGAAGTTAGGTTGCACATGTTCTAGTGAAAAATTGCTTCTTTTGCTCTCCATCTTTTAAAAAAGCAATAATATACAAGGTATTTAAACTGAAAATTTCTGTTTTTGTGAAATTAGGTGCCAAAATTTGGACATTTTTTCAAAATTAATTTGAAAAGATTCCTAAATTAACCCAAAAATTCCTAAAGATCCCAAAAAGATGTTGATTTCAGAAGTTAATCTTCTTGGCCTCCAAATTCTAGGAAAACAAAAGTAGCAAGTGCAAAATTTTGATTATTCTTTTAAGATAAATAATTTGAAAGGATTCCTAAATCACTCGAAAATTGCTAAATGTAAGTATAGGATGTTGAATTCAGAATTGTTCCTCTTGATCATTCTATGAAAACAAAAATACATCGGATGTTCTACCTTAATTTTTTTATATTTTTAACCACAACGGTGCCACATTTTGAAATAAAGTGAATTAAAAACTTTAAAAGTGAAAACTGTTAAATGCTAGTAAGACATAGGATGTTCAATTCAGAAACTGTTCCTCTTTATCTCCAGATTCTAAGTAAATAAAAGTATACAGGGTGTTCTACCTTCCATCAGCTATTTTTTTGTTTTTGAGAAATACGGTGCCAAATTTTTGGTGCTGTTTTAAGATTAATTTCTGAAGATTTCTAAATCACCCAAAAACAAGCAGACATTGTTCCACTTGGCCTCCAGATTCTAAAAAACAAAATAATACAGAGTGTTCCATGTGCTAATTTTTGTGCTAATTGTGTTTTTGAGAAATAAGGTGCCAAATTTTGAGAAATTTCTTCGCATTCTTTTTTTAAAATTAATTTAAAAAGAGTCTAAACCACCCGAAAGCAGCTAGAGGTAAATATAGGATGTTGTATTTAAAATATGCCCCCTTGACCTCCAGATTCTAGAAAACAAAATTATACAGAGTGTTCCATCTGCTAATTTTTGTGCTAATTGTGTTTTTGAGAAGTAAGTTGCCAAATTTTGAGAAATTTCTTCGCATTCTTTTTTTAAAATTAATTTAAAAAGAGTCTAAACCACCCGAAAGCAGCTAGAGGTAAATATAGGATGTTGAATTTAAAATATGTCCCTCTTGACCTCCAGATTCTAGAAAACAAATATATAAGGGTGTTCTAGCGGCAAATTGTTAGGTTTTTGAAAAATATGGGAACCAAATTTTAGGCAATTTTTTAAAAATTAATTTAAAAGATTTATAAATTGCCCGAAAGTTTCTAGAGGTAGGTTGGATTGGAAAAAGAAAAATATACAGGGTCTTTCATCTGATTTTGACTGATGGAATGCCAAAAGTTGAGTACTTTTTTTATTTTTTGAAACTCATTTAAGTTTCATTTCGGAAGATTCTTAAATCAGTCAAAAGCTGCTGCGGATAGGTATAGTTTGTTTAACTCAGAAAATTTTCCTAATGACCTCGAGATTCTAAGAAAATAAATGTGTATATGCAGTATGTTGCCTACGAGTATGAATACTGTGCCAAATTTTGAGCAGTTGTTTAAGACTCATTTCAAAAGAACATTAAATCAGTCGAAAACATCTAAAGATAGGAGGATCAATTTAGAAATCCTTTCTCTTGGCCTCCAGAATATAAGAAAACAAAAATATACAGGGTGCTCCATCTGCAAGTTTCTCTGTTTTTGACAAATATGGTGCCAAATTTTGAGAACAAGCTTAAGTAAAAAGTCTTTTGTTTTTTAAAATCTAAATCTTCCACCCCTTTGATGAGTTGAGACTTGTCAAATTTCATTAAAATATCTCTAAAATTTAATTTTTTTGATGTTCTAAAATAAACTTTGACCCTCTGTAATTCCTTCGGTGATTTCGCAACCAATCATTTTTCCACCATAGTTTATATAGCAAACTACGGTTATTTTTGAACGATGAATATTCTCTTAACGTTGTCAAGAAAAACCTGTATAACCTCTTCCTCCCTGAAGTTATATAATATGTACAATATGTTGTCTCAGTGGTATTTTTTTAATGCCAATAATGCTTATTTTAATTAGGAATACATAACTGAACTAGGTAACTAACCTGACCCAGGCTCACCTTTTTGCCCAAGCACAAAGTAATGTAAAGCGAAAAGTCAACAAACCTAAACTAACCATCAACAGATAACTAAACTAATCGCGACTAACCAAAACTGGAAACTAAACTAACTAAAGAGATAACTAAACTAACCTAAACTCACCAGATTTTTCGCACACAAAACTGAAGAAAGGTCAGTTTCATTGCCCATTTCAGTTATCTAAACGATGAAAAATGCAACTTCCACTATTCTAAATAATTTTTTTTTAAATAATTCTTCTTATAGCATCAAATACGTTTCTCTTTATTAAACAAAAATAGGTCATAATAGATGACTCTGGAGAAGATTCTTTTAAACGCCGACTTCCTTTGACACACTTGATTCCTCGGAATTTTCTTTCCTTGTAAATTCCTTTTTGATGTTCTCCGCCCTGTTTCACCTGTTTTATCTGTTCATAACGACCCTTGAAAGTCGGGGTGTTGAATAGTTCACAACGATGCTCTCTAAAAGACTGCCATGGCAAGAACGGATATGAAACCAGAATGAATAATGATGGATTTTTGATTTTAAGTAAGAATCTGTTTTTCTTATAAAGCTATAAGATAGAAATTGTTTTCTTTTATAGTCTCGAATAATCCCACGATTCGCAGAACTTTTATTTTTATTTAAAATGTGTAATAATTTATACATTCTTAGCGCAGAATTTGATAGTATCTAAAGCATTTTAAGTATTGATTTAGATTAGAACACCTAGAGACGTAGGACATGCTGCATAAAAAGTGCATTTAATGACCCATCAAATGCAAAATCGCAATAATTTTTATCTCGTTAAAGTCATTCAATATTGCGTTTACCATTGTTAACAATACTTGTGTTTGTTTGTTGTCATTGTCAACATAACCTGCGTTTTAACTGTCATTGTGGCTGACAATTGTACGTAAAAAGATTTATAAAAATAAATAATAGTTATATAATACTGTGAAGGCTTCACGGCCGGTCAAAATACAATCTAAAGTGTTTTCCGGGCTTTGAAGCCGTAGTCCAATGGAATTTCTTCCTCACGTTTCGTCCACAGCTGCGGCTCGCACTATTTCCCGTCTGCGGTGCTTCCCGACGTTGACTGATTCGACTGTGGTGAGCTCCGTGGTATTTATTCCTGCGCCGTCGCGCTGCAGTGTAGTGAGGGGGGGGGGGGGGGTAGTGGTGGCGCGGGGTTTTGGCGCACTAGAAGTATGTCGTAGAACTCGCTTCCAGTCTGCGTATAGAAACGTAATTTCCTCCGTCCTGTTGACATAATTGTCATGTTTGAAGATCTTAATGGTCTCTCTCGTTAGTCTCGGAAAAAAACGCTGCCATTGATATAAGATATCCACCTCGTTGAAAAGGATGTCGTGATCTTCGTAAAAAGCGTGATCTGCTACAGCTGACTTTTGTGTTTGTCCCAGCCTGCAACTCCTCTAGTCTTCCGTAATTCTCGTGTTGACACTGCGTTTTGTGGAGCCAGTGTATACTGAGCCACAGCTGTCGACCACAGCTTCTGCGGTCTTTCTCAAGCTCTGTTATATTGTCGGAGTGGGTTTAAAGACAGTTTTAATATTTTGCTTTTCCAGTAGCTTGCCGATTCTGTCCGTTTCTTTGTGGATGTCTGGTAAACTAGTCCATCCGCGCTTTTCATCATCATCTCTCGTTGTTCCCTTCTGGTGCATTACATTGGACGGACGGCCCTATCAACTCATGCTCGCTGTATTCGTTCCAACCAAAGGCTCTTTCCAGCTGGTTCATTCCCGTTACAATTCAGCCCTCTAACAAATTCTCTTGGCTCTCACAGATAGAGTCTTTATGACTCTCCTTTTCTATCTGAGATGATGATTTGATCCGTTATTGAGGTATCGGTCAGTGTGTTTTGGTTTTCTATACACGGTGTGCGCAAAATTTCCATTCTGCTTGATACCAAAACATCCAAAACGGTGGGCGTCCTTCGTTTTCTATCTCCATAGTAAACTGAGTTTTTGGGTTGATACAGTTAAGGTACGTGGTGTCGACCACGTATCCGACGACATCTTTGTTATTTGTGTGTTGATTTATAGAAAACCAACACACACTGACGAATACCTCAATAACGGATCAAATCATCATCCCAGACATAAAAGGGGAGTCATAAAGACTGTGTCTGTGAGAGCCAGGATAATTCGTGAGCCGGCTGAATTGGAACGGGAAATGAAGCACCTGAAAAGAGCCTTTGGTTGAAGTGGATACAGCAAGCACGATTTTCAATAGGGCCGTCCGTTCAAGGAATGTAGAGCGCCAGGAGGAAAAAACCGGAGAAGCTGTTGAAAAGTGCGGATGAACTAGTCTACAATACATCTACAAAATAGCGGACAGAATCGGCAGGCTACTGGAAAAGCACAATGTAAAACTGTCTTTATACCCACTCGTACAATACAATACAGAGCTTGTACAATACATCAGAAATTCCCTATCGGCACTCCGAGTTTACCGAGTTCCATGCAGCTGTGGCTGGGTTACATTGGCACCACAAAACGCAGTGTCAACATAAGGATTACGGAACACAAAGGAGTTTCAGGCTGGAAAAATACTCAAAAGCCAGCAGTAGCAAAGCACGCAAAACAACAATTTCAACAAGAAAGACTACAACAATTTCAACAGGAAGGAGAAAATTACGTTTCTAAATGCAGACTGGAAGCAAGTTCTACGACATACTTCAAGTGCGCCGAAGGCCCGCGCCACCACTACCCCCACCCCAGCCCCTCCACCGAATCGCGACGCGACGGCGCTCCGGGGATTAAATACCACGGAGCTCACCAGAGTCGAATTAGTCAACGTCGGGAAGCACGGGAGATCACTTCGCGCATTGACTCATCGCCGCCAAGACATGGGACCAGGGCTTCAAGCCCGCAAAACACTACATTGTATAAATAATAGTTGTTAGTTTTAATAAGATATTAAGTTATCAAGCTTGTTAGCAGTATCAATTATATTGAGTTCTTTGTGTTCTTTTCTTCATACAGGTTACAGGGTGCTTCGTATTAATGTCTGCAAAAGTTGAAGAATCCTGGGTACCTTCAATTTGGTATTTTTTGGTTTCTACTTTATGGCTTAACAGAAGGCTTTGAAGAGCGGAATGATATAGAAAGACCATTTTCAGAAATCGTCAAGCTCTTGTTCTGTATGGGACTTTTTCCTATTAGTTGATTTTTAAACAATTGGATTGATCTTCCATAATAGATAAAAAAATAAAATTACTTAAAAATCAGCTGTAGGAATCAATTCTATCCGGATCATAGGCACTACCAATACTTAACTCCTTGTGTATAATATTGGTAGAGAGTAGAGTAATCTCAGTGACTCATAACTGTAACATTGACAATGACAGGGCGATGAGTGACAAGTCTGTCATTGTCAATGACCAATAGCGCCCACTAGCGCGATAATGTAACATCTCATAATTTCATATAGTGTAAAATTGATATGTTTTTAATCTTCCATTAATTCTAGTAGTTAAATGTGTCTATGATTAGGGACTCAAACTGGAACTGAATTTTGTTTGTTCTACACCTGAGATTCACCATCCATAATTTTGAGATCAAGAAAATCTTGTTGATACTGTAGTCACTGCAACTTCTTCTAAAGCTACTTGTTCTCTGCAGTCTTCAAGCCACCTCTGACAATCGTACATTAACGGACAGAGCAACTAAATTATCACTCAGACAGAAAAGGAGAGTCATAAAGACTGTCTCTGAGAGCCAGGAGAATTTGAGAGCCGGCTGAATTGCAGCGGGAAATGAAACATCTGGAAAGAACCTTTGGTTGGAATAGATACAGCAAGTACGAGTTCCATAAGGCTGTCCGTCCAAGGAATGTCCCAGATAACATTATATATTCCCTTAATATTCTTTTAAGAATGTTTAATATTCCAGGAATAACCCTGAGGAATATTACAGGAATATCTATATTGGAAGCTTCTTGCATATTCCTAGAATATTCCTGAATTAAACCAGGAATATATATGAATATTCCAGGAATGCTCCTAAATATGATATATTGAATATTACAGGAATGTGGCCAATGAAACATTTGAAATTTTTTTTGGAGGTACTCCATTAATTTTCACCCACAGAAAGAAATAATCACAATTTTTAATTTTTTTCAATGCTTTCTTCAAACTTTTTTCAAAAATGCATTTATGGGATACTACAAATTCGGAAACAGGTACTCTGAGCTCTGAGATTTTAATATAAAATCTGTAAGAGATGCAAACTAGGGCTAACTTTGAGACAAATATTTCGCGTTCTAATACAATAACAAATTCAATAAGAAAAAAAAATTTTTTCTGGAATATCTACAAAAGTATCTTAAGAATAATGTTGTTTGTAACTCACCTCCGAATTTGCAACACCCTGTGGAAGAGTTGAAATAAAATAAAAACTTCTGGTTTCAAGTATAATATACATATTTGGAAGTTCATCACTTTGATACTGATACAGACATCACTCTATTCGCTATATCTGGTGCATCGATGGCTCCCTCTGCTGCTATCGATGGTTTAAACGAACGGGAGCTTTTGATATACCCCCACGTATTTTTTGACTTCTTTTTCGGTGATTCAATCTGCGATGTTCTTGATAACCGCCAAAAATAGAACTATTCAATGTATTTCTTAAAATAACAAATACTGATAATTGGGGAAATGTATGTATTGACAAAATAACAGGTATACATAGTAATAAGAACCAGAACGGACCAGTTACTTGATAGACAATGATAGGCGTTTTTGACACCGACACAAGTAAAAAAAAATCAAGATATGTGAAGTTAAAAACTGTTATTCACTCCAAATTATTAGATACAACGGTTTGGCACTTGTATTTGCATTGAAAAAACAACCCGTCGAAAAATTCAGTAAATCTGCAGAGGGACTAAGTAATTTAAGCGTCCTTTAGAATAATGAAAGCAAAAAATATGTATATCACTGGCCTATGCATGTAGCAAACATTTCGGTGTCCTTAAAAGGTTTCTTCTTTTTGTGTTCAGCTAAGCTGTACTTCGTCTGTATGTAACTTTTGTAATATTATTCTAGTTGCATCCTTGAAATCAGACCCACCCAATTTTTTTAGACTGTTTACCTGAAATAGATAAAACATAGGTAAGACTGATATAAATACCTCCATAACATTTGGTGTGGTTTTTACCTATATTAAAAAAGAATTTGTTCAATTAAGATAGTCCACCTGGTGACATATCTTCAAAATTTAAAATAAATAAGAATTTTGCAGATCTCAATGTTAGCAATTTTATTGTTAGGTTCTATTGAAAAACATTTCAAGAATTTGAATTTTATGAATAATTTTCGAAATTTGACCGCACTTGGACAACTTGAACTGAACCAGCTGAATGCCATGCACCTGCTTTTACTATGTACTACAACTGTTTATGCACAAACTGTTCTTGGTATACTATACAGAGCTTAACCACAGAACTATTTGCTACTCACTTATTATTATATATTATAGGGCTATTTTGACCTAGTTCATCAGGTTGTTTATTGATAGAAGACAAAAAAGAATTTTTTTCTTTGTTCAGTTTCCAGTACCATGTAGGTAATATTTCTTTTAAAACCTGGCTTGATTTTGGGCGTGGTACTTATATGGAAAAATGGAAATGAAAAAAGTTTACTAGGTACGTAATACCGAGCCTAGTGTCTATTTACTTAGCTATTTCCCTATGAAAGAAATTTCTTAAATTTTACTATGTATCTACAACCAAAATGGAAAATATTTACTAGGGACCTAATACCGAGTCTAGTACCTATAAAGCTTTTCATTATATTTTTCGGAAAAGCAGGCAATGGAAATTTGACAGATTGCCCCCCTTATAATATTTGAACTTTGTCACTTTTATTGGTTATATCATTGTATTTAAATCTAATAGTAAGTCAATGGCACTTATGATGGTGTTCACTAGATGTCACTGGAGCCTAGTGGGAGCCTACCGAGCTATTTACCTATGAAAGAAATTGTTTAAATTTTTGCTATCTCCAACTAGTACTACAGCCAATAAAGGAATAATCAAAACTAATATGATATGAATATCCTGCCAGGTATAATAATATTCTGAATATTCCAGGAATCTCCTAATAATCAAGAGACGAAAATATTCTAAATAGAAGATTGTGGGAATATTCCCAAAATATCTATTGTTATCTGGGGTAGAGCGCCAGGAAGGAAGAACTGGAGTAGATGATGAAAAGCGCGGATGGACTAGTCTACCATACATCCACAAAATAACGGAGAGGGTAGGCATTCTACTGGCAAAGCACAATGTTAAGACCTTTAAACCCACTCGTAGAATACAACAGATGTTGAGATCGGCTAAAAACCGCAGAGATCCCTTATCAACACCTGAAATTTACCGAATTCCATGCAGCTGTGGCTTACTCCTCTTGTGTTCCGTAACAGGATGGGTCAAACACAAACGTCAGCAATAGCGAACTCTCTGAAGGTCGACGCATTCTTTTCAACGACGTGGATATCTTCTATCAATCGCGGCGTTTCTACCCGAGACTAACGAGAGAGGCCATTTAGAATTTTAAACGCGACAATTTCAACAGGAAGAAGCAAACTTCCTTTCTAAATGAAGACTGGGAGCGAGTTCTACGACATACTTCAAGTGCGCCGAAATTCCGCGTCACCACTACCCCCACCACAGTCCCTTCACTGCAGCGCGACGGCGGGGCTATAAATACCACGGAGCTCACCACAGTCGAATCAGTCAACGTCGGGAAGCACGGGAGATCACTTCGCCCATTGTCCCATCGCCTTTGATAATGTCTGCTGCAGGAAGAAATTCCATTAAAGCACGTCTTCAAACCCCGCAAAACATTTTAAATTGTATAAATTATAGTTGTTAGTTTTAGTAAGATATTAAACGTTCTTTCGTATTAATTATAAAAATTAGCTCAAAAGTAATGCCCAATGATAATGAAATTTTTCTTTTTCATATAGTACACTTAAGTAAAAGGGGAAATCCCGTGCATTCCGAATGTGAAGGAAAGGTTTACAATTTACAACCTTTTGACACACGAAAATGAAATTTTGGGGCATAAGTAGGAATAAAAAATCTGCACTAACGTGGCCTGAATTTGATAATATGGATTGATTGACTAATTTTATGCACCTCGATATTAGGAATAAGCGGCACTTAATGAAGCAATCAATAACAGGCGATGAAAGTGCATCTACCCGTAAACGAGAGGTCCGTTTTCTCGATACATGGTCAATTGGTCATTTCCGGGAAGCGAGAGCTATGAATTAGATTGCGATATAAGTAACACGAAACAAGGGGACCTCTTGTGCCTTTCACTGATATTAATCCCAATATAACTAATGTTAATCGTTAAAATTACGTTTATTGCTACAATAGAGGATTTTTTCTGTTTTTGAATCCTGATAGACTCAGCTCTTCCTTATGTTAATATTTCATAAATCTATTGTTGGTATTTAAATACGTGACTTTGTATTGACCCTTGGAAACGAAATTTCCATTATCACGCACAAAAATGTAAAACAGTAAGCTTTTTACCAAAAAAAACAACCTACCTCTACTGCCCGCCTTATGACCCTGGTCGAGATGCTAATTAAGCAAAGGTTGATCCTTATTAAGCATAGCACCATTGTTTCAAAATTAGTCGAATTTTTTGTTAATACGTCATAAAATTTGGAAACACCATCAAAATTTGTACAAATTTGAATACAATAGGAAGTGTGGTACGTTTTTTCCTTAAGCAGCATATAAGATGGTTGAATGCTAAATTCCTCAAATGAAAAGTCATTTACCTCCTTTATATTATTTTTGATCAACTATTTATTGAATTTCTGTCACAGGAGATTATTTATTTAAAAAAAATTAGAGCACATGTAGTGCTTAGGATGAACATAAATTACTGGTAAAATCAGTTTGGCAAAATAATAACAGACTATTTGGCTAAATAATTTTAAATTGTTCAGGTCGGCCACAATAAATTGGAACATAAATCTGTTTCTACTATTAACCTGGCAAGGGAACTAAACAATTCATTATGTAACGTGTTTTACGATTTAGGAAATAACGAGTATTGAACCAGAATTTGATCTCTCTCCGGAATACATAATAATAAAGAAAATTTTGATTACACTATATAAAAAGCCAAAACTAGGATATAACAAATAACAAACAATGAAACAATTGTTTAGTGTTTTGAAGTCGCAACCTACTAAATAATGGCATTAAGATTCGGCATTTAATTAAAAAAAAATTGGAGAGTTATTATTGTTTTTGATTTGTATTTTTAGAGAAAGCAGCGGCGTCTCACATTTATCAGTCAAAATATCCAAAGTCATATCAATTTGACTGAACTTTATGAATATTTTTCGTTTAAAAAGATTAGCTTCTGCATTTAGATGCCCACCAAATTTTTTAAATGTATTTAAAGCAATTTTCTGGTTTATTAAGAAAAAACAGATACAATCTAACACCGTATATTTCGGATGAAAACAAATTTAAGCTGGTTGGTTGCGTCGTGTTTTGAATCAAAGTTCAGGTTAAAACATGTAAATGAAAAAATTTTAAACTTGAGAAATTTAAGTGATTGGCTGGGTCATTTTTGATCCAGCCATTAAGTCTTGTAACGTCCACTATTTAAGCTTGAAAAATTTAAATAACGAGTTGCGTTATTTTTGTGTCAATTTCTGTTAAAACTTGTGACGTCAACTATTTAAACTCGAGATTTTTAAATATCTGATTGCGTATTGTTTAGGTTCAAACCTGTAAAATGAATTATTTAAAATTACGGCCAATTTCATAAACAAATTTAAAGTCGCTTTAACTAAAATAACTCCCAGCATGTGTCATTTTCCCTGATACAAGTTAAATAGATGTCACATCTTGATGTCACTTTAAATTAAAGGAACTTTAAATATGATTATGAAATTGGACGTAAATGATTGTCAGGATCGTTTTAAGATCAAGTTGTCGTTAAAGCTTGTAATGTCAAGCCGTATGTTGATTCAGTTTTCGTTAAAACCTGTGAAGTTAATTATTTAAATTTGATAAATTTTTGTAATTGGCAGCGTTTAGAAGCATATTTTACAATGCAGTACTCTTTAAAACCTGTGAAGTTAGTTATTTAAATTCAAAAACTTAAATAATTGACAGGATAATTTTTGGTTCATTTGAAACCTGTTAAGACAACTGCTTAAACGAGAAAAAATGAGAATTTATAAAATTGGTAGCGTTTAGTTGCTTATTTTAAGACGCAGTTCTCGCTATAACCTGTGAAGTTAGTTATTTAAACTTAAAAAATTTAAATAGTCGTTATCAGGGTCAATTTTTATTCATGTTGCCTTAGAACCTGTGAAGAGAACCGTTTAAACATGAGAAATGTATGTAATTGAAAGCGTTTAGTTCCATATTTTAAGATATATTTCTCGTGTTAAAGTTACTTATATAATCTTGAAGAAATTAAAATAATTGTCAAGGTTTTTTTCATCCATTTTCTATTAAAACTTGTGAAGACGACCATTTAAAGTTGAGGTGTTGTAAAATTGGCAGAATTTAGTTGCGTATCCCAACATGCAGTGCTCGTTAAAACCTGTAAAGTTAGTTATTCAAATTTAAAAAATTAAATAATTATAAAACTGTAAACCATTTCTGTTACAACTTGTAACGTCAACTATTTAAACTTAAAATTTTTAGATATGTGATGCGTAATGTTTTAATCCTGTTTAGGTTCAAACAGTATTCGTTAAAACATGTAATGATAACTATTATTAAAAAATGTAAATTAGTAGTAGAGCCGTATGATGTATTCAGTTCTCGTTAAAACCTGTGACGTTAGTTATTTAAACTAGAAAAAATTTAAATAATTGTCAGGATCATTTTTGGTCCATTTGAAAAATGTTAAGACGACCGCTTAAACTTGAGAAATTTATAAAATTGGTAGTGTTTAATGGGGTATCACAAGATGCAGTGCTCCTTAAAAACTTAAAAAATGTAAATCATTGTCAGTCATTTTTTGGTCCATTTCTGTTAGATCTTATGACGTCAACTATTTAAACTTAAGATTTTTAAATATCTGTTGCGTAATGTTATAATCCTGTTTAGGTTCAAACAGTTGTCGTTAAAAATTGTAATAATAACTATTAAGAAATATAAATTACTGTGAAGTTAGTTACTTAAACTTGAAAAATTTTAAATAATTCGAAGGGTCATTTTTGGTCCAATTGAAAAATGTTAAGAGAACCGCTTAAACTTGAGACATTTTAAATAGTTGTCAGGGTCAATTTTTATTCATGTTGCCTTAGAACCTGTGAAGAGAACCGTTTAAACTTGAGAAATTTATGTAATTGGAAGCGTTCAGTTCCGTATTTTAAGATATAGTTCTCGTGTTAAAACTTGTGAAGTTAGTTATATAATATTGAAAAAATAAAAAAATTGTCAGCGTGTTTTTTTGATCCATTTTCCATTAAAACTTGTGAAGACAACCAATTAAAGTTGAGAATTTGTACAATTGGCAGAATTTTGTTGCGTATCACAAGATGCAGTGCTCGTTAAAACCTGTAAAGTTGACTTGATGCAAACTTAAAAAAATTAAATAATTGTGAGTCATTTTTTGATCCATTCCTGTTAAACCTTGTCGCGTCAACTATTTAAACTTAAGATTTTTAAATATCTGTTGCGTAATGTTTTAATCCTGTTTAGGTTCAAAAGGTTGTAGTTAAAACTTGTAATGATAACTAATAAGAAATGTAAATTACTAGCCAAATTCAGCTCTCGTTAAAACCTGTGACGTTAGTTACTTGAAAAATTTTAGATAATTGGCTGGGACATTTCTGGTCCATTTGAAACCTGTTAAAACAACCGCTTAAACTTGAGAAATTTATAAAATTGGTACCGTTTAGATGCTTATAATTGTCAGGGTTTTTTTCATCCATTTTCTATGAGTCTTCGAGAGCCGTATGATGTATTCAGTTTTCGTTAAAACTTGTGAAGTTAGTTATTTAAACTAGAAAAATTTTAAATAATTGTCAGGATCATTTTTGGTCTATTTGAAAAATGTTAAGACGACCGCTTAAACTTGAGAAATTTATAAAATTGGTAGCGTTTAATTGCGTATCACAAGATGCAGTACTCGCTAAAACCTGTAAAGATAGTTATTTAAACTTAAAAAATGTAAATAATTGTGAAGAATTTTTGATCCATTTCCGTTAAAAATTATTACGTCAACTATTTAAACTTAATATTTTTAAATATCTGTTGCGTAATGTTTTAATCCTGTTTAGGTTCAAACTGTTGTCGTTAAAACTTATAATGATAACTATTATTAACAAATGTAAATTACTAGTAGCGCCGTATGTTGATTCAGTTCTCGCTAAAACTTATGAAGTTAATTATTTAAACTTGAGAATATTTTTTTGTAATAGTAAAGTGTAAAACATGTAAAGTTAGTTGTTTAAATATAAAAAATTTAAATAATTGCAGGTTCATTTTTGGACCATTTGAAACCTTTTAAGATAAGAGCTTAAACTTGAGAATTGTATTTCATTTTTTGATCGATTTCTGTTAAAACTTGTGACGTCAACTATCTAAACTTAAAATTTTTAAATATCTGTGAAGTTAGTTATCTAAACTTGAAAAATTTTAAATAATTGGCAGAGCAAACTGTTATGGTATTTTTATGTATTAATTTTGAATTTAAAATTTGTTTTTTGATCCATTCCTGTTAAACCTTGTCGCGTCAACTATTTAAACTTAAGATTTTTAAATATCTGTTGCGTAATGTTTTAATCCTGTTTAGGTTCAAACGGTTGTAGTTAAAACTCGTAATGATAACTATTAAGAAATGTAAATTACTAGCCAAATTCAGCTCTTGTTAAAACCTGTGACGTTGCTAGTTACTTAAACTTGAAAAATTTTAGATAATTGGCAGGGACATTTCTGGTCCATTTGAAACCTGTTAAAACAACCGCTTAACTTTGAGAAATTTATAAAATTGGTAGCGTTTAGATGCTTATAATTGTCATGGTTTTTTTCATCCATTCTCTATTAAAACTTGTGAAGACGACCATTTAAAGTTCAGATGTTGTAAAATTGGCAGAATATAGTTGCGTATCCCAAGATGCAGTGCTCGTTAAAACCTCTAAAGTTAGTTATTCAAATTTAAAAAAATTAAATAATTATAAAATTGTAAATCATTTCTGTTACAACTTGTAACGTCAACTATTTAAATTTAAATTTTTTAGATATGTGATGCGTAATGTTTTAATCCTGTTTAGGTTCAAAAAGTTGTCGTTAAAACTTGTAATGATAACTATTATTAGAGAATGTAAATTAGTAGTAGAGCCGTATGATGTATTCAGTTTTCGTTAAAACTTGTGAAGTTAGTTATTTAAACTAGAAAAATTTTAAATAATTGTCAGGATCATTTTTGGTCTATTTGAAAAATGTTAAGACGACCGCTTAAACTTGAAAAATTTATAAAATTGGTAGCGTTTAATTGTGTATCACAAGATGCAGTGCTCGCTAAAACCTGTAAAGTTAGTTATTTAAATTTAAAAAATGTAAATAATTGTGAGTAATTTTTGATCCATTTCTGTTAAAAATTATCACGTCAACTATTTAAACTTAAGAGTTTTAAATATCTGTTGCGTAATGTTTTAATCCTGTTTAGGTTCAAACTGTTGTCGTTAAAACTTATAATGATAACTATTATTAACAAATGTAAATTACTAGTAAAACTAACTAAACTAAAGTGTAAAACCTGTAAAGTTAGTTATTTAAATATAAAAAAATTAAATAATTGCAAGGTCATTTTTGGACCATTTGAAACCTTTTAAGACAATAGCTTAAACTTGAGAATTTTATTTCATTTTTTGATCGATTTCTGTTAAAACTTGTGATGTCAACTATTTAAACTTAACATTTTTAAATATCTGTGAAGTTAGTTATCTAAACTTGAAACATTTTAAATAATTGGCAAGGCAAAATGCTATGGTATTTTTATGTATTAATTTTGAATTTAAAATTTGTTTTTTTATCAATTTCCCCTTAAAACTTGTAGAGACAACCATTAAACCTTGATAATTTGTTCATTTGGCAGAGTTTAGTTGCGTATCTTAAGATGTGGTACTTGTTGAAACCTGTAAAGTTAGTTATTTAAACTTAAAAAAAATTAAATAATTGTAGATCTTTTTTGGATTCATTTCTACTTTGGTAGCGTATTTTAAGTTGCAGTTCTCGTTATAACCTGTGAAGTTAGTTATTTGAGATCGAAAACTTGAAATAATGGCAAGGTCATATTTGATTCTCTTTTTCCCTAAAACCTGTAAAGACAACCGTTCAGACTTGCGAAATTTTTATGATTGCCAGCGTCGGTATTTTATCCCGTTCACGTTAAATCTTTGAAATTAATTATTTACATATGAAAATTTTACATGTATTCCCTAAAGCTTGTCACATCTACCATTCACATTTAGGAAAATTACATTGTAATGTAAATTACTTGAGAAATTTAAACGACTGGCAAGTTTAAATTAAATCATTTTTTAATAAAATTTTCTTCCACTTTTCAACAATCAGATTTTTAGAACAATGAAAAAACTACCGGAAACCATGCAAATAACTAAGTTTCTGAACTTACTATTTCAGAATTAGGTCTTATAATTAAGTAGACTTGAGAAAGATGAAGTATGAATCGGAACGTTGTATCTTTAACAAATTAAGTACTCACGTTGTTAAAACATTCTTTTCCATTAAAAACACGACTTTTTTAATGCAGAATGATGAGAAACTGCAGAAATCGCAAACGACCTTTCAAACGATATCAAGACTTGCTTAAGTTGATTAACATAGATGTGATTGGAAGCTTTTAGAGAGTTATGATTAATTTGATTTAATTCGCATGAGTAAATAAGCCTGATGATGAGACAAGGTGTACGCCGAAACGTTGTGAATTTTTTCTCTTGCTTATTGTAGCCAAAGACAGTAAACATTCCCATATTTACCATAAGATACATATACAGTCGAATTCGCTTATGACTAAGGAAAGAGAATCCATCGATTAAATATCCACGCATTGTTTTCCTAATACCAGTTTTGACGAAACCTGAAGAAGGAGGAATGTTCGTCGAAACATCACAGTTTTGGTTCAAGCCTCCATTCATCAAGCCAAATTATTATAAACTTTGTATGGTTGATTGAAGGATCGAGACCAAAGTCAGCAATACTACTTCAACTTCTTCGCGTCGACGTTTCGTCTAATTTACTTAAACTTCATCAGGGATAGCCCTGATGGATGTAGAACCTCTTGTTATTATTTTATAATAATAACAAGGTGTTCAACATTTGTTATTGTTTAGTAGCCCGAGGGTTTTTTAATCAATTTATTTTTAATGCCGTGGACGCTATACATCTTATACTTTAAGGTGTGGGGAAATTTGTAAGTAGAGTAACAATAACAAATGTTGAACTTCTCGTCATTATTATAGTCCTGGTGAAGTTTAAGTAAATTAGATGAAACGTCGGCAAAGAAGTTGTAGTATTACTACTGCCTTTGGTCCCGGTGCGCCAATCGACCACTCAAACTAAAATCCTGGAACACAATTTCTGATTTCATGGATTGTTGTGAACTTCGCTCAGTGATGGAAATGGCAATTCTATTAAATTTCTTTTTGTTCCTGCTGTTAACTGAAGTTGATCCAAATTACCACCAATAAAATGATTCTTTTTCCTAGATATCCAAAAATGCCTCTACTACTCAGAAACATTTCACACAAAGTCACGTGACCGAAATCCGGCACCCCGTTATGCAAATTGCAAAATTTCCATTGGCAGCTGAATATAAAGTTGATTGCAGGCAAATATTACCCACCTTAACGACGCCAATTGAACCGGGACCACCCACCCGTCCATTCCTGACCTCTTTAACCGTTCTTGCCGGAGGCCGTTGCGAACTTGATCCTGCTGTGTGCGTATCCTGGCAACACACAGCAGCGGCCGCAGCAGCGAACCTGGATATTTTCAGTTTCCCGGATCGCTCGCTCGATAATCAAGGTCACCTCTTTCAGGGTCGTTCTATCTATATCTATGTTATAGGTGTGCGGGAATGGGGATTTATTGACCTCAATGCTCAAGGGAGCGAGAACATCGTTCAATGAGCCTCGCAACGTATAGGTACATAGGAAAACAGTAAAAGTTGTCGATATTGCATTACTAAAAAGAATTTAACAAGGGCATTAAGCAGAGTGACTTGGAGTTGTCGACGTTTCGCTTGCTTGAATTTTTGCATCATCAGAGCAATTGCTTCGCTGACTTCATCAGCGCTATAACTTGGTGGGGCTAGTAGTAAGGCTGCATTTCATAGTTGTTTTTTACAAGATACTCAAGCTTACATAATCCGGAGTGTATTTTAATCAGCACAAAACCTGCTTCCTTCATTCCTTAGCTTAAAAATTGTCGTGTCAAGGCGTAAAAGGTAATAATATAAAAAGCTAAATGAAAGAGAAGGGCGTGGAGACAAATCAGTTTAAAAAAGAAATAATTGATCAAAAGTCATGACTGCCTAAGAAGGAATATAAAAACGCTGAGAATATATAAGAAAATCAAATAAATTTAAAGCAAAAAATAGAAACACTGTGAAAGTATAGGTTACTGATAATCAAAAAACGCCTTATAACCTCTTATAATGCTTAAAGACGCAATGTTATTGTTTTTTCGGAAAAATTCTTAAGTTTTTCATTGTTTTGAGGCTAAGATCGGCAACAAAAGTCGTAAAACGCCATAAAACGTCTCAAAATGCTTTGAAATGCATTGTTTAACGTTTTTGATTGATTTTGCAATATTTGGGGTTAAGATCGGTAGAAATCATCGTAAAATGCCTTAAAACAAAATGCAATATTCAACGTTTTTAGATGAAATTAAATGGTTAGAGCTAAAATGTGTGGACATCGTCGTAAAACGCCTTAAAATGCTTCAATAGACATTATTAGTGGTTTTCCGTAAAAATTTAATCTTTAAAGCTAACTAAAGACTAACAGAAAAGAAATGCGAAAGATTAAGAAAACAAAAAAATAAATATGAAATGTTAAAAAGGAAGAGAAAGAAAACTATGTCTGAACTACTACAATTTTTAAAAAAGTGACACGTAAAATGTGTTTTAAATGTTTTCCTAATTACGGAAAATTATAAACATTTTTATACACCAACACTATTTATGTATATTCAAAGTGCCTCAACAAAGTCAGGAGTGCCTCACAAAAATTGATTCAAAACCATGAAGACAAGCACTCTTTTTTACTTTGCTTCACATATACTTCTACTTCTTCACACTTATCAAATCATTAAAAAGATGCTAATTAGTACGTAACGACTTATTAGAGCACAACCTTCTGGTAATTAAATAAAGCCTGAGGGAGACGTGACAGCTGTCGAAACGTTCGAATAAATAAGAAAAAAGAACAATAAAATTTGTGTCTTTCTTTCTCGCCAGATTTTCGAAGAAAAGTCTTAGAATGTTCTGGTAAAATCCCTTTTTTGAGCGTAGCACTGACCGAAAAACTTTATTGACGCATTGGGCTCATTCCTTTCGTTCGAAATCCGAAATGAAAGCATTTTTGTCCCACTTGTTTGGCATGTTTTGTCAACGGTAAATAGTATATTGTGCTCTTAAACTACTATCGAAAATTGCACTTTCCACGGCTGGTATTGCGACTTGGTTTATTCTACCTTCAGTCTGTACTGAAGGGCCCTGTGGCCTAGAAGGCCCTGAACTAGTAGACATGGTAATATGTCTACTACTACAAATAGACGCCTATTGGCGCAAATAGACAAAACTCCACTCAGCGAGGAGGTGGAGGAGATTGGCATATCCACAAAGAAAATAAACTGGCGTGAATTAAAATCTTTGATAGAGGAATATTAAGCCATGTGTGCTGGTTAACTTGAAGATGGTTTCCCAGCCGAAACACCGATTAAATATAAAAAAAAAATTCTGTTTAGTTATGAGACTTTTCCTTAAACAGCACATAAAATTCCGCTTTGCACTCTGATATTCTAGAATGTTTTTCTATTAAAATATTGTTCTTTCCTTAAGCTATGATTTTTCTTTAAACATTTATGATTTCAAATTTTCTGTTAGCTTTTTGGGCAGCATTTAATTCTGATAATGTTGAATATCCCCTATTTTGCATTAAATTTTGATATTCTAAATGTTTTCCAAGCTTACAAGTTTTATTAGGGGATGATTACAAGTTAGCACTTAATTCTGAAAATGTAGAATTTCTTATGTGCCGCGTTACATTCCGATATTCTATAATCCTAGAACGTTCTTCCGTTAAAATATTCTTCTGTGTCTAGATTATGATTTGTATTTAAACATTCATGACTTAGAATTTCCTTTTAGCCCTATGGGCAGGGTTTAATTCTAAAAATGTGAACACATTCTATTATTCTGAACATTTTTCTAATAAAATAGAATGCAAATTGCCGACAAATTGCAATAAAAGAAGCTTGAAAGTACGCATATATCTATTTTCTACTAAAATAGTGTTATGTTCTTGGAGTTTTAAACATTTACGATTTTGAATTTTTTATTGTCATTATTGCCAGAAATTAGCAGGTAAACAAAATCCAATGATGCTTAAGGAGGAAAAGATTTGTAGACTACGTACAAAATGTCTAAGGCTGGACACTGCTCTTTGCTAACTTTTGCCTGACTAACATGGCGCTGATAATGAACTAAGGGCCGAAACCTAACTCTCTTCAAATAGCCTCCTTTGGTAAACTTTTTTGAATTCTGCAATATGCAAAATTGACAAAAATAAATCTTTAAAATCCTTTTTAACAAACTGCAACGTTTTGACATAAAGTTTATGTTCTTTACCAAGTCCCAATATTATTTTATCCCTAAAACCTCAAAATCCAGTAAAGCAGCCTCACAATCACCAGATGATGTGCATTGTTAGGTCTTGCAACTGCTGGATGAGTGTTCAATCGGTGTCATAGTGGATCTATTCAATAGCATTTATACATCAGGAGTAATTGCCAGAGAATGGCTGCTTCCCACCTTTGTTCCTATCCCGAAAAAATCTCGAGCGTCAAAGTGTGATGATCACAGACTAATAAGTTTGATGAGTCTGGTTCTGAAGAACTTTATAAAAATTATACATACTAGAATATACAAAAAATGTGAGGCTGAAACATCAGACACACAATTTAGATTCCACAACGGAATGGGTACGAGAGAGGCCATCTTTGCTTTGAATGTCTTGTCTCAAAGACGTCTAGATGTAAACCAAGACCTTTACGTATGCTTAGATTATAGTAAGGCGTTCGACAATATCAAGCATGAAATGCTTCTGGATATACTCCAAGGACTTGACATTGATTACCACGATGTCCGTAAAATATTAAATCTCTACTGGGGACAAACTTCTTGAGTGAAATATGACAATGATTTTGACAGAACAAATTAGTATTTGGAAGGGAGTCAGTCAGGGGTGTGTTTTCTCTCCTATGCTATTTAATATTTACTCGGAGTTTGTTTTTGGGAGGTATTGGAAGAGGAGCTGGCGGGTATAGCAATCAGTGGCAGAACTGTCAACAACATCAGGTACGCTGACGATACCGCTGTAATAGCAAGCTCAAAGATCTGCAGAGACTGGTAGACAAAGTAATAGTAGTTAGCGAAGGTTATGGGTTATTAATATCAATAAAACAAAAATGCTGCTATACACAATAAGACGGTTAAGTCCATCACTTCAAATACCTAGGATTTATCATAAATGAAAATGTTGCACACAAACAAGAAATATTATCAAGAATTGAGCAAGCGAGGACAACATTTATGAAACTGAGAAAACTGCTGACAGCCCGAGATCTATCTTTGACCTTGAGAGTGAGAATGGTGCGGTGTTAGGTCTTTTCAATGTTACTATATAGTCCTGAAGGATGGACACCGAACAAGGAATCAATGAAGAGACTGGAATCGTTTGAGTAGTGGGTGTACTGCGGAACGTTAAAGATCTCCTGGAGGTACCGCATTACGAACGAACAAGTTCTGGAAAGAATGGATAAAGAAATGGAAATTCTTTTCACAATTAAGAGAAGAAAACTAGGGTTTCTTGGGCATGTTATGCGTAATTCAACATTTGAAACTCTGCAGCTCATCATGCAGGGAAAGATCGTGGGACGCAGAAGCGTCGGTCGACGTAGGATTTCCTGGCTACGTAACCTGCGAGACTGACCTCTCATCTGTCGAACTATTTCGGACTTCGGACAGGATGATCAGCAACCTTCGAACGAGAAGCTGAAATCAAGAAGAAGAAGAATTGGCATAGAGAGAATAACACAGACAGAGAAGTGATGACGTGAGGACACTCCGTCCACCTGAACTAAAACTTAAACACTGACAAAGCAGTACTCTAATACTAAATAAACATTTTTGGACTTCCATCGTGTTTACTTTTACTTTTTAAACGACGTCTCAAGAAGTTCTATCTCTGCTCCTTATTGCTGCAGAGCACCGGTTGCGCGTATCAGCCGCTACCAGACGAAGAATTAAGAAGCAAACTAGCCCGAATTGTTTCCAAAATATTCAGCCCAACTAAAGTTTTCATTAGAAACCATTCACAGTTCTTGAAACTTCAATTAGAAACAATTCAAGCTTCTGCGATTAAATTAAGCGATAAACTGAGTTGCGACCATCTCAATGTGGTGACTTCTGATATGTTGAACCTACGCTGGTCGACTGTACGCATCCGCACCATGCGCCAGGAGACATGGTTAGTTAGATCAGGTCTAGACCCACTATTCCTTGACAACGAGGAGAGATAATAACCAAACTTTTCTTGCTGAAGATATAACGTGACAGCAGGTGAAACAAAAAAGTAACTCTGAGGAAGACGTAAAACGCATCAAAACGTCGGTCTCTCATACAAAAAAAAGCTTTAAAATTTCCACTATTTTTACTGAAACTTTTTTAGTGATATAGTGATTTCTCAAATCAAACTTTTTTCTGAAAAAGCGACCAATTGGAATAGAAAACTAGAGGAGTAAATGGTTGATGCAGGTTTGATATGTTTTGTTATGTGAAGCGTTGTAGCCGAGCAGCTGACAGAAAGTCTAAAGTATCATTCTTTAAGTGAAGCATTCTAAACACATAAATTTCCAAGAGAAGAGTGTACAGTTGAAACGAACAAAACACAGACAAATATAAACCTGAACCATGCAGTTTCCTAAACACTTGTGCACGTGTGCTAAAAGAATTATAACAACTGAGACATAGTTTCAAAACAGCTGACGTTTCGGTCTTAACCGATGTCTTCTTCAGCTAGGTTAAACATTCAAACTTGCTCATTTGAAAGTAAACAACACATTGGATGAGAGTTGAGCACTTGCTATTTTGCGGACTTTTTCTTTTTATTTTCTTCTATCCTCAGTGGTAGTCTACAGTCGGATATCTAGCGTCTGCTGGAACGTTTTATACATGGTTTTACAACAGTCCTACCGCCGCTCGTTATCAAGTCACTAACCGCTTCTATACCAACTTGCCATGTCCCCATTGGTACATAACGAAGCTGTGCGCAGTCGTCCAGCCGTAGTCTAGCGTAACAGATAAAAGTTTACTGAATATTTTGGAAACCATTCAGTATTCACTATCCAGATATTTTATCTTACGCATTGCAGTTCTGAGTTGCCAGGGTTCAGCTTTCAACATTTGTATCTGATCAGTATGTTGTAATGAAGCTACTAAGCTCTAATTTCTTGCGAAGTGGGAACGGGGTCCTAAAACTACAAAAGTCAAGTTCAATTAGTTAGGGTAAACCGAAGGGTTAACAAATGTAGGTTAACTTAAGGCATATTTGCCAGCTTTTAAATTTGTGTTTTTTTTTAAATTCTGGTGAACGACTGGCAATCTTTAAGTAGAACCAGTCCTTGGATATTTTGTTTTTATTGTTGTTTCCATATAAAAGAGCTGAGGAGCACTATTTCGGGAATTTGATCGCCAGCCGTTGAACAGTAAACATCGCCAATTCTAGAAATAGAATCGTAAAAAAATAGACCGAAGCCACGATCCTTGTAAGCCCCATTTTCACACACACACACACACATACAGGCCATAGCGATTGTTGGGCCCCATTTTCACACACTCACATACACGGGTCATAGCGATCGTTGGACCCCCCTCATTCACATAAAATATACAGGGCTAAAGCGGTTATTGAGCCCCATTTACACGAACACACACCCAGGCCATAGCGTTTGTTGGGCCCCATTCATACGCATACATACACGACTTAGCGTTTGTTGGGCACCACACATTGGATTAGGACATGTGCTTTAGGATGACAGACGAGGAAGTCCAAGACTATTCATTTAGTAGCTATAGCAAGCAGTTCCTCTCTGTCAGTGTTCAGATTGTACCATTTGCATCTGATTAAACAAACCACTATCTTCATGTCATCACTTTTCCACGAACTTCAAGATGGACAGTTGTTTGCCTAAGTATTGTCGTCACTGGAGCTAAACCTGTCATTTCTTAGGCGATATTTTATAGTCATCCTGATCCATTCTCAGGACTACGGGCTCTTTTGGAATAGTACAAGTGCTTTAGGATGACAGACGAGGAAGTTCAAGAATGTTCATTTAGTAGCTATTGCGGTTCTTCTTTGTCAGTGTTCATGTTATACCATGTGCACCTGATCAATACCTATCGATGGACTATCTTCACGTCATCACTTTTCCAGGAATATCAAGATGGACTGTTATTTGTCTTATCACTGAAGCCAAACCTGTAATTTTTTAGGCGATATTTTATATTCATGCTGATGCATTCTCAGGACTACAGGATCCTTTGGATTAAGATAAGTGCTCTAGGATGACAGACGAGGAAGTTCAAGAATGTTCATTTAGTAGCTACTACAGTTCTTCTTTATCAGTGTCCAGATTTGACCATTTGCACCTGATCAATACCTATCAATGGACTATCTTTATGTCATCACTTTTCCACGAACTTCAATATGGACTGTCATTTATTTGTCTTGCTATCTGTTGCGAAAGCGCAATATTGTAAATAAAATGTTAACTTAATCTAGTTGTGATAATCATGTGTTTTATATCTCCACATCTCACAATAGTACCACCAGCCAGGTAACTGCCCGAGAGCTGGTGAGCTGTCACGTCACGTTTTTTCAGGCTGTCATAAAAGCTTTTCAAGTTGTCACATTTGAATACTATTACGTCTCGGCATATTTGCCCTCATTCTCTGCTCAGTTAGTTAAATTACACCAATTTACAAAGTTTACCTTTCCGGGGTGATTCCCACGTATAAAACCCCTCTCTGTGCTACAGCATCTCGAAGTTGTTAGCAGATTGACAGTCTCCTTCAAATCTCTAAAGAAAGGAGGGTTTTAGGTCTTTCGGCTTCAAAACCTTCTAAAGGCTTGATGTTATGCGAATAGTTAGAGTACCAAAAACTACATAGTAAGTAGATGTGTCCAGAAATCTGTTCGTTTGCATGCCAGCAAATGCATAGTGCTTACAAGTAAGACTCAGGTATGTGTTTGAACTTTAATTAACGTTACCACCTCAGAAGCTACAAAGTACTACGTTGATTAGCAGTAAAATTTAGAACATTCACCATTGTGCACATTCATTTCCCTTTTGTAAATAGATTATTAGTTAATTGTATATTTTTCTTTTTATTTCATAAGCAACCATCTAAAACCAATCACCCTTTTGGAAAGTCTGCTAAAGTTTGGGATTCTAACAGGCTTATAGTTTCCCATCCTATGAAAATGTCTATTGCAAATTCATTGTAAAATTGCATGTCGTCATTATTCATTGGTCCTTCGAGCCGGATGGTTGTTTCTGGAGTAAATTGACAGTTGCTATATCTTTAGTGATAATTTTCGTTAGCTACATTTATATATATTTTTTTTAACGTGTTTATTTTGCTGTCGTTTTCAAATATTCAGAATGACGTCATTTGAAAGTCTTAGATCTCAACGTACTATTGCAAAACGCAATATAACCAGACTTTGTAGTTGGATTAATGACCACAAAGACAGTGAAACGGACATTTACCAGTTTGAAACTAGACTAGCGCGACTTGATGCTGCATATGATACGTATGACAATGTAGAGGGTGTAATGGAATGTAGTTACTCTGATGAACACACCAGGGATGGAGAAAATAGATCAATAGTTGATGATCAATATTTTAATAGTGTAGCCGACTTCAAAAAATGCATTCAAAATTTTTCTGTGACTTCAACTACCACCGTTAAACAATTTTCTGGTCACTGTGGATCTGCGTGTTCCAATTCACCATGTAAAGTAGGTTTACCTAACATAGAAGTTAAGTTACCGCAAATTGGAATCAAGCCTTTTAAAGGGGACACAGCCGAATGGCAATCATTCATTGAATTATTTCAAGCTCTTATTATAGATAATCAATCGTTGTCAAATATTCAGAAGTTCATGTATCTTAAATCATTTTTAAGAGAAGAACCTCTTAAACTAATTGATAATTTGACAGTCACAAACGATAATTTTTCACTTGCTGTATCACTCTTGAAAAAACGTTACGAGAACAAATCAACTGTTATAAATGCACATCTTACATCACTGTTAGACATGCCATATATGCAAAAATGCACTGCTGCAACATTAAGAGAATTCGTCACAAATTGTAAGCGCAATCTGGGATCTCTAACAAATTTAAAATATTCTGATTCAGAACTTTTACAAATGTTGTTGATTCATTTATTTAGTAAAAAAATTGATTACGGTACTCGCAAGGCTTTTGAACTTGAAAGAAATATTGACAGATTGCCACATCTCGATGAATTTTTTGAGTTTTTAGAAAAACGTTGCACTGTTTTGGAAAATTTAGGTGTCACAGAAACATCTCGAAAAAGTACGTCTCTTTTGACAAATGAAACCGCTCCTTTTTTAACGAAAACTTGCCTATTCTGCAAAGACGCAGCTCACAAAATTTATAATTGCACTAAATTTAAAGCTTTAAATTATTTTGAAAAAAGAAACTTTGTAAAATCTAAACATTTATGTCTCAATTGTCTCGGAAGTCAACATCAAGCCAATCAATGTCCTTCCTCTAGAAAGTGTTTGACATGCAGTCAGAAGCATCATTCACTATTGCATAATAACGATCATAATACTCCCTTTGCGCCTTCTCAGATTCGTAATAATGCGTCTCATAATCAGGCTTTTTTCAACCGATCTCCTCAACATAACTCGTTACCAAACAATTCACATTCAAACTATAATCATAACCAAACACATCCAGTTTCATTTCAAATACAAGGAAATCAAAACTATCCTCAAAGTCAAATGACTCAGTCAACTTCTCAATCAAATATGGTTTCTACTCGCACATCAATGCAAGCTGATTCCAATGATTCACAGCAAAATAGTGTATCTGCTTCAGCGTTAGCGTATAAAAACAGTATGGTTTTATTAGCCACTGCTGTCATTTCGGTGTATGATTCGAATGGCAATATATACGATGTCAAAGCTATATTAGATAGCGGCTCTCAAACATCCTATATTACTGCTGCTCTTGTAAAAAAATTAAAAATGTCTCCTTCGTCAAAATCACTTATGATTTCGGGACTTGCTAACAGTTCCACCATGTCTCATGGAATGGTTGACATCTCTATAGTTTCTAATGTAAATTTTCACAAAAGATATCAATTATCTTGCTATGTGTTAGAAACAATAACAGCCAAACTACCACAATGTTCAGTAAATATTGACACACTCAACATCCCTTCATACATATTACGTAATTTAGCAGACCCCACTTTTTACTCCACATCTGATATTGACATTTTGATTGGAGCTGATTTATATTACTCTTTACTCGCCCCTGGAATTTTTAAACTCGGAAATAATCTTCCTATTTTGATGAACACTCACTTAGGCTGGATTATTGCTGGACCTGTACCTCAGAATTGTTTGTCAAATAACAATATTTTAGCCTCATTTTCGTCAGTGTGTAACCTCGCTCAGAATTCTCTGTCATGTTCTAACCGTGATCTTTCAAAATGTATTGAACAATTTTGGAAATTGGAAGAAGTTGACAATATGGCCAAAAATCTATCAAAGGACGAGAAGCTCGCTGAAGATATCTTCAATAAAACAACTCTTATTTTGCCTAATGGTAGATTTCAGGTTCAACTTCCTTTTAAGTCCTTTGAAGACATTTCAAAACTAGGAAATTCTTTTGAAATTGCTAAAAGACGTTTCTTATCGTTAGAGGCAAAGTTTCATAAAAATGAAGTTTTACGTCAAGAATATAAAACATTTATTGACCAATATATTCTTCTTGATCACTGCAAATTGATTCCTTTTTCTTTAGTAAATGATGATGGTAACTTTAGATACTTTTTACCTCATCATGCAGTGATAAGGGAGGATCATATAACTACCAAACTGCGCGTAGTCTTTGATGCTTCTTGCAAAACTCAATCAGGCATATCTTTAAATGATATAACCCTCAAGGGATATCAGGTACAAGCTGAATTATTTGATATTTTATGTCGTTTTCGGACTTTTAAATATGTCATTGCTTGTGACATTGAAAAAATGTATCGACAAGTTATAGTTGACCCTAAACACCGATTTCTTTTAAACATTCTATGGCGAAATACTCCACAGGAACCCTTTCGTTGTATTGAACTTAGCACGGTAACTTATGGAACAAATTGTGCCCCATTTTTAGCCACTAGAGTTATCAAAGAAATTGGGCTTCGAAATTCTTTTGAATACCCCTCTCTGTGCTACAGCATCTCGAAGTTGTTAGCAGATTGACAGTCTCCTTCAAATCTCTAAAGAAAGGAGGGTTTTAGGTCTTTCGGCTTCAAAACCTTCTAAAGGCTTGATGTTATGCGAATAGTTAGAGTACCAAAAACTACATAGTAAGTAGATGTGTCCAGAAATCTGTTCGTTTGCATGCCAGCAAATGCATAGTGCTTACAAGTAAGACTCAGGTATGTGTTTGAACTTTAATTAACGTTACCACCTCAGAAGCTACAAAGTACTACGTTGATTAGCAGTAAAATTTAGAACATTCACCATTGTGCACATTCATTTCCCTTTTGTAAATAGATTATTAGTTAATTGTATATTTTTCTTTTTATTTCATAAGCAACCATCTAAAACCAATCACCCTTTTGGAAAGTCTGCTAAAGTTTGGGATTCTAACAGGCTTATAGTTTCCCATCCTATGAAAATGTCTATTGCAAATTCATTGTAAAATTGCATGTCGTCATTATTCACCTTTCCCGGGTGATTCCCACGTATAAAACCCCTCTCTGTGCTACAGCATCTCGAAGTTGTTAGCAGATTGACAGTCTCCTTCAAATCTCTAAAGAAAGGAGGGTTTTAGGTCTTTCGGCTTCAAAACCTTCTAAAGGCTTGATGTTATGCGAATAGTTAGAGTACCAAAAACTACATAGTAAGTAGATGTGTCCAGAAATCTGTTCGTTTGCATGCCAGCAAATGCATAGTGCTTACAAGTAAGACTCAGGTATGTGTTTGAACTTTAATTAACGTTACCACCTCAGAAGCTACAAAGTACTACGTTGATTAGCAGTAAAATTTAGAACATTCACCATTGTGCACATTCATTTCCCTTTTGTAAATAGATTATTAGTTAATTGTATATTTTTCTTTTTATTTCATAAGCAACCATCTAAAACCAATCACCCTTTTGGAAAGTCTGCTAAAGTTTGGGATTCTAACAGGCTTATAGTTTCCCATCCTATGAAAATGTCTATTGCAAATTCATTGCAAAATTGCATGTCGTCATTATTCACTATCATTGAAGCCAAACTCGTAATTTCCTAGGCGATATTTTATATTCATGCTGATGCATTCTCAGGACTACAGACTCTTTTGGAATAGTACAAGTGCTTTAGGATGACACACGAGAAAGTCCAAGAATGTTCGTTTAGTAGCTATTGCAGTTCATCTGTGTCAGTGTTCAGGATGTACCATTTGCACCTGACCAATCAATGGACTTCACATCATCACTTTCCCACGAACATAAATATTTTATAATCATACTGATGCATTCCCAGGTCCACAGGACTTTCTGGAATAAGACAACTGCTCTGGGATCACAGACGATGGACTCTTCGAGGAAGTCCAGGAATGTTCGTCGTCTGTTCAAGTCGTGTTCAAGTTTAACATTTGCATCTGACAGTACCTATAGACAGAGTGTCCTCACGTCATCATTTTTCCGCAGGCTTCGAGAGAATGCAATGGCTTTGGGATGATATTTAAGGACATAACATTTTTTCTTCATTAGTGAGGTCCATCCTGATTACTAAGAGACATAAAGTAAGCTGCCATCTTCCATCTCAGACTCTTAAAACCGTTAATTACCTATAACGTTATTATTTCACTTCATCAACGGGGTTATGGTAATTGTGTTCGTGCAAATGGGAATTATAATAATAAAAGCCGCAGAACCGTTGACCTCAGGCAAGTTTTTTTCTATTATTTGTTTTATTGCATCGCCACATAATTGAATAGTCAGGTAGTCCCCTGATTAACACTTTACGTTTAGCTATGGGGTTAACAATCGAAAATTGCTTTTCGAATAATAATTAATCAAACTGTCATTATTGTTTTAGTGGTAACGTTCTAATAGCGTCACCTCGATCGTCCTTCTTTGATACCAAAGCACCAGGTTCATTAATCTCTCCCGTTGCATTGACAATTTTGTGAAAAAGAGAGTCCGCCAGTCAACTTTTCACTGTAATTTTGTCTTTGTTAAACCATGCAAAAGAAAAAATAACATCAATTGAGTAACATCATCCAACGACGTAGAAGATGTTTCTATTGAGCTCCATATAAGTTCGAAGAATGCCGTTGCCCCCATTTCACGGATAAATGTTTCTAGGCAAATTGCACTAATTAGATGGACGCAATTAGCCAGAGGTAGTCTATAAACAGTCATTTTTACGACATACACGTCGATTTTGCAAAGATCAAAAATTGCTAAACTGTCGGGGAATCTTAATTCTTATGTCTGGCTTGCGAAATGCACCCGCTTGGGGAAATAGCGGTTGCTGTCCCTTTTTTTCTCCAACAGGAAAACCTTTTTTTCCTAATCAAATGTGTTCCAGGTCAACAGCCAAGGCGTTGTTGGCTAGACACCCCTTCTACCTCCAGTTTTGCTCAAATCCGAATGAGACGTGGCGTTACCCGACCCTGACCCGAAGAAGGGCAACGCCACACAGGTTCTAGGGCGTCGCGACGCTTATTTTCATAGACGTGGGGACCACTGCTCCCTTTGTCGCTCTTATTTATTAAAATAATAATACTCAATATCTAAATATCTTTTTCTTTTCTTTTTCAGGTAAGGACTTCAATACATAATAAGAGGCCTGTTTTGGGGGTAAGTAAAAAGTTTCTTCTAACTCTAGAGACTAATAGACAACTAGATAACTACACTTAAGTTTTGCTGCTAAGGTAGTTGTATATTTTAGTTTTTTATTTATAAATAAATCAAGCTGCGCCTCTGTACGTGCGAAATATGTCCATAATCAATCACTAGGGCCTCGTGCTTTCTGCGTTGGCAAATGCGGAATGGAGGAATAATGGGTTCCCACTGGAAAATGGGGCTCTATGTATGCGGTATAAAAAGATTCTTTCTATCAAGAGTTCCATTTTTCAAAATAAATGGAAAAAGGTCAAGGGTGGTGTGGTGTTAATGCAAAGAGTTTTGTGGAAATGTTTCATTTTCATGAACAATATCTCTTAGCTTGTGGTTTCACATTCCATTACTTAATAATTCTTAAGATTTTGAAAGATGAAGATGTGTTTGAAATAATTGTGTTAGAAATAGAGTCGAAATAGAGAAGAAAGAGAAGAATGATGTAGATGTAAATTAATTTTTTTCCAATTCTTCAAAAAGTTAAATCAAAGACAAAGATGCTTGAACTTTAATTTTTTTACATCTGATTTTGCAGAAGAAAACTTACTTTCGACTAAATCTTTAAAAAAATTGGTGTACTTCTTGTTATAGTTTTATAATGCAAAAACTCTTTAAAGGCCTGAACGGTGGCACCACTCTTTTTGTCTTTGCTAAAGAAACGAAAAAATGTAAATTAATCTGAATTTGAATAAATTTTTTACATTATTAAGATCTCTGAAGTCGAGGTAACTTAAAGAGAAATCTGTATTGCATTTGCAGAATTTATCTTCTATGTCTGATTCTTCAGAAGAAAGATTTTATCAGACTGACACATTTAGCATATTAAACAGACAGACATATTTAAAAGACTTTAGAAAAACTAATTTCTCTGAGATTTTCAAAAATAAATGCCTACTCTTCTTTTTTGTTCAACTGACTCTCACTCTGACTTTTAGTTCAGAAATTCTTTAAAGGCTTGATGTGTTGCACTACCTACTTTATCTTGGACAAAAGTACTTTTGAAACTTTTGAAAAAAAGTGAAGAAATGTAAATTAATTTTCTTGCAATTCTTCAACTTGTTATTTTGGAGATAAATGTGCCTGTAACGTAAGAGAGTATTGCAACTTTAAAGCATGTCTTCTACCTCCGTTTCTTCAGATGAAAGAAGAGATGTATAACAAAACATTTCTTTCAGCTAGATCTTTCAAAAACATATGCATAAGAACCCGAAATCTTCGCTTAACTTTAGAATTTTTTTTTTTTTAAATTCAAACACTTTGTGTTGTTGTACTAACTTTTTTGTCTTTGATAAAGTTCCATTTGCTATTTTTTGAAGAAACAGAAGAAATCTAAATAAATTTTCATCCAATCTTGATTAAGTTAACTGAATGGTCGACAAGTTTGTAGTTCCGGTAACTTAAAGAGTACTGCATATCGGAGTTTCAAAGCCTGTTTTCTACATCAGAAGAAAAAATCGATTTGTAGCAATAAATTTCTTTCAGCTCGATCTTTTAAAACAAATTTGTATTCTTCTTCTCCGTTTAGCTTCACCAAGGTTATTTGTTAATGCAACACCTCTTTGAAAACTGGAACTATTGCTGCACATTTTTTGTCTCTTGTAGAAAGTCCTTCTGCGATTTTTAGAAAGGGAAGAAATGTAAACTAATTTTTTTTCAATTCTTCAAAAAATTAAATCAAAGACAAAGATGTTTGTACTTTCATTTTTTTAATTCCTACTAAATCTTTAAAAAAATTATGTACTTCTTCCTTTAGCTTTATAAAGTGTATTTTTTTTAAATACAAAAACTCTTTAAAGGCTTGAAGTGTAGCACCACTTCTTTGGTCTTTGCTGAAGAAACGAAAAGAATGTAATATTTTTTTGATTCTTCATGTTAGCTTAATTAGAAAGATGTCTGTAGTCGAGGTAACCTAAATATGCATTTTTAGAGTCTGATTACTAGTCTAATTACTACGTCTGATTCTTCAGAAGAAAGGATAAGTTTTAAGAAAATGAATTTCTCTCGGATCTTCAAAAATTGATGCGTATTCTACTTTTTTGTTTAACTTTAAAAAAGCTAATTTTAGTTAAAAAATTCTTTAAAGGCTTGAATTGTTGCACTACCTATATTGTCTTTGATAAAAGTACATTTAAAACTTTTGAAAATTAAAGTGAAAAAATGCTAATTAATTTTATTGCGAGTCTTCAACCTGTTAATTTAGAGATAAATGTGCCTATAACGTAAGAGAGTATTGCAACTTTAAAGCATGTCTTCTACCTCCGTTTCTTCAGATGAGAGAAGAGATGTGTAATAGAAAATTTCCTTCAGCTAGATCTTTCAAAAACATATGCATAAGAACTCCAAATCGCCTAATTTTACAAAAAACATTTTTAAATTCAAAAACTCTTTGAAGACTTGAATTATCGTTACTAACTTTTAGAGGAAACAGAAGAAATGTAAATAAATGTTCTTCCAATCTTGATTAAGTTAGCCGAATGATAAACAAGTCTGTAGTTCCGGTAACTTAAAGAGCACTGCATATCGGACTTTCAAAGCCTGTTTTCTACATCTGATCTTCAGAAGAAAACACCGATTTGTAGCAATAAATTTCTTTCAGCTCGATCTTTTAAAACAAATTTGTATTCTTCTTCTTCGTTTAGCTTCACAAAGGTTGTTTGTTAATGCAAAACCTCTTCGAAGACTCGAACTGTTGCTGCACAGTTTTTGTCTTTAGCCTTGTCTTAGCGGTTTGTGTACTCAACTTCTTCGTTTAGCTTCGCAAAAAGCATTTTTTGCTTGTAATTGCCTCTATTTTTGAAACATTTTTGTAGTACTCTTTCGTTACCTCCATTATCTATCATGTGAGTTTTAAAGTTTTTTTTTTATTTTTTTGTTCTTTGTAAACGCTAAATGAAACAGCCTTTGTTTTTGACACATTCCTCCGTTTCTTCAAAACGTGCAAATTAACTTTTATCAAAGACAAAAAAGCTTGTGCAATCGTTCGAGATTTCAAAGAGTTTTTGCATTTAAAGATGCTCTTTGTGAAGCTAAACAAAGAAATAGAGTAAACATTTGATTCCGACGATCAAGCAGGAATAAATTAATTTTTCTAACACCTCTTTTTTATGAAAAATCAGATATAGAAAACAAATCCTGAAAATACTATAGGCAGTGTTTTTCTTAATTTACATGTACTGCAGACATCTTTATGATCCAGCGAATTTATTCAAGATGGGAAGAAAATTAATTTATATCTTTTCGGTTTCTTCAAAAATCGCGCATGCACTTTTATCAAAGATTTCAAAGAGGTTTTTCGTTTAAAAATACCCTTTTTGAAGCTAAACAAAGAAGTAGAGTACACATCTCTTTTTTAAGATCTACTCGGAAGAAATTTATTTTGATAAAATCTGTCATTTCTTCTCATAGGTCAGTTATAAAAGACAGATTTTGAAAATGCAATGGGCAATGCTCTTTTAAATTACCTTGACTACAATATATCACTGAGTTAAAGTGTTGATGATTGGAAGAAAATCAATATACATTTCTTCCTTTCTTCAAAGCAGAAAAGTGTGAGTATAGACAGGGTAAACTGTTATTAAACAAAAAACTGTATTGCAAACTGTAAATACACTGTATTTAAATTGAAACCAACATTATTTGTTCTATCCTACTAAATGTTCATATGTTTTGATTAAAAAATTGCGGTTGTCATGACTCAAGTTTCCTATATTGTACAATTTTTTTTTTTAAACCTTGCAAAGATCTAATAAAAACGTCAAAGATGGCCGTTGGTTTGTCAATAAGAAAAGTATTTTTTAGTCGAGCAGTTGGTATATATTACAAATAAATTGGTTCTTGATTTCAAAATTTCCGCCCTTTCAGTAGCAATTCTCAATCTTCAGGATTTTTTTTATTAACGTTTCAACGTCATAAAAAAATCGTTAAAAATGATAATTAGTCTGTGAAAAATATATTTTTTAAAGTGCTGTGGTAGTTCTTTAGTATGAAGCAAATTAAAATGGGTTTTCTCTCAAAAACTGCCGACGTTTTGATTGTAGTTTTCAATCTACCGCAGGGATCTTTTTACTAACGTTTTAAAGACGTAATAAACACGTCGAGGATAAACGTTAATTTGTCATTGAGAAAAGCATTTTTTCATCGGGCGGTAGTAGTTTAAATGTATAGGACCAAATTAAGTTCTAATCAAATTTCTAGATATAGAAATAGAAACGGTGAGAATAGTTGTTTGTGAGAAACGAGTTTTTTTAATAGGCTCTAGATGTTTTCTGGTATAAAACAAAATTAAATTGGCTTTTGGTTAAAAAATTGTCGACGTTTTGGGTGTAATTTTCAGTTTTTCTCAAAAACCTTTTTAACGACGTAATAAAAACGTCGAAGAGAGTGACGAAGAGACGTTAATTCGTCTATGAGAAATGCATTTTTTAATCGGGCGATGGTAGTTTATTTGCATAAAACAAATTCCAATTGGTACTGGTTCAAAAATTGCCAACGTTTTGATTGTAATTTTCATAAATTATCGCCAGGGCTCTTTTTGTTTACGTTTTAACGACATAATAAATATAAATGTTGAAGATTAATTCCTTTGTGAGAAACATTTCTGGCATAAAACAAAACTAAATTGTTATTTTTGTTATTGTCTACGTTTTGCTTGTAATTTTCACTCTTCTTCAAAAGGCTTTGTAACCATGTAATAAAAACATTGTAGACGTCAAATCCTCAGTGAGAAATGAACTTTTGAAACAAACGGTCGTAGTTCTATGCCAAAAAACAAAATTAAATTAGTTATTGTTCCAAGAATTGCCGACGTTTCGCTTATAATTTTCAATCTTTATCAAATATCTTTTGATTAAATTTTTACAACGTACTAAAAACGTCAAAGATAAACCTTAATTGGTTAATAAGAAGTGAACTTTTTAATGGGGTGATGGTAGTTTACTTGGATTGGACAAAATTAAATTGTACAACAGTGAAGGTTTTCTCGGCCCGTCAAAATAGAATCTCGAGTGTTTTCCGGGATTTGAAATGTCTGCGGTCCAATGGAATTTCTTTCTGACGTTTCATCTACAGTTGCGGCAGACATTATCAAAGGCGATGAGGCAATGGGCGAAGTGATCTCCCGTGCTTCCCGACGTTGACTGATTCGTCTGTGGTGAGCTCCGTGGTATTTAATCCCCTGCCGTCGCGCTGCAGTGGTGGGATTGGAGTGGGGGTAATGGTGGCGGGGAGTTTTCGCACACTTGAAGTATGTCGTAGAACTCGGTTCCAGTCTGAATTTACAAGCGAAAATTTCTTCCTTCTTGTTGAAATTGTTCTCGTGTTTAAAGTGTCTCAATGGCCTCTCTCGTTAGTCTGGGATCTGCGATTGAAATAAAATACCCACCTCATTGAAAATGATGTCGTGGCCTTCTGAGGTCCCAGCCTGCAACTCCTCTGGTGTTACATAATCCTCGTGTTGACACTGCGTTTTGTGATGCCAATATATACCAAACCACAACTACATGGAACTCGGTAAACTGCGGGTGCCGATAGGGGGGCCGATAGCGGCCTGTGGCCTATCTCAAGCTCTGTTGCATTGTACGAGTGGGTTTAAAGACAGTTTTAACATTGTGCTTTTCCAGTAGCCTGCCGATCCTGTCTGTTACTTTGTGGATGTATGGTAGAATAGTCCATCAGGCATTTCTTTATATTCTCCTGTTGTTATTTCCTAGCCCTCTGCATTCCTCGGACGGACATTCCAACCAAAGGCTGTTTCCAGATGCTTCATTTCCCGTTCCAATTCAGCCGGCTCACAAATTGACTCTTGGCTCTCACAGGCAGAGTCTTTATGACTACCCATTTCTGTCTGAGGTAATGATTTGCCTCAAGATACGGCCAAGTTGTTTCAACACTGCCTAACCACTACTTATTTTCAATGGAAGGAAGATTTCTACAAACAAACTGATGGTATAGCTATGGACAGCCCCCCAACTATTTTATGGAAATTTTCGAGGCCAAGGCATTGGTTACGACAAATAATAGTCTAAGGTGCTGGTTCCGATACGTGGACTACATCTTTGCTCTTTGGAAACTTGGCGAGGACGAACTTTAAAACTTCCTCTTACACCTTAAATCTATCAACTCAAAAATTCAATTCACTATGGAGATAGAAAAGGAAAGACGCTTACCGTTTTTGGATGTTTTGGCATCAAGGAGGCCGAATGGGAAGCTTGCGCACACCGTTTATAGGAAACCAACACACACTGACCGATACTTCAATAACGGACCAAATCATCAGCCCAGACAGAAATGGGGAGTCATAAAGACACTGTGATAGCCAAGAAAATTTGTGAGCCGGCTGAATTGGAACGGGAAATGAAGCATCTGGGAAGAATGCCGTTTGGTTGGAATAGGTACAGCAAACACGAGTTCGATAGCGCCGTCCGTCCAAGGAATGTAGAGTGCCAGGAAGAAACAATTGGAGAAGATATAGAAAAGCGCGGATGGACTAGTCTACCATACATCCACAAAGTCACGGCAAGCTACTGGAAAAGCACAATGGTAAAAATGTCTTTAAACCAACTCGTACAATACAACAAAGCTTGAGATCGGTCAAAGACCGCAGAGATCCCCTATCCGCACCTGGAGTTTGCCGAGTTCCATGTAGCTGTGGCTCGGTATACCAGCACCACAAAACGCAGTGTCAACATGAGGATTATGAAACAGAAGAGGAGTTGCAGGCTGGGACAAACACAAAAGTCAGCAGTAGCAGAGCACCCTCTCCACACTTCGAAGGTCACGGCAGCCGTTTCAACGAGGTGGATATCTTATATCAATTGCAGCGTTTCTATCCGAGACTAAGGAGAGAGGCCATTGACATCTTTAAACACGGCAACAATTTCAATAGGAAGGAGGAAATTACGCTTCTAAATGCAGACTGGAAGCGAGTTCTAGGACATATTTCAAGTGCGCCGAAACACCGGGCCAGCACTACCCCCACCCCAGACCCACCACCGCAGCGCAACGGTGGGGATATAAATACCTCGGAGCTCACCACAGTCGAATCAGTCCAAAAAGGGGAAGCACGGGAGATCACTTCGCCCATTCCCTCGTCGCCTTTGATAATGTCTGCTGCAGCTGTAGACGAAACGTGAGGAATAAATTCCATTGCCCACGGCTTCAAGGCCCGGAAAACACTTTAGATTGTATTTGGACCGGCCTTGAAAGTCTTCACACCTTCTAAAAGAATTCTTAATATGCCTCATATCTGACAATTATTTAGATATTTGAATATTTTTTTATGAATTGTTAATAAATTTAGTGGGGTTTGCTAGAATTGAAAACTTGGACCATTGGTTATAATTTTCTGTTAAACTGAGTTAACTTTTCAATAGTTTTCTCTTTCTTAATTTGCTTAACCTTTTTTAACAGGCTTTCCTTCTTCGTCGATAACTTCTGTGGTCACGGGTTTCTTACCTTCCTCTTCTACCATAAGAATTTTGTTGTTTCTTCTTTATCGCCCTTTTTCTTTTTGATCACGCTCTTTTTTGACACACCTTTATCCATTATTATAGTGCTAGAATTTCCACTGGAAATTGAGGTTCTTCTTCCTGAACTTCAATGGGCAACTATTCTTCTTCCACAGTATCTACAATCCCACAGTAAGTACAATTCCCAGGAAACTTGCATTATTTCTAGGTTGTAACGATCTTAGTTGTATCTTTTATTGGCGTCCCGTTTCTTAACACTCTTTCTAGTTCTTCTGATTCTGTTTGGAATTCCTTGTTCGATTAGAGTGGTTTCTACTGCCTTTTCTGGAAGCCCTTCTACGGACAGGTGCCTCCACTTCTTCTGTAGTAATTGTGGTTTCGGGGGGTTTTCGACTCGAACACGACCTTTTTTTAACTATCTTTTTTGATCAATAACGGTAGTCTCCTTAACCCTCAATAGGTGCTTCTTCAACTTTGAAGATATGCTCTTCCTCTTCTGGTATTTCAAATGGCTGGAGTTCAAGGAAACGTGTGAAAGGGAAATGTGTACGTGAAATCGTCATCATGTTTGAAGATGTATCAGGAGCAGAGACGGTCTTACTCTACAATCACTTCGTCTTTGCTAATGATATTTAATTTTATTAGCTTCCTTGTGAGGTGCAGATTGGTCAAAGTACCATCCCGGGTGCTTCTTTAACCCCAAAGGTGCACTGTTCAAAAAGGTATTACTTAAGAGTGTACCACTAAGAGGTAATACACATAAAACTCAATAGCAATTTTAGATGATACCATACCGAGCATCCATTCTCGGCATGCACTTTTTCTATATTTAGACAGCGGCACTGCAATTACCAGTGTAATTGCAAGCTTTCATTACGAGTCCATTAGGCCAAAACCTACCTCAAACGAACATGACTTGACATACATTAATAATTATTTTGTAACTTAAAACCGTTGTTGATAGAACGGGCATCATTTTCGTGTTTTACACGCCGAAAAGGTTAATTTCACCTTTGCCGTTTCGTAGAGGACGAGGTCACCACAACCAAAAATCGTCTCAAAGATGAGCCGTTTTTGTAGTTCTTTTATCAATTTTGATCTACTACGTAAGCGTAAGTGGTACCTTCTACGAACCGCAATAACACTCACGACGCTAAAAACTGCATGCTCCGTGAAACGGAACCAAACTATTTACGATTTAGTAGTCCAAAGTCACAGAGCGACCTTTAACGTGGAATTATCGGAGATCCAATTGATTTAATTTTTTTTTTCGGATATTTTGTTCGATCGATTATCCGTCCCATTCGTTACATTTAGTAAAGGTGATTGATCTCGATAATCACTAATTGAAAATGGGTCAATGCTCGGCGGTTTTTGTTTTGTTCTTCGGCTTTTGGCGATCGCCACCAAGGTGCGTTTGAGGTTCCTTACCAATGCGTTGGTACCTACCTGCCATCAAAAAAAATTCTTTTTTAAATAGTAATTATTATGATCAAGGTAGAGATTTCCGTTATAATACCTATACGAAGTCAGCTTTTTTGCCTTCGCCTCTCATCTCGGGAACCTGTCCATATATAGAGTGGTCGCGTTTGGCCAATAACAGCTTCCCATGCAAAAAGTCAACTGCCCGACTGCTCGGACTCCACGACTTAATTTTAATTCTGAAAACTAATGTTTATTGCCCGAGACGGATCGGCTATCGGTTTTTTTGCTATACGGCCACTTTAGTCTTGAAGACCTACACCGTTGCCATGGCTATCCAAACTTAAGCAATCAGTAGAAAAATAACTTATTCTAGTTTCTTGCAAGGCACTTTCCTAAAGTAGCAGCATTTGGTTTCCTGTCCCAACCGAAGAAACTGGACATGGTGCGATGACCACTGTTAACTACTCTAATATCGTACTGGGTTACTAGGGTTTGGGTTTGCAGATTGAAATAAGATCAATTAAAATAATAAATGATGTAACATAGTAGACATACAATTCTTAATGGTTTCAATGATTAAGACTTTATACAGGGCGTCCAGGTTTTTTGTAGCAGGACTTTACCAGCTTGTAGAAACAACGATTTTATGACGAAAAGTTCATACAAACTTATATGTATAAAAGCTTCCGTTTCCAGAAATTTTAAATCCCTATTCAATTTGAATGCTTTTATGCCTCTTGAATCGTTTTCGTATTTGTCGCCGTTCTCGAGATATTTGCAGGAGTATCATTCGTGCATGCGAATGTCCCATTCCATGTATTGTGTTTCAGAAAAAAACCAGCGTCAAGTGGTCTAACCATGAATATGCAGGCATGCATTATTTGTATGGATTTTGTGGTGGAAACTCTGCTGGTGCTGCTCGAGAATACAGGAGAAGATTTCCTAACAGACGACAGCCTCATCCAAGCACTTTTGTAAAGGTACACCAACAGTTTAGAAACTACGGTTAAAATCCTCTTCAAGCACGAATTGGAGAACAGATTCGTCAAAGACGCGGCAGGTTAAATGCAAGGATTTTAAATACTTTTGAAAGAAACCGCCGATTAAGTACAAGGCAAGCTTCAAGACGATTAAATATTCCTAAAACCCTCATATGGACTACTTTGAAACAAAATGGTCTGCATCCGTACTGTTTGCAGCCGGTACAGGGATTACAACCTGGTGATGCTGAACGCCGAATGCAGTTTTGCCGTTGGCTAATAAATGCAGCAAGAGAAAATCTTGTTTTTCTTAACAAAATTATTTGGTCTGATGAGTCCTGTTTTACAAGTCGTGGGGGTACTAAATTTTCATAATCTTCACCTCTGGGAAGACGAGAATCCACATCTAATTCGACCGAGAAATTTTCAACACGAATTTAGTGTAAACGTTTGGATGGGAGTATATGACGATATTTTGTTGGGACCTTACATCTTACCAAATAGACTGAATGGTCGATTGTTTTTGGAATTTTTAAACGCCGAACATGACACAATGCTGGAAGATGTGCCTCTACAACAAAGTCTAGACTCATTTTTTCAATTAGATGGATGTCCTGCACATTACTTTTTAGAGGTGTGGAACTGGCTTAATACAGAATATCCACAGAGATGGGTGAGTCGTGGAGGTCCAGTTGCGTGGCCTCAATGATCGCCTGATCTGACCCCGCTTGATTTTTTGTTTGGTGGTTTATGAAGGAAAATGTCTACTCCAGTCCTGTTAATTCTCAAGAAGAACTGATACGACGAATACGAAATGCGGCTCGGAGAATAACTCCACAACATTTTAGAGACGTCCGGCAGTCTGTTGCGACGCTGTAATCTATGTGTTGTTCATAACGGCGGGCATTTCGAACAGTTTCTTTAAAGTTTTGTTTATTGAATACGATTACTCACTCATTATTTTGTTAATGTTAATAATTTATGATAATTTAATATTAAATGCAAAGTAGTGTAATATTACCTAAAAACTTTTAATGATTTAAAGTTCAGTCTTAAAATGAGTAGCAAGTTCTACTACAACATATCAGATTGCTTGCACACTTTTCCATTATTCGGAGATGTAATGTAAACGTAACGTACAGGCAATTGGAAAGTTGCGTCTAAAGTAGCAAAGTTTAATACTCCTGCAAATATCTCGAGAACGACGACAAATACGAAAACGATTCAAGAGGCATAAAAGCATTCAAATTGAACGGGGATTTAAAATTTCTGGAAATCATGGACTTAAAATTTCTGGAATGATCAGTGGCGCACTAAAAAAAGTTCGGGATAGTAAAACGGGGGCTAACTCCAGAAAAAATAACGCCCTGTAGATTGTCACAACCATTTGTCAGGTGTATTTGTGCAGACCCTAAAAACTAACATACACTCTAAATTTTAAATAAATATCTCAAAAATTGATCGAGCTGGAAGGAAAAAAAATATAAAAATCGTGTAACTTTAACACCCTGAATATCGAAAACTAAATTTCTATACATATAAGTTTATATGAACTTTTAGTTATAAAATCGTTGTTTTTACAAGCTGGTAAAGTCCTGCTACAAAAAGCCCGGACACCCTGAATATTGTTTGTGCCATTTTTACTTTTTTACAATTCTTTTTTAACTACTCACGTGCTTTTTACGTGAAATCCCAATAATGACCATCCACAATAGTTTATTCAATTATTAAGTGCATACAAATATTCAATTGAAAATGAGAGGTCAGAAAGGCCTGGCAAAGACCTTCAGTCAATCTGAAACCCCCGGAAAAAGTCAGGTCCTAAATCTAAAACACAGAATATTCTAAAATTTGAAAATCCATCAAAAACCGTAGGCAGAGCATTGATAAACTGATACACAAAAATAGCGAATATGATTTGTGGACATCATCATGCTTTCTAGCAGAAGCAGCAAGGCTGCAGCTAGAGAAGGTTACTGGTATGTTGAATCTTCTACTAGCGAAAGGCTTCATTAAGAAATCATCTACGCTTTAAACGAGCCTACAGCAATAATAAGCCAGACATGTCCATAAGATGTGTAAACTCTTCATATACATAATTTTCTTAATAAACATAATTTTTTACAATTTTTTTTAAATGTACCAAATTAGGGGTAATCCGTCTTTTTTTTAATTTCCAACTTTGAACGGCTATATCTTTAGAACGGACCAATTTGTGTGAGTGAGGAATTACCTATCGAACTTCTGTTTTTGTCTTTTTATTAATTTTTGGTTTTTCTAAAGGTTTTTCCAATCTCTCGGGTTTTGTAATTTTTTCTTAGATGAACAATTTTTGACGAAACTTCATCTTCGAGTCATAGCTATTACATGCTATTACTGTTTATATTTCGTAGTTTTTAATTAATTTTTTTCTTTTTTATACATTTATTATTCTTTCAATCTTCATATTTTTCTATCCTCGTCTGATTAACTGAGATATAAATGTAACTTTTTATGGTGTTTTCATGCTCTCAATGTTATTTTGGTTCAACTGGAACTTTCTTTACAAACGTTTTTTAAACGATATTGGTAATTTTTTTTACTGTTATTTTACTCTCCGTTCTCTATCCTTATTTCGATATAAATTGCAATTTGCGCTGTTCATTGCATTTCATTGCATTTCAATTTTGACCCTGCACTGTGTTTAATATCAATGATTCTTGTTGTTTCAATTCTTCTTTACGGTACTGGCTCGAAATTAAACTCCAGGTAGTGAAATATAAACAATTTAATATTTTACATTTATTATTTTTTCCTTCTTCATATTTTTCTATTCTTATCCTATCTCACGACACGTTTTCTTATTTTTTATCGATTTAAATTAGACTTTTTATTATGTTTTCATATTTGCAATGTTTTTTTAACTTAAAAATTAACATTTTCTATAAGTAAATAATTACAATCTAAAGTGTTTTCCGGGCTTTGAAGCAGCGCTCCAATAGAATTTCTTCCTGACGTTTCTACAGCTGCGGTAGACATTATCAAAGACGATGAGGCAATGGGCGAAGTGATATCATGTGCTTCCCGACGTTGACTGATTCGACTGTGATGCGCTCCGTGGTATTTATTCCCCTGCCGTCGCGCTGCAGTGGAGGGACTGGAGTGGGGGTAGTGGTGGTGCGGGATTTCGCCGCACTTCATACATGTCGTAGAACTCGCTTCCAGTCCGCATTTAGAAGCCTAATTTCCTCCTTTCTGTTGCAATTGTTTAAAGATCTCTATGGCCTCGTTAGTCTGGGATAGAAACGCTGCAAAACGACCTTCGGAAAGAGCGTGTTCTGCTATTGCTGACTTTTGTATTTGTTCCAGCCTGCAACTCCTCCTATGTTTCGTAATACTCTTGTTGGCACTGAGTTTTGTGGTGCCAATATATACCGAGACACAGCTTCATGAAACTCGGTAAACTCCTGGTGACGATAGGAAATGTCTGTCTTTGACCGACCTCAAGCTCTATTGGATTGTACGAGTGGGTTTAAAGACAGTTTTAACATTGTGTTTTTCCAGTAAGAAATCCGTTACATGGTGCATGTAGGGTGGATTACTCCATCCGCGCTTTTCTTCATCTTCTCCCGTTGTTCCTTCCTGGCGCTCTAAATTTCTTGGACGGATGGCCCTATTGAACTCCTGCTTGCTCTATCCATTCCGACCAAAAGCTCTTTCCAGATGGTTCATTTCCCATTCCAAATCAGCTGCTTCGCAAATTCTTTTGGCTCTCACAGAGTTTGATCCGTTATTTAGTTATCGGTCAGTGTGTCTTGGTTTTCTATAAACGATGCGCGCAAGCTTCTCATTCGGCTTCCTTGATACTAAAACATTCAAAAATGGTAGGCGTCCTTCCTTTTCTACCTCCTTCCTTGTAAAATGGAAATATCCCGCAAGTTTGTAGTCAATTTGACCGACAAAGAACTGTCTACAGATGAAGTCTACATAAGAGCTGAGTGTTCTGATCGAGGGAGGAAATTTTGCCATCACCATCCGGGAAGCCTGTGGATCGTAGCAAATGTGAAGAGCGGAATCAGGCAGCTACCAATTCAGACGACTAAAACTCGCAAAAACCACCAAAAAGCCATCTCAACTTTGCAAAAAAAAACTCTGAAAGCCTTGAACGAAGATAAGGATATTCTCATTTTACCAATACATAAGGGAAGGACGATTACGATGGAAAAACCCGGAACACTGCTTGATCCCACCACTTACAAGAAGCTGACTCGTGATCCAACCGCCCGGATTCTGAGGGCCACCATTAATTTAATCAAGGACGTGACATTGGATAAAATGACTAAGCTTAAAAATACAGAAGCGTTGCCACCAAGACTGCACGGTTTGCCAAAGAGCAACAAACCCGATGTGCCATTGCGACTCATCGTGCGAACCAACCAAACCATCGTAGACCTACGATATCGCCAAACACTTCACAAAACTGCTCCAACATAAAATAGGAAATACTGACAGCTTTATAAAAGACTCCACTCATTTCGTCGAAAAACTCCATTCTTTGACTTTTTCTCCAGGAGAAATTCTCGTTAGCTTAGATCTTGCTTCGCTCGTCAAGATGGTATCCATTAAGAAAGCCATGGAATATATCAACACTGCCTAACCACTACATATTATCAATAGAAGGAAGATTTCTACGAGCACACTGATGGTGTAACTATGGGTAGCCTCCTTAGTCCTACTTCTTACAATGCCTTTCCGTTTCGTTGACCATCATGGCAATCTGTACTTTGTTCGCAGCTGCTATGAACAGGCCCACAGTTGTTGTGTTGAACCATGTGCATAGATTTCTTAGCCACGAAATTCTTCGTCTTTCAGGACCCCGTTTACCGTCCCTGTAGAATAAACTGTAACATTCCATATCTTTGGCTATTTCCTCATTATGTGTCCAAAGTATTCAATTTTTGATGTTTTTATCGACAATAGTAGTTCTTTATCTTTCCTCATCCTTGTCAATACGTGTTGATTAGTTTCATGAGCGGTCCATGGTGTCCTCAAGGTTCGTCGATACAGCTACATCTCAAAACATTGATTTTTCCACATGCAGCGTCCGTGAGAGCTCAGGATTCCATTCCATACAACAATACAGGGAAAACATAACAATTCAATAATCTGATTTTTAAGGGCATATATAAATCATGACATCTGAAGAGTCTAGCCATCCTCTGAAATGAAGGTCTTGCGTTCTCTATCCTGCATCTAATTTCCGGCGTGTGGTCCCAGTCTTCATTAACAGTTGTTCCAAGATAGGTATATGTCTTCATTCTCTCTATTCGTTGATTGTTTACAATCAGTTTTTCTATTTGGATCTTATTTTTGGTAATTATCATGTATTTTGTTTTCTTAGTGTTCAGTGACAACCCAAATCTCTGACTGGTTTCGGGAACTCTGATCAATATTTCCCAAAGTTCCTTCAAACTGTCTGCAAAAACCACCGTATTGTCTGCATATCTTATGTTATTGATACATTCTTCATGTACTTTGATTCCGGCGTCAATATCCTCCAGAGCCTCCTTAAAAATTCTCTCTGAATACACGTTGAACAGCAGAGGCGACAATACAACATCCCTGTCTCACCCTACGTTTAATTTTGATTTCATCCGAGTCTCCTGCTTGGGTATGTATAGAAGCCGTTTGATTCCAGCACAGGTTGCCAATAATCCTCAGATCGCAGGTATGCAGCCCAATATCTGCTAAAACTTCCATAAGCTTGTCATGTTTTACTGTGTCGATTGCCTTTTGATAGTCAATGAAACACGCATAGACATCGCAATTTACATCTCTGCATCTCTGAATGAGCACCTGTATACTGAAGAGGGCTTATTTGTTCTTAGGTTATTTCGAAATCCAAATTGTGTACGACTGATTTGTTCTTCACACAGCCTAAAAATTCTCTGATGTATAATTTTTCGGAACAGCTTCAAGAGATGTTTCATCAAGCGGATCGTACGAAAATCGTCACAAGACACACTCGTTTTCTTAGGTAAAGCAATAATTGTTGACTTTAACCATGTCTTTGGTATTATCCCACTTGAGTATATGTTATTAAAAATTGTAGTTATGCGTTGGATGCTCTTTGCGTCAAAAAGCTTTGTGAACTCAACATGTGTGTTATCTCGTCCAGGGGCTTTGCCGTCTTTTAATTGTGTTATTGTTTTTTCCACTACTCTGATTGTTAATGACAAAAACAAAACAGAGAACATGTGAAATTAAGTGGTAGTATTGATCTGCTGTCATCAAAAAGCTTATTTATATATTTTGTCGAGATGTTGATTTCCTCAGTTTTGTCCATAACGATGTTCCCCTGCTGATCTCGTAGCTTACCCACTAGGCGTGCTTTTTGAATGCCAGCTGCTTTTTTAACCTTTCTGTGCATATTGAAGGAATCATAGTTCTGCTCTAATAATTCTATCTCTTCGCACTGCATTTTAAGCCAAGTTGCTTTAGTCGTACTTATTTCTATTCTTATTTGCTTTTGAACATAATTGTAGAATTCTTTATCCTTTTTTGATTCCCTTCTTCTTTCCATCAGCTGTAGAATCTCCTTCCGTCATCCAACACTTTCTCTTCTCTTTATTGTCTACGAGGAGTTTGTCTCTGATTTCTTAAAAGTTTTACATTTGGTCATTGGAGAGGAAACTTAAGCAATCAGTAGCAATAAAAATTATTTATTTTTAAAGGAGAAGCTTATCCCAGCAGGAGAAACTGTATTTCTGTACTTCTCTTGGAGTGGTTTATTCAGCAATGCGATGACAACTGGTTGCTAACCACCTTTGATCCTAATTAGTTTGTTGAATTGGCGGGTTGGGACAGAATTAAACTAAACTACAAACTCTTCGCCGACGTTTCGTCTAATAAACTCAGACTTCTTCAGGGCTATAAAGACATTAATTAAACCGTCAGAAGGAGAAACAGAAAACATCAAATACACCTCACCTCAAGTCTAAACACGTTGGTACGTTAAAATATAAATTAAAAAACATTACGCGTTACGGCACACGTTAAAAATGAGATAAAATTAGTGAAATAATTGGCACAATACAAACATCACATTATAAAATATCGAACAAATATTTTACATGTGCTGTTTCTCCTTCTGACGGTCTGAAGCAGTCTGAGTTCACTAAACGAAACGTCGGCGAAGGGTTTGTAGATTAATTTAATTCTGTCCCAACCCGCCAATTCAACAATAGTATATTTTAAAACGAGCTTTTTATGATAGCCGTTATTCCCGTAGAGGGACGTTTGCGTCACGAGCCGCAGGCGAGGGGCGCAAGTCTCCCGTGGGAATTATGGCCATAAAAAGCGAGTATAATACTATACTTTGTCCACGGCCATTGTATAATAATTACAAATTATAAAATCTATAGGTAGTCTAAATAAAATTATTGAAATGTCATTGTTGCCTAATCCTACTGGTTGCCAAGGCAACATGTATAACTTAAATGGCGCGCTGTAATAATATCATTATTCCCGCTGGCCTGTTTCAACTCATATCCCTCTGATGCTATATGAGCCCTATTTAACTTTTGTCAACAAGCTGAATATCAGTATATTATTAAGTGGTCGTGGACAAACTAATAACATCCTGGGACGCAACATTTTACCTATTTGATCCTAATGTTGTATTAGGTTACTAGGCCTTGACATTGGCCTTGCAAATTGAAGTAGGATCAATTAAAATTAATAAATGATGTAACATAGGACGCATACATACTAATAATGACCATCCACAATCATTTATTAATTCATTAAGTTCAAAAAAAAATGTTGTGTTGAAAATAAAGGTGCAGAAAAACCTGCTGAAGACCTTGATGATCACGTCTCCATCAATCAGAACGTCATCCTCCGGTCAGAACAGAAATCTAAGTCACAGTAAATCCTAGAAATTGACGTGAATGATCCTGCCACTTGAGAAAATTCAGAGGTAGAATCACAACCATCAAGAAAACGTAAGAATTTATAAACTAATAAGACAGCGAATATGATTTGGAGACATCATTATCCTTTCTAATAGAAGCAAGGCGGCAGCCAAGGAAGACTATTGCTATACCTCATTCACTTATTTTTGGCATCTCGTTACCTTTAAATCTTTTTTTTTTAAACCTATCTTTTTTCGGCACATGTTTAGAAGATTCGATAAAAATGTCAAAGGCAGATTTTGTGGCTACTGACTGCAATAATGAATGAATGGCTACTTGACTGCAATAATAAGTGAATGGTTTTTATGTTGAAAACTTTGATGGTGATTAATCAATTTTTCTAATAGTGAAAGGCTTATCCAGCCACTCTGAACGCTCTAAACGAGTCTACAGCAATAGCCCATACATGTTAATAATATGTATAAACTGTATGATTTTTTTGAAATTAACCAAAGTTAGCAGGTTAATCTGTCTTTTTCTTCATTTCCAAATTTGTCGCCTATAACTTTAGAATGGACCAATCGAGTTCAACTGTTTTTTTGCTCCCTTTGATATTCTCGTTCACCCTCCACAAACGAAAACCTCATTGGTTCAATAGTTTGGAAGATAGACCTCCTCTCGTGGGACTTATTTCGCTCGTGTTAAGTTTGTTACATTCATTGGGGACTGAAACTGTCTCATTTCGATGGAAAACACCGTAAAACAAGCTTTCATAATTTTTTTGAACTCGACCAAAGGAGTCTCTTTTCTCCATTTCAGACTTTGACTGCTTTTAACTTTAGGAATTGATTCATTGGTTTGAGTTATACGCTTTTTTGCTCCCTTTTGATGTTCCCTTTCGAGCATCTCATTGGTTCAATGGTTTGAGAGATAGACCCTTTTGGTCGGCAACTTTTAGGCACTTGTAGAATTGAATTTTGTACCATGTTTAAAACACATTCAGTTGTGGGACTATTTCACTCGTATTAAGTATGTTACGATCATAGTGGACTGAAATCGTCTCATTTAGATTGAAAAGAGAATTAAAAAAATGCTTGATAGTTTTTTTGAAGTTTTCCGAAGGGGAAAAGGGGTAAATTATCTTTTTTCGCCAATACCAGCAATATAATCGCGGAGCCCAACTGGTCCATTTTCAAGCATTTTTACAACCGACTTTTAAACCACGGTTACAAAAATTCATGTATGGAACTAATTTTGCTCTTTGGAAATTTGTAGAAGGGACGATATCATCTCATTTCGATCAAAAAGCAGCAAAAAAAAATCCATGATTGATGATCAAAAGGGGAAATATTCTGTCTTTTCTCTCCATTTCCAAATTTGATTGCCTATAACTTTGGGACGAGTAGAATAATTAGTGAGAGTCCAACTGTTTTTTTTTCTATGTCCTCTTTCATCTTCCAAATACAAATTTCTCATCGGTTTTTTAAACCATGTTTAGAAAAATTCATGTATGGAACTAATTTCGCTCTTTTGAAATTTCTTACGTTCATGAGGGACTGATATCAATTAATTTCGATCAAAAAACAGCAAAAAAAAAATTCCATGTTTTTTTAAATTGAAGAAAAGGGGAATATTCTCTCTTTTTCTCTCAATTTCCAAATTTGACTGCCTATACCATTGAAACGAGTGGAGCAATTAATGAGAATTCAACTGTTTTTTTATGCCCTCTTTCACCTTCCACAAACAAAGATCTCATCGGTTTTTTAAACCTTGTTTACAAAAATTCAAGCCTGGGACTAATTGCGCTCTTTTGAAATTTGTTACGTTCGTGAGGGACTGATATCATCTTATTTCGATCAAAAAAGAGAAAAAAATGCCATGTTTTTTTAAATTGTCCAAAAGGGGTAATATTCTGTAATTTCTCTTCATTTCCAAATTTGACTGCCTATAACTTTGGGACGAGTGGACCAATTAATGAGAGTCCAACTGTTTTTTTTTATGTCCTTTTTCACCTTCCACAAACACAGATCGCATCGGTTTTCTAAACTATGTTTACAAAAATTCAAGAGTGGGACTAATTTCGCTCTTTAGAAATTTATTACGTTCGTGAGGGACTGATATCATCTCATTTCGATAAAAAAAAAAAAGAAAAAAGAATTCATGTTTTTTTTTTTAAATTGACCAAAAGGGGAATATTCTGTCTTTTCTCTCCATTTCCAAATTTGACTGCCTATAACTTTGGAATGAGTGAGCCAATTAGTAAGAGTCCTGTTTATGTCCTCTTTCTTCTTCCACAAACAAAGATCTCATCGGTTTTTAAAGCCATGTTTACAAAAATTCAAGCGTGGAACTAATTGCGCTCTTTAGAAATTTGTTACGTTCATGAGAAACTGATCATCACCTCATTTCGATGAAAAGCAGCAAAAAAAATCCATGTTTTTTTTAATTGAGCAAAAGGGAGAATATTCTCTCTCTTTTCTCCATTTCCAAATTTGACTCTCTATAACTTTGGAATGAGTGGAATAATTAGTGGGAGTCCAACTGTTTTTTTTCTATGTCCTCTTTCACCTTCCACAAACTATCTCATCGGCTTTTTAAACATTGTTTACAAAAATTCCAGCGTAGTTCCACGCTTGAATTTTTGCGCTCTTTAGAAATCTGTTACGTTCGTGAGGGACTGATATCATCTAATTTCGATCAAAAAGCAGCAAAAAATAATCTCGTGTATTTTTAAATTGGCCAAAAGGGGGAATATTCTGTCGTTTCTCTCCATTTCCAAATTTGACTGGCTATAACTTGGTAACGAGTGGACCAATTAGTGAGAGTCCAACTATTTTTTATGTCCTCTTTCACCTTCCACAAACAAAGAGCTCATCGGTTTTTTTAACCATGTTTACAAAAATTCAAGCATGGGACTAATTTCGCTCTTTAGATTTTTTTTACGTTCGTAAGGGTCTGACATTATCTCATTTCGATCAAAAAACATCAAAAGAAAAAAAAATGTTTTTTAAATTGACTAAAGAGGAAATATTCTGACTTTTCGCTCCATTTCCAAATTTGACTGCCTATAACTTTGGAACTAGTGGACCAATTAGTGAGAGTCGAACTGTTTTTTTATGTCCTCTTTCACCTTCCACAAACAAGGATCTCATCGGTTTTTGAAACCATGTTTACAAAAAATTCCGGTGTGGAACGAATTTCGCTCTTTTAAAATTTGTTAAGTTTGTGAGGAACTGATATCATCTCATTACGATAAAAAAAAACATTTTTTTTTTAAATTGACCAAAAGGGGGAATATTCCGTCTATTCTCTCCATTTTCAAGTATGGCTACCTATAACGAGTGGGGTTGGAGCGAGTGGACCAATTAGTGAGAATTCAACCAAATAATTTTTTTGAAATTGACAAAATGGGGGGACGGGTGGGGTATTTTGCCTTTTTTTTCCTTTTCCACCTATCATTACATTGGAACGAATGGAACAATTGGTGCGAGTCCAACTGTCTTTTGCTCCTTTTGATGTTTTCTTTCACCTTTCCCACACTCTTCTTATTCTTATTAGCTCAATAGGTTGAGAGACAGACCCTTTCGGTGGTAAATACTGAGACACTTTTAGAATCGATCTTTGTAGCATGTTTAAAAAAATTAATTTATGGAAATAATTTCGCTCTTAAAGTTCATTACGTTCACGACGTACTGAAACCGTCTCATTTTGATCAAAAAGAGCAAATAAAAATTTTCACATAATTTTTTTTTAAATTGACGAAAGAGGAGAGGGGTATTTTGTCTTTTTTCTCCTTTTCCATCTTTGGAACGAATGGACCAACTGGTGTGTCTAACAGTTTTTTGCTCCTTTTAATGTTTTTTTTTCACCTTTTCCAAACGAAAATCTCATTAGTTCAATAATTTGAGACCTTTTCGGCGGTGAATTTTGCTGCACTTTTAGAATCGACCTTCGTACTATGGTTGAAAAAAAATAACTGTGAGACTAATTTCGCTGTATTAAATTTGTTACGTTCATAAAGGTTTGAAATCGTCTCATTTCGGTTTAAAACAGCGAAAAAATGTCCATGATTTTTTTGCAGTTGACCAAATGGGAGGAAACTTAAGGAATCAGCAACAACAAAAATTATTTAAGGTTTCTTCAGAAAGAAATTATTAAGTTTTTTGTTTTTAAAGCAGAAACCCTTGATTTCCTATACCAATAGAAGAAACTAATCTCTGTATTTTTCTTGCATTAACTTATTCAGAATGACAATGACAATTGGTTCCTGACCATCGTTAATGTTAATATAGCAATAGGTTACTAGGCCTTGGCCTTGGCCTTGCAAATTGAAGAAAGATCAATTAAAACTAATAAATGATGTAACTAAATTTAAATAACAAAATGCGCATATAATTCTTAATGGTTACAACGGTTAAACCTTTTTATATTAACTCAAAAATTTATAATTTTTTTAACGTTTTTTATAGCACCTTTTAGGTAAAAACCAATAATTATCATTTACAATAATTTAATCATTTATTAAGTAAAGATAATAGTATCCGAAGACAGCGAATATTATTTGGAGACATCATTATGCTTTTTAATGGAACCAGCAAGGCCCCAGCCAAAGGAGGCTACTGCCATATCGAAGACTTTGATGGTGTTCAAGAATCAATCTTCTAATAGTGATATTTATTAGATAGAGAGAATAGAGATTAATAGAGATAATAGTGATTAGAAGGATTTATCAAGCCACCCTTTACTTTTTAAACGAGTCTATAGCAATACCCCAGACATATCAATAATATGTATAAACTCTTGATGTACATAATTTTTTTCACAAACATATATTATTTTTATGATCTTTTTGAAATTGACCCAAATTGGGGGTAATCTGTCCTTTTTTAATTTTCAACTTTGAACGCCTATAACTTTAGAACGGACAAATTGGTGTGAGTCCAACTGTTTCTTGTTCCCTTAGATATTCTCTTTCACCCTCCCCAAATGAAAATCTCATTGGTTCGAGAGCTTCGGAGATAGAGATAGACCTCTTCAGTTGTCAATTTTGAGGCCCTTTTATAATCAACTTTCGTACCATGTTAAAAAAGTTAACCTGTTGGACTAATTTCGCTCGTATTAAGCTTGTGACCTTCATAGGCAACCGTCTCATTTCGATCGAAAACACCGTAAAAAAATGCTTTCATATTTTTACAATCTAAAGTATTTTCCGGGATCTGAGGCCGTGGTCCAATAGAATTTCTTCCTGATGTTTTGTCTACAGCTGAGGCAGATATTATCAAAGGCGATGAGGCAATGGGCGAAGTGATCTCACGTGCTTCCTGACGTTGACTGGAGTGGGGGTAGAGGTGGCGCGGGGTTTCGGCGCACTTGTAACATGTCGTAAAACTCGCTTCCAGTCTGCAATTAGAAACGTAATTTCCTCCTTCATGCTGAAATTGTTGTCATGTTTAAAGATATCAATGGCCTCTCTCGTTAGTCTCGGATAGAAACGCTGCGATTGATACAAAGATATCTACCTCGTTGATAAAGATGACGTGACCTTCGTAGAGAGCGTGCTCTGCTACTGCTGACTCTTGTGTTTACAAATACCTACTTAGAGAGAGAGTTATTATTTTTAAACTTCAATATTGACTTTTAAACCACTTTGTTTCTACTTAATATCGTAAAACTGTAGCAACGGTGTGCCACAATCGAAACCTGCAACTGGTGATGAAACGAACTTTTCATCACGAGTTACGAAAGATATTACTTTTCGTAACTAGTTACGATAAATAGGACGTTACGTCGCTGTCATCAGTACTAAAAAGTGCCACTTTATATGTCAAAATTAGAAAAATGCCTTTATTTCGATTTCTTTGATCCACACCATATATAATAATCATTTCAAGCATAAGACAGGCGCAGTCTAGTCCAGTGGCTACTCTACTGAACCTGCATTACACTATAATAAACAAAAATTATAAGTTGTACAACAAAAATAATTAATTAATTTAAAACTGTCACACAAAATGTTAAGAGAATGAGTTACAAATATATATATAAAAAGGAAAATGTTCTAAAAGTTTATAAAAACACAACAATCTGCCGCATGACCACCCCCGCACTGAACCCACTGAACTATTAGTCCAAATTTTGGGGAAGGAAATGAAATAGTCACATACAAATTATGCCCAAGTACCATATTCGGCATTATACCATTAGAAAATAAGAAAATTAAAAAGTAAAATTACCCAACTGCCCTTGCAAGTAGATACTTCTTATACCTATTTTTAAACAATGAGACACCGCAATTCTTTACTTCAAGCGGAACTACATTATAACATTTGACTGTGTTGTACGAAAAACATGGCGCTTCCATGCCTAGGTAATGACAAACTGTTGAAATTACGAACACTTCTCTCATGGACATCCATCCTAAACACCAGTCGGTCTCGAATAGAAGACACAGGAACTGGAGCCCTGATTTGTTTCATCAAAATCGTACAGGTATGCAAATTTCTCCTCTCATTCATGCTGAGCCAACCAAGCTCCTTATACAGGGTGATTCAAAATTCAGTACAAAGATTTTAAAGGCATATTTGTGGGGTCAAAATAAGACGTTTTTTCTTATAAACATGAGGCCTAAAAGTTGGATAAAAAATCATCTTTTTTAATTGTTCCCGTATTTGTTCATAAAAATTCTTGAAAATTTGTACATCCCCGTTTCTCAAATAACTTTTTTTATTTTTTTTTCTCAGAAATGGCGAAGTTTTAATTCTTCGCAGTTTCTTGCAGGTAACAGGTTTGCTATTTTCTCCGTTCCTAACAGTCATGAAACGTGAAAAAGGTTTAAAATAAATTTAAACCTTTTTCACAGTTTTTAAAATAATTTTAGTTTATAAACGTCGTGAATAGTACGTATACACAAATCGTATAAACGTGTGAATAGTAATAGTTGTCAAATTACAAAGTTTCTGCATCCTATGTTTTTCCTTATTTTGATGATGATACTGCAGCCGTTCAGTCAAAGGAGTTTTTCTCGAAAACGGTTAGTTTAGCCAAGAAACTTCAAGAAATCAAAATTAAAGATATTTGGGAGCCTACTAGATAGCGACGATGAATTTAACAAAACTCCCGGGAAACATAAAATGTTCGTCGTTATAATGACAGTAAGTCCTTAAAAACTGCGAAGAATTAAAATTACGCCATTTCTGAGAACAGAAGTGAAAAACGCTCGTTGAGGGACGGGGATGTACAAATTTTCAAGAATTTTTATGAATAAATACGGCCACAATTTAAAAAAAATATATATTTTTTTCTCAACTTTAAGCACCCGTAGGGAGGAGGGGGATCATTTTAGGACCCATGTTTATAAGAAAAAAATGTCTTATTTTGACCCCACAAATATGTCCTTAAAATCTTTGTACTGAATTTCAAAATCACCCTGTATAAATGCGAAATATGGTCAAACTTTTTCAAGCCAAAAATAAACCTAACACATTGCTTTTGAATTCTCTGGATTCTGTCTTTCGCTTCCGGATTCAGGCAAAAACCGTATACAATATCGCAATAATTAAATTTAATTAAACCAACAACTCGCATAATTTTTTTCTCAGGTTTTTACTTAAAAAATGTCCACTACTATATAAAGCAAAAAATGCTTTCTGTACTAAGTAATAAGTAGTAAAATTGAGTATCGTCAGCAAAAGTCTGGATGCGACAAAATTTCAACGATGTTAATAGTAAACGGAGAAGTATAATTAATAAAAAACAATGACCCTAAAATGGAGCCCTGAGGAACTCCGGAGGAGATGCTGGCATTATCCGAATTTTTATTATCACAGTGTATTATTTGGATTCTATCGGAAAGGTAGGATCTCATAAGATTTAAAAAGGTCTTTTCTTTTTAGATTTCAAGAGAGGATTTATAGTATCAAATGCTTTGGAAAAATCCAAGAGTATATTGTTTTTTATACGAAAGACATAGAGCTGATCAAACATAATTCTTTCAAAGATTTTAGAAATGGCAGGTAAAATACTAATTAGTCGAAGGCCACTCAGACTTTCTGGAACAGGAATTTTTGCAAGGGGTCTTCCAGTGGACTATTTCCACGAATATGCAAAATACTGCACTTCTATGCAGCAATTCACAATATGCAGAATACATTCCTTGGACAGACAGCCCTTTCGAACTCGTGCTTGCTGTATCCATTCCAACCAAAGGCTCTTTCAATCAAGCTCATTCAAAATCAGGTGATTATTTTGTTTGCAGTTTTGAGAAATTTGCACATTTTTCCAAATAACTCAGAAACTCTGAAAATGTGGCAACCTCGAAGTGGAATCTTAAAGTAACTCAACAAATGGTAACTTTTCTCTATTTAGCAAATATTTATTATTCTCATGTTTTACGCTTTGTGTACTAAAATTAAATTAACTTGAGCTGGTAATTTTTTGATAAATCTGGCAACTTTTGCGGCCATGTTTTGGGCCCAAATTCTCAAGATTCGAATAGTCGAATAGTGCTGTTTATCGTCTTGCATATATATTTTTTTAAATTTGTTGATTCGTGATTTTCTATTATTATTCTTTCTTACGTTTTCTGCATTTTTTTGTTTTTTTTCTTATATATTTGTTTTCATTCGACTTTTTATTGGGTTTCAGTTTTCAAGGCAATTTTGACTGATAACTAAGTTATTTTTAAGAAGAATAATTTTTGAATTTTCAATTTTTTTACACGGTGTTGACCCGAAATATCCCCAACAATTTAAAGATAAATTTTTATTGCAACAAATTATGTTCTAAAAGGATTTTTTTTTAGTACATTTTTGCGTAAGTTTTTACACTGTTTTGACTTTAAATTAGAAATTGAAATTAAAGCACCAGAGATTTTGAAATAAAACGTGCTTTTTTGTAATTTATAGATTCAAATTAGCTTCAGTTAGTTCAGGTTAGGTGATTTTGACGTCACAAATTAATGTCATTTTGTCGTCACAAAGTAACGTTATTTTGACGTTGCAAAATGACGTTATCGGTCTGTGACTTGGCCCGTTATTACGACATTGTTTTGACGTCATCCCATGATGTCTTTGGGGACCAATGCTTACCAAAAAAATTACGTCAAAATGACGTTACCTTCCTGACTGGGACAGGAATTACTAGCCAAGCGATAACTCTGGTTAAAAGAATGCTAACATTTTGAAATTTTGGGGATGAATATAGTAGCTTAGTACCTACAAATTGCACATAAGTATGACTAATTTGCGTTGCCGGTTTCGCCGGAAATGACGTCACTTTCATTATTGCAAATGGAACACCCTGTATATCTGTCAATTTTCCATTCGACGTCGAATTCTAGGTTATTAACATGTAATACTGTATGTCTGGCTCTTACCGTTTTCGAAAAAATCGCTCCCGCACATTCCATATCATCAATAATAAATGTTGATTTTTATGGAAACAAATGAATATCAATTAGCCTCGATATCACAAATGACTATTTTTTTTGGTTGTCTACCAACCATCAATAAAAAAAAAGTTTTTCCAAGTCGTCATGGAAAAAGCGGAAAGTTGATTTTTTAAAGACATTTATCTCTATAACTTCCAATAGAAACACCCATTTTATTCCTAACATTTGGATTTCTTATTCAGTTTCAAACATTATTTCTTAAAGTGTATGAGTAAAACCAGTCGCTTTCGAGAAATTGTACCACAAATAAAAGGTCCAAATATTAGGAATAAAATTAGTGTTTTCATTGGAAGTTATGGAAATAAATGTCTCCAAAAAACCAACTCCAAAACTCCAAAAAATCAACTCTCCATTTTTTTCATGACATCTTGGAAATACTTTTTTTTAATGTTGGTAGGTAGAGACCTACAAAAATAGTCATTGAAAAATAGTCATTTGTCTGCATAAAAATCAACATTAATTATTGCTGTTATGGAAAGTTTGGGTGCGATTTGCTCGAGAACGGTAAGAGCTAGACATACGGGGTGTTAATTATAAAATTTCATCTAGCAGGCTATGAAATTTTAACAGAAAAGGATGACATAATTAAAATAAATGGGTTTTTGTTTCTTCATCCTTCTCTTTTGACATTTCACAGCCAACTAGATGAAGTTTTATAATGAACGCCCCGTACTAGTTTAATGTTGTTTTGAATTCGACGTAGAATCCAAAAATGGACAAATATAGAGGGTGTTCTATTTGAAATAATAAAAGTGAGTGAAAAAGGAAACGCAAATTAATAATACTTATGTGCAATTTGTAGGTATTAAGCTACTATATTTATCCCGAAAGCATTCTTTTAACCAGAGTTATCGCTTGGCTAGTAATTCTTGTGTCACCCGGTATGTTTATTGCTTGCGTCTTACTATCAATCAAGTCAACAACCGTAAGTTAAATCCTGGTATCGCAACTTGGACTGATGTGATATGTTATATATGTGATGATAAGCTGTCTTGTGAAACTTGTATCTTGATGTAATATTAACAAGTTGAAAATGCTAATTATATGACATTTTTCTTAATGCGTTTGGTGCATTCCACACCTTCTTCAATGTTTGCATTAAGAACACTTCACGTCTTTGATTGAGCTTGCTGTTTGTTAAATTGAGCAATCAGTCAGCATCGGATGGATTCAATCTTGAAGTGGCTACGGCATGAAGATTTTTGTGAGGACTTTGTATAAATGGCAAAATTGAATTTTTAACATTTCCAGACTACGTGAAGCACCTCAGAAAGCAATCTGCTTACTTAATTTCACATAATATTGCAACTCAGAATTTTGCGCGTGAAATGAGGTCCGTCCGACCACTGTGCGGCGGAGGAATAAATACCACGAAGCTCACCACAGTCGAATCAGTCAACGCCGAGATGTACGGGAGATCATTTCGCCCATTGCCTCATCGCCTTTCATAATTTCTGCCGCAGCTGTAGACGAAGTGTCAGGAAGGAATTCCATTAGATCACGGCTTCAAGAACCCGAAAACCCTTTAGATTCCCACAAAGTAGTTGTTGGAAAGCATAAAATTGCGCCCTTTCCCCAAGAAGTTGCTTCCAAGTTGGTTCCTTGAAACCCAAAAATGTAACTTCAGCTACCTTATGGGTAGGCAATGCAGGTGATATGTCAGCTTTGAAAAGACAAGGGAGTTGGCGGTCTACAAATGTTGCAGAAGGCTATGTTGAAGATTCGATGGCAAACAAAGAATAAACAGCAAGAAAAATAGTTGCACCACTTGACTATCGTTATGTGAATTATAATTTTAAGAGTGAATCGCTGGGTAAAGCTAGTAAAAGCAGTTTAAAATATGACATTGAATCAAACATTATGTCAAGATTTAGAAAAAACTGTAACTTTCAGCATTGCTACATACTAAAGTTACAGCTATAAAACTTGCAAATATTAATCTGGTACATTACTAAATTTAAACCCATTTATTTTATTGTAAAGTTGTGTCAAAGATTAGGTTATGTCACTAGGAGTAAAAGTGGATCTTTTCGTGCTGAGCCCAGAGATTGACGGCCGAAGCGAAGCTGAAGCCTGCAACTGGGCGAAGCACAAAAAGACCTTTTATTCCGAGTAACATATACTATTTTTTTTTCAAGAATGCAGGAAATAAGAAATCTATTTCAGAATGATTTCAGATCAGTTTTCTCTCATCCTCTTTAAGCGGGTCTAGGTACTTACCCAATTAGTGGTGTATATTAATAGATAGAATGTGTAAAATAAATAGAATGTGTTAGAACGGTGGTTTTCAATGTTCAATGGTTTTAATGGTATTAAATCATAACCAATGGATTAGATGGTTTAGGTAAATTATGATAAACTAAAAATGTATAGCATTATTATCAATACTGTTACGATCGCAGCAACGCCGCATGGGAGGCGGGGCAACGCATGGGAGCGTGTTGGTTGGTGGAGCTTCGCGACCTATCCGCGCTGCGTCATGGCTGACACGAGTGATTTATTGCTCGTCTGGCTTAATCTAGAAGGCAGTTGTTTACAACCGTTTTTTTTATGAGATTATTCAAGAATTCTTATAAAGAACTTTCTAGGTTTTTCTGTAATTTTAGGATTGTATATAAAAGGCGCATAGAGCGCCCGAGTAGTAGTCGTATTTTAATCGAGCTATAAGTAAGCTAAAGTTACGAAGCGATAATAGAAGGCTATAAAGTGTTAAGTAGTGAGTTATTTAGTAGTCGTGTGTATTTGTGGAGTTAATAAATAGTGTTTTCGTATTAAATCGTTACACTGGAATTATTGAACCCCGAGTTCGCAACAATTGGTGTCAGAAGTGGGATTCCAGTGGGAACTTGAAAACTAATATTGCTGAACTGTAAGTGAGTGCTTCATTGCCGGACATTACGTGTTTATGCCAGTGACCAGAAGCCAGCATCAAGCGATGGAGGATCAACTTGCCGCCCTGCTGTCCCTTATGCAACAACAGAAGGAAGAGCAAGAAAAACGTTATAAGGAACAAAAAGAAGAGCAGGAAAAACGTTATAAAGAACAAAAAGAAGAACAGGAAAAACGTGATCAAATACAGGAGCGACGTTATCTAGAACAGGAGAAACGTTATAATGAACAAAAAAAGGAACAAGAAAGACGTGATCAAGTACAGGAGCAACGTCATCAACAATTCAAAGAAGAATTAATGAACCATCTCGCAGCTAGGGAGCAACAATTGGAAGAAAGAATAATGCAATGCGTTAACGAATCCGTTAACGGCGTGAACGAATCCATTAACGGCGTTAACGAAGGACTCGAAGCTGTCAACCAGAGGGTTCTCGAGCTAGAAAAGAAATTCCGGGAACAACTTGAGGACGACAACGTGTCTACAGAGAGTTTTAGCACATCCAACGCTAAAATTAAGCCTCCCGATTATGACGGTACTACGGCCTGGGAAATTTATAAAACACAATTTGAGGCAGCTGCAAAAGCTAATGGCTGGTCCGAGCCCCAGAAAGCTACATCATTAGTGGTAGCACTTCGTGGAAAAGCGGCTGAACTACTCCAATCTCTGTCGGCAGCTGATCAAAGTAATTATGCAGTTTTAGTGCACTCTCTGCAACTACGATTTGGAAACGAGCACAAAGAAACCGTGTTCCAAGCCCAGCTGAGGATGAGACAGCAGAAGTCAGGTGAATCGTTACAAGAATTTGAGGCGGACATAGACAGACTAATTCACCTGGCATACCCATCAGCCCCTAAATGTTTTCAAACGCAATTTGCCGCCGAAAGGTTCATTGAGGGAGTTCGAGATAGTGACATGAGATACCACTTACGTCTAGTAAGGCCCAGGAATATCAGCGAGGCACTAGTTCGGGCCCTGGAATTCGAGGCGTCACGAGTGTCATCTAGTTCTTCTCCACGTGTAAGAATGGCAACTTGCGATGACGAGGAGGATACGTCAAGGACTGAATCCATGGCCAGTTTACATAAAACGATTAAGGATATGGCAGTCAATATACAAGCCCTGTTGGGAAGAACTCCTCGATCGACAGGCAATCGGGGCATAAAATGTTTTAACTGTGGTAAACTGGGTCACGTCAAGAGTAATTGTCGTAATAGGGCAAGAAGTCCGTCGCCGTTGTTTAGAAGACCGAGCGGAAGCCAGGACCGCCCTAGATTCCAGGAAAAGCCAATTCCGGTCAATGTAAGGGGGCAATTGACCGAGCCCGTTAAGACCCCCAGGATCAGTCAAGTCAACCAATCAAGTCAAGGCAATAATTTGGGTGGCAAAAGGGTTACAGAGGCCGGACGCATTAAAGGACAGAAGATCCAAACTGAACGTCGACAAGGAAGGTGTCACGGTAATGCCGATACATTGTCTAGACGGCCATGTAAAGAAGATAGTCAGGATTGTCGAAGAACTGAGCAACGTGAGGGACACCCTTCTGTAAGGAGAACGTCGGTGGAAATAAACGATGGCTGGACCACACAGACCCTTCGAGAAGAACAAATGAATGATCCAGATATTGGACTCATCCTCTCTGCAAAGACTGACGACAAGAGACCAGAATGGCAAGAAATTGCTGGTAAAAGTCCAAACCTGAAGGCGCTATGGGCCCAGTGGCACTCTCTTAAAATAGAAAATGGATTACTGAAGAGAGCGTGGGAGAGTCCGGATGGCAAGACCGTAGTCAGTCAGTTGGTTGTTCCTGGAAGCAGAAAATCGGACGTACTACAGGAAATGCACGACGGAACCAGTGGAGGTCATTTTGGGGTCAATAAAACCTTGGCCAAAATTAAAGAGCGGTTCTACTGGGTGAATTATCATGAAGACGTCGAATCTTGGTGCCGCAAGTGCGAAGTTTGTTGTGCCACAAAAGGACCTCGAACAAGATCACGCGGCCGAATGGTGCAGTACACTGTAGGTGCTCCATTCGAGAGGGTAGCAATTGATGTCGCGGGACCGTTTCCTCAGACTGAGTCGGGCAATAAATACATCTTGGTCGCCATGGATTACTTCACTAAATGGCCTGAAGCATACGCCCTGCCTAATCAAGAAGCAACGACTGTGGCAACGGTGCTAGTAAATGAAATGTTCTGCAGATTTGGAGTCCCTCTCGAACTTCATTCTGATCAGGGCCGAAATTTTGAATCGGCTGTTTTCCAGAAGGTCATGGAACTTCTCGGAATTCGCAAGACCAGGACAACTCCTTTGCATCCACAGTCGGATGGGATGGTAGAGAGATTTAATCGGACCATGGAACATTACCTGTCTAAAATGGTGGCAGATCATCAGCGTGATTGGGACCAACATCTACCTCTCATGTTGATGGCATATCGAGGCTCTACGCATGAAGCCACTGGTTATACTCCGGCGAAAGTGATGTTCGGGAGGGAAATGAGGCTTCCTGCGGATTTGATGTATGGAACACCAGAAAAAGAGTCGCTCAGCTCTGAGAATTTTGTGGAGGAGCTTAAGGAGAGGCTGAACAATGTTCATGAGCAAGTCAGGAATAAACTGCGGATATCCAGTGATCGAGCCAAAGCAAGATATGACTTACTAGCTAACTCCCGCGGCTTCCAGGATGGTGATTTGGTGTGGCTATACAATCCGAGGCGAAAGGTGGGGAAGTCGCCCAAACTTAGCCAAAATTGGGAAGGACCGTATACAATTATAAAGAAGATTAATGATGTGGTGTATAGGATCCAGCGGACCCCTAGGTCAAAGATGAAGGTCGTTCATTTGGATCGATTAGCACGATACCATGGAACTCTATCTGTTCGGGACGAACAGACTTAGGAGGAGGGCAATGTTACGATCGCAGCAACGCCGCATGGGAGGCGGGGCAACGCATGGGAGCGTGTTGGTTGGTGGAGCTTCGCGACCTATCCGCGCTGCGTCATGGCTGACACGAGTGATTTATTGCTCGTCTGGCTTAATCTAGAAGGCAGTTGTTTACAACCGTTTTTTTTATGAGATTATTCAAGAATTCTTATAAAGAACTTTCTAGGTTTTTCTGTAATTTTAGGATTGTATATAAAAGGCGCATAGAGCGCCCGAGTAGTAGTCGTATTTTAATCGAGCTATAAGTAAGCTAAAGTTACGAAGCGATAATAGAAGGCTATAAAGTGTTAAGTAGTGAGTTATTTAGTAGTCGTGTGTATTTGTGGAGTTAATAAATAGTGTTTTCGTATTAAATCGTTACACTGGAATTATTGAACCCCGAGTTCGCAACAATACTAAATTAATAAAATCTGTTACATTGACAGATAAATACGATGACGCGCATGACTTTTAACAGACAAACTCAGAATTCGGGAACCTATGCGATTTCGACTAATAACGGTGTCGGGTGGTGCTCTCGAGCCCTCTGAAAGTATTCCTATCCTTTGTTTTTTCAATAGGAATGTAAATCGTTTATATATAAAACGTTTATCTATGCGCCACCATGACAGTAGCGGTGACTTTTGACTTTACTTTTACTGCCTAGGACTTTCTTGCTACTTTTTTGGCCTCAGGATTAGAAAGCGCACTTTAGGTGTGCATATGGAGGAAACAAATGACGTACTTTTGGTCCGCTTGAAAAAAAAACAAATATTATTATATGGTTGGTTGTTATCTTGGGTTCTGGTCCTTTTGTCTGATTAACAAATATTATTATATTTTTTTATTATTGAAATATTGACCACGCGGATGAAATCAGTTAAAAAAAAGTGTTATTTAGATAAACATATACAAGGTGTTCCATTAAAAAAATGTATTATATATATAATATAATATAATAATATAATATAATAATACTCTAAATAGTCTAAATAATGTTATAAAATCCTACAAATTCGGTATTCGATATTTTCCTTTAAAATAATAAATAAAAAATAAAAGGTTTATTAATTTTGATGAATTACCCTGTAGATAAGTAATAAAGTTGCTTGAAACAAAAATGTATATGTTACGCGGAGTAAAAGGTCTTTTTGTGCTTCGCCCAGTTGCAGGCCTCAGCTTCGTTTCGGCAGTCAAAAAGACCCGCTTTTACTCCTAGTGACATAATCCACTATAGTTCAATAGTTTGAGAGATAGACCCTTTCGGTGAGACCCAAACAGCGTAAAAAAAAATCCATGACTTTTTTGAACTTGACCAAGTGAGAGGAAACTGAAGCAATCAGTAGCAATAAGCAATTCTGTTCTTGTTTGTAAGAAGCCAACCTTTAACCCTAACGTTGAATTAGGATACTAGACCTTGACCTTGGCCTTGCAAACTGACGTAGGGTTAATTAAAATTAATAAATGATATAACATAGCACGCATACATTTCTTTAGCACGCATCAAATGTTACTATATTTAAATAACAAAATACGCATGTAATTCTTAATGGTTAAACCTATTGACATTAACTCAAAAAATTTTAATTTTTTTAACGTTTTTTATAGAACCATTTACGCACTTTTTAAGTAAAAACCATTAATGACCAATTGCAATAATTTAATCATTTATTAACTAAAGATAATAGCATCCGAAGACACCGAGTATGGTTTGGAGACATCATTATGCTTTCTAATGGAACCAGCAAGGCGGAAGCCAGAGGAGGCTATTGCCATGTTGAAGACTTTGATGGTGTTCAAGAATCAATCTTCTGTTCCGAACTCAGGGTTCAATGATTCCAGTGTAGCGATTTAACACGAAAACTCTATTTATTTATCCCACAAATACACACAACTACAATTCGCCTACTAAATAATTCACTTTTAACACTTCATAACATTCTATTATCGTTTGGTACTTTAGCTTACCTATAGCTCGATTAAATAAGACTACTACTAACGGCGGCGCTATTCGCCTTTTATACAAAATCTTAAAAATACAGAAAAGCCTAGAACATTCTTAAAAGAAAAATAATTGATAAGAGACAACATAAAAAAAGAAGTCGTAAATAACTGCGTTCTAAATAAACAGAGCAATAAATCAATTGTGACAGTTCCCATGCCGCAGCGCCCGAATAGGCCGCGAGCCGCGAAGGCCCAACCTCCAATGTCGCTCCGCCTCCACAGCGGCCGCTCTCTGTAATACTTCTAATACTGAAAGGCTTTGTCAAACCACCCTGTAACCTTTAAACGAGTCAGACATGTCAATAACATGTATAAACTCTTGATGTACATAATTTTTTTCACAAACATATATGTTTATGATTTTTTTTGAAATTGACCCAAATGGGAGGGTAAATCTGTCTTTTTCTCTATTTCCAACTTTGACCTCCTGTAACTATGGACCACAGTAATTGTTGTGAGTCCAATTGTTTTTACTTCTTTTGTTTTTCTCTTTCACATTCCACAAATGAAAATCTCATTGGTTCAATGATAATTAATAGTTATTTAACGAATTAGTGTATTAATGAAGGCGATTAATAATCGAGATGGTTAATAGAGTTGAGATTATTAATCGCCCATTAATATACGAGTTGGTTACAATACTTTTCCGTCGGCTGCAACTTGGTCACTCAATACATTCAAATCAGAATACTTAGTTTGAATGTTTGAAATTCGTCCCCCTATATGTCAAATACGATTACATTGATAGAATAAATCCAAAATGACAGATCAGATGTCAGGTTTCTTTCTATCCCATGCCTATCAATCCGTAGAAAGATAAAAATTGAGTTTGTCTATCTGTCTCTGTCGAGTAAATGTCAAGTAAGACGACAATATACACGGTCCTGGTATTTACTCAGCAATGAACTCGGTGTTTTGTTGATTTTGCATACAGAGAAATAGAATTGACATTGACATAACCGCTTTTTAAAGTGACAGAACCGTTCATTAATAAGGCCAGATTGTACAAGTTACCCTCAAAGTCGGGTTCAGCTAAACTCGACTGGTACTTGAACTCGCCCATAAGAATCGCGTTGCTGTCAAATTAATTTCATTTAGGACACTTGCTGACAGCAATGCTTTTCTTATGGGCGAGTTCAACTACCAGTCGAGTTTAGCTGAACCCGACTTTGAGTGTGACTTGTACAATCTGGCCTAAGAGTCATTAATGAACGATTTTGGCAAAGAAATCCTACCTTAAACAAACCTGTTATTAGTCAGTCGACGGAAAAAAGTTTTAAAATAGACTTTTGTATCATATTTAAAAAAATATCTATCACTTGTGTGACTAATTTCACTCGGCGTATGGCAACGTCACATTCCGTTCAAAAACAGCATAAAAAAGTTCCAAAGTTTCTTGCTATTTTCCAAAAGGGCAATTGATCAAAATCTCAACCAAGGGTCTTACAATTTTTACTCCCTTTTCAACTTTGACCCCCCCATTGGTTCAATAATTTTGAAGATAGACCCCTTGGGTTGTCAATTTTTAGGCACTTTTATTCAGGTTTTTCGCCATTCTTAAAAAATTCTCTTGAAAATTTTATTTCGACCATATTTGTTACGTCCTTAGAGTAATGCAATCGTCCCCCTCCGTGCAAAAGCAGCATGAAAAATGTTCGAGAATGTTATTGCAATTGACCAAAGGGGGAGGTATTACGAGGGAACTAATTTCGTTCGAACTGAGTTTATTACGTTCTTAGAGTATTTCAATTGTCAAATTCAAAATCACCATACAAATATTTTCTAAATGTTCTTGCAATTGATCAAAGTGGGGGATATTTAATCTTTTTTCTCAATTTTTAACTTTGACCCCCTATAACTTTAAAACAAGTTAATCGATCAGAATGATTCCAGCTGTTTTTGCTCTTCTTGATGTCCCATCCATCGGTTCAATAATTTCGGAGATAAATCCCTTCGGTGGGTGTTTCTTAGACACTTTTAGAATTGACTTTGGTACCATGCATAAAAAATGCACTTGTGCGACTAATTTCGCTCTTATGAAGCTTGTTACGTTCATAGGGTACTGAAACCTCCATCTCAAGGCTCAAGATTTCTCAAATTTAGACGTTGGTAAAAAAGCCAGCGTTTTACATTCCTTGTATAAGTAAGTTGAGTTTGTAGCCCCACTCTCTAGAGGTCTAAAAGAAGCAGTTACAAAGAGATGGAAAACGCTCGAACTTTGTTGACAAGAAAAACAAACAATGTACATAAATGTGTAGAAATTTGTGTTGAAAACGAAGCTGAGTTGGAGGAGAAAACCGATCGTATAAAGAAGTGGCTTAGGAAATTCCATGAAAAGTGCCAAACTCACATCAGAGCCATAGGGATCAACTTGAAATTGGGCCAACTACTTACCCGTAAGCTAAAGAGTATAAGACGAAGTAGGCGTAGACAGTTATGAAGCTTTTTGTTCTTCTAAAACTAGAAGTAGGAAAGGGGCATTAGAAGAGGTGTGCTAAGACATATTTCTTACAAACGCTGCTTATACCATCGCACAGAATCATTTGGTAGGTGGACCCGAAGAATTGCCCTGAGGTAGCTAAAAGTGGAGCATACATGGAGAACAGAGGAGGAGTAGATGACCTATTTGTAAAATTAATAGTTTGAAAAGCACACATATAGAATGCGAATGGCAGCTTCGGATATGTTGAGAACTAGGCCATGGTTCGAGATGACAAGAAAGTTAACCTACCCTAGAGCTAAACCTGTTAGCTGGGCGCCATTGAATTTATAATACATATAACAACTATAATATTGAAATTGAGAAAATTGTTATAGAATGTACTTGATGTTTGTGTTGTTTTGGTGCTCAAACCAAAATAAAACAAACAGAAATTATTAAAGTTTCTAAGTTATTTTATTTTCCTCTGGATTAGGACTTACTCTTAGTGCAAGTACATTGAGAGTCTAGCTCTTAGATCTACATGACAGTAGTTGGGGTGGAGGATCAGTCTACAAAGTAGGGTAAGCTATGGGGGTGATTGAAAGAAAATGTCATCTCCAAGCTCATGTTAAAATTAGCCAACTTAAGTACAAAACTTCTTGGATGGTGAAACCGGATGGTGGTTTTGTAAAAAAATAGAAAATGTAGGAAGTACGTTACTCATACTTTGAAGTTGCCTCAATTTCTTCTTTTGTAGCGCCACAACACAAATTACTTATAAAATTCATGGTTTTCGATTTTTATAATATTTTCAAACGTCTCATAAATTCTAATTTTAAGAACTTAAAATTTTGCATTTTATGGTGATGGTGGTTCGCGTCCTTAAGCTCTTATACCTAGTTATGGTGGTTACCGTGTATAGAACAATGAAACACCTTTGTAACTCGAAAACCGGCGAACGCCAACGTTTCGGTTTTTCGCGTATTATTCACGTCTTGTTTAGGTTAGTACATATATTGTATTGTATTGTATTGTATTCAATGTGAGTGGACTTGTGCAACGACCTGCGGTCTATTGTGGCTCACTCGAAGTGTTACCAGCAAGGTTTGCCCCTGCTAGCTCCACTAGTTGTCATCCGTATAGCCTCTTCTTCTTCTCGCACCTCTTGCAACGTGCTGGATATTTGTTGGTATGGGTGGTTTCTTATAAGGATAACGATGTCGTCCGCTTCTGCTTGGACCTCGACGCCTCATAGTTCCAAAATAGCCAGAAGGTCGTCCACTAGTAGGGACCTCAGGAGTGGTTAGTTCATATATTAGTCAGGGATCGTCAATATTCGTACTTTGTTGCCAGCTGTACAAGTATGTAAAGTATCATGTTTGCTCCTTGCTGTTTAATTAACTAGTGTGTTCTTTATACCGGGTGTCCAGCAGAACCCTGGACATAGGAGATTAACATGGGAAATCGGTTTTTATTTTTTTGCGCCTGTACGGTTGTTTTGATTGAAAAACTTTTAAGAGTAAAGTTGTAGAGCTTATGGTCAACTATCATCCTGTAATTCTTTCAATACCACAGTTTTGGTTATTTTTTGGAAAAACGCCTCGAAAAGTGCAAAAATTTGAATTTGGCGCGTCACCACCACCATGCATGTGCAGTATCGCCAACATAATAATTTCTTATGTCAGAGTCAGAACCGATTTTCTTTTCTTATTTATTTTGAGGGACTATCATGTAGTAAATAACGTGATTATGCAGTGAAAATTAACCGAAAGCCTGACGATAATGTTCTTAAATCATACTGTAAGTAAAAGTTACGTTTATTATTATCATAATTAGTAAAATGAAAATCATTCCAATTTGTGTATGGCTGGTTGTCTAATTCATTTTAGATTAGCAACAGACAACGGATCGACGATATGTCTCTTGTCTTTGTCATTGGTAAAGCTAAAAGCTAGGTTAATGTTAAGAATTATTAAGGACGGCGAGTTGGGTGGATACATTTGTTGGGCAAACCAAGAACCAAGCTTGAAATGTGATTGTACTCTACAAATGAGTTATCGTGGAATTGGCGAAAAGAAAATACGGATTAGCAGCTCTTAAAAGAACCATTTAATTAGATACTACAAAGAAAGTGAATAACCACCCATGTGTTTAACATCAAACACAGAGGTAAACAAGAACAATAAACAAATAAATAAAATACAGGACTAGATGTGGCACATCAGAGAAATTGTTCAAAATGATCATCTTCTGCAGAGGTACAATATGCAAGCCTCTGTTCAAAATTGCGACATGTATTGTCCAACATCACCATCGTGACTTGGCTACAAATTTCTTGAATGGCAAGTTTCAACTCTTGAACATTTGCATATTGTTTATTTCTCTGGTAGAGACGATCTTGAATGAATCCCCAAACAAAAAAATCACAGGGATTCAAATCCAGAGAGCGAGGTGGCCAATTAATTGCTCCAAACTTTCCGATCCACCTATCACCAAATGTTTCGTTTAAAAAACGTCTATTTTGCAGTGCAGTGTGACACGACGCCCCATCTTGCATGTAAAAAACCCGTTCTAATGCCTGGATGGCTTCTACAGCAGGCAAAATGTCATTGCGAAGCATATTGCCATATTTGTTGGCGTTCAAACTGCAATTAATGAAAAATAGACCTATAACATGGCGCCCCAAAATGCCGATCCACACGTTACAGTTGCTCGACGTTGGTCCCGATTGTCATGCACTATATGTGGGTTTTGGAGTGCCCAAATCCTATCATTTTGTTGATTTGAAGAGCCAGTCAATCCAAATTAGCATTCATCCGTGAAACAAATGTTTCTAACAAATCTTGGGGCTGCAATAATTTTTTCGGTTAGGATTTCACAAAACTCCATTGGGGGGAAAAGGTGGGTCGGTAAGAGTGGTTGATGGTTCTCTTGTTTGTAGCTTTAAAAACCTCCTTTTTGCAGATAATTATGGATGGTCGATCTACTAAGTCCAGTTTCTTGGCCAATCTGTCGAATACTCTTGGAAGGATCATTATTTACTGTAGCAAGAACAACAAGTTTTGCCACATTTTCATCCTCTGGAGCCGCACCAGCTTGAAGTCGTCGCTTTCGCTCACAGGAACATATTGGGTTAATACTCCCAGTTTCCTCAAAACGAGCAACCACCGCCTGAAGTGAACTGCATGCTGGTATTGGTTGTTCAGGAAACAATGCAGCAATGTTGCCTCGAATTTGAGCAAGGGAATTACCAGCTCACTATTGTTTTAAAACAAGTTTTCTCTTTTCAAAATTCATAACTAATGAAACATTTAAATAAGAAATAATAAAAATAAAATTTTACACTGTATCAACAAAATGGTTCCTAATTTCCTTACTTTTAATATCAATAAATACAAGGTTTCTGTATACATTACATTTTTATTTCGGGTGTGTGAAAAAGTGGATGCAACAAGTACCAAAATAAGTATATTTCCATAATCAATCTATACATAAATTTCTTAACGGAAGAAATTAACAAGTGGACATGAAAAGGAAATGTAACATAAATTTAGGTAATAACACAGATAACAACAATTATTCCTATAAAAACACTATCACCTTTATTAAGATTCAATTCAATTCAATTCAAATTTATTCATGTTTACAATCACCAAAACAGCAATGTACATACCTCAAAAATAGAATAGTCTACAAATTAAATTTAAATAAATTCAGTCCAGATGCCATTATTTACTTAATACTAAAAGCTTACAGTCAACATCCTAAAATAGACTATACAGAGAGAAGAAAAAAAAATTAATAATTTTGATTAAAATACTTAAAATACTCTTCATCACAATAAAAAACATTTACCATTAAAATTTGCTTAATTTCCTTTTGGAAACTATCCACTGTCAATGCTTTAATTTTTATGGGCAGTTGAAATATTTTACCGCCCAGTAGCCAGGACCATTCTGACACCTTCTCAAACGACAATATGAGGTTATTAAATTTTTTCGGCCTCTAGTAAGGTAAGCATGCATGTCCTCGTGAACAGAAAACAGATACGTTATTTTTCACAAACAGCAGATTCTCCAATATAAACATGGAGGGCAGGGTTAGTATGCCTAGCTCTCTGAAGTGCGCTCTGCAGTCATCCCTGTAGCCCAGGCCAGCCAACAATCTGACCGTTCTTCGCTGAAGCCCGAACACACGCTTAGCCCCCGAGGCGTGGCCCCAAACAACTACAGCATAAGAGAGCCATGCATGAAAAGATGCAAAGTAAACCGATCTAAGTACCGTACGAGATATCCTATCTGAAAGCTGACGTAGCAGGTACAAACTTGTATTGAGTCTTGAAGCCCAGTTATGAGTGTGTAAATCCCACTTGGCGCTCTCATCCATAAGAACCCCAAGAAATTTAACCTGGGATACGTGGTCATTTACGGTTCCAATCTCCCTCAATGCAAACACTATCCTCTGTGTCTTGCCCATATTCAGCAGCAATCGATTGGAATGAAACCAATTTTTGGCCAGTTTTTCAAGTTGTTTGTGGCCAGTTTGGCAAGATTTGTTGTCACTGAAAAGAGTTTTTTTCACAGGCACTATAGTCTCCAGATACATAGATAAAACATGAAAGAAACTGTTCTTAGCAGATCAAACATCCATCGCTATCTGCTTACTGGTCTTGCTTATTTGCTATAAACATTTGTTCCAACAGTGAATGTTAATTTGGACTAATGGGTCCCTCAAATCAACAAAATGAATGAGTTTGGACTCTGTAAAATCCACATACAGTGCAGGACAACCGAGACCAACGTCGAGAAGTTGTCAATGTGTGGTTTGGCATTTTGGGGCGCACTGTATTTGGTTTTCCAATGAGATTGTGTCTGTCATAGAAGAGTCCAGCACTTAGCAAGGGTTTTTTACATGCAGGATGGGGTCTCGCGTCACACAGCACTGCAAAATAGACACTTTTGAAGTAAAACATTTGGAGATAGATGAATTCACCTCAATAACAACAACAACAACGAACACCCTTAATTGGTGACAAGAGACAAATTGTCATGTCATCGTGGTTGTCGTATTGCTCAACTAAAATGAATTATACCACCAGCCATACACAAATTGGAATGATTTTCCTTTTACTAATTATGATAATTATAAACGTAACTTTTACTTACCTATAATTTAAGAACATTATCGTCAGGTTTTCAGTTAATTTTCTCTGCATAATCACGTTAATTACTACATGATAGTCCCTCAAAATAAATAAGAAAGGAAAATCGGCTCTGAGTGTGACATAAGAAATTATTATGTTGGCGACACTGCACATGCATGGTGGGGGTGACGCGCCAAATTCAAATTTTTGCACTTTTCGAGGCGTTTTTCCAAAAAATAGCCAAAACTGTGGTAATGAAAAAATTACAGGATGATAGCTGACCATAAGCTCTACAACTTTACTCTTAAAAGTTTTTCAATCAAAACAACCGTACAGGCGCAAAAAAATAAAAACCGATTTCCCATGTTAATCTCCTATGTCCAGGCTTCTGCTGGACACCCGGTATATGTTACAGCCCTGAAGAAGACGTAAATTACCTGTCGAAACGTTTGCCCTTTTTCGAGTTACAAGGGTGTTTCATTGTCCGACACATGCTAACCATTATAACTCTTTTGCATTTCTTTACTGGTTACTAGTCCACTGACAGATGAAGCTGCCAGGGCGTATATGAAAGATAAAGTTAGTTGACGTTTTTAAAGAGAGTGTTACAAAGTGTTTTTCTTAGAGATTTCTCATTATATAACTTAAAATTTAATATTAGGATTAACAATTGTGGTTTTTCATCATCTGTTTCTCACATTTTAGAGCTTTTGCTTTTCCCTTATAACATATAGACACATTGTACATGCTTCTTATATTTGTACATATGTGCATATACTTGTTATATGTACACATAACAATAATATCCAGTCGGCAGTTACTACAATTATCTTGAAAGCCCGGTTTTTTTTCAATTTTTAGATCAGGTAATCTTCGGTTAATTCAGGTTACGTCTCGTTAGTTCAGGTTAGTCCAGTTCTAGTTTTCCTGGTTAGGTTAGCTCAGGTTAGTTCAGTTCTACTTTTTATGTTAGAGGTAGAGAATTATATAAAAAGTGGGTCCGTGAGACTTTTGAATCAGGCTATCTTCGGTTAGTTCAGGTTAGGTCTGGTTAGTTCAGGTCCACTGCTAGTTTTCCTGTTTAAGTCCAGTCCACTTATAGTTTTCCTGGTTAGGTTAGTTCAGTTACACTTTTTAACGTTAGGTTGAATTATCCCAGGTTAGTTCAGTTCTACTCTTTGTGTCAAGGGTAGAGAATTATACACTGATGGAGAAAATTAGAGCACCACATACTAATTTCAATGGAACTTTATTATAACTCAAATACCGAACAGAATTAATTTTCGTTTATTGAAATAAAAAACCAGGGAATATTTTTTCAATGGTTATTGGTAAAAATGTGTGATTAACAGCAATTGAAATCAAACTAAATGTCCCGTTTTTAACTGTTTCAATATCGTGTATTGCCTCCTCTAGCTCAAATAACTTCTCTCAAATGTCTTGGAATACCATGAAAATGGTTTGTGATGAATTCTTGGGGTATTTTGTGCCATTCTTCAAGAACTGCGTTTTCCAGCTCAGCCAAGTTAACAGGTGCAGGATCTCGTCGTTTGAGCTGATTCCAAATATGTTCAATCACGTTCAGGTCAGGACTACTCGGTGGCCACACTAAACGTTGAATGCCAACCTCGTTCAGATATTCGCGTACGATCGGAGCTCGCTGCGATCTGGCATTATATGGCTCGCTGCGATAAGGTGCAAAAGGTACCACATTTTGGTGTAAAATATCTTCAATGGACCACTCAGAGGTTAATTCTCTTCCTTGGATCACTAAAAGGTCAGTACGGGACTCCAAAGAACTGCCACCCCAAAACATGATTGAGCTTCCTTGGAAAGCCAGTTGCCAGTTGGGGAACCTCTCATGCTTGGTTGTATCTTTCACCTGGTCTTCTCCAGATAAAAATGCGCCCATCGGAAGACTTTAAGCCCACTCTGACTTCATCAGTAAACAAGAATCTCCTCCAGTCATCCAAATCCCAATCCACGTGTTCTCGAGCAAACTCAAGCAAGTGTATTGCCTCCTCTAGCTCGAATAACTTCTCTCAAATGTCTTGGAATACTATGAAAATGGTTTGTGATGAATTCTTGGGATACGTTGTGCCCTTCTTCAAGAACTGCGTTTTCCAGTTCAGTCAAGTTAACAGGACCTATAGCTACCTTGTGGGATATAGTTAAGAGAGGACCTTTTGCGAAGTGTTTTGAACTCAATCTGGATTCATTGTGCCTTCTTCTTATTGTCTTGAAAGAAACCGCAACATTTTGGGCATTTTGAAGTCGATATTTTATCTCATTTCCGATGAGAAACCTGTTTCTTAAAGCTTGCAGTCATATAAAGCGATCGTCCTCTTGGTTTGTGGATCTTGGTCGGCCTTGCCCTGGTCGTCTAGCTTGGCAACTTTTTTCTCTAAACCTCTGGAGACATCAATCAATGGTGGTATGATGAACACCCAATCTTCGGGCTACTTCACATTGGGTATACCCTTCTTCTATCAAAGTGACAATTTTGACCGCATCATGCTTACTCAAATTTCTTGATGGAGGTATTTCAATAAGTACAAACTCTGAAAAAAAGACTACAAGTTAGGAAAAAGTTAAAAAAAATCGAATCCAAAACAGTACCAGACTTAATGCAATATGGCAAATGGGGCAAAACAAGTAATAGGGAAGCGGAAAACCACCATTGAAACACAAAATTGAAAACAAAACAGTTCAAAGTATACAATGTTACTGTGGTTACGTTATTTGCAAGCCTACTTGGGAAACAAATGTATACATTCGAAAATGTATAAACGGTGCGCTAATTTTGTGCATCAATGTATAAAATGTTTATTTCAATCATCAGGTTAACTTTGGTTAGTTCAGGTTAGGTCTGATTACTTCAGGTTAGTCCAGCTCTAATTTTCCTAACTAGCTTAGTTCAGTTACACTTTTTTACGTTGGGATTAGCTTCGGTTAGTTCAGGTTAGTCCACTTCTAGTTTTTCTGGTTAGGTCAGTTCAGTTACCATTTTTTATACACATAACCAGTCACAGTATTTGATTGTCAAGTTCGAGATTTTTTTTATCAATTTCATCGTATATTTTCAATTTATGTTTTCTTGTTTCTCTGAGAAAGAAGAGCTTTTTAATCTGTTTTATAGAACGTAAGCTACTACCAAAAAAAAAATAATAAAAAAACCTTGAAAATCGAGATGACATAAACTTTACAAGCACCTATTATGGGTAACTGGTTTCAAACCTAGGAACCATCACCGTCACTAACGACTCCATAATCGGCTACGGTTGATTCACTGAAAGAAGAGACAGCGAATGAACAGACAGACAATTTTTGAGCCTGAACTGTGATATCGCTGAAAGGACGGCATTCATCAGCCAATAAGCAAGTAATGTCAACGTCTAATCTTCAGCGGTTTTCAAATCAAAGAGTACTAAATACTCTGTGATGGTGGAGATGGGTTTTGCAGTCATTTGCTTCACAAATCATCTACATCTCTATATCCTTTCTCAAATATGGTTTTCAGAGTTGGGATTTAAAGAGCTTTTAATTTAAGTAGACATGGATGGAAGTAGATATTCTCCATTCTAGAGAGCACTTCTAGCACTAATACTGCTGCCTTCTAGAAACTGGCGCTGGTGTTTTCGATTCGCATCGACTTCAGGACAAATCGAAAGTGCATGATTTCGCTTTTTCCTATCTCGTGTGCACAGTGGCAACGGCGGCGTCGTAATTCTCGTGTAGTAAGGAAGTGCAAGTGCAGCGAACGGATTCAAGGTTGGTATGCCGCCCGGGGCAAAATGGCAGACGACGGACGGCTGCAGAAGCGGCATTCCTGCAAACCTACTTAGACGGCTTTTGCAGGAAGAATAGGTTAAGACCGGCTTTATTTACCGAGCAACGGTTGGATGCACTTAATGGGTCTTGGGTTTTTCTTATTCACGCCTCGCATTATTAATTAGCATCCCGTCTCCTGATGGTAATTGTTGCTGGGCTTTGATTATGGTAATTAAAGCTGGATGGAAAGTTTTCCATTAATTTTCCAAAGATTTTCTTTTCATGCCTGCCAGGAAGGAATACAAAAAGTTTCTTTTCCTTTATTTTAAGCACCACTTGAACAATAACTGTTCAATTACTACACTAAGTGCTAATATTTAAAACAATCAATATACAACTTTGCCCAAAATTAGTACCTAAGTAGTATTGGTATTTAACAATTTTTACTTACGTTGCTTATTAATACTTATGCCGATTAGTTTGAAGCAAAATGACCGCAATATTGTTTGTATTGGTTGGTACCAGTCTCCAGATGCGTGTCAAGAGCTATCTCTCAGCTTAATTCTTCTAATCCCCTTTTTGCACTTCGCTTTTGAACGAAAGAGTGTCATAATTTCTTCTGCCTTCCTCATCTGGTACTTTTTAGGTTACTGGTAAGTTCTTTAATCATCTCCTTAGGCGCTAGTTCCTTTAAATAACTTGTGTTTTGTTAGGTTTTTCTCTCCAATTTCCCCACATTATAGTTATCCAGATTTATTCATTTCTGTACTCAGTAAGCTTTTCTTACCAACTAGAATCCCACACGAGATCATTAGTGCATACCAGTCTCTCAGCTTAATGTTTCTAATGCACCTTTTTCACTTCCTTTTTGGACGAACAAGAAGCTTTATAATGTCTTCTGCCTTCTACATCTCATAATCTTTCCTTACTGGCAAGTTCTCAGATCATCTCCTTATAGATTTGCTTAAAATACTCCTTGGTTCGTTCGTTTTTCTCTCCAATTTCTCCCTCACATCGCAATTAGTTCTCATAATGACCTCTGCCATCCTTGTCTCATTCTGCCTCAGGAAAAGTTTGGATGGGCGTAGTGATGTTTTGGCTGTGGCAACAGCAGTATTTAATTGACACATCCGCCAAACCGCCAGTTTGTTGATAATCTCTTAAGCAATGTTAAAGAGTATTAGATGGGGTAAAATTTAGGCAGCTGAATTAGGTGCGGGTGCGCAAAATCCAACTAAATGCCAGCAAATTATTGGTGTTCAACCTGGGCGACATTTTATCATTTTCTCTTAATTATTCCGAAAAAAAAAGCAAAACATGGCAACATTGCCTAAGACGCTATAGCTATGACCTAGAAGATAATAAGGACAGAGTGTCGAAGGACCGATATTTCCTTAAAAATGGTCCCGTTTTTTGTCCGGAACTCTTAAGGTTTCCATGACGTAACGTCAGCGCACGTCATACAAGCGTCATAGCAATTTAAAGCCGGATCAGATATTGATTATGTCGATTGTTTTTGGTTTTTCTTAGGTTGGAAGTTAAGTTTTAGTAAAACTTTGGAGCTAGGTCAGCTATAAGGGCTAGGAGCCCTAATGGTCTAGTTAGGAGATGAATAAAAGTTCGATATTCGATTGGAAATAAGAAGTAATAAAAATAATGACTGTCATAACTGTTTTCCAATAGTAGACGCCATGACGTCTTACGTCATATACGTAACCCAGACGTCACTTCCGGCGAATATCGTCACCAGTTAAAAGGTTTCCACTGCTAAAAGGTGGGCAAAATCTGTAAAATAGAAGGGAGTCTTCAGATTAGCTCGATGACCTATAGCGTTCTTATGCGGATTGAGGAAACAAAAACAAAAGACAGAGTAATGCAGCTGTAAAAGTGAATAAGAGTGTGATAAAAATGATTTTGATATCTTTCTGACTACTCCGAAAAATAAGCGATCATTGGAAACGCTGTGAAGGAGTTTAAAACGTTCTGAAAGAATGTGAAATGCTGAGGTAAAAACTTAAAAAAGCATAGACAAAAATAAAAAAATGAGGCAAAAAAACTGTTTTTGTCGTTATAAACTCGAAAAATAACGAAAAATTGGCAACACTGCCCAAGAGTCTAAAATGATGTAAAGCTTGCTAAAACATAGTGAGACAGTCCAGATCAAGGCACAGTTTAGGGCCTATGACCCTTTGCACCCAGTTTAAACATCTTTATTATACTTTATAAAAAAAAAATGTTTATGACTGATAAGACGCAACGTGTGTATTACAAATTAGATTTATTAATCTAAGCTATCAGGCTCTTAACTATGGTTAAGGTAACAAGATGAAAAGAGTGAGATGAAGGTGAAAAAATTATAAAACAATCGATTTTAACAAGTGATTTTTTAAATTTTGCTGATTATTAAGAAAAATAGGCATATCTGGCAACACAGCCAAATTTCTTACAATGTCCTGAAATTTTCTGTAAACAGAAAGACAAAATTTACGTAAAGGTATAAAAACAAAAAAAAAAAAATTTATGGAAAAAACAAATGAATAAATAAGTCTTAAGAAAAAACTGTTTATTTGTGAGTAAAAAGATGATTTTGATATTTTATTTCTGATGATTATCCCGAAATAAAAAGAAAAAAATGGCAACACTGTGTGACAGCATAAAATGGTTTAAAACTTTGTGCAGGACAATTTGGGTTGTAGAATCAAAAACAAAACAAACGAAAAAAAGAGAAAAATGATTAAAATAATTGCAAAAGACCACAAAAACCGGAAAAATCGATTATTGTCATTGAACACGTGATTTTGATATTTTATCTAATTAACCAACAAATATGGCAAATCTAACAAAGAGGCTAAAACGTCCTGAAATTTTTTCACACAGAATGAAAAAATTGATTGGTAGGTACTAAAAAGAAATACTTGGCCAAGTGAACAAAACTGAAAAACGGTTTTACTTTCGCTAAAACAGTGATTTATAATTATCCAGAAGATCTGGCAACACTTTCCAATAACCCAGGTTGTGGTAGCAAAAAAAAAGAAATAGTGAACAACAAAACAAGCAGCATTTCAAGGGCAAAAAATGACCAATCCAGACCGGAAAAATAGATTTATGTCGTTTTTCCACACATGATTTTGGTATTTTCCAGAATATCCAAATAGATAAGCATAATCTGGCAACACTGTCAAGGATTCTAGATAATGTTGAAATTTTCTTAAACAATGAGAAAATTCAAGTCGCGGCAACTAGGTACAATAATATGGTAAAAATGCAGAAAAAATTAATAAAATGAGTGGAAACAGTAAAAGAAAAAAAAATGAGGGAGCACAAATGATCAAATAAGACGATTTAGGATCTTCCTGATTTTACAGAAAAATAAGCAAAATTTGGCAACATTGCCCAAAAGTCGCAAAATGCTCTGAAACTTTCTGAAAGAAAGTGTGGCCGTTTAGGTTGAAAAAAAGAAACAAATGCAGGCAAAAAAATTAAATAAGTGCGTAAAAATAGGTTCATGTTGTTAGAAATATGATTTTCGATGCTTTACTGAATATTCAGAAAATTAAGCCTAATCCGGCAACACTGCACAATCTACTCAACATTTTTGAAACACAAGGAGAAAATTCGGATCGAGGTAACGAAACAGAGATAAATACAGATTCAAAATTAATGAGACACAAAAACAGATTTTGTCATTAAACACGTGATCCTCATGTTACACTTTTTAACTTATTGGTAAGTTCTTGGATCATCTCCTTATAGAGTTGCTTAAAATATTCTTTGTGCCGTTCGGTTTCTTCTCCAATTTCTTCCTCACATTGCAATTTTTCAGATTTATTCATTTCCATACCCACTAAAGCTTTCCTCTGGTTCACTCCAGATCATCGGTGCATGCTAGTCAGATAAAATGGTCCTTAGGTGTAATGGAAATTTTGGAAGGATATCTTTGTTTTTAGAGGGGTTTGAACAGGAATTGGAGTCACCGTTTCACTTTTATGGTAAGGTGTTGGTAACACCGAAAATTAGATAACATCCATTCATACAAATTCTTGGTTAAGTACCTTATATAAACGGTAGTCAAAGCTTAGTTGCAGCTTTTGAAGGTAGGAGATTACGAAAGTTGAAAACTTTTAAATTGTTATATGCAGACCTTCGGTTTTAATAGTTTCTTCAAGATATTCCTCCTTTTCCTTTCCTGGGCAGTCCTTCAAAACCACCCTATCATCCCCTTCTTTCTTCTCTGGTTCTTTCTTCTACTTGATTGTCTTGGTTCTAACACCGTCATCAGTTTCTTCTTCGGGCTTCTCCTTGGTTGGTGCCTAAACGTCTCATCGACTTCCTCAGGCTTTTTCTTCTTGAGGTTTTTGACTTCCAGCTTCTCAATATTTTTCGATCTCCTTCAATTTATTTAACCTCTTGTTTTATTTTTTCATCTTCTTCTATATTTTTAAATATAATGCCATTTTCCTGAGAGCTCCAGTTAAGGTAACTTAAAGAGACTGTAATATTTCATTGATTCGTGAGAATTTTACCCAATTAATCCTGCTTCTCTTTAACCTACGAAGAAGGAAACCTAGAAAAGGAAATTTCAGTACTATGGGTTCTACCAGTTCAAGACTTTTCGTTTTGATCTACCTCATGATTAAGATCTATAAGCTTAGCTTTTTAAGGCTTAACCTCATCTAACAACTTTTCTAGGTCCTTAATTTCAGGCAACTTTTTCTTCTTCTTGGACTTCAGGGATTGTCTTTAAGAACTCTCTTCTAAAATACCCATAAAAGGTAATTGAGTGAGGGATCTAACATGAATAGTTCTACTCTAGAGTCTCAAACTTTTAAAACTTCAGGTTTCTTTTCCATTTTTTTTCCTTATATCCCCAAGAGGTACTGGCAGTTCTGTGAGTTCAATAAGCTCAGGTTTGGTGCTTCGTCTTCTTCTTCTTCTGGTTTTTCGATCGTTTTTACTGCGACATTTTCTGGTCTTCTGGTTTGTATCTACGAGTAACTTTCGGTTACTTCTCATCTTGTTGTTCATGATCCTTTCCTCTCTAATTTCTCCCTCACCTTGCAATTTTCTAGATTTATTCAATTGCATACCCACTTAACCTTTTTTCACCAACTGCTGGTTCACTCCAGATCATTGGTGCATGTTAGCCAGATAAAATGGTCCATGGCTGTAATGGAAATTTAGGAAGGACATCTTCGTTTTTTAAGAGGTCGAACAGGAATTGGTGTCTCGGTTTCTACTACTACTATACTAACAGCGCGACAGTTTCTTCTTCGGGCTTTTTCTTGGTTGGTGCCTAAACGTCTCATCGACTTCCTCAGGCTTTTTCTTCTTGAGGTCTTCGACTTCCAGCTTCTCAATATTTTTCGATCTCCTTGAATTTATTTAGCCCTTTGTTTTATTTTTTCACCTCATTCTATATTTTTAAATATTATGCTATTTTTCCTGAGTTACATTATGCCTTCAGTTGAGGTAACTTAAAGAGAACATTTCATTGATTGACTAGAATTTTACCCAGTTAATCCTGCCCCTCTTTAACCTACGCTTAGAAAAGGAAGAAAACGAAATTTCGGCACTGTGGGTCTACGTCAGGATTAAGATTTATAAGCTTAGCATTTTAGGGTTGACCTCATCTAACAACTTTTCTAGGTCCTTAATTTTAGGCACCTTTTTCTTCTTCTTAGGCTTCAGGGAATGTCTTTAAAAACTGTCTTCTAAAATACCCACAAAAAGTCATTGACTGAAGCACTTAACATGGACAATTCTACTCTGGAGCCTCAAAACTTCAGGTTTCTCTTGCACTTTTTCTTCCTTATACCCCCAACAGATACTGACAGTTCTGTGAGTTTACTAAGTTCAGGTTTGGGCCTTTGTCTTCTTCTTCTGGTTTTTCGAAAGGATTTCAGCTGCGACTTTTCTTGCTCCTTCAGTTTTGTATCTGCATGCATATCACCTTCAGTTTTATTAGATTTGAGCATGAGTTTTTTGCTTTCGTGGTTCTTGTAGGCTCAAATTTCTTTTTTTATACAACTTTCACTCCTTCAGACTCCTTTTCATTTTCAGACCATTCAGGTTCATCAAAATCAACTTCCTCAGTCTTTACGTCTTCGATAACGATTGGTTTCAACGGTGGAACCGCAATGTGTTCGCTTTAATATTTGAAATCCATATTATTTTTATGTACGTATAGTATATTTATATAAATCCTAAACATCACGTCAAGGAAACCCATGTATAGAAAAAGACGAAAACAAAGGCATAAACAGAGAGAAAGAGAAGAACAGAAGAAACAAAAAGAAGTTATAAAGAAAGCTCCTCGAAAACCTAGACCCGAGGAAGTACTTGAGAAATTCAACTTAAAACCGGTAAAGAGACATCAGAGATAAGAAGATGGTGTGGTTAAGATTTCTCAGTCAGGTTAAGACAGGGAACTCACTTTGAAGGAAGTTGCTGTACATTTTTTTTTAGAAATAGTCAACCTGAAAGTAATGTATATCAGTGCAACTTAGATAGCTGACAAATTAATTCCTAAGGTGTAACAAAAATGTATAGGTCAGGCTTAATTTAATTTTATGGGTGTGTCAGAAGATCATGAACAAACAACAATGATTTAAAGTAAGATACATGTGTGGCCAAATCTTACATCTCTTAATCCTCGATTTGTTAACTTCACTCCTTGATACATGACCAGATAGTAGATTTTCTTTTAAAAGACCGTTAGAAGAATCTTGACAAACAACCAGAAGAAAATCATCAGATATCTTTAAGAAGCAATTAATCTGGAATTATTCTCTGTCACTTAGGTTTCCTCGAATTGATGTAATAAAAAACGACCAATTTAACTACTATGAAATTCCCTATTTATCTAATACAAAACATTTCTTGTTCGAATGGTTGTGATAATTCGTTTCATCCTTCGTTGGTTCAGGGTAATTAGCCCATTACTTTTTCAATACGTTTCAGGGCCAAAATGCAATTGAAGATTAATTAATTTTTAGGCACAAGCATTATTATTGTATGCACTTAGTCAGGTAGACAGTTTTTATGATTTTTTTTGTGACGTTTGTTAAATTTTATAAAGTATTTAGCTAAACTAATTTGTCTCCAGCTGCAAAGCTGGGACAAGACTTGTCTCCAAGTACATACTCTTAGTACAAAATTTAAAAGCGTACAATTTGCGATGATCAAAGAAGAAAAACGTGACATTCATTCCGCCTATTATTCTCGAATCAGCACTTGAAAGTTTTTTTTTTAAACATAAATCGACAGCATTAACCTTAACCCACATGGCTGCACCCATGATGCATTTCATTGACGAATTTTTCGGCGAACCTCGTAAACAAGGAACTCGTAGTCTTACAAAATGGATTATTGTTATGGTTACAGTTCGGCCACTGTTTTGATAATTAGCGTTATTTCTGGCCTGGCACGAAATAAACAACTGCAAAATTATATCGTAAAAACTCCGGTTTATGTTATGTTAAACAACCCAATAAAAAATATTTTCAATATGGCGCTGTTTCCTTATGTAACGCTGTAAACATTTTATATATATAATTGGGTTAACGGGTGTAAAGATTATCTAAACACGAAGATTAAAGAGAATTTTGCTAATCACGAAGGAAGCAATGGAGCCCAGATTATGACTAACTTGGATTGTGTAAAATTTCGCAACACTTTGTCCTCTGGGAGGGCATTGATTTCAATTATGTCGAATGCCTCAGCCAAATCCAAAGAGGTTAATCAGAAACGCCTCCAGACCTTTCAGAAAAAGCTTGAAAAGATAAATTTTACATGTCGCTAAATGGCACCTTTTGAAGTTCCTCAAGTTCTGTTCTCAAACCCAAGTTATTCATTCAACCAGATAAAATGGAGCATAATGGAAAAAATGTGAAAAGGAAATAAAAAGCAACTGGAAAAGCAAAAAATGTTCTTTAAAAAAACGTGCCAAAGATAAATTTTACAAGTCACTGGATGGCATCTTTAGAAGTTCCTCAGGTTCTGAGCAATCCCAAGTTATCAACGCTGAGTCACATAAATAGTTCTGGATAGATAAAATGGAGACTAAAGGAAAAAATGTGAAAAGGAAATAATTAGTAACTGGAAAGGCAAAGAATATTCTTTTAAAAAAACCTGAAAATTAAAATGCTTGAAGAGCTAAAAAAACCTGCAAAAGATACATTTTACAAGTCACTAGATGGCATCTTTAGAAGTCTTCCTCATCAAAAAAAATACTACAAAAAAGAAATATTACAAGTTACTGGATAGAATCATCACAAGTTTCTCAGGTTCTAAGCAAACCTAAGTTATGAATCCAGATTCACATAAATAGTTCTGGGTAGATAAATTAGAGATTTGTGGAAAAAGAGTAAAAAATAAATAATTAGCGACCCGAAAAGCAAAGAATGTCTTTAATTAAGAACACTCGCAAAAGACAAATTTTACAAGTTACTGAGTTGCATCATTAGAGGTTTCTCAGGTTCTGAGCAAACCCAAGTTATCAACCCAGTCACATAAATAGTGGATAGATAAAATGGAGAATAATGGAAAAAATGTGTAAATGAAATCCTTAGAAACTCAAAAAGCAAAGTATGTTCTTTAAAAAAACCTGAAAATTGAAGAGCTAAGAAACCTGCAAAAGACAAATTTTATGAGTCTATGGTTCAACACAGGTTCCTCAGCAAATCCAATTTATCAATCTAGAGTCACATAAATAGTTCTGGATAGACAAAATGGAGGATAATGGAAAAAATGTAAAAGGAAAATAATTAGCAACGCGAAAACAAGGAATGTTCTTTAAAAAAACCTGAATATTCAAATACATGAAGAGCTAAGAAAACCTGCAAAAGTTAAATTTTACAAGTACTGGATGGTATCTTTAGAAGTTCCTCAGGTTTTCAGCAAACCCAAGATATCAACCCAGAGTCACATAAATACTTCTGAATAGATAAAATGGAAAATTATGGAAAAACAGAAAATAATTAGCAACTGGAAAAGCAATGAATTTTATTTTTGTCTAAACTAAAAAAACTGCAAAATATAAATTTTACAAGTCACTGGATGGCATCTTTAGAAGTTTCTAAGGTTCTGCACAATCCCAAGTTATCAATCCAGAGTCACATAAATAGTTCTGGATTGATAAAATGGAGAATAATGGAAAAAAAGAAAATAATTAGAAACTAAAAAAGCAAAAACCAGTAAATTCAAGCTTTGAAGAGCTCAAAACCTGCAAAAGATGATTTATACAAATCACTGGGCGGCATCTTTGGAAGTTTTTCAGGTTCTGAACAATCCCAAGTTATCAACCCAGAGTCACATAAATAGTTATGGATAGACAAACGGGAGAATAATGGAAAAAAGAAAACTAATTAGCAACTGGAAAATCAAATTATTTTTTTTAGAATACCTGAAAATTCAAAAGCATGAAGAGCTAAAAAACCTGCAAAAGTTAAATTTTACAAGTCACTAGATGGCACCTTTAGAACTTCCTCAGGTTTTGAGAAAACCCAAGTTGTGAATCTAACCAGATAAAATGGAGAATAACGGAAAAAAAGTGAAGAGAAAATTATTAGCAACTCAAAACCAAAAAATGTTTATCAAAAAAAACCTGAAAATTCAAATGGCTTGAAGAGGTAAGAAGCCTGCAAAAGACAGATTTTACGAGTCACTGAATAGCACTATCACATTTTCCTCAGGTGTGGAACAAATCCAAGTTATCAATCCAGAGTCACATAAATAGTTCTGGATAGACAAAATGGAGAATAATAGAGAAAATGTGAAAGGGAAATAAATAGCAACGCAAAAAACAACGAATGTTCTTTAACAAGAACCTGAAAATTCAAATGCTTGAAGAGCTAAAAAACCTGCAAAAGATAAGTTTTATAAGTAACTGAATGGCATCGTTAGAAGTTAAACCAGATAAAATGGAGAATAATGAAAAAAATATAAAAATAAAATAATTAGCATCTCGAAAAGCAAAAAATGTTTATCAAAAAATCTGAAAATTCAAATGGCATGAAGAGCTAAAAACCTGCAAAAGACAAATTATACAAGTCACTGAATAGCACCAGGTTTCTCAGGTTCCGAGTAAATCCAAGTTATCAATCCAGAGTCAAGTAAACAATTCTCGATAGATAAAATGGAAAATATTGGCAAAAATGTAAAAAGGAAGTAATTGTTGAATGGAAATGGAAATTGGCGACTCTAATAGCAAAGAAGGCTCTTTATAAAAACCTGAAAATTGAAATGACTTGAAGAGCTAAAAAAACATGCAATAGACAAACTTTACAAGTCACTGGATAGCATCACCACCGGATCCTCGGGTTCTGAGCAAACCTATGTAATCAATCTATAGTCACATAAACAGTTCTGGAGGTGAAATATGAACAAATGTGAAAAGGAAATAATTAGCGACTCAAACACCAAAGATTATTCTATATCAAAACCTGAAAATTCAACTGCTTTGAAAAGTTAAAAAAAATCTACAGGGAACATCAATTCCAGATTCTCAGGTGTTCTTGGGGGGCAAACCCAAGTTACCAATGTAGACTCAAATAGATAGTTTTGGATAGAAAAAAATGAGGAATAATCGATAAAATGTGAAAAGGAAATATTCTTTTATTTACAGCGACTTGAAAAATAAAGACATTCTGCAAAAAAAACCTGCAAATTCAAATGGTTTGAAGAGCTAAAAAACCTGCAATAGACGTAATTAACAGGTTACTCGGTAACATTATCATGAGTTCTTCAGGTTCTGAGCAAAAACCAAGCTATCACTCCAGAATTACATTAATATTTCTGAATATATAAAATAGAGGATAACAGATAAAATGTGAAAAGGAAATATTTAGCGACTTGAATGGCAAACAAAGTTCGACATAAAAGAAACCTGAAAATTGCAATGGCCTGAAGAACAAACAAACCAAAATCAAAATTTATCAGTTTCAGATGGTCACCTAACCTTTTTGATGACATCAGATACACCGTTCATGTCTTCTATCTTAAGCCTTGCAGTACCATTCTGACTTGGAAACTGACGTCTTTCCACTTTTCTTCAGGAACGGAATCTCTGAAACCATCTTTTTGAGCAGGTCCTCTAGCAACCTGTGCTCATCATTTAGCAGCCACATCATCACTATATGCACTGTGGGGGGTTGTGGCAATTTTGTCAGGTTTTGGTCATGCTCCTTGTTGTTTCCTATATGCTTGTGATGATGTAAACTCCACTAGCTTCTTCTTCTTTCTTCATAGACTCGGTAGCATCGTTATCTTCAGATTTTATCATCTGCACATCCAGATTTTTATTTGCTACAGTCAAGGTTTATACATCTACTGCTGTCTTTTTTGAGTGGATGGTAGATGTCTCTGTTGAATAAAAGTCTTCTGATGGTCTGCCATAAATCTTTAAATTAAAGCCATTTTAGTCTACTTGTTGATTATAAAAGAACGTCATGCTATGAGAAACTGTGTGCATCAATTTTTCTCGCTCTAAAAAGGGCTATGCTTCATGTATTTTTTCTAATAATATGTAGAGTTCGATACCTTACAGCTTTGATAAACAACTATCTGAAGAATGAGGATCATATTGCCTTTCTTACCCTTCTTCGGTTTCTACTGTAATTTAATAGAGTCTCAGTTCTTACTATAGTGTGGTATGGTACATGTTAATACTCTGGAGTACGGAGCTCTCAGGGTATAACTGATTTCAGACAAGTGAACTGATATCTGATGACAGACTGAATATGATGACTAGCTGATAGTGATCAACCTGCTAAAGATTTGGTTTCTGGAAAGGTATTTTAATGGCTGTAGCAGGAGCTTAGATGTGTGAACAATGATTTAGCTTCGCCATCTGTGTTAAGACTTATTGATCAACTTTGACATTTCAGTGTTCTTGTCGCCATTTCAGCCAACATCACAACTTGGCACTTCAGAATTGGTCAAAAACCAAGCGTTATCAATATTTGGATAAGTGAGATAGATGAAATAATGGATGAGATCAAGCTGAAATTGCTGTAAAGTTTCATTGGTCCTCTTGAGTTTATATTCTTGACTCTGGGGAGCAACAGGATTGACAGACAACTACTTGGCTACTTGGAAATGCACTTTATTGCTATGTCATTTTCGGGAAGATTCTCTAGAATCTTATGATTGGTACTTGGGCTTGACAGGCTCTTAAATTTTATTTCAAAGTTTTATCTTTGAAACACTGTTACTTCTTCTCAGTGAGCATACATAAAACATTCAAATAATCACCTATAAGGTCATGTAGTGACCCTTTCGCTCCACAAAATGAATGTACTAGCCAAAGAAGATATTCTCTCGGTCAAGAGAATCTTCAGGATTGAGAATTTCTTCCTTGTTAGCAAGGCTACACCCCCTTCTCTTGCAAGTTTTCCTCCCTATAATTGAAGAATTCGCTCCCAATTCTGTAGATGATTCTATGGATGACAATGAGACAAACATGAATTCCGTAGGTGATAACGATGTTGAAAATGTACAGAATCAAGATGAGAAACCCAACAAAACTCAGCCTTGAAGGAAGCTATTCATGGAAGATGAGGAAGTCTCTACCATATTCTAATGTATGAGTTATTGGTCAACTGAAAGATCATAGAGGTCAAAGTGAAGAGTCTCTTCTTAGAGAGTTATGGTTAGTTCAGATACCTGAACTAACCTTTTAAGAGTCTGTCCAGTTACTGTATGCTGCAGTTGCTACAAGGTGGAACCAGCTACTCAAATGTGGTTCAAAATTTAGTGCTAGTCGCAAACATTTAGTTGAACTCTTGTTGAAGGCTTGAAGGCTAACTCAAATAAACCTTTTTAAAAACTCACCCTGTACAGAAACGATCATTATGTCGTTTTCGATTTGCTATTAAATTGTAGTTATGTTCTCACAGCGATCGCAAACCACTCTCCAACGACTTAGAATCACGATTTGATTGGTTAGAATCTCTGGTGAACATTGAACCAGTTGGTCTCTAATTGTTAATTTGAAACTGGTTTATGGTCTCTGCTAGAACAGACCTTATGTCAACCAGAACCAGAATCAAGTATCGACTTGAAAACTGCTCTAATTTCTACATTAATTTTGGCACCTATTAAAAAACTTCCGTTGTCTTCTTTTTTGAACACGTGAACTCAAATGGAGATATAGAACGTACCATTTGCGAGTCACGACCCTTTCCAAAAGTCACCCTGTAGAAAATCCATCTCTAAGTGGTTTTCGATTGGCCCCCTACTTCTAGTTACGGTTGACATAAAGCTCAGCTCTCAGAGCTTTATTTTATCCATCCATGTTTGTGATCTCAGAGAGATCAGTTTTCAACCAGGAGACTACGAGAACAGGCCTTAAGTCAGAGACTTTGTATTACTAGACACAACGGCCTAGAATAGCTTCTGTTGGCACCATTCTTCTTGCGGCCCGATGCTAAGACAAAGATAAATAATCATAGTTTCTGTGTGATGACAGAAATAAGTCAAAATAAGTAAGTTTTATATACCAAAACAGTGCCAGTCTGGTATCTAGCAATTAAAGGTCATTGCCTTAACCCAACCATGACCGGAATCAAGTAGTGACCCGATAAATACTCCTTTTTCTAATCTCACTGTCGTGCTCGTTTTTTAACACATGGACATAAAAGGAGATAGAGTATTCACCACCATTAGAGTAGAATGACCTTCTAGAGGACTCAAAGCTGGTTTTGACCTTTTGTGAGCCAGTATGTGTCAAATTTTAGTCTCTAGCTGGCAGTAAGAAATCAATAGAGAAAGCTGGAATTGTAAAATCTTAAAATAAGAGTCAGGTGGTCTACACCGTTTAGAGCATTCTCAACGCTTAGACCAAGTGCTAAAAGGTGCTCCAAGGCTAAAAGCTTCTCTCACTTGGCTCATATAGAATCCGACGTCCATAGGGGAGTGCATAACATTAATTCAATACCTCCCATTGTTTTATGCATTTTCCGTTCTTATGGGAAACGACCGACAAGAATATTAATTTAAATCTATAAAATCCTATCTCATTATCAGTTCTTGCATCTCGGCACCGGGGCTGAAAGCAAGCTGCACCAATCCATAAGTGCTTCAGTCTTTTGCCCCTTCACGTTTTCTTTTGGTGGCATTTATTGATAGATTCAGAGTAGGTCCTTCCTTGCTTTTTTTGGCTAGTGCCCTAATCAGAAAAAAAATTACCTACTTTTATTTTTATTTATTACGAACATTTTCTTTTTTGTTTCAGGTAAGGATTTAGGACAAGTACCTCGAAGTAGGGATGTAAGTATACTTCGAACCAGCGTCTCAAAGATATCAAACGGTAGTTCTGTGGGGAAAGGCGTTGAAGAATGGTGATTAGTAAAATCTTGTCTGCTGGTGCAGATAGTCTGCACCCTTTTCGATAGGTTTACCTCTGTCCTTCTCTGCGTTGGAAGGAACGCACAGGGCGGAAAATAATTCCTTTTGTCCGCAATTATTCACTTCCTTTTGTCTGTCTTACATCCCTAATATCATTGTTATTAATATTTAAGCATAATTACATGTTTCGCGGGTGTATATATACAATAAACCAGAAAATAAGCCCTTATAACCTTGAACCACACGTTTTTTAGCTTTATAAAGTTTAAAACACAAGTGAAATTCTATGTTAACACTTTCTACAAAGCACTTAAGTTCATTTAAAAAAATACATTTTCTAGAAACAATTCAATTAGTTTGTTTGTCTAGTGAACTATTACGTTTTAGCAGCTAATGCATTTTAAAAGGATTTCAGGAAAAAAACTATAAACGAAAGATAAGTCTAAGAATTATCAGCTTTTGTACCAGCAATAAAAAATCAACTTTTGTATACTAATAAAACATCAGGTATATCACGTTGCTAACTAAATTCTCAATTATAAGTAGAGGTATTAAAAAAAAATATAGTTTTTATTATACATAATTGCAGTAGTTGTAAAGTTTAGTACTCCGAAGCAAACAGGTTTTTTCGAAAAGTTATTTTTATTATATTTTTAAGGAAATGCAGTTGGCTAAGTGTTGCATTAATTGACCTTGTCGCAGCCCACCAGTTGGTATAGGTCGTGGTAATGTCAGATACCTATTTACTGTTCAAACTTCTCGATTTGTTCAATGCCTCACGTAACACAAAGCGCAATTACTAAATATAATTATAAACGACCACTCATCGTGCATTGATGAAAACATATAGTATTGTTTTTTTTTAATGGACGACTTTGGTAGTTTGGGGTTTTTCAAAAAAATAGGAGGGCATTTTTAACATTATACGATTTTTTGAGGTGTATTAGTGCTCTATAAACAAAGCACTCTAGAGCGACTTAAACTATTAAAAAAATAAATTATCCCAAATTTTTGAGAATTTCTTAATTTTCAAATTTGACCTCCTGTAACTTTAGAATGATTGAACCGATTTAAGTGAACCCAACTGCTTTCTTGCTCTTCTTGATGTCCTATTTCATCTCCTACCAACGATATTCTGATCGGTTTTAGATTTTTTGAGATAGAGGTCTTCGGTGGTTGATTGCTAGGCACTTTGAGAATCAACTTTTTTTGACATTTCTTAAAAACTATTTTCTGAGGATTCATTCAAATCTAGTTAATTATGTTCTTAGGGCATCGCAAACGCCCATTCCGGTAAAAATCAGCAAAAAATAATTTCCTAAAATTATTCGAAATTTACCAAAAGGGGACTACTACGATTTTTATTAATTTTCAACTTTGACCTCCTGTAGCTTTGGAACGATTGACCCGATTTGAGTGAAATCAACTGTTTTCTGCTCTTGTCGATGCCCCTTTTACCTCCTAGAAACTAAATCCACATCGGTTTAATATTTTTGGAGATAAACCCCCTTCGATGGTCGATTTTTAGGCACTTTGAAAATCCGACTTTTTTGCATTTAAGAAAAATCACTTCTGGGGATAATTGCATTCGAATCAAGTTTATTACGTTCTTAAAGCATTGAAAACTTCCAATTCCGATCGAAAACAGCAAAAAAATCTCAAAAACTTATTGAAAATTACCAAAGGATGGGGGGGAGGTATTAGGATTTTTTTTTAAATTTGACCTTCTGTAACTTTAGAACGGTTGAGTCATTTGGAGGGAGTTCAACTGTTTCTTGCTCCTCATGATGTCCTCTTTCACCTCCCGCTAAAGAAATCCCCAAAAGTTTTATATTTTTGGAGATGGATACCTTCGTTGGTCGATTTTAACTGTGTTTAACTAACTTAAGAATTTTTTGCTATTAAAAAACATTCCTGAGGCTAATTTCATTCAAACCACTTTTGTTAGGTTGATAGGACATTGCAGACGTCCCATTCCAATCAAAAACCGAAATCATAATTTCCAAACATCTTTTCAAATTGACCATTTTGAAATTGTATACGTGTATTGCGTCTCTTCCTCTCAACTTTGAACTTTGACCTCCTGTAACTTCAGAACGATTAAACCGATTGGAGCAAACACAACTGTTTCTTGATCTTATTGATGTCCTCTTTCACTTTCCACCTACGAAATTCTTCTCAGTTTTATACTTTTGGAGATAGACCCTTCGGTAGTCGATTTTTTTTAGGCATTTTTAGAAACGACTTTTTTTTTGGCATTTAAAGAAGTACATCCGGGGCTAATTTCATTCAAATCAAGATGTAATGTCCTTAGGGCATTGCAAAAGTCTCATTCCAATCAAAAACAGTAAAAAATAAATTTCCAAACATGTTTTGAAATTGAACAAAGGCGGGGGTGGGGAGGTAATAATAAGTCTTCTTTCTCAATTTTCAACTTTGTCCTTATGTAACTTGTTTTTTCCTCTTCTTGAAATCCTCTTCGACCCCCTCATGTCCATCAGATTTATATCTTTGAAGATAGACCCCAACGGTGGTCGATTTTAAGGCACTTTTAAAATCGAGTTTTTGCTATAAAAAAACACATTTCTCCGGCTAATTTTATTCGAATCAAGTTTATCATATTCTTAAGGCATTGCAAACGTCCCATTCCGATCAAAAACAGCAGAAAAAAAGTTACAAACATCTTTTGAAATTGACCAAAGGGGTGTTACTATGACCTTTTTCTCAATTTTCAACTTTAACCTTCTATACTTTAAAACGATTAAACCAAATGGAGTGAATCCAACTGTTTCTTGCTCCTCTTGATGTCCTCTCCCACCAACGAAGTCCCCATCAGTTTTATATTTTTGGAGATAGACGACACAGACCCCTTCGGTGGTCGATTTTTACGAACTTTTAAAATCGACTTTTTTGCCATAAAAAAAAACAGTCCTTAGGCTAATTTTATTCGAATCAAGTTTTCTACGTTCTTAGGGCACTGTAACTGTCGCATTTCGATTAAAAACAGCAAAAAAAAATCCCACATTTTTTTTTTGAAATTGACCCAAGGGTTTTTTCTCACACATTATCACTTTTTTTTGTATCACTTCGCCATTCAAAAAAAGACAGTTCTCGGGCTAATTTCATTCAAATCAAGTTTACTACCCCTACCCCCCTTAGGGCATTGCAGAGGTCCCATTCCGATCAAAAGTAGCAAAAAAAATCTTATTTTTTTTTTAAATTGACCAAAGGGTTGTTATTATGACTTTTTTCTCAATTTACAACTTTGACCTTCTATAACGTTAAAACGATTAAACCAATTGGTGCAAGTCTAACTGTTTCTTGCACCTCTTGATGTCCTCTTTGGCCCCCCACCAACGAAGTCCCCATCAGTTTTATATTTTTGGAGATAGACGAGATAGACCCTTCAGTTTTCGATTTTTACGTACTTTTAAAATCGACTTTTTTACTATTAAAAAAAGACAGTTCTCGAGCAAATTTTATTCGAATTAAGTTTACTACGTCCTTAAGGCATCGCATATGTCCCATTTCGACAAAAAACGGTAAAAAGTTCCCAACATTTTTTTGAAATTGACCAAAGGGGTGGTTATTATGAAATTTTTTCTCAATTTTCAACTTTGACCTTATGTAACTTTAGAACTATTAAACCGATTGGACTGAATCCATCTGTTTCTTACTCCTCTTGATGTCCTTTTTGGCCTTTCACAAACGAAATCCCCATCAGTTTTATATTTTTGGAGACAGATCCCTTCGATGGTCGATTTTTAGGCGCTTTTAAAATCGTTTTTTTTTGCCATTAAAAAAATAGACAGTTCTCGGCCCAATTTTATTCGAATCAAGTTTACTACATTCTTAGGGCATTGCAAACGTCCCATTCTGATCAAAAAAAGCAAGACAAATCCCAGAAAATTTTTAAAATTGGCCAAAGGAGGAATTATTATGACTTTTTCTCAATTTTCAACTTTGACTTCCAGTAACTTTAGAACAATTAAACCGATTGGAGTGAATCTAACTGCTTATTTCTCCTCTTGATAGCCTCTTTGGCCTCCCACCAACGAAATCCCCATCAGTTGTGTATTTTTGGAGATAGACTCCTTCGGTGGTCGATTTTTAGGTACTTTAAAAATCGACTTTTTTGCCATTAAGAAAAAGACAGTTCTCGAGCTAATTTTATTCGAATCAAGTTTACTACGTTCTTAAGGTATTGCAAACGTCCCATTCTGATCAAAAGGATCAAGACAAATTCCAAAAAAATTTTGAAATTGGCCAAAAGGGGGGGATTATTATGACCTTTTCTAAATTTTCAACTTTGACCTTCTGTAACTTTAGAACAATTAAACCGATTAGAGTGAGTCCAACTGTTTATTGCTCCTTTTGATATCCACTTTGTTTTATATTTTTGGAGATAGATCCATAAAAATTGACCACCGAAGGTCAATTTTTAGGCACTTTGAAAATCGACTTTTTTGCCTTTATAAAAAACACTTCTGAGGCTAATTTCATTCGAATCAAGTTTAATACGTTCTTAAGGCTTTGCAAAGGTCCTATTCCGATCAGAAACTGCAAAAAAATCCCCAAATTCTTTTGAAATTGGTCAAAGGGGGGTTATTAAACCGATTGGAATGAATCCAACTGTCTCTTGCTCCTGTTGATGTCATCTTTGGCCTTCCATCAACGAAATCCCCATCGGTTTTATATTTTTGAAGCTAGACCCCTTCGGTGGTCGATTTTTAGGCGCTTTTAAAAAAATCGACTTTTAGGTCAAGGGTATTATTTTTACTCAATTTTCAAATTTGACCTTATGTAACTTTAGAAAGATTAAACCAAATGGAGGGAATCCAACCGTTTCTTGCTCCTCTTGATGTCCTCTTTAACTTCCCACTAGCTAAATCCCTATCAGTTTTATATTTTTGGAGATACACCCCTTCGGTGGTCAATCTTTAGGCACTTTTAAAATCGACTTTTTTTGCCATTAAAAAAAAACGACAGTTCTCTGGCTAATTATATTAGAATCATGTGTACTACGTTCTTAGGGCATTACAAACGTCCAATTCCGATCAAAAACAGCAAAAAAAATCCCAAAAATTTTTTGAAATTGGCCGAAGGGGTGGGATTATAACAAAGACATTTACACTACGGATTATAAGACCTTTTCTCAATCTTCAAATTTGACCTCCGGTAACTTAAGAACAATTAAACCGATTGGAGTGAGTCAAACTGCTTATTGCTCCTCTTGATATCCTTTTTGGCCTCCCACCAACGAAATCCCCATCAGTTTTATATTTTTGGAGAAAAATCGTCTTTTAAAATCGACATCTTTGCCATTAAAAAAAAAGACAGTCCTCGGGCCAATTTTATTCGAATCAAGTTTACTAGGTCTTTAGGGCATTGCAAACGTCCCATTTCGATCAAAAACTGTAAAAAAATCCCAAACAGTTTTTGAAATTGACTAAAGAGGTGGTTATTATAACTTTTTTCGCAATTTTTAAATTTGACATTCTGTAACTTTAGAACGATTAAACCAAATGGAGGGAATCCAACTGTTTCTTGCTCTTCTTGATTTCCTCTTTGGCGTCCCACCAACGAAATCCCCATCAGTTTTATATTTTTGGCGATAAACCCCTTTGATGGTCGAGTTTTAAATACTTTTAAAATCGACTTTTTTGCCATTAAAAAAGGCAGTTCTCTTCTAGTTTTATTCAAATCAAGTTTACTACCTTCTTAGGGCATTGCAAAGTTCCTATTCGATCAAAAACAACAAAACAAATCCCAATTTTTTTTTGAAATTGACCAAAGGGGGGGAGTTATTATGACTTTTTTCTCAATTTTCAACTATGACCTTCTGTAACTTTAGAACGATTAAACCCATTGAAGTGAATTCCACTGTTTCTTGCTCTCTTGATATCTTCTTTGACCTCCCACCAACGAAATCCCAATCAGTATTTCAAATTCAATTAAAAAAAAAATCACTTCTGGGGCTAGTTTCAATTAATTCAGTTTCAATAAACAGCTAAACAAATCCCAAATAAAAAAAAAAAACGTTCATCATCTGTATCTTCTGCTTCAAAAATCGATTCCTTTGATATTTTTTGGGACACTCCATATACTACATAACATATTTTTTTCCTTCGCATTAGAAATAAGTTAAATCACCTTAACATTGTAATTTCTATTATGTTTCTAACGTCGTACGCACGATTGCTAATTTAACCTTATTAATTAAAAGACTAATGATGTCATACAGGTTCATTCATTTTATATTCATCTAATGTGTTGTCATAGTTGCTTATTATTCTGACATGTTTTCCTGACTTAAAAAAGCCATGAGAAAATTTTCAATACAAATCAGAGCTTTGGATATTTCTAAAACGTGAGAGTTCTTTAGAAGGATCCAAAGTACATATTATACAATTAAGTATTAATATGTGGGGTCTTAATTCTTAAAATCAAAAATGTCCACCTATCGAACAAAAATTTTTAAGTTAGACTTATACCAACGGATTTCTTTACCATTATAAATTGACGTTTTCTGTCTGTAGATTCAGTTTTTATCCAACATTTTTTTTATATAACAGTAATAAGAATTTTAATTTAATTGCTTCTACTTTCGTGTTTTTGTTTACGTATAATTTGTTTACTCGCCTTGAAAGAACAATAATTCGGGTGTAAGGTTGAAACTGAGGCCAAATCGGGTTGTTAACCACGTTGCCTTGTAAAAATAGACCAATAATAGTGCGTGAAGAACGGTAGACCCACTAGGTGAGTCGCATTCAATGGTATTCGTTCGTGGTAATTGGGTTCAATGCTTGGCGAGAGGTCTTCAATCACATTCTATTACATCATGGCCGTAAAATAGTTTCTACGACTATTTTTTTTCTAACACAAAAAGGAAACGTTATTTACTTTCTAGAAGAGGAAAGCGATAATACCGATAATTCTATACCATGCTTCCGAAACGAGGAGCAAAACCAACGTGCGTGTTGTAAATCTGACATCTAATGTGTCGAGATTTGCATAATTACCGTTGGTTTTGCTTTAATAGAGCTATTAGTGCAGGATAAACTGGTTAATTTTGCGTTATTTAATGTTGCAACCAATATTCAACAAAATCACAGATATTACCTAAATTCCTTTAAGGTAACTAGGAGTAGTTATGATCTCACTTACCAATTTCTAAGCTTTTTGTCACAATTTAAAATTATTAGGTTTTTCTGTTGATTCAGAAGAATAAAGCTATTTAAAAGCTCACACATTGTAGCACATGCTCGCAGGAAGTAAAAAGCATACCTAAGCGTTTGAAGACATTTTGTAAATTTGTCTACAATCTGAAATTGTGGGATAAGCCGTATCTTGCAATTTTGCATAACAAGAATCAGTAAACATTACACATTAAACACATGAAAGAAAGAAAAAAGTTTTGTACGGAAGTGCGGCAGCTTACAGTAAAAACATGAGTCTGTTAGTAGAATTAGAGAAGATGAACCGAAATTAATGCCCTGAGGATGCGACAATCGGAGAAACGCTAGCAATTTTAAACACTTGATTTTCGTTTTTTATTTATCCAATTACCGAAATCAACCATAACTGAAATACATACAAGAAGGATTGAGATGATTGATGACGCATTTCTTTAATTTTCTAAATCTTTTTTCTTGGGTTAAGATCAACAAACGACGGAAACTTTTATTTATTTATGTTTTAATTGAGACCTTTCTTAGGGTTTTTTTTTAGTCCGAGAAGAATGTTACAATATTAGGTCACTACGGCAACACAGAAAATAGGCCACAAAACTAATGAATTAAGTAGTTGGTGAAGTTAGCGGGATTAGGACAAATAATGCACCTCTTCTTTATTCGAAAATGGCCGACGTTTCGACTATTTATTTAGTCTTCATCAGGGCTATTCTCACTTAGAGAGGGTAGTCAGTTAAAGTACGATTTAAGATAGTTACGGTAGCAAACTCCATTCGATTGTTCGGTGACCCTGGTATCTTAGGCTCGACAAAACACACATCCGCTGCCCAAGGTACAAAATATGCGAATATTCGCATATTTTGTCCCCCCCACCCCAGTCCCTTCACTGCAGCGCGACGGCGGAGGCATAAATACCACGGAGCTCGGGAGTCACGGGAGATCACTTCGCCAATTGCCTCATCGTTTTGATAATGTCTGCCACAGCTGTAGACAAAACGTCAGAACGAAATTCCACAAAAGAAAACATTTTAGATTGTATTTTGACTGGCGGTAAAAGCCTTCACCGTCTTATAAAAATAATTTAAATTATCATCCTCTTAACAGAGACCTATATGACCATAAAAACAATGACGTTTCGACCTAAATTTTTCTTAGTATTGATCAAGTCATGCTACTTCTTTCAACGTCTTTTTAACGTTTTCACAATTACATGTATTTGCGCTTTTTTTAGAAAAAATATATTTAGATGAGGTATAGGAAGAGTGGCTAAGTACCACACTTTTTAGAAATTGCCAAAGTTTCGATTTTTAATCAGATCTTCTTCAGATCTTTTTAAATCAAAGAAGCATGTTATAATAACAGGCAACGTTGATATACCAAACAAATAGGCCCGAGAACTAATGAACCAACATGAGGTCAGCAGTCCTTCAATTAGCCAGGTTGGTTAAGAACACCGTTTGCATAATGTTAGAAACGTGTTAGAAATTAAAACTTTAGGATGGTTGTGATGTATTTCTAACGTTTAGCGGAATATTGTGTTGTGTATTATACTGAATGTTTCAGATAAGGACACGTTTGCTGGAACGAGGATTTATTTGTAAAACATTAAAGACCTTCCCCTTGCCTTTTTCAGTAAAAGAAGAATGTTGTTCGGTCAAAGAAGCACATAATATTGCAACTTCTCAAACACAAAACAATTAGGCCAAAAAACTAATGGTTGGATTTGAAAATGGTTCGCATAGGAAGTTAGAAACATGTTAGAAATTCCCACGTTAGGATGATTGTAATGTATTTATAAGGTTTAGTGGAATATTGTGCTGTGTATTATATTAAATGTTATGTTATATTACACGTTTGCTGGAACAAGGATTTATTTGGGAAACATTAATTGACATTCACCATTAATTAACTTTTTTCGAGACCTTTCTCATGTCTTTTTCAGTCAAAGAAGAATGTTGTTCGGTCAAGGAAGCACACAATATTGCAACTTTAGCAACACAAAACAATGAGGCCAACAAACTAATGAACCAACATGAGATCAGCAGAGTTTCATTTAATCAGGTTGAATTTGAAAATCGTGGCCAAGAGACGTTAGAATCATGTTAGAACTTTAGGAAGGTTGTAATATATTTCTAAGGTTTAGTGGTATAATGTGTTTTGCATTATGCCACTGAACGTCACGGATAAAGACACGTTTGCTGGCTGGAACAAGGATTTATTTGTGAAGCATAAGGTATTCACCATTAATTGACTTTTATTGAGACATTCGTCCTCTCTCCTTCAGTCAGAGAACCATGTTATTTAGTCAAGAAAGCACCCAATAGTGCAACAAATAGGCCAAAAAACTGATGAACCAACATAAGGTCAGCAGTCTTTCATTTAGTCAGGTTGGATTTGAAAATCGTGAGCATAGGACGTTAGAAACATGTTAGAAATTACCACTTTAGGATGATTGTAATATATTTCTTACGTTTAGTGGAATAATGTGTTGTGTATTATAGTGAATGTCACAGATCGAGACACGTTTACTGAAACAAGGATTTATTTGTAAAACATTAGGTATTCACCATTAATGGATTTTTACTGACACCTTCCTCGTGTCTTTTTCAGTCAAAGCTGCATGTTATTTACTCAAGGAAGCACACAATAATGCAACAAATAGGCCAAAAAACTAATGAACCAACATAAGATCAGCAGTCTTTAATTTAGTCAGGTTGGATTTGAAAATCGTGGGCCTAGGAAGTTAGAAACATGTTAGAAATTATAACGTTAAGATGGTTGTATCGTATTTCTAACATTTAGTGGAATATTGTGTTGTGTATTGAACTGAATGTTCCAGGTAAGGACACGTTTGCTGGAACAGGGATTTAATTGTAAAACATAAGGTATTCACCATTAATTGCCTCGAGATCTTCCTCGTGTCTTTTTCAGTGTCAAAGAAGCATGTTATTTAGTCAAGGAAGCACACAATAATGTAACAAATAGGCCAATAAACTAATTAACCAACATAAGATCAGCAGTCTTTCATTTAGTCAGGTTGGATTTGAAAATCGTGGGAATAGGACGTTAGAAACATGTTCGAAATTCCCACGTTAGGATGATTGTAATGTATTTCTAACGTTTAGTGGAATATTGTTTTATGTATTATACAGAATGTTCCAGATAAGAACACGTTTGCTGTGACAACGATTTATTTTTATAACATAAGGTATTCACCAATAATTGACTGTTTTTGAGACCTTCCTTATGTCTTTTTCAGTCAAAGAAGCATGTTGTTCAGTCGAAGACGAAGACAATAATGCAACTTTGATAGCACAAAACAAACAGGCCAAAAAAGTAATGAGCAAACGTGAAATCAGCAGTCTTTCATTTAGGCATCAGGTTGGATTTGAAAATCGTGGGCCTAAGAACTTAGAAACATGTTAGTAATTATAACGTTAGGATGGTTGTAATGCATTTCTAACGTTTAGTGGAATATTGTGTTGTGTACTATACTGGATGTTTTAGATAAACACACGTTTGCAGGAACAAGGATTTATTTGTAAAACATAAGTTATTCACCATTAATTGACTTTAATTGAGACCTTCCTCATGTCTTTTTCAGTCAAAGAAGCATGCAGGTAGGTAAAGGAAGAACACAATATTGCAACTTTGATAGCACAAAATAAACAACCCAAAGAGCGAATCAACCAACATGAAATGAATTGGATTTGAAAATCGTGGGTATAGGACGTTAGAATCATGTTAGAAATTAACACTTTAGGATGGTTGTTATGTATTTCTAACATTTAGTAGAAAAATGTGTTGTGTATTATACTGAATGTAACAGATAAAGACACGTTTGCTGGAACAAGGATTTATTTGTGAAGCATAAGGTATTCACCATTAATTGACTTTTATTGAAACCTTCGTCCTCTCTCCTTCAGTCAGAGAACCATGTTATTTAGTCAAGAAAGCACCCAATAGTGCAACAAATAGGCCAAAAAACTAATGAACCAACATAAGATCAGCAGTCTTTCATTTAGTCAGGTTGGATTTGAAAATCGTGGAAATAGGACGTTAGAAACATGTTAGAAATTACCACTTTAGGATGGTTGTAATGTATTTCTAATGCTCAGTGGAATAATGTGTTGTGTATTATACTGAATGTCACAGATGAAGACACGTTTGCTGGAACAAGGATTTATTTGTAAAACATAAGGTATTCACCATTAATTGACTGTTTTTGAGACCTTCCTTATATTCTTTTTAGTCAAAAAAGTATGTTCTTCAGTCAAGGAAGAACACAATATTGCAACTTTGATAGCACATGACAAACAGGCCAAAAAAACTAATGAACCAACAAGAAATCAGCAGTTTTTCATTTAGTCAAGTTGGATTTGAAAATCGTAAGCATAGGACATTAGAAACATGTCAGAAATTACCACGTTAAGAGGGTACATATATTTGTAACGTTTAGTGGGATATTGTGTTGTTTATTATATTGAACATCTCAGTTAAAGAACATATTTATTGTAACAAACATTTGTAAAACAGAAAACTTTCGTAAAATATAAATACACAATTGACTACGAAAAACGTCGAAACGTTAAATCTTAATAAAAATAACCGACTATCATAAAATTCCTGTATTTTGTGTTATAGGAGAATATCACAAACATATAAGTGCCAATGTGTCAACCTCCACTTTCTTTTATTTTTTTTTAATCAAACTATTTAACTTTAGGAGAGGTGTTTTTAGGAAATATAACTACCTCAATTTTAGTAATTGCCAAAGTTTCGACTTTTATTGAGATCTTCTTCTGTTTTTTTACTCATGCCACTATCGTAGCAAAATTGCGTTGACAAGAGTGCATTTTATAACTTCTCATTACGCTCGATAATTTTTACTACCTTACTTAAATGCAGACGTTTCGATCTACATTGAGATTTCTCTCAGACTAGTAGGAATCATGTTGTTTCCTTTGCAACGTCTTTTTAACAGTTTTCTAATGTAAATGCAAGCTTGCTTAAGAACGTTTTATGGATGCATAAAAATATTTATGAATTATTAGTTACTGGAGATTTAGAAATTGAGTTATCAACATTTTAATGGAAATTTAGGACTTCCTGGCAATTCAGTGTTGGCAATATCGCTTTTTTGGAATTCAATTTAGAGCTGTTAACATAATATTTCCTGCTTTTCGTTTGGGGGCCTCCACGTGGCTCGCTTGAACCCATTAAGCTCTGTTTTGACGAAATGGAGTAATCTAAAAATATCCGCGTTTAATTTTAGTAAACCATCAAGCGAAAACGTATTATTTCCAAGGGTACACCCGTAAAACGTAACTCTAGATGGATTTCGATGCGGGAGTTCTTTCGCGGCACGTGGTAGACCAAACTGTCTGGGCTTGGTTTCTCTGATGCCACAGGAGACACGTGAAAGTTCCAAAGTTAAGCAAAGTGTACGGTCACATTTAGAACTACATTTCTTTGTAACGGTCACAAATTAAAAAAAAAACTTTTTTTAGACTATCGTTCAGAGTAATTCAAGTTCAAGGGTCAAGAGTAACTTGGCTCTTGAAACCTTCGAGGAGATATGGAAACCGACAACCTCGAGGGTAATGCATGATTACTTCTGCCTGAAGGAGAAACTCATTCGCCCCTATAATTGATTAAACGATAAAGGCAAATTATAACTATATGCAGTTGTAAAGGAAAAATTACTAAACGTACTTATATTATTACACTTTGAAATAAAAATAATGGTGGGATCAAGCGAGTGTATTGATAAGGTAAAGGCGAAATTAAGTTAACTGCACACGTGGGAAAAACTCAAGAAAAAAACGCATATAAGAGGTTAAAAGCAAGAAAAATGAATAACAAGAAAAGTATTCTGTTTTTGAGATAATTTTTTTTAAATTTTTTTATTTTGAGGTCTTGTGGTTTTTTTTAATGCGTTCCTAGATGTGTAGTTACCTTTATTTCGCACACATTCACCCCTTTAAGTATATCGAGCTCAAGGCCAACATTTTAATTTTTTAGTTTTGGTTAATCTTTCTTTACAAATGCGGATTCATTAACTCCATTTTTACCATTGTATTAGGTACTGAGTTGAAAGCAGCTGAAAATAAGATGTCACTCGCTCTGCCTCACGACTTTTTTTCCTTGGAAGATTTTTTGTTTTTGTTTTTTTTTTTATATTTTAATCTGTTTTTGTAATTTTTTTCTTGATTTGTCCCTATGTCTGTAGCTACTTTAATTTGCTCACCTAATCCCTCCTCTTATATTTAACATTAGGTATTGAGTTGAAAGCTTCTGAATATAAGGTATCACTTGCTCTATCTGTGTGTGTACCGAGACGGGACTGTCAGTCAATCCTATGCTGTGTCTTGCCAAAAGGAGGAAAACTACAGGATTCCGGTCACCAACGCTGCTAAAGCCTGAAAGCCTGAGGCTAAGTACCTTGAGATGATCATCGACAGCGGGCTGACCTGGAAAGGTCACATTGAAAAAGCATGCAATAAGGCAACAACACTGGAACGGCAACTGAGCAGGGCAGTGAGCAGGAGGTGGGGTCTAAAGCCACACGTCCTGCACTGGCTCTAGACTGCAGTAATCAGACCGAGGATATTCTACGGGTCCGTGGTCTGGTGGCCAGCGGTGGTCAGGGCCTGCTATGCGTTAAGGTTGGCAAGACTGCATAGAACAGTCTGCCTAGCCATAACAGGTGTGTTCAGAACAACACTGGGAGCAGATTTTAATGTTTTACTGGGTCTGGTAGTTCCAATCTAGATGAAGAGAGAGGCGATGTCTTCCTGCAGGAGGTTGTATTGCTGCTATCAGTGGAAGGAAATAGCCATGGGAAGCGGTCACACGCAGATCGCCAACGTCATCCAGCGAGACATCCCAATTGTCCTGTCGCAGGAGGGGCGCCCTTGCGATCGGCTGAGACTAAAACAGCCATTTGGGATAAACATCTCAACAAGAGAAGAATTCAAACAAGAGCTGCTTCAGCAACCTTCTGCGAATAATCAGGTGTGGTATACAGACGAATCAAAAATGGCTGATTGACAGTCGTCAGGAGGCGGAATATACAAAGCAGGCCATGAAGAGGGTGAGAGCTTTCCCTTGAGAAGCCACACGACGGGCTTCCAGGCGGAGGTGTTTGCAATACTCGAAGTGGCTACACGGCCAGAAGTCAAACAACGAGCAGAACTGAACATCTTCATCTACTCCGACAATCAGACGGCCCTGCGAGTCATCTGCAGGACCAGGACGAGTTCAAAACTCGTTAAGGACTGCAGGGATGCTGTAGAGTCACTTGCAGAAACAAAAAGGGTAACTCCGGTATGGGTTCCTAAACATAGGTGCGTTAAGGGAAACGAGCAGCGCCCCTATGCGATGAATCTAGGAGTCTAGAAGTTAGCAATAGATACGCCTCTCACACTCTAAATGAATGGGCATAGGAGAGTACAAGGACAAACTGGACACAGTCAAGAATATGTAGGCAGACCAAGGAAATCTACCCTAAACCGGATAGATCCAAGGCCTCGTGGCTACTTGGGAGAAGTCGGCAGTGCCTGGGAGATCTTCTAGGAATCCTCACTGGCCACTGCAGACTAAAGAAACACCTGCACCTCCTAGAAATGGTGGACAGTCCACTCTACATATACTGTGGAGCAGGGGAAGAGTTGTCATATCACTTTCTGGGAGTGTGCTATAGGTGGGCCGCCTTCCTGCTATAAGGGAGTCGCCTTCCTCCATCGAGAGGAGCTTCCGACTCTGGGATGGGACGGGATACTCTCTCTCATTAGAGGGACGGGTCGACTCGTGGAAGGAATGAAACCCAAGCGGAGTAGGGATGGGTGGATCGGGGGACTGTGAAAAGGGCCTTTTAGGCCCAGTCGCAAAGCTTTGGCCCCACCAATGTCTGCTACTACCACTGCTCTATCTAAGGGCGCCTTATAGTTATTTTGTTGATTTTAATATTTTAATCTGTTTTAGTTACTAGTTCTGTAATTATCGTGCCTCCATACGCCGCTCTTATAATACCCGCTTTTAGGTGCGTTTATTTTTTACATTTTAACCGTTTTTTTTGTAATTTTTTTCTTGATTCCTGCCTACGTGTGTCACTACTTTCATTCCTCTTTGCCCCCCTTATTTTAAGATAAAGTACTGAGTTGAAAGATGCTGAAAATAAGGTGTCACTCTCTCTATGTAAGGGCGTTTATTTTTTTCTTTGAGGTTTTTTTTAACTTTGTATGATTTTTCTTTTAAACCTCCCTACGTGTGTGTTCCCTTATTTTTGTCCGCATTCACCGCTCCTACGTCATTCGCTCTATCTAAGTGAGTCTATTTTTTCTTTATTTTTATTCTTTTCTGCCAACATTTCCAATTATTTTTTATGAGAGATTTTCTTAATTTGCCCTTACGTGAGTAGCTAATTTTATTTTTCCCCTAGTGGCGTCTCTCAATTTCAGATTAAGTGCTGAGTTGAAAGGAGCTGAAAATAGGGTGTCACTAGATCTATCTAAGAGCGTTCTTTTATGATATTTTAAGCTAATTTACGATTTTTTGTCGCTATCTTCCTATGTGTATAGCTATTTAATCTTGCTCCCATTTCCATTATTTCTGTTGCTCTATCCAAATGAGTTTATTGTTTTCTTTTCTTTTTTACATTTTTACCTGCCTTTTTGTGATTTATGTTAGTTTTGGTTCCTTATTTAATTGTTTATATATTTGTTTTTTCCTCTTTTACAAATGGGGATTTTTTAACTTCACCTTTACTATTGGATTATGAGCTCAACTCAAGGCGGCTGCTAATAAGGTATCACCCGCTCTATGTGCGTTTATTTTTTTTTCTTTTTTGAACATTTTAAGCTGTTTTTTTCTTGATTCCTCCCTGCGTTTGTATTTTTCTCTTAATTTAAGTTTAAGTACTGGTCAACCTAAATGAAAATAAGGTGTCACTCGCTCGATCTAACATAAAACAATTTAGTAATTTTTATTTTTTTTTAAGGTTTTTTATGTCTATTTTGGGTATTTTTTAATTTCTTCGTACTTGTGTAGCTACGTTAATTTCGTCCCTTTTTACCCCTTTTAATTTAAAATTTAGGTAATGTGTTTAAGGCAGCTTGAAATTTGGTCTCACTTGATCTAAGGGCGTTTATTTTTTCATTTGTTTTTTAATCATTTTAGAAATTTGCAGAAAAGTATCAACAAAACGAGACATCAACTAACTACCTCAATTTTGCCCCCATTTGTCGCATTTATATCACTCGGTTCATTTTTTTTTATTTGTTTTTTGTGTTTTTTATTTATCTCAACGATTGTAGCAACCTTAATTTCGCCCCTATTCGCGCTTCTCAATTTAAGATTGAGTACTAAGTCCAACGCAGCCGAAAATAAGTTGCCACTCACTCTATTTAATTCCAAAGTTTTTTTAGCGTTGTATTTAGTTATTTTCTTTTTGATTTTTTTTGTTAATACTTTTCTATGTATATAACTACCTTAATTTAATCTTGCGTCCGTTCGCCGTCCTTATGCCCCTCGCTCTATTTAACTGCGTTTATTTTTTTCTGTAATTTTTTTTGTTGATTTTTGTTTGTTTGTTATTTGTGTTTTTTTTTCTCCATTTCTCTGTTCATGTTATCGTTGATTCTTCCGTACGTGTACTGAAGCAGCTATTTTAATCTTTCCTCTATTTGCCGCAATTATGTCACTCGCTCTATTTAAATGCGTTTTTTTTTTCTTTAAATTTTTTTGTTGATTTGTTTTTTATCTTTTTTTTTCTTTATTTCTCTGTTTCGTTCATTATTTCGTTACTTCCCTTACGTGCACTGAGGCAGTTATTTTAATGTTTCCTCCACTTGCCGCAATTATGTCACTCGTTCTAATTAAGTGCATTTATTATTTTCTTTAAACGTTTTTGTTGATTTGTTTTTTTTGTGTTTTTTTCTTCTTAATTTCTCTGTTTAGTTTATGTTTTCGTTGATACTTCCGTACGTGTACTGGGGCAGTTATTTTAATCTTTGCTCTATTTGCCGAAATCATCTCACTCGCTCTATAAAAATGCGCTTATCTTTTTCTGTAAATTTTCTGGTTGATTTTTTTTTGTCGATCTGTTTCTATGTTTTTTTTTCTTCATTTCTCTGTTTCGTTCATTATTTCGTTACTTCCGTACGTGCACAGAGGCAGTTATTTTAATGTTTCCTCCACTTGCCGCAATTAAGTCACTCGCTCTAATTAAGTGCATTTATTATTTTCGTTAAATGTTGATTTGTTTTTTTGTGTTTTTTCTTTCTTCATTTCTCTGTTTAATTCATGTTTTCGTTGATACGTCGGTACGTGTACCGAGGCAGCTATTTTAATCTTTCCTCTATTTGCCGCAATTATGTCACTCGCTCTATTTAAATGCGTTTATTTTTTTCCGTAAATTTTTTTGTTGATTTGTTTTTTGTCTTTTTTTTTCATTTTTCATTTCTCTGTTTCTTTCATATTTTCGCTGATACTTCGGTACGTGTACCGAGGCAGCTATTTTAATCTTTCCTCTGTTTGCCGTAATTATGTCACTCGCTCTATTTAAATGCGTTTATTTTTTTCCGTAAATTTTTTTGTTGATTTGTTTTTTGTCTTTTTTTTTTCATTTCTCTGTTTCTTTCATATTTTCGTTGATACTTCGGTACGTGTACCGAGGCAGCTATTTTAATCTTGTCTCTATTCGCCCTAGTTATGCCACTCGCTCTATTAAAGGCGTTTATTTTTTTCTTTAAATTGTTTTGTTGATTTTTTCTGTTAATCTGTTATTTTGTGTTTTTTTCTTCATTTCTCTGTTTTGCTCATGTTTTTGTTGATACTTCCGTACGTATACTGAGGCAGCTATTTTAATATTTCCTCAATTTGCCTCAATTATGTCAGGCGCTCTATTTAAGTACGTTTATTTTTTTCTTTAAATGTTTTGTTGATTTTTTCTGTTAATCTGTTTTTTGTGTTTTTTTTTCTTCACTTCTCTGTTTCGTTCATGTTTTCGTTGATACTTCCGGACGTGTACTGCGGTAGCTATTTTAATCTTTCCTCTATTTGCCGCAATTATCTCACTCGCTTTATTTAAATGCATTTATTTTTTTTTCTGTAACATTTTTGTAAATTTTTTTTTTGATCATCTGTTTTCTATTTTTTTTCTTCATTTCTCTGTTTCGTTCATGTTTTCGTTGATACTTCCGTACGTGTACTGAGGCAGCTATTTTAATATTTCCTCTGTTTGCCTCAATTATGTCACGCGCTCTATTTAAGTGCGTTTATTGTTTTCTTTAAATTTGTTTGTTGATTTTTTCTGTTAATCTGTTTTTTGTGTTTTTTTTCCGTCATTTCTCTGTTTCGTTCATGTTTCTGTTGATACTACCGGACGTGTACACCGGCAGCTATTTTAATCTTTCCTCTATTTGCCGCAATTGTTTCATTCGCTTTATTTAAATGCATTTATTTTTTTTCTGTAACATTTTTGTAGATCTTTTTTGTTCATCTGTTTTTTGTTTTTTTTTCTTCATTTCTCTGTTTCGTTCATGTTTTCGTTGATCCTTCCGTACGTACACTGAGGCAGCTATTTTAATATTTCCTCTATTTGCCACAATTATGTCACTCGCTCTATTAAAGGCGTTTGATTTTTTTTTAAATTGTTTGGTTGATTTTTTCTGTTAATCAGTTTTTTGTGTTTTTTTTCTTCATTTCTCTGTTTCGTTTATGTTTTTGTTGATACTTCCGTACGTGTACTGTGGCAACTATTTTAATCTTTCCTCTATTTGCCGCAATTATCTCACTCGCTTTATTTAAATGCACTTTTTTTTCTGTAATATTGTTGTTGATTTTTTTTTGTTCATCTGGTTTTTGTTTTTTTCTTCATTTTTCTGTTTCGTTCTGTAGGTGTACTGAGAGAGCTATTTTAATATTTCCTCTATTTGCCACAAATATGTCACCCGCTCTATTAAAAGCGTTTCATTTTTTTTTCTATAAATTTGTTTGTTCATTTGTTTTTTTATCTTTTTCTTCTTCATTTCTCTGTTTAATTCATGTTTTCGTTGCTACTTCCGTACGTGTACCGAGGCAGCTATTTTAATCTTGCTTCAATTCGCCGCAATTATGTCATTGGCTCTAATTCAGTGCGTTTATTTTTTTCTTTCAACTTTTTTGTTCATTTGTTTTTTGTGTTTTTGTTCTTCATTTCTCTGTTTCGTTCATGTCTTCGTTGATACTTCCGTACGTGTACCGAGGCAGATATTTTAATCTTACCTCTGTTTGCCCCAGTTATGTCACTCGCTCTATTAAAGGCGTTTATTTTTTTCCTTAAATTGTTTTGTTGATTTTTTCTGTTGATCTGTTTTTTGTGTTTTTTTTCTTCATTTCTCTGTTTCGCTCATGTTTTTGTTGATACTTCGGTACGTATACTGAGGCAGCTATTTTAATATTTCCTCTTTTTGCTTCAATTATGTCACGCGCTCTATTTAAGTGCGTTTATTTTTTTATTTAAATTTGTTTGTTGATTTTTTCTGTTAATCTGTTTTTTGTGTTTTTTTCTTCATTTCTCTGTTTCGTTCATGTTTTCGTTGATACTTCCGGACGTGTACTGCGGAAGCTATTTTAATCTTTCCTCTATTTGCCGCAATTAACTCACTCGCTTTATTTAAATGCATTTATTTTTTTTTCTGTAACATTTTTGTAGATTTTTTTTGTTCATCTGTTTTTTGTTTTTTTTTCTTCATTTCTCTGTTTCATTCATGTTTTCGTTGATACTTCCTTACGTACACTGAGGCAGCTATTTTAATATTTCCTCTATTTGCCACAATTATGTCACTCGTTCTATTAAAGACGTTTGATTTTTTTTTAAATTGTTTGGTTGATTTTTTCTGTTAATCTGTTTTTTTGTGTTTTTTTTCTTCATTTCTCTGTTTCGTTTATGTGTTTATTGATACTTCCGTACGTGTACTGTGGCAACTATTTTAATCTTTCCTCTATTTGCCGCAATTATCTCACTCGCTTTATTTAAATGCACTTTTTTTCTGTAATATTGTTGTTGATTTTTTTTTGTTCATCTGGTTTTTGTTTTTTTCTTCATTTTTCTGTTTCGTTCTGTAGGTGTACTGAGAGAGCTATTTTAATATTTCCTCTATTTGCCACAAATATGTCACCCGCTCTATTAAAAGCGTTTCATTTTTTGTTCTATAAATTTGTTTGTTCATTTGTTTTTTTTATCTTTTTCTTCTTCATTTTTCTGTTTAATTCATGTTTTCGTTGCTACTTCCGTACGTGTACCGAGGCAGCTATTTTAATCTTGCTTCAATTTGCCGCAATTATGTCATTGGCTCTAATTAAGTGGGTTTATTTTTTTCTTTCAACTTTTTTGTTCATTTGTTTTTTGTGTTTTTGTTCTTCATTTCTCTGTGTCGTTCATCTCTTCGTTGATACTTCCGTACGTGTACCGAGGCAGATATTTTAATCTTACCTCTGTTTGCCCCAGTTATGTCACTCGCTCTATTAAAGGCGTTTATTTTTTTCTTTAAATTGTTTTGTTGATTTTTTCTGTTGATCTGTTTTTTTATGTTTTTTTTCTTCATTTCTCTGTTTCGCTCATGTTTTTGTTGATACTTCGGTACGTATACTGAGGCAGCTATTTTAAAATTTCCTCTATTTGCTTCAATTATGTTACGCGCTCTATTTAAATGCGTTTATTTTTTTCTTTAAATTTGTTTGTTGATTTTTTCTGTTAATCTGTTTTTTTGTGTTTTTTTCTTCATTTCTCTGTTTCGTTCATGTTTTCGTTGATACTGAGTACACCGGACGTGTACTGCGGAAGCTATTTTAATCTTTCCTCTATTTGCCGCAATTATCTCACAAGCTTTATTTAAATGCATTTAGTTTTTTTTCTGTAACATTTTTGTTGTTTTTTTGCTCATCTGTTTTTTGTTTTTTTTTTCTTCATTTTTCTGTTTCGTTCATGTTTTCGTTGATACTTAGTACCGTACGTGTACCGAGGCAGCTATTTTAATCTTGTCTCCATTCGCCGCAATTCTGTAACTCGCTCTTTTTAAGTAAGTTTATTTTTTTCTTTAAAATTTTGTTAATTTTTTCTGTAGATCGATTTTTTGTGTTGTTTTTTCTTTATTTTTCTATTCGCCCTTAATTTAAGACTAACTACTGAGGTCAACTCATATGAAAATAAGGTGTCACTCACTCTATCTATAGGCGTTTTTTATTTTCTTGAGAGTTATTTATTTTGTTTTGTTTTTAACATTTAATGTTTTTTTATGTTTTTTGCTCTTTTTTTGCGTTTATTTTTTTTCTTTGGGATATTTTTCTCTTTCTTTTTAATCTAAAAGTATTTTTAGTGATGTTCTTCTTGATTCTTACGTTACATTGATTGTTTTTGGTCTCCATTCTACATGTAATTATTTTTGTATAAATTTTGCATATAACTTTATGCTAAATAAATACCATTATTATTATTTCCTCTCTACGTATGTAGTTACTTTAATTCCACCCTTATTCGTGCCTCTTCTTTTGAGATTAAGTACTGAGTCCAAAGCAGCTGAAAATAAGATACCTCTCGCTCATTCTAAAAGGGTTTTTTTCAAAGTTTTTTTTACATTTTATTTTTTTTTAATACCTTTCTATGCATGTAGCTACCTCTATCCAAGCGCTTTTATTTTTTTAATTTTTTTAAAATTTTAACACTTTTTTTTGCAATTCTCTTTTATTTCTTTACGTATTAGTTTAATTTGTAATTCGTTCCTCACAAAGACGAATTCCTTTTTTTGCGTTATTACCTTTCTACGAGTGCATCTGGCTTGCTCGCAATTCGCTGCGCTTATGTTCCTAGCGTTATTTAAGTGGTTTCTTCTTTTTCTCTTTTTTCAAAAATTTTAACCTATTTATTTGGATTTTTATTAGTAGCTACTTTAAAATACTTTAACTTATATAATATAATATATAACTTTTTTTACGTTTTAACGTATTTTTTTGTGATGTAAACGGCCGAGCGACCACTAATTTTGAGCTGCCTGAACTCAGAGTAATTGAGTGGTTAAGTAGCTGCACAAAGTGACTAACCATTCCTAACAAAAACTGTCGTTACGGATCCCGTGCAAAACGATTAAATTTACTAGAGCAAGATCATCTAGTTTTGCGCGCGATTACCGAATCATTATAATCATCATCATCAGCATCGCTCCCCCTCGCCGTCCCGCCGCTCCAAATTACGTATCGACGAAATCCTCCGTCGATTCCGCGATCGCGCTAAAGGAAGAAACGACACATCCCATACCTTAACCTACACCAACACGACACCTCCTGCGCTAACACCGCACGATTTCCCTTTCGTTTTGCGTCCGAAAACGCGCGAGCCACTCCGAATCGACCTTAACACGGTCCGTCGTGAGCCGGCACATTCAAGAGCGAATCCGAGTTAGTGGGTTAGAGATACTCGCTGACGGTAGACGAAAGAAAGCGAGAGTCGCCCGATTGTCACATCCCTATGTGCCGGTACTACTAAAGCAGTTCCTCAATACTCTGCTGACTGTAGCGCGCGAACGCTCTATTTTCTGCGGACGATCCCATTAAGTGAGTGACATCGATGTAAATATGACGATGATTATGCTGAAGCCTCACCAGAAGATCCCAGAAATGCCTCTGATCCCCAACTTGGCGCCGCAGCGGATCTTCATCAAGCAGGAGGTGATGGAGCGCGATCAGGACTTTCTGAGGCACAGCCCTCACCGCGACGCAGTGAGCCCCAAAAGTGAACATTCGTACGAACATATCTCCAGTGAACCTAGATTGACTGTTATCGAGGACGGTTTTAACGATAGAAGAGCTTTTGACGATGTCGATGATAAAGCTGGCTTTACCAACGATGACGCGATTGAACGCTCTGTCGATAACAACGACAGTCCTCTGGATCTTAGAGTGAAAGACAGGGGCAGCAGCCCGAACAGAGACTCTGGAACGGAGAGCGACGACACCGACGACAAGCTGATGATACAGGACGACGCCGATTGCAAGCCCTACAAGAAGAACCTGATCAAGAGATGTAAGTCGATTTCGATATTACGAATTTCTGGAAAACGAAACCAGTGATTCGTGTGCGAGAGGTATTTTTAAAGATCAAAAACAACGGTTTTAAATCTATTTTTACGCTTCCTGTTTTGAGTTGCGCGCCTCGGAAAAATTAAAAAAAATTGCTCGGAATTTTTTTTAGGAGCTGGTTTATGTTACATGTCTTGATTGTTTCATTACCGCAAGGCTTTTGAAGTTTTTGCCAGTTTTGTAATAATTTATCGGTTGCTAAAATTTTTCTAAATCGATTTTCGATTGCGTTTAATATATCGGAACACACATACACAACTATTGATACAAAAATGGAAATTTCGCTGAAAAGCTATAAGCGTTCCCTGAGGCGTCCAAATGGACCGAGCCCTGGCGGGCTCACTGAGCTTTCTAGAACATTCGGTTGCTGTAGGTATACGATTACAAGCGTCATGTTTTGTTTTTTTAACCTTTACAATACAATAATGAGCACAAGGATGTGCATGCATTGCGTTTTTTGCATAATATAACCATTTTCCAGTTTCACCACTAGTGTTTCTATGGAAATGGACATTGCTGATTACAACATTTTATGAATAACATACACATATATCTTAATCATTTAAAACAAGATTGTGCTTGGTGCAAAATTTCTACATTAAGTATATTTAATATTAAGAAATTATTAATAAATACTTATTTATTAATAATATTAATTAATAAGAAATTGTTTTTTTTATGTTTTAAAATAATTAATACTTGATACCATTTCCTAGGATTCTGAATATTTCGCTCTGCATCAGAGTTAATAAAAGTTTATATAGGTTTCCATTCTTTTGGCGAATTGAACTTTCTACGAAAACTATGCGCAGTTAGAGCAGCAAACCTGTTCCTCGGTCCAAAATATATACAATTTTTTTTTATTGCTACAATGTTTTATTTAGACATGCGATTGGTTCATTAGTTAATAAACAATTAATAACAAAGCTACAAAATGTTGGTTTTTCTGTTTTTATAACAAAAATACAGAATTCTAAAAGCAACCTCTTGAAAGTATTTTTTTTTAATATTTAATGTTTTGAATGATTTTTTTTATGCTAAAACATTAATCAAAAAATGTTTGTAAGAAAAAGACATACATATATACCTAAATGTGGAACTAAATCCTCAAAGAAATCACTATGCCCAAAAAAAGCTGAAATGGAAAAATGCTGAATTAATGGAAAAGTTAGTCACTTTGAGGGGGGGGGGGGCAAGGGATGTTTCACTGTTTTTGGTTTTCAAGAGTTTGTTCACTTTACAAAACTATTTACTTTAAAACTCAGCTTTTACTAATTTTTTCATTGAAAATTTAAATTTTGTGATTTTGTTTTACATTTTAATGAAAAACCTTTTTCATATTGGCGTTTCAAAACGGAATGCTTTGCGGTTTTGGGTTTTAGAGAGTTGATTTGTTTATTTTAAAAAGGTTGTTTCCAAGGCATTTTACTATTAAAAATTAAAATTCAGTGATTTCTTCATTCTCTAGTGGAAAAAATATTTCTCATTAAAGTTCCAAAAAGGGAGTGTTTAACAATTTTTGGTTTTCAAAAACTGTATTTTCAAGGCTTTTTTCCATTGAAAATTTTAGTTATTTTCTTATTTTTTCATAAAAAAAATATTTTTTATAATGAGTAGAGGCAGTTTTACTCTGTTCTTGGTTTTCAATCGATGGTTTGTTTACTTTTTTTTTATTTACTTTAAGAATCGTTCTTTTTGGAGGGCTTTTTACTATTGAAAATTTAAGTCTAATAAGTTTTTTTCGACTCTTTACGAGAAGAAATACTTCATATTTAGTTTAATATATGCATTTAAACATAAGTTTAAAAAAAAGTGTTTTACTGTTTTAGGTTTTCAAAAATTGGTTTATTTACTTCCACAAAATTGTTTACTTAAAAACTGTTTTTTTAAAGTTTTTCCTCATTAAAAATAAAAATGTGGTAATTTTTTTAAAATTTTTTTATCAACATTTCTAATATTGACTTTTTAGAAGAGAACGTTTTTGGTTTACATGATTTGTTTATTTTAGAAAGTTTGTTTACTTTAATTACCTAAATACCCACCTTTTTTCGATGTTTTTTTCTATGGCTAATTTAAACTGAGCGAGTTATTCAACTGTCTAATGGAAGAGAGCTTTGATATTGAAGTTAAAAAAGGATTGTTTTCCTGTTTTTCGAGGAAACTGTTTTTGGTTTTCAAAAGTTGGTTTGTTTACTTCAATAAAGTTGTTTACTTTAAAACTCTTTTTCTATTAAAAATAGTTTAATGATTTTGTTTAACTTTTTAATTTTATTGCGGTTTTACTTTTTTGCATTTCATTAGTTGGTGTGTTTAAGTAAATCGGTAATTAACATGATAACTTTTTCTGCTTTTTTTCTGAAACTCTATTATTGAAAATTTAAGTCTAATTGATTTTTTTGATTGTTTAATAGAAGAAATCTTTCATATTACAGTATAGACAAAAGTGTTTAACTGATTTTGTTGTACAAAATGTGGTTCATTTAGGTACTTCAAGAAAGTTGTTTTTAAAACATTTTTCAACGCTTTTTGTACTGTAACTACTGTAACTTTAAATTTCGTGAATTGTTTTCGACTTATTTAAGAAAACACTATTTAATTTGCACTTAAGAAAGGGAAGAAGGGGTATTTAGTTTTTTTATAAGTTGATTTGCTTATTTCATGAAGTTCTTTACTTTAAACTCCTTTTTCTATTTGAAAATAATTTATTGATTTTTTTACATTTTAGAGAAAAATATATTTTTTATATTTCCGTTTAAAAATGGGATGATTTACAGTTTGTGCCGTGCTAAAGTTGGTTTGTTTACCTTAATTAAATTGTTTATTTTAAATCTGTTCTTTTTTCCGATTTTTTTTTTATGAATATTTAAATCTAATAGATATTTTTGTCTAATAGAAACAATGTTTAACAGTTTTTGGTTTTCAAAATCAGTTTTCTTATTTCAATAAAATTGTTTAATGTAAAACTGCTTCTTCCAAGGCTATTTTTCCATTGAAAATTAATATTTAGTGAATTTGGTCTACTTTTTATTGAGAAAAATATATTATAATAACATTTAAGAAGAGAATATTTTAGAGTTTTTGATTTTTAAGAGTTCCCTGGTTTATTTAAATAAAGTTGTTTACTTTAAAACTGATTTTTTCCATTGAAAATTTAATTTAAGTGAATTTTTTTACTTTTGAATAACAAAATGTTTTACAGTTTTTGCAAGTTTTTCCCAGGTTCCTACTATTGAAAATTTAAAATTGGTGCATTTTTCGATTATCTACTGAAAGAAACTTTTCATATTGAAAATTCAAAAATTAATGTTGTTTTCAAAAGTTGGTTTGTTTACTTCAAAACGTCTTTTTTCTGAAGCTTTTTTGGTAGTGTTTTGTGGTTTTAGTTGGTCTGTTTACTTTAAGTAAAGTACTAAATTGTTCACTTTTTTCTGCTTTTTTCTCTTCCGGAGCTTTTTGTTATTTAAAATTTAAGTCTGATGGATTTTTTCGATTGTCTGTTGGAAGAAATCTTTCATATTAAAATTGCCCTAGGTACTTCTTTATGAGAAAAATATTTCATAATGACATTTAAGAAGAGAATATTTTGACTTTTAAGAGTTGGCTTGTTTACTTAAAAGTTGTTTACTTTAAAATTGCTTTTTTCCATTTGAAAAATGAATTTTCGTGGATTTTTCTCGGAATTTTTTGACTTTTGAATAACAACATGTTTTACAGTTTTTGGAAGTTGGTTTTATTTATTTTAAATAGACGTTTACTTTATTTTAAAATCAGTTTTTTCCGAGGTATTTTTCGAGGTATTTTACAGCTTTTACCGAAGTACCAAAAATTAATATTGATGCATTTTTCGATTATCTATTGAAAGAAACATTTCATATTGAAAATTAAAAAATATATGTTGTTTACTTCAGTAGAGTTGTTTACTTTACTAAAGTTGTTTATTTTATTAGAATTGTTTACTTAAAACAGCTTTTTCCTAGGCTTTTGACTTTTTAATAGAAGAAATCTTTCAGATTGCTCTTCAAAAAGGGGACGGTTTTTGATTCTCGCGAGTTGGTTTATTTAGTTTAACTAAATTTTGGACTTAAACCTTTTTTGTAAAGTAGTTTTTTTAAGTTAAAAAAATATTTAAAGTTACCTAAATAAATTTTCCAAACTTTGTTTTTTGTTGAAAATTTAAATATACAAAAATGTTTCCACTTTCCAATAAGAAATCTTTTGCAATGAAGTCTAAAAAGGAATATTTAATTGTTTTTGGTTTTCAACATTTGATTGGTTTACTTTTTGTTTTGGTTTGTTGGCTTTATTTAACCTTTTATAACTTAAATTAATTTTTACAATTTAAAACACTGCTTTTTCTGAAGCTTGTCCTCATTCTTTTTTCCAATAAAAAATTAAAAATTGTTTGTTTATTTTTTTCGACTTTTTAATGGAAAAAAAAATTCTATATTGAAGTTTACAAAGAGGATGTTTAATGTTTTTTTGGTTTAAAATTGTCCAATTAAAAATTTATTTTTCTTTGCATTTTTAATGATAAAATTTTTTTTTAATAAAATCTAAAAAGGGCAAGTTTAACTTTTTTTAAATAGTTGGTGTGTATACTTTAACAAAATTGTTTACTTTAAAACCATTCTGCTTTAAACCATTGAACATTTCAATTTAATAATAACTTTTTATAAATGTTTTCAATTTAATAAATAAAATCTTTCTTATTCAAGTTTAAAAAGGAGGTGTTTAACTGTTTCTGTATTTTAAGAGTTGGTTTGTTTACTTTAAAACTCTAACATAATAATCATAATAATATTAATAATAAACATCATATTGATTCAGAAGAGGGTGTTTAAGGGTTTTTAGGACTTGCTGCTTTAATTATGTTAATAAAATTGTTTTGGTACCTTAACAAATTCTCTTATCTTCAATTTTTAAATTAAAAAAGGAGATGCTTAACTGTTTTTTGGATTGCAGAATTTGGTTTGTTTACTCTAACAAATTTTTTGACATAACTTTTTTTTATCCAATCCCGTTGGTGAAGTTTGAAGCCGCCAATGGAATGTCTTCCTGACGTTTCGTCTACAGCTCCGGCAGACATTATCAAAGGCGATAAGGCAATGGGCGAAGTGATCTCTCATGCTTCCCGACGTTGGCTGATTCGACTGTGGTGACCTCTGTGGTATTTATTCTCCCTCGTTGCGCTACAGTGGAGGGACTGGGGTGGGGGCACTGGTGGCGCGGGGTTTCGGCGCACTTGAATTATGTCGTAAAACTCGCCTCCAGTCTGCATTTAGAAACGTAATTCCCTTCTTCCTGTTGAAATTGTTGTCGTGTTGAAAGATCTCAATAGCCTCTCTCGTTAGTCTCGGATACAAACGCTGCGGTTGATATAAGATATCCACCTCGTTGAAAGAATGTCGTGACCTTCGGAGAGAGTGTGGTCTGAGACTGCTGACTATTGTGTTTGACCCACTCTGCAACTCCTCTTGTGTTTCGTAATCCTGGTGTTGACACGGCGTTTTGTGGTGCTAATGTATACCGATCAACAGCTGCATGGAACCAGAGGATTACGGAACACAAGAGGAGTTGTAGACTAGGACAGACACAAAAGTCAACGCTCTCAGAGCACACTCTCTCCGAAGTTCGCGACATCCTTTTCAACGAGGTGGATATCTTATATTAATCGCAGCGTTTGTTTCCGTGACTAACGAGAGAGGCCATTGAGATCTTTAAACACGATAACAATTTCAACAGGAAGGAGGAAATTACGTTTCTAAACGCAGACTGGAAGCGAGTTCTACGATAAACTTCAAGGGCGCCCAAATCCCGCGCCACCATTGCCCCCACCCCAGTCCCTCCACTGCAACGCGACGACGGGGAATAAATACCACGGAGCTCACCACAGTCGAATCAGTAAACGTCGGGAAGCCCGGGAGGTCACTTCGCTCATTTCCTCATCGCCTTTGATAGTGTGTGCCGCAGCTGTAGACGAACCGTTAGGACGAGAAAAAGGCCGGAAAACACTTTATATTGTATTTTGACCGGTCGTAAAAGCCTTCACAGCCTTATAAACTCTCTTTTGTTGGGTTCAAAATTTATATTTCTTGCTACTCAGGTTATAGCCTCTATGAGTTTCTATGTTAACCTTTTCGGGCTTAGTAGTTAATTCCAGAGGAAGTTCAGGTTAGTTTTACCGAATCAGGTCAAATTTTAACCGGAACAAACACGGTAATAATTTGACTTTAGTCATTGTGAATGACAACTCTTCAATAAGTTTTTAAAAGATGTTATTTAAAATGTTTATTTAAATATAAAAATAATATTAATAAATAAAGAAAAAGTAAAGCATATGCTGGAACCCAGATTTTTCACTTGCATTCCAAAGCGTCCGCCCGGCAAGTGGAAGATCTGGGTTCGATTCCCAGCAGAAACTTGACTTTTTTTACTATTTAAATTTCAGTTCTGTAGACAATTTCATTTATATAGAAGGTATGGAATAGTAAGTTTTTGTTGAATTTAACAATGAAATTCTCACTAGTCAGGTTTTGTTCATAATGCACAGATAATTAATAACCTTGAACGTTCGATAGTCCTCCTGATATTGAACTCTCTCGCAAAAATCATTAACAAAATTACTACACATAATCCTTAACCTACGTCAATGCATTTCGTTTTTTATCAAGACGTTGATAATGGTTTGAAGATAAGATTAACTCACTTGCAGTTAATCAAAATTGGAGGGTACAACTGGCAAACGACCTCCGATAAATGATTCAATTAATAACTCAATTACAAGTAATTTTGTTTTTTAGTTGAGATATAAGAAGAGTGAAATTTTCCTGTAGGGCCTGCGCCCAAAAAACGTCCAGACGCTTTCACTTCCGCATTTATATGGCGGATATTGATTTTCGGGGCTCGTCCTCTTTGCCCCTGACCTAGAATAAAGCCCCCCAGACGCCCACGAGACGCGTTAAATTTGACGGCAGTCTTTTGCCGCAGGTTTATCTCCCTTTTTCGATGATGGAAAGCCCGCTTTTGTCCTTTCAGACCACAAAACAATATTTCATAGATTTCAGTGTTAATTCTGTTTTTGTAAGATTTATGAGACAGCCAAACAGTAGTCTAGAAAAACAATATTTCCATTCACGCGTGTGTTAGATAAGTGTTTGTCAACAAACCTTTTAACCTATTTCGAGTCTTTTTTAGAGCACAGTAAGGAGCTAGAGAGAGAGAGTGAGTGGATGAGTGTTAGAGAAATCAACATGTGAATTAACGCACGTAAGACGAATGTTCCTAAGATTAAATGTGTCTAATCTCAAACTAATTTTATAAAAAAAAACAAGAAAAATTAGATAAAAAGGAGCTAATGTTTTATAATAATTATTACACTTAATATGGTATTTGACGCCCTTATCAAAATTTAAACAAATCTTCGATAACGCAATAGTTGTGTAAATATCATAAAATATGGCTTTTTGCATCATAACGTAGGCCTTAAACCGTTGCCGTTCAATTTGCAGTTATGCCAGCCTGTCGGCACCCTTAATGTGTGAAAGAAATTTTTTTGCCGAATAACCTAGTTTTTGTTTCTTTTACATAAGATACCTGAAGATTTACTAAGCTTAATAGGGTGCAACCACCCCCTTCAAAGACTAAACGAGAGTTAAGGAATAGAGGATCTCAATCAAGCTAATAAATTTGCCTCAACTTGGCAACGTGTCTCTGCTCATTTGTCTTGTCAAGGAGCGATTTGATTGGCGCAACAGCCTTGTCTACCGCTCATTGCGCTGTCACACTTGATGAGGAAGGTCCATTTTTACGCACTCTACTACTATTTCCTCAGTGGTCGCACCCCCAACACACGAAGACATCTGGTGTACAGGGTTGAGCGGCAGGTACAAAAAAATCAGATGCTACCTGTATATTATTGTACAGGGTTTTTATATAAATAGGGAAGGCTGATTTAACGGGGCTTGGGTCTAATGTAGGTCAAATCTATCGGGTAGCGTCTTTTGATGGAAGGTTCACACCGGTTCCGGGGTAAAGTTACGGTTTTTTTTTGTTCAGGAAATCGCTTTTTAGGTACGATTTTAGAAAAATCTGATTGAAAATTAAAAGCACACTAAGAAGAACACCATTAGGTACAAAGTGATTTTCTTATCGCGGACGAATTATGCTAATGAGGAGGTAAGTATTTCCGGGCGATGTGGAGGTGATTTGCATTTTTTGTTTATTAAAGAGAGGATGTAAGTGTGAGTCGTCACAGAAACAATCAAAAAAGTCACCGCGAAAGCAGCGTACGCATATAACTCGTCGTCGATTGCCATTCTAAAATTAACAGCAGAATAGAAACGAAATTAATTATTCATCGGATGAATCCTGCAATTATAATTATTTATTGCTAATGGGGACTGTCATTAATTGGCTTATGGTGTAACGATCGATTCCCTATAAAGTGAATTGATTGACTCCTGACAACAAAAACGGTTGCCAAGTCTATGAGAATGAGGAGGAAGAGGATAATTATGAATATTTCGAGGGGTTTAAAGCCAGTAATCGTGACGTCATCGTCTTCAAGAGGCGTTTTTTTTTCTCTCAAATAACAGATTAGGGTTTTTTTCAGCAAATTGTTTGCTTCTTTTTTTAACTGTTAACTTCATTTGATCTTAAAAAGTTTGAATACCATTATCAACTATTCCTCTTCCTAGTCATTCTCTACATCCGTTTAGCTAAATACTATAATGTTTCTAGATAGCGGATTTTTTCTCACTTTTCCTCTTTCCTTTCCTCTGTTTATCATTTCTCTGTCAGCAGTTTGTTTCTTCTTTAATCTACTCTGTTTTTTTTTTACATTTTTTGATAATCTGTGCCCAAATTTTTATGTTTTTTTTTCCGTCTTCAAGATATTGTTGATTTTTTTCAAATTTTTGGTGTTTGCAACACTACGTCTGACAACGCTATAATTCTTGTAATAATTTGTTACTTTAAACACAGAAATTATTCCTGTGTCCTTAAGGCAGGAATGAACAATATATTTTGTTCACTCTAGCCTTGGGTGAACGTAGAAATGGTTGTTCCCAACTGATGGTTTGTAAATTATAGGGACTTGGTCCTCGGACTAGTTCCTCTGTTAAGTTTCCTTTTTTGTCTCACTTAATGAATTACCTGAACCTATGCTTTATGTTTAAAAACAAGTTTTAAGCATGTTTGGGCTACTAAAGGAGTTACATTGTACCCAAGGAAAACATCTTTCAGAGCTGCGGTTACTGTTAAAAAAGTAGTCAACCTTGAATATTTGCCAGTAGGTCAAATATTCAAGTTATTCAAAAGATATAGAAATTTGAGTTATTTAAAGCAGATGGCACTTTGTAGGGAAAAGTTTTTGATTATGTTAAAGCTCGGGTTAAAGGCTACAAACAGATCAAACAGAATTCAAAATGCTGGAGGAAAATGTTCAGAATCTACAAAAATATTGGCTTCAAAGAAAACTGGTCGATGAAGATTTTTTCCTCTTTGGCTAAAATCTCCTTTTACCCAAAGAGGAAAAAATATTCAAAGCTACAGAGACATTTAGAAAAGTAGCTCCATATCCTAAAATAGTTCCAGAAAAAACATAATAATGTTGGAGGCTACAGGGACATTGGCTTCAACAAGATCTTGTGCTTTATGTCGGAAAGGATCAAATATATTTATAGGTACAAAGGAATTGAAATATTTCGAAATTTGATCCAAAAGGAAAAATTGTACAGACAGAAAACAGAATTTCTTCAAAATTTGCCAAAAAATTCAAACTGTTGAAGGCTATACAGTTGTTTCCTTCAACGAAAACTTCTACATATGCCGAAAAAATATTAATGATGTTTAAGGGTACATATAGACTTAATATCTATAAATTTCACCCAAAGGAAAGATTTTTGAAGGCTACAAGGACAGCTAAAAAAGTAATCAACTTGGAATAGTTGTCGATAGGTTCAAGGCTACAGAAATTGAGTGACATCAAGCACTTTGCACTTTGTAGGAATTTTTTTTTTGGGTATGTTCAAGACTACAAACAGAACAATTTGTTCATAATAGGTACGCCAAAAAATTCAAAATGTTGAAGAAAACTGTTCAGAATCTAGAAAAATCTTGACTTCAAAGAAAGCTGGTCGATAAGGATTTTACCCATAGAGGAAACATTATTGAAAACTACAGAGATATTTAGAAAAGTAGTCAACCTAAAATAGTTCCAGATAAGATTTTTAAAAGCTCCAAAGATTTAAAAAAACATAATAATGTTGCAGGGTATAGAAACATTGACTTCAACAAGATCTTGTGCTTTATGTTGAAAATATTTAATATATTTATAGCTACAAAAACACATGCAAAAATCTGGAAATTTTACCCAAAGGAAAGCTTGTTAGAGGCTACAGAAACATTAGGAAACTAGTCAATTTAAGATGGTTGCAGATAAGACTTTTAAGCGCTACGAAGATTGAAAAAGACATAATAATGTTGAAGGCTACAGAGACATTGACTTTTTGACAGACATATTTTTAAAGGCTACAAGTACAGTTAGAAAAGTAGTCAACCTGGAATAGTTGTCGATAGGTTTTTCAAAGCCTACAGAAATTGAGTTATCTAAAGCAGTTTGCACTCTGTACCGAATTTTTTTGAGTATGTTAAAGGCTACAAAAAGAACATAATTTCTTTATAACACGCCAAAAAATTCAAAATGCTGAAGGAAAATGTTCGGAACCAAAAAAATATTGACTTCAAAGAAAACTGGTCGATAAGGATTTTTCCCCAAAGAGGAAAACATTCTTGAAACCTACAGAGATATTTAGAAAAGTAGTTAACCAAAAATAGTTTTAGATGAGATTTTTAAGTGCTACACAAATATGACAATATTAAGGCCTTTAACAAGATCTTGTGCTTTGTGTCAAAAAGATTAAATATATTTATGGCTACAAAAACACCTAAATATCTGAAAATTTCACCCAAAGAAATGATAAGTTAGAGGCTACAGAGACATTAGAGAACTTGTCAATTTAAAATGGTTGCAGATGAGATTTTTAAGAGCTACGGAGATTGGAAACAACACAACAATGTTGGAGACTACAGAGGCATTGACTTCAACAAGATCTTGTGCTTTATGTCGAAAACAATTAAATATATTTATAGCTACAAAGAAATTGGAATATCTCGAAATTTGATCCACTAGAAAAATTGTACAGAGAGAGAGAATAGATTTTCTTCAAAATTCGCCAAAAAATTCAAATTGTTGGAAGACTACAAAATTGTTTCCTTCAACGAAAACTTGTACTTTACTTGTATGTTTAAGGGCACAAAAGGTTTTAAAAAATATCTTGAAATTTCACCCAAAGGAAAGATTTTTGAAGGCTACAAGGGCAGTTAGAAAAGTAGTCAACCTGAAATAGTTGTTGGTAGGTTTTTAAAAGGCTACAAAAATTGAGTTATCTAAAGCAGTTTGCACTTTGTACGGAATTTTTTTGAGTATGTTAAAAGCTACAAATAGAACATAATTTCTTCATAATACGCTAAAAAATTCAAAATGCTGAAGAAAAATGTTCAGAATCTACAGAAATATTGAGTTCAAAAAAAACTTCTCGATAAGGATTTTTCCCAAAGAGGAAGAATTCTTGAAATCTACAGAGACGTTTAGAAAAGTGGTCAAGCTAAAATAGTTCTAGATAAAATTTTTAAGAGCTACAAAGATTTACAAAACATAATAATGTTGAAGGCTTCAACAAGATCTTGTACTTTATGTCAAAAATATTAAATATATCTACAAAAATACCTAAATATCTGGAAATTTCACCTAAAGGAAAGATTCTGCGAGACTACAGAGACATTAGAAAACTAGTCAATTTAAGATAAGTAGTTGCAGATAAGATTTTTGAGAGCTACGAACATTGAAAAACATAATAATGTTGAAGGCAACAGAGACAAGGTCTTGTGCTTTATGTCAAAGGCCTACAAACAGAGAACAGAATTTCTTCAAAATTCGCCAAAAAAAAATCAAACTGTTGAGACTACAAAATTGTTTCCTTCAACGAAAACTTGTGCTTTACTTATGCCGATAAAGTATTAAATATGTTTAAGGATACCAAAAGACTTAAAAAATATCTCGAAATTTCATCCGAAGGAAAGATTTTTTAAGGCTACAAAAGCAGTTAGAAAAGTAGCACCTGGAATATTGTTCGATAGGTTTTTCAAAGAATACAGAAATTGAGTTATCTAAAGCAGTTTGCACTTGTTAGGGATTTTTTTGTATGTTAAATGTTATAAACAGGACATAATTTCTTCATAATACGCTTCAAAAAATTCAAAATGCTGAAAAAAAAATGTTCAGAATCTACAAAGATATCGATTTCAAAGAAAAATGGTGGATAAGGATTTTACCCAAAAAGGAAAATGTGAAAGCTACAGAGACATTTAGAAAAGTAGTCAACCTAAAATAGTTCTAGATAAGATTTTTAAGAGCTACAAAGATTTAAAAAACATAAAACTGTTGAAGGCTACAGAGACATTGACTTCAACAAAATCTTGTGCTTCATGTCGAAAATATTTAATATATTTATTTCTAAAAAACACATAAATATACTTGAAAATTTCACCCAAAGGAAAGATTGTTAGAGGCTACAGGGACATTAGAAAACTAGTAAATTTAAGATAGTTGCAGATAAGATTTCTAAGAGCTACGAAGATTGAAAAAAACGTAATAATGTTGAAGGCTACAGAGACATTGACTTCAATAAGATCTTGTGCTTTATGTCGAAAATATTAAATCTATTTATAGCTGCAAAAAGACCTAAATATCTAGAAATTTCACACAAGGGAAAGATTGTTGGAGGGTACAAAGACATTAGAAAAGTAGTCAATTTAAAATAGTTGCAGATAATATTTTTAAGAGCTACGAAGATTAAAAAAAAAACATAATAATTTTGAATACTACAAAGACATTGACTTCAACTGCCAGAATATCTTCAAAATTCGCCAAAAAATTCTAACTGTTGAGACTACAAAATTGTTTCCTTCAACGAAAACTTGTGCTTTTGTTTAATGGTATAAAAAGACTTAAAAAATATCTTGAAATTTCATTCAAAGGAAATATTTTTGAAGGCTACAAGGACAGTTAGAAAAGTAGACAAAATGGAATAGTTGTCGATAGGTTTTTGAAACGCTACAGAAATTGAGTTATCTAAAGCAATTTACACTTTTATGGATTTATTTTCAGTATGTTCAAGGCTACAAACAGAACCTAATTTCTTCATAATACGCCAAAAAATTCAAAATGCTGAAAAGAAATATTAGGAATTTAAAAATGATATTGACTTAAGAAACTGGTCAATAAGGATTTTTCTCCAAAGAGGAAGAATTCTTGAAAGCTACAGCGACATTGAGAGAAGTAGTCAACCTAAAATAATTCTAGAGCAGATTTTTAAGAGCTACAAAGATTTAAAAAACATAATAATGTTGAAGGTTTTAATAAGATCTTGTGCTTTGTGTCAAAAATATTAAATATATTTCTAGCCTACAAAAAGGCCTAAATATCTGGAAATTTCACCCTAAAGGAAAGATTCTTATAGGCTACAGAGACATTAGAAAACTAGTCAATTTAAAAGAATTGCAGCATAAGATTTTTAGGAGGTACGAAAATTGAAAAAACGTAATAATGTTGAAGGCTACAGAGACATTGACTTCAACAAGGTCTTGTGCTGTATGTCGAAAAGGATTAAATATATTTATAGCTAAAAAGTAATCGAAATATCTCGAAATTTGAACCAAAAAAAAATGTTAAGGCCTACAGGTAAAGAAAAGAACTTCTTGAAAACTCGCCAAAAAATTCTAACGGTTGAAGACTACAAAGTTGTTTTCTTCAACGAAAACTTGTGCTTTATTTATGCCGAAAAAAGAGTAAATATGTCGAAATATGTTTAAGGGTACAAAAGGACTTAAGAATTATCTAAAAATTTCACCCAAATAAAAGATTTTTGAAGGCTACAAGGACAGTTAGAAAAGTAGTGCTACCTGCAATAGTTGTCAATACTTTTTTGAAAAATTTCAGAAATTGAATTATCTAATTTTTTTTGAGTATATTAAAGGCTCCAAACAGGACATAATTTCTTCAGAATATGTCAAAAAATTCAAGATGTTGAAGGAAAATGTTCAGAATCTACAAAGGATTCTGAACAAAGAATCTACAAAGATTTAAAAAAAAATGCTCGATAAGAATTTTACACAAAGAGGAAAATGTCTTGAAATCTACAGAGATAATTAGAAAAGTAGTCGACCTAAAATAGTTCTAGATAAGATTTTTAAGAGCTACAAAAATTAAAAAAATATAATAATGTTGAAGACTTCAACAAGATATTATGCTTTATATCAAAAATATGGAATATATTTATAGCTACAAAAAGACCTAAATGTCTGGAAATTTTACCCAAAGGAAAGATTGTTAGATGCTATAGAGAAATTAGAAAACTAGTCAATTTAAAATAGTTGCAGGTAAGATTTCTAAGAGCTACGAATATTGAAAAAAACGTAATAATGTTGAAGGCTACAGAGACATTGACTTCAATAAGATCTTGTGCTTTATGTCGAAAACGATTAAATATATTTATAGCTACAAGAAAATCAAATTATCTCGAAATTTGATCCAAAAGAAAAATTGTGCAGACAGAGACCAGAATTTCTTAAACATTTTTCAAAAAATTCAAACTGTTGAAGGCTACAATATTGCTTTCTTCAACGAAAGCTTGTGCTTTTGCCGAAGAAAGATTAAGGATACAATAGGACCCAGGAAAGATTTTCGAAGGCTACAAAGACTACGGCTACCGAAAGCGCATAATTATAATACCCCAATTTAAAATGTTGAAGGCTACAGAGACATTGACTTCAAATCGTCAACAAGGTCTCGTGCTTTAGGTCAAGAAAAGTCTAAATAAATTTATAACTACAAAGTAGCTAAATAACTTGAAATATTATCCAAAGAAAAGATTGCAATGAACTACAGAGTTGACAATTTTTAAATGTTTTTGTTTGTGTATGTGTGTTTTTTAGGTGTTTTTTTGTAGCTATAAATATATTTAATCGACAATTTTTTTCAACATAAAGCAAAAGATCGTGTAGATTGTCAATGTTTCTGTAGCCTTAAAAATTTTAAAATAGGGAATTACGAAGGAATTATGGTGGTCTTCAAAATATATTTAAAAAATTTTCATTACAAGGTGCAAACTCCATAAAAAACTCAATTTCTGTAGTTTTTAAAAATCTTATTGACAACTATTTTAAATTGGGTAGTTTTATAAATTCCCTGAAGTCTTTAACAATATTCCTTTTCCACTAAATTTAAAAATATTTAGCTCTTTTTGCAGCTATAATTTATTCCTTTTTCAACATAAAGCACAAGACCTTGTTGAAGTCAATGTCTCTGTAGCCTTCAGTATTTCAAAATAGGGTATTATGTTCTTTCAGTAGGTTTCAACATATTTAAACTTTTTTGGCTACAAGGTGCTTCCTCAATAAAAAAAACTCAATCTTTGTAGCTCTATCCAAGAACTTGAAATTTCACTCAAAAGTAAGACTGTTGAAGATTACTGAGACATTTAGAAATGTAGTCAATTTAATAGTTGTCGTTAGAATTTTGAAAAGGTTAAGTTTTTCACTCAGTAAGCACATGGTAGCTACAAATCGTTAAACGTATTGAAGCATACAAAAATACCCTAATTTAAAATGTTGAAGACTACAGAGGCATTGACATCGGCAAGATCTTACGCTTTATGTCTAAAAAATATTAATTATATTACTTATTTCAAAAGGAACTAAATATCTTAACATATCATCCGAGGAAAAATATTGTTAAGGGTTATAGAGACAGTTAGAGATGTAGTCAATTTAAAATTGTCCATGGAATTTTGAAACGCTAAAACAATATAAGGTTCTTTTGAAAAAATATTAAATATATCTATATCTTCAAAGGGATCTAAATATCTTGAACTTTCATTGAAAGGAAAAGTTGTTGAGGGGCACAGCGACTGTTAAGAAAGTAGGGAATATAAAATAGTAAAATTGTTGATATCGACTTGTATCGAAAAATGTTTGAATATCTTGATCACTGTAGAAGGAGCTAAATGTACTCAAATTCCACCCAAAGTAAAGACTACAGAGACAGTAGAACGACAGGTGAAGATAAGAGTGACAATATGATCCTATCTACTACCGGTCCAACCAACAGGACGAAAATAAATTGATTTCTGATACTAAAACTACAGACATTTTGCTTGTAATTTTCAATCTTCCTCAGTTTTCTTCTTTACTTCACACACTAAAACTGTATCCAGTTTTGGTCATTAGAACTGTTTTGATGAGGTCATGGGATGGAAATCGCCTAAAAAGTTACGTGTGCATTATCGTTACATTGTATGGAATTTTGTTTTCGACTTCCTGAATGAAAACCGTGTTTTTGTTTTCGTTCATTCAAAGACTGACGTATTTACGACTTACGTTGGTCCCATCTTGGTCATCGATCTATAATTACACGCCACTCGCCCAAAAAACATTGTTCGCCGTTACGTAAACTGCATTTTCACGCCGCTGCAAGCCATTACAAAGTATCATCCTCAATAATCGAGCACATTCTCCATTATCACTTTTAATTTTCTAGCGTTAAAGTAGGTTCCGTTTGGAGTGTGTGTGCATCAATCATGAAAGTAAAATCACTACGAAACGTTTTCCTTTTTACTCAACTATCGAGGTCAATATGCAACTAGTTGATAGACGAGGCAAAAACGAAATTTTTCACCGATATATGGAATATGTACGCATAGATGGGAAAATTGCAGTTTGCATTGCCAAGGAAGTAGGACATGGAGAAATTTCTGAAGAAAGTAAATGAAATCTGCAATTTTACACACAAATGCGCGCACGGTAACTAGCGCTCTTGATCTAATGCGCCGACATGCACTTTTATTGTTTAATTTGTAGAAAATATACATAAATACGGATCTAATTCGAATATGAATATGACACGTGTCGACCATTCTAATCGGGGCTTCTACTTGGAGGCACGTTAGCCCAAGAGACCAGACCTAGTTTTTCTAGAATTGTAGACCATTTGTGCACACTTAAAATATTATGAAGCTTGAAATTAAAAATTGATTTTTGGTTCTTGGCCTTAGTATAAATGTAAGAATGACACAGCACCTCTAGCCTGTGTCCGTGTATATAGTCCTATCTGTTACAGAAGAATAATCTTCCATAATCCAGTGAAAAAATTCACCGAAAAATTGTACAAGATCATCAGAGCGTTACCTCCCAAGACGCGTTTCGCTCCCACTAGAGCTCGTCAGTTAGGTTCACTCTGATGATCTCGTACCTCAATATATCGAAAGTTTAAAGCCAAGTGTCCAGATAGGCACTAGCAGATTAAAATATTATCACATAAAACTTTCCTCTGTCAAATTTTGAATGAATAACTTCTTGAACTTGATCTTAGCCAGATTGCAACGACTGAAAACGAGAATAATATTTGCGTATCGGAGGTTGTTTTTGATTAAAAAGTGAAAACTGAAGCGTGTGGAGAATTGCAGATTTGAAAATTTGCCAAGAAGCTATAATAATGTCTCAATCATAACACATTTATGAGATATTTGGCCCAAATGAATTTGAAAATATCCAGGGTGACTCACTGATAACCAGTGATTGTTTCAATCCAAGAGTTTCTACTTCACTATATTTCCTTTAAATATTAGTTCTGATTGATTCAGTTTTAATCAGTTTTGGTTAGTTCATCCCTGTTCACAACAAGAAATCACTTCAACTCTATTCAGTTTTGTTTGCATCTCTTCATTAAACAGAATTTTATTCAAATCAGTTGAGGTCTTGGTGAAAGGTTACGTCTAGTTGATTCAATTGAATTTACTTAAGAATAATCAGGTTGTCACACACTTTCAAAGAAGTGGTCAAATAAACGTAATTACGTCTTAAGATGCAGATTACACGTAGCTATTTAGTTGTCGTCGGTTAGTTCAGGTTAGCCAGTATTAGCCAGGTTTGCCAACATTACCTATTAGCTCGAAGAAATCTTGTTGGTAGAGAATGGAACTTGGCAGTCACTTCAAGTTTCTATTATCTAAAACATCAATAAAGTAAATATTATTTTAAAAATTTGGTTATAACAGCATTCTTGAAAAACAGAGTTTTTCTTTTTTTTAGTTCTGAATCTAATAATAAATCAGCAACCGTAAGCTTATGAAACAAAAATTGCTATTAAAAAAGCATTTTTTTTTGGTGTCTTCTACACGTATATGTTATATGTATTGTCCACTTAGTATTAACTTTGAGGTAACCATATTTATATTGGTAATTTTATTACTTAAGTGGAAATTCCTTAATGACTTATAATCTTTAAGTTTCTGATCATTTTCCAGTTCAGCAAACTTATAAGTTCTCAATACGTTCAAATGAAAAGATTTTCTTAGACGTCTTCTACCCTGGGTCCTACCCCTAGATTCCCACCAAAATTTCTTAAATCCCTCAGAAGAAAAATTTTAATTGGTTTTATACAAAACAAACAACTTTAATTTTGTTTTATACCATCTAACGATTAAACAAATTACTTGAGCAGCTGCTATTGGTGATCCCAGATATAGATGTTAAGGTGAATCGTTTGGTTTGGATCAATAAAACGGTTACGGGATGTGAACCGTTATAATTATCGACGTTTCTGCTCTGAAACAGAGCCATCCTCAGGACAATACAACACTTGCCACTCCCTGTGCGTCAGACTCAAAATAGCTATTGTAGGACATCTTATATACATATAAAGCGACTATTTCCACTACAGTTCGTTGGTGTGGTTTGGAAGACAGAGAGGACGTGTAGACAGTATCACAGCTAAAGTAAAAGTTTTAGCTGCGATAATGTTTTAGATGTGATTCTGCTTTAGCTGTGATACTGTCTAAACGTCTTCTCCGTCTTCCAAACTACACTAACGAACTATAGTGGAAATATCAATATTCGGTTTATATGTAAAATGTCCTTCAATAGCTATTTTGAGTCTGACGCACAGGGAATGGCAAGTGCTGTATTGTCCTGAGGATGGTTCTGTTTTAGGGCCGAAACGTCGATAATTTTCTCGCTGCACATCCCGGAGTCGTTTTTATTGATCCAAACCAAACCATTCACCTTAACATAAAAAAATTACGTATATCACAAACAAAGGGTGAAAACGGAATCTTCAACGTTTATATTACGTCGATAAAATGTTAGTAAAAAGAGCCCTAAGTATCACTGAAAATTACATCCAAAACGTCGGCAATTTAAGCGTTAATAAATAGACTACCAACAAGCGCTCGCTTACAAAATGGGATTCAAAATGCAAATACACGTCTATCCTCGATGCTTTTACTACGTCATTAAAACGTTAGTACAAAAATCTCTAGGGAAGATTGAAAATTGCCATCAAAATGTCAATAGTTCGTAATCCAAAAACTAATTTACTTTTGTTTTATACTAAAGAACTACTACAGAGGATGATCGAAAATTACAACCAAAACGTCGGGAATTTTGAACCAAGAACCAATCTAATGTTGTTCTAACAAATAGACTACTAGCGCTCAATTAAAAAACGCGATTTTTATTGACAAATTAGCGTCTATCTTCGAGGTTTTTATTACGTCGTTAAAACGTTAGTAAAAAGATCCCTGAAGAGATCCATAAACCAATTTAATTTTAGTGTATACTAAGGAAACCACCGCCCATTAAATGCGTTTCTCACCGGCTAATTAAATTTTACTTTAAGTTTTTTTTTTATGTCGTTGAAATGTTAGTAAATAGAGTCCTGAGGAAGATTGAAAATTACTACCAAAACGTCGGTAGTTTCATTTTGTCTAATACCAACTATTACCGACTGCCCTGAGGATGATTGAAAATTGCAACCGAAACGTCTAGTAGAAAGAGGCCTACATAGATATCATGTATTGCTTCATATTGTATTTGATGCACTAACTAGCTGCTAGGTGTTTATCATTGCCATACATTTTGTCATTGTATATTGTGAAGAAAATGAAGTGAGTATTTGTTCCACACCAGCTATCATGCACCTTCTTAGTTATTAATAGGAAGCAAAACATATAAAATGACAGTAGAAAGAGGCATAACAAAAATACCTACCAAAGAACTATCACCGGCCGTGCTATTCGAAAATGTGGCCATTATTAACAAATTAGCGTCTGTGCTTAACATTCTTATTACTTCGTTAAAACGTACATATAGTAAAAAGAGCCCTGAAGATGATTGAAAATAACATTAAAACGTCGGTAATTTTTGAATCAGAAACCAATTTAGTTTTGTTCCACAACAGGAAACTACTATCGCCCTTTAAAAAATTGCCTTTCTGATTGACGTCTTTCTTCTAAGATTTAGTCACGTCGCTAAAACGTTAGATAAAAAAGCCCTGTAAGCGATTGATAATTACTATCAAAACGTCGGCAATATTTTAACCAAAAAGCAATGTAATTTTGTCCTATATTAAGAAACTTTAACTGACTGCTAGATTCAAAAATGCTCTATTTTCGATGTTTTGGTTACGTTGGTAAAAAAAATTAAATCGTTGGTAAAAAGTGTCTTGTATGATATTGAAAGTTAGAATCACAACGTCGGCAATTTTTGTTGGTTTTATTCTAGAAAACTACCACATATTAAAAAAAAAACATGTTTCTCACCGACAAATCAATGTCTGTCTTCAACGTTTTTACAACGTTATTAAAACGTTAGAAAAGAACTGAAAATTACGAGCAAAGTCGTTGCCAATTTTAGAACTAACCTGAAATAACCTGATTTAGAAGTACGATCTTACGTCGTACGATGAATTAACGTCTATCTTTTACAATTTTTTTACGTCGTTAAAGCATTGAAAATCACAACCAAAATGTTTGGACCAAAAACAAACTTAAATTTTTCTTGTCACTGACGATTTAACTTCATTTTAAACGTTTTTATTACGTTGTTAAAACGTTAGTTTTTTCCTTTGTTTTTTCTTGCTTTTAAGGTAATCTCAGTAAAGGTATTTTTTGAGTTCGCTGTGTTTAACTACTCTTATTGTTAGGTGTTCAACTAATCATAAAAGCATTGCATATACCGGGTGTTGCAAAAAAAGTAAGTTAATTCGTTAACCAAAGATTCTCTGATAAAAAATAAAAAACTTTTATTACCTCTTTTTTCAGTTCCGTCTTCGGATACAGGGTGTCAAAATTGTATCTTTAAAAATGTTATTATTTAACAAAGAAAGTATTTTTTAAAAGATTTATTTCATATTTGGTCAACATGTTAATTTCAAAGAGCTGCATATTAGAAAAAGTAAAATTTTATTGTTCGCAAATAAGTGGTTAATGTACAGGATGTTCGTAGTTGGAACTTGTATTTGAAGACAAATTCGGCGCAGGAAAGGCGGTGTGATGTGATGAAGAGTTTTAATAATGCTGCCACCTGTGAGTCGTTGGATGAAGTTCCTCCACATTTCTCTCCTCCCAGTGACAACGAGAACAGGGGTTGTATGATGGGAGAGAAGCGAGGCTCATTTTGCGAACTGAGGGGACAAAATTATGTTGCTGTTGCTTGAGCGAGGTGAGTGACGGAAGATGTGCCAGTGTTGCCGAGAATGGTATGAGGGAGTGATGTGTGTGAGATAATTTCGCGGTACAGTGAGTGAAGAGAGAGTTTCCTGGATGCTGCAAAGCTGTGAGAGAGATGCTGCTCTGGTAGTCTGGTGGCGTTGAAGGGATCCTTGATGCGTCCTTTGTTTGGAAGATTGCGCAGCCTCCTTTTGTCGATGGGAAATGTATTCTCAGAAAAGATTTTTGTTATTCAGGGAAACCCCACTGGAACGATCTGGGATCGTTGTAGCCTATATATATATATATGGTGTTGACGTTTCGTCTCGGGGTCTACCTTGGACTCGTCAGTAAGGCGTGGTAGACCCCTGCTTTATAGGCCGGGTTTCATAGTTGGAACTTGTATATGAAGACAAATTCGGCGCAGAAAAGGCGGTGTGATGTTATGAAGAACTAATGCTGCCACCTATGAGTCGCTGGGTGAAGCTTCGGCGCTGCCACCTGTGAGTCTCACTTTGACACAAGCGAGGCTTATTTTGCGATCTGAGGGGACAAAGTTGCGTTGCTGTTGCTTGAGCGAGGTGAGAGACGGAGGATATTCCAGTGTTGCCGAGAATGGTACCAGGGAGTGATGTCTGTGAGGTAATTCTGTAGTGCAGTGAGTGAAGAGAGAGTTTACTGGATACTGCGTGCGGTGGGTGTGAGAGAGATGCTGCTCTGGTGGTCTCGTGGCGTTGAAGCGATCCTTCTTGCCGCCTTTTGCTTTTAGGTTTGTGTGTTGTCGAGGGTCACGAATGAAATGCCAGAAATGGGAAATGTATTCTCAGGAAAGATTTTTGTTATTCAGGGAAACCCCACTGGAACGATCTGGGATCGTTGTAGTCTATATATATGTGGTGTTGACGTTTCGTCTCGGGGTCTATCTTGGACTCGTCAGTAAGGCGTGGTAGACCCCTGCTTTATACGCCGGGTTTCATAGTTGGAACTTGTATATGAAGACAAATTCGGCGCAGAAAAGGCGGTGTGATGTTATGAAGAACTAATGCTGCCACCTATGAGTCGCTGGGTGAAGCTTCGGCGCTGCCACCTGTGAGTCTCACTTTGACACAAGCGAGGCTTATTTTGCGATCTGAGGGGACAAAGTTGCGTTGCTGTTGCTTGAGCGAGGTGAGTGACGGAGGATATTCCAGTGTTGCCGAGAATGGTACCAGGGAGTGATGTCTGTGAGGTAATTCCGTAGTGCAGTGAGTGAAGAGAGAGTTTACTGGATACTGCGTGCGGTGGGTGTGAGAGAGATGCTGCTCTGGTGGTCTCGTGGCGTTGAAGCGATCCTTCTTGCCGCCTTTTGCTTTTAGGTTTGTGTGTTGCTTTTGTCGAGGGTCACGAATGAAATGCCAGAAATGGGAAATGTATTCCCAGAAAAGGTTTTTGTTATTCAGTGAAACACCACTGGGACGATCTGCGATCGTTGTATGTGGTGTTGGCGTTTCGTCCTGGGGTCTACCTTGAACTCGTCAGTAAGGCGTGGTAGACCCCTGCCTTAAACGGCGGAGTGAGAAATCATAGTTGGAACTTGTATTTGAAGACAAATTCGGCGCAGGAAAGACGGCGTGATGTTATGGAGAATTTCGACTAATGCTGCCACCTGTGCGTCGGTCGATGAAGTTTTGGCGCTGCCACATGTGAGTCCGTGGATGAAGTTCGGCCACAGTTCGATTTCTTGTTTTTTAATTAAAAATTTCTAGCACTTTTGAAAATCGTAGTAATTTGGCATTCTTTAATGATGGATCTAGGATACATTAGCAGGTCCAGAATTAAAAGTGATTTGGAAATTACTAATGTTTCCATCTTTTGTAGATGGTCATCAGGGCTTTTTCAGTTGCTCAAGATTTTTTTTTTGTGTAAGATAACTCATCCAATAATATAATATTTTTCTCGTTGAAAATAATAGTTTTTTAAATATCAAGCCAAGCCCTGAGGGCGACGAGCATAGGAACCTCTGCCTTAAGGGCCTTTGGCCAGAAAATTCGTAACTTGCCCATAGGCATAAACGTATACTAATACCCGAGGTGCATACAAAATTGCCACCAGTTCATGTTAGAAAAAAATCCTAAAATCTACTTTATGCCCGCGCGGGATTAAAGTTTACATCTATGTATCCCGTGTTCATTAGAAAACGTTAGACGGCTATGAATTTTTGACAGAAGAGGATGACATAATCAAAGTAAATGGACTTTAGTTCCTTCATCCATTTCTTTTGACATCTCACTGGCTACTAGATGACGTTTTCAAATGAACACCCCCTATTTGATAATTAAGCAATAAAAGCACAATAATGAATTGGCAGGACATAGAAATTCAAGTAGATTCAGCGTGGACTTAAGAGCGTGAAAAAGCCCTGGTGAAGATCTGATGAAATATCGAGACGTTGACAATTTCCAAATTGTGACGTCCTTTAGATACCTTTTCCCACAAATTGAAACAATTTCGCATCTATTTTTGTTTGAAGGCCTTGCATGATTTTTTTATTATAGTAATAATTAACTATTGGGTTTATTAATAAGGACTATTGAGAAATAACGAACGAATTGTTTATCTGAAAAATCTGTCTCGTGTGGGATACCGTCGCATAGTTTAGTGGTGGTGTCCGCGAAAAGGTCGCCCAAAGCCCGATATAACCGCGGTGATGTAATTAAACGAGGCACGTGGTATAAACAACGAACAATCAGTAGTCCGGGCGTGCAGTTTCTTTGAATAATGGAATTTTCAATACTCGACGCCTTTGCACCAAGATGAACAAAAAAATTACCTAACAACTTTAATTAATTACCCACAACCAGGGTGGAATCCACATTCTCAAAAGGACTTTGCACTGTTCCATACAACCCAAATTAAAGAAAACATGTCCTTAACTTAATTACCCATAATGGGCAAGCGGCGTTGTCGTTACCGTTGTCCGGTAAGTACCTCAGGAAATTTTTGTAAAAAAAACCGAACACGGTACCATAAATTACGACATTTTTGCTTATATTAGCGACGTTATTACGTTTGTAAACATTTTAAAGGAATTATACCGACTGCATTCGTAAACAAGCCGCCATTCTAACTAGGTTAAGGCTGTGACATACTCACCAGCAAGAAAAAACGTAATTTATCGTCTTGCCATGGTGGTGGTGGTATTTCGATTCGGATTGTTGTGGTGACTTCCATCGCAGACGATTTTTCGATCCAGTTGTGCTACTTGACGAAGATAAAAGTGCCCGTTTGGGTTGGTTCAGGGTCGTGTCAGATTTGTTCTTCCTCAAGTTTAGTTGCTAGGTCCTGCTTAGAGTTAAAGGGCAAAAACCCTAACATAGCATTACGAAAAAAGGAAATATACAATTTTGGCCATAAAATGGCCCTCAGCGCTACCGGATGGTGGAAGAAGCTATTATATTATTAAAGACTTCCTTTCTTTGAAATTCAGTCAGTGAGACCGTCAAGAAAGGGGGAAGCCAAGCCGAGCATGTCTTTTAAAAAATTGTGGGAATCTTTCAATTCAGTTTGTTTTGCTGCACTATGGGTAAATTTTAAAACTCGTCCTACGTCATTAGAGGAAGTCGAGGCAAAACAAAAAAGTTTTGTCTAAACAATCTCGGTGGGTTATGCGATATTAGCGGCGATGTTTGGATTGGAAAAATCGAACGTAATAAAATTCGCTGATACGACAAAACAGAAGTCAGCTCCAATCTGTTTAGGAAACAGCAGGCCACGTCAAGGAAGTCGTTAGGCGAAGCCTTATTTGAGCTTCCTTTGTGCTCCTTTTTGTGGACCGACAATACAAAGTTATTGATGACTGTCGTCTGTTTTAGGAACGTTGGCGCTTGTGCTAGCCATAATGCTATTTTATTTTTATTTTGCAATTTTAACTTGTTCAAAGAGCTCCAAAACAAACCGAACAATTTGCACTTTTTACAATCTAATCTCACCTTGCTAGTATTAGGAAACAATCACTTCCTGGACCCATCTGCAAACGTTCGGTTTGTGAAAAGGAACCTCGCAATTATCGTACACACACAGACACTGCGATTTCGGCCTTCAAACATAACAGGAAGTCTAATCCTCAAGAATACCATTATAATAATATGAGGTTATGGGCCCATTAAGTCCTTCCTCTTTTTTATGTACCATTGTTCGAGCTTTGGATTTACGTATTGCAGATACTTCATCGTTGATTAGTCGATTTTACAACAGAACAGAACGTGAATTGGAGCATAATTTATCTTTAGCTTTCTTGTTCTGGTAGCTTAGAGTCAAATCTTGAAGTTTGACCTAAACAAATAAAAACATTTTTTTTTCTCTATTACAAATGGGATAAAACACAGATGGAAAAAAAACATATAAGAAATTGCTCGAATCAAATTGGTTAAGCACAAACTAAAGTTCACGCTTAATGATTTCATTTTCAATCTTGTTATTTGCAAATGGCAATATCTGAACTTGAAAATTTGTTCATGTGTAGGATTCATTTCACACATATTATAGGCAATTATGAGAGTTTCTTTTTGCCTACTAACCAATGCTTCACAAGTGGCTCACAGGCTTGGTGAAATTGGTGATTTTTTGCTCATTTTGGTGGCAACTTTGAAGAAATGAACCTTTTCTGGTAATTTAAAAAAATATAGTTTCCTTGGTATCTTTTTCAACTTTTTTTTCTTGATAACATTTTTTCTCATTTTTTTTTCTTTGGACTACCTTCCACTTGTGGTCTCCTTTTGTAGCTCTTCGATAGTATAAGGTATAAGTTGTACCTGTGGCTTCAAGTTTTTAGCCTTCTTCCCATGCAGTCAAAATGTCGATTCTCTCCTCTTTGTCATCCTTCTTCTTTATAGTAATTACTCTTTTCTTCACAACCTGCTTCTTATGTTGTGAAGTAAAACTGTTATTTCTTGAGGTCCTCGAGTAGTTATAGTATGGCGTCGTCGTATGGAAATGCATTCCCAGACAAGATTTTTTGTTATTCTAGGAAACACCAATGGGACTGTCTCAGATCGTTGTAGCCTATGTACAGGGTCATTGATTATAAGTTAACCGCCCACCTAGAGGGTTTAATTTAACTCGAAGAAAAAAAAATGTTAAATACGAAAGTCGTTGATAATTAGGTGTAGTTTTTTTCAATACAGATTGCTTTATACAGGCTCTACCCAACGCCCGTGGCGTACCAAAGTTATAATTTTCTAAATGGAACACCCTGTTTTCATATTGTGGTCCTGTCACCATATTTATGCTTTTTCATACTCTGTAAAGGTCTCTTTTTTTAAGCATTTTTTATGAAGCATATCCTATACCTATCCTTATTGGTTTCCTTGATAAATGGTGCCTAAATTTCGATATTATAGTATTTAGCCCCTTCTTTTTAATCGTGTGGAACCATGTTAAATGCAAAAATCAAATTGTGGATAAGCATGTGTAGTTTTTCATGTTGTAAAATTTTATACAGGATGTACCCAAAACCGGCAGCATATCAAAAGTTTTTTTTTTTAATGGACCATTTAGTATATTTTTGCCACTTGGTATTCTACGCCAATTTTTTCTTCATGGCATACCCTTAAACAAAAGCTACCATTTTCCAAAAATTGATGGGTGAAATTCCTTACTCCAAAATTTTTGTAAATGCGTATACTTTAAGACCTCAGCTAGATATAAAAAAGCTTGCCTTTTCATTTTTTCTTTACTCTAATATGTGAAGAAAACTGTAAATTATGGTTGGAATAATTTGTTTTATAAAGACACTTTTGAAGTGGTGTAATAAATCGAGAATTATTTATCTATTCTTTACTGCTTGTAAGGCTTTCCTGTTACCCTCTTAATGTAACATATTATATATAACAAAAAAAAATCAATCCGCGGATCAGCTGATCAGCCGGACATTTATCCAGCAGGGTGATTGAGATCACAATAGATGATTTTGCGTACAACATGAAAAACTACAAATAATGATCCATAATTTTTGCATTTGACATAGTTTCACACTATTAAAAAGAAAACCTCTAAGAAAGTGGCTAAATACTATAATATCGAAATATAGGCACCATTTATCAAGAAAACCAGTGGGGATAGGTATAGGACATGCTCCATAAAAATGTTTAAAAACGTTTGCGGAGTATGAAAAAGCATAAATATACAGGGTGTTCCATTCAGAAAATTAAAACTTTGGTATGCCACGGGCTTTGGGTAGACCCTGTATAAAGGATTTTATAATGGAAAAAAACTACACCTAATTATCAACAACTTTTGTATTTTAGATTTTTTTCTCCGAGTTAAATTAAAGCCTCTAGATGGGTGGTTAACTTATGATCAATGATCCTGTACGTGGGGTTGGCGTTTCGTTCCGGGGTGTACCTTGGACTCGTCAGTAAGACGTGGTAGACCCCTGCCTTATACGCCGGGGTGAGAGTTCATAGTTGGAACTTGTATTTGAAAACAAATTCGGCGCACGAAAGACGGTGTGATGTTATGAGGAATTTTTGACTAATGCTGCCATCTCTGATTCGGTGGCTGAAGTTCCGGCGCTACCACCAGTGAGTCGGCGGATGAAGTTCCGCCACAATAGAATTTGATATTGCAATTTTTCAGATTTTTCTTCAATAATAACTGTAGTGAGTGGTTCTTTTCCAGCCACTTCTACTGTAACAACTTGTGCTTGTTTAACTTCTCTTTTTTATTTTAGAATTCTCAGTTACTTTCTTAGTAACACTATCCTCAGTGATAACAGTCTCTTATATTTCCTCATATTCTATACTATTAGGGACCTTTCTCCGAGTCTTTTTGTTTTTTTCTCTAAGGCAACATTTTCAGTTTTTTTTACTCTTCATCACCTTTCTATCTCTATTACTACTTTTTTGACACATTTCTTTTTATGTACTCATTTTTCTATTACTCTCTCAAAGTAAATAGAGTCTTTGAAAAAGTTTTCTTCGACATTTTCAAATTTTGTTCTAGTTTGAGAACAGAGCACTTTTCAAATCTTTTTTTTTGATAAAAAAATTTGCTGCATATCAAAAACGATTAGATCAACTCGTAGTCTGATTTGAATTCCGGATATTATTCGAAAACTCGCTTAAAATGGATGCAAAATCGATAAAGAGTTCTTCTTCGACATCAGCAAATTTTGACGTAGTTCGAAAACGGAGTAGTGTAGAGATAATGTTTTTTAACTAAACCAAATCGGCTGCATCTCAAAAACGATTAGAGCACCTTGAAAACTGATTTGACCTTTAAATTTTGTTCGAAATCTTCTTGAAAGTGTGTACAAACACCAAATAAAAACTTTGGTTTTAGTAAGGTTTGCCGTAGTTAAAAAACAGAGCCATTTGGATATAGTTTTCTTGTTTTAATTTACCAAACTAGCTGAATCTCGGAAACGATTAGAGAAACACGAAATTGGAATTAACCTTCTAGTTTCTTTTTAAATCTCGCCCGAAAGAAATATGAACTTGAAAAAGTTTTTAAACTTGAAATCTGATTTAATTTTTTCCTTGTAATTTAAAACAAATCCTAGAAATTAGCAAAGTTTCAGATAATTTGTGAACAAATCCATTGGGATATCGTTTTTTTTTAATTAAAAAAATTGTTTGTATCTCAAAAACTATTAGAGCAACTCAATATCTGATTTGACCTGCTCATTTTTTCGAAAACTCGCTAAAAATGAATACTAACTCAAAAAAAGTTTTCTTCGTCATTAGCAAAGTCTGACGTAATCCGAAAACACTTAGAGCCGTTCGGATATGGGTTTTCTGTTTTAATGAACCAAACTGAGCCTGCATCTCGAAAACGATTAGAGCTACTGAAAATCTAATTTGAACTTTTGTTTTTTTTTAAACTTGCTTTAAATGAATGAAACACAAAAAAAGTTTTCCTCGCCGTTACCAAAATTTGACTTAGTTCGAAGCCAGAGCTGCTTAGAGCCATTTGGATATCTTTTTTTTTTAATTAAACAAATTTTCCGGTATTTCAAAATCAATTAGAGCAAATCAAAATCTGATTTAACCTCCTGATTTTTTCTTTCGAAAACTCGCTCAGAATGAATACTAAACTCGTAAATTTTCTTCGACTAAAATCGTAAATTTTCTTCGACATTAGCAAAGTCTGACTTAGTTCGAAAATTTGGAGTTTAAAGTTTTTAATGAAATAAAATTTGTTGTATTTCAGATCCTCGCTCAAAAAGAACACAAACTCGAAACAAATTTTTCCTAGATAGTAGTAAAGTTTGACGACAGTTAGAGCAACAGTTAAAGAGTTTGAAAACAGTTAGAGCAATTTAAAAATTGTTTTTTTTTATTAAACAATTTTTCTTGTCTCTCAAAAACGGTTCAAGCAACTCAAAATCTGATTTGACATCCTTTTTTTCGAAAACTCGCTAAAAATGAATTCTGACTCAAAAAGGTTTTCCTCAACTTTCAGTTACAGTCATTTGGAGATCGTCTTTTTTTTTAACATCTCGAAAACGATTACAGCAACTGGAAGTCTGATTTAATTTTATGAAGTTTGTTCGAAAATGTACTGAAAAAGAATACAAACTCGAAAAAAATTTTGATAAATAAGCCAGATTAGCTACATCTCAAAAACGATAAGAGCAACTCAAAATCTGTATTGACCTAATTTTTTTCGAAAATTTGCTGAAAATGGAACAAACAACTAGAAAACATAACAACTGGTTTACAACACAGCAACTGGAAAAATTTCCTTCTACATTAGCAAAGTTGAAGATCGGTTTTTTTAATTAATCAAACTTTCTGCATCTCACGAACGATTAGAGCAACTAAAAATCTGATTGGGTTTTCTGTTTTTTTTTTTAATAATTTTTTTTTATTTTAACAAATTTTCCTGCATCTCAAAAGCGAAATAGAACAACTCGAAATTGGGTCCTTGCCTTTTTTGAAAACTCCCTTTAAAGGTATACAAACTCGAAAATGTTTTCTTCGACATTATCAAAGTTTGAGTACTTGAAAAACACATAGAGCCAATTGGATTTATTTTTTTAATTAAACTAAATTTTCTACATCTCAAAAACCATCAGAGCAACTGAAAATCTGGTTTCATCTGTTTTTTTTTTAACTTTTTTTATTTTTTATTTTTAACTAATAATCAACAGAAATAAATCACCAAAATTTGATTTACTATTGTTTGGGGTCCTCTTTCCTCTTATACTGTAACTATTTCAATCGTCTATGTTTTGCGTCTTGTTTCTTTTTTCAATTTTTTTTCTCGTTTCAATTTTCATATTTTTCTATTATTTTTTATCGCGATTTGTTTAACATTTTGTTCTTTCAAACTTATTTTTTTATCAATCTAAATTTAACCTTTTAATGGGTTTTCACGTAATTTTGACCCAAAATTAACCTTTTTCTTACAATTTGATTTGTAATGAAACAATTTTGGCCCAAAATTCCAAAACTGTGTTTAAACATTAATGATTCCTCATTTTTAAGATTTTACACGATTTTTCCTTACTATTAGAAATATTTTAAATTTGCGCATCTACCTTTTTTGTCATTTCGATAATCTCTGCCTATTGCAGATTTTTTTCATTTTTACTGTTCGTCGTTTTTCATTTCAAGTCTTTACTTGTAATTGTTCTTTTCTTGTTCATAATGTTCTACATTTAATCTTTGTCACGTTTTCTGCAACTTTTGAATTTTTAAATTTTTTTTTTGCATGGATTTAAATTAACCATTTTATTCGGGAGGATTAAGGAAAAAAGCACCTAGAAACATTAAAGAGCCAAAAACTCAGATTTTGATACAAAAATTCTGTGCTATTTCATTTTTCAGAAGCAGTACGAGCAAGAAAAAATGTGTTGACTAGGTAGTTTCACTTTTTTTTTCAACTTTAAAGAACTAAAACCCAGATTTTCAACCTTTTCAAATGATTTTGACTCAAAATTGAAGTTTTGAAGAATTAACTATAATTGCAATTTGTAATATAAATTGCTAGACATTTTTGAACCGAAATCGGAGTTTTTTACGGTTATTATTTTTTTTATACGGCTTAATTCGAAATAGAACTTTTCCGTCAAAAATAAATTTTTATTATGAGAATTATGGTTCAAAGAGAAACTTCTTTTTAGAAAGTTATAGACCATTTTGGCCCAAAACTAGAAATATTTAAAAATTTGCGCTCCTAAATATCTCCTTTGCATTCATTCTTTATTTTGTTGGGTTTTTTAACTCGCTTTTGTAATTATTAATTATTAATTTTGCTATTCTTTGCCTTTTCCATGACTTGTTGAATTTTTTCGTTTTTTTATTTTTTTGTATCGATCTAATTTAGACTTATTTTTTTTCAGGTTTCTTAGCGCCGGGCTTTGGTAGTTTTTCATTTATTTCTTTCTTATTCTTTCCTTGTTCATATTTTTCTACGCTTATTCTTTGTCATACTTCGTTGAATACAACTTCTATCGTGTCAATCTCTAAACGTATAATCTTTTGGGTCTGCTGTTGTAAGGATCATTCTTGTTAAACTGTGAAGGCTTTCACGGCCAGTCAAAATACAATCTAAAGCGTTTTCCAGGCTTTGAAGCCGTGGTCCAATGGAATTTTTTCCTGACGTTTCGTCTACAGCTGCGGTAGAAATTATCAAAGGCGATGAGGCAATGGGCGAAGTGATCCCCGTGCTTCCTGACGTTGACTGATTCGATTGTGGTGGGCTCCGTGGTATTTATTTTTCCGCCGTCGCGCTGCAGTGGAGGGACTGGGGTGGGGGTAGTGGTGGCGCGGGATTTGATCCGGATGACTTGTAACCTTCCTCTAGCCAGGCTACTATTTTAGGAAGAACAAGTTGGTCCTCCATCCACAGTAAATTCACCTGATATCGACTGTCTTTGGTTTGGACAAAAAAAAAGGACAAAGGGATCTTCTGTCTTTTACTCAATTGGTTCTGTTATTTCTATATGGTATTTCGTACATACCCTCGAGGCGTCAAAATGGTGTGATGTCATGACAAATCCAATTGGGGCAACTGAAATCTAAAAAGGGAGTTTCTAATGCTGCAAGTTTTTCTCCAAAAATGCTATTTGCTTTATTGTCTAGTGATTCACTTAAGCGCAATTAGTTTGAAGTGCTTGATCACGGAAATGTTGATTTAACAGCCTACTCTAACCTAATCTTTTGAAGAATGATTATTTTCTCTGGTATCTTAATAGAGATCTAGTTAACGCCTTCAAAACAAGTCTTCAAATTAACCAATCCGCATCACTTTCGTGATTCCATTAAAAAATGTCGCAACATTGTCAATTTTAAGATTCGACCCACACGTCCACGTTGGAATCCCCCTCACCCTCGCAAAACAAAACAAAAACGCATTGTTCTTCGAAATCATTGCAAAACACCCCGAGTGTGTGTGTAACACAATGCCCGCCGAAATTTAAATACAGGACGTATTTGCAAAATCGCGCCAGTGAAAGTGCCTCCGCATTGTTCAAGATGAATAGGGCCAAAATCGGGTCTGTTGGGTGGATCGGATTTACCTATGCTAATTCTCCGGATTAAAAAAGTTATTGTGTTTTTTTGTTTTGGTATTGCGTCTCGCGTTAAGTGGAAAGCGCATATATTACCCATAGATTTGTGTTCGGTACGTAATAGGGGTGTGTCACCAAAAGTTCTCTCTGTAACAATTTTTATTACCTCATTACTGGTAAGGGACAAGAGAGCTAGTCTACCACAAATCGACGTTTAATAATTTCCTGTAAAAGGAAGTTGATATTTCACAGACTGGCGTCGGAATTGCGAAAGTGAGTCCTACTTCAGGTTGCCGGTTCGATCTGGGTTAAGGCCGCAAAGCTGAAAACAAATACACTGCTGCTCGTTTAGCTACGTGTGTGTGTGTGTATGTGCGTTACGTAACATCAATTTGTTGTAGTAGACTCACTATCTAGCAACGAGGATCGAGTGCGAGAGTCGCCGCTTGTCTAGCCTAGAATATCAGTGGTGGCAGTGTTGCCAAACTTCACGAAACTAGCTGAAGATTAAAAAAAAGTTCCTGAAAGATTCCGGAAGTATTTCCACCAATTAGTTTCCAGATGAATGTGAAACCTCCATCACCATTCATCATACAATAGTAAAAATGTCATTAAAACAAACTTTCTCACCTAGTGGTAACGTAACGGAAGGTACTCTCTGGGCAGTTCAAACTTTTTCTTGCGATTTCTTGGTTTGTTTTTACTTACGTGCTTCAATCTCGTCAGCATTTTTTAGATCATTTAGTACTGATAATGGTAACGACTTTTTAAATTTAATTCTTTTCTTCTTCCTTCTCAACCTGTTTTTCCGCTTCATCCATTGCCTACCAGCCACTGTCTTGACTCTACCAAGTCTCATGGTACTATCTTCATCCTATCTGACAACAAGTCTTGCCCAATGCCACTTTCACCCTGGCCACTTCTTCTATGACGTCTCTAGTTCTTTTCCTCATCTCAGCATATCTTTCATTTTACTGCTTTGGCAAATGGTTTTCTCTATGCTCTTTTCAGGTAGCTATAGTCTCAAAGAATTTTTAATTTTTTCTTGTTTTCTATTTTTCTTATCTGGAATAAATGAACATATTTCTCTATAAGCCTACTGCCCTAATTGGCTCTTCTGACTCTTCAACCAATCTGCGTCATCAGGTCAAAACTTGCTACACTTGCTACGCAGTACACTTTTGTTACCTCATTGTTTTTCCCAACAATTCACAGCCCACTTATAACTTTATTTGTTCAACTTTTTTTTTCGCATATTGCGCATTTTTTTCTTTATTGTTGCACTTTAAGACTTACTAAAGTCACTTTAAAGTCGCGGTTACCTTAAAGTGAAAGTATTCACTTTACACCATTATTTGCATATGTCTTCTTCAGGGTATTACAAGATACCATATAGAAATACGAGGTCCAATTGATTGGGGCACAGAAGACCAGTTTCTCCTCGTAGTAATTTTTTTCATGCAGAAGCCAGTCTCTTACTATTAAGTGAATTTACTGTGGATGTAACTTAAAATGGATTAGTTTTCTCTGGTTATGCTGTGCAAAAGTACCGGTTATTTTCTCCATTGTTGCACTTGAAAGTTTCTTAAAGTCACTTTAAAGTTGAAGTTTCTTTAAAGTTGGTAAACCTTTTGTGTGTAGCCACGAAATGCTCAGTTAGGCACTAAAAATTTTCTGCAAAATGTTATTTACTTCTAGATCAACTAAATGTTATTATTAAAGTAAATCTGAATGTTTACAAGTTCTTCATTTTAGCAAGAAACTTCTTGTTAGTTTCTTCTGGATTTTGTTTAGAAACATTGTCTCCATTGTTGCACCTTAAAATTTTACAAAGTGACTTTAAAGTGACGGTTACCTTAAATTGGTTAAAACTGAGTGTAGTCGTAAAAGGGTCAGTTAGGCATCATCTTTAGAAGGTTAATTGCTTCGAGGTTACTTAAATTGGTTAATTAAGGTAAATCTGGGTATTTAGAAATTTTTTATTTTGAGAAGAAACTTTTAAGTTAGTTCCTTCTGGATATGCTTTAAGGATATACCATTAAATTTTTCTCCACGATTGATCCACCATGATTTAGAAAAAACTTCAGGTAGGTATCTGCTTTGGTGATCCATAAGGAATGTTTTTATCCTTTTTGATTCATGACTTTACCGCAAATTAATTTTTATTATTTCAATTGCAAATTGCTTAAAAATGAGTTCTGTGAAAAAAAAAAACGTGAAATTTTTATGAAACAAAAGTCAGGGTAGAAAGCCAACAATGAGGTTCATCTAGTCACAAAATTAAATAATTTGTATTCGATAGAATTACATTAAAAAAAAATACATTCTAAGGCAATGGTAAAAGTCCAAAAGCAGGAGCAAAGTGGGAAGTAAACATTAGGGAGAAAAAAAAAGCAAGTTCAAAGGTCCAGAAAACAAAAAATGTTAAAAAGAAATATTATTAGAAATTAAAAGAATTGAAAAAATCCAATAATGCCGAAAAAAATTGGTCAAAAATGTATGAAAGAAATTGATAGAAAGACGTAGAAAGAAATCAAGAACAAAACTGTCTCAAATTAATGAAAAGTTGCAATACGCCCTCGAAGAGTCAATATTTTGCAGCAAGAAGTGTAGGAACAGAAGTGCAGGTGCCAGACAATAAATACGTGTAGTTTTAATGTAAACTGAAGTCAGTTTGCTCAAAATCCTATTTCCTTGAAACACCAGTTAAAGTGCAAATAAAATAATGTACCAAAAGAGACTAAAACTATACGAAAAACTGAAAGAAAAGAAACCTAAAAAATAAATGCCCAAAGGGTTGAAAAGCTTGATGGTAGCTTTAAAGTTTTAAAGAAAGAAAAACTAAAATTAAAACTCAGAAAAGAGATTAAGCAATGTCCACAGAATAGTGTAGGTTAAGAACTAAAAGGAAACAAGGACTCTTAGTAAGGGAATGACGAAATATTTAAAATAAAATTGTTAGTTAAGTGGGAAAAATAATAAAATAAATCTTCAAATTAGCAGTCCAAAAAGAGGATTAAATTTGAAAGAAAAATTAAAAGTTTTGCTTACAAAATGTGAAAAAGAAGAGGAAGGGCATGAAAAATATGAACGACGAAACACCATTAATTTTTTTTTCTCTATAACCAGCTCATAATTTAGAAAAAACTTTAGGTATCTGCTGTAGTGATCCATAGGGAATTTTTTTATCCTTTGAGTCACTGTCATCAATGACATCACAAAGTCATTTTTATTATCTCAATTGACTGCTACAAAAAATTAGTTTTTTGAAAAAGGGGGACTGTGAAAAGGGCCTCTAAGGCCTAGTCCTAAGGCTTCGCTCCCCCCCCCTCCCACTCCTCCCCCCTTCCCCCCCGTTGTTCACTACTACTACTACTACTAGGGTAGAAAGCCATAAATGAGAAACTGGTCACGAAATTAAATCATTTGGAATCGATGGAATTACATTAAAAAAAAAAACTAAAATCGATGGTAAATGCCCAAAAGGAGGATCAAATTGGGAAGCGAACATTTGGGAGAAAAAAAAAGCAAGGTTAAAGGGCTGAAAACCAAAAATTTAAAATAACAAATTATTATATTTATATTTGTATAGTTTTGATAAATTAAAAGAATTGAAGAAATAAGCCAATAAGGCAGAAAAAAAAATTGAAAATATACAAAAGAAATTGGTAGAAAGAATAAACCGAGGACAAAACTGATTCAAACTATTGAAAAATAGCAATGCGCGCTCGAAAAGCCAAAATATTTTCAAAAAATAGACACCAAAATTATAGTAACAGAAGTGTAGTAGCCAGGCACTAAATACTTTGGTATAGCTTTGGTGTAAACTGAAGTCAGATTGTTCAAAATTCGATTTTCTCGAACACCAGTTAAAAAACAAATAAACTAACTATGTACCAAAAGAAGCTAAATTTATTCTAAATATTGAAAGAAAAAAACCTGAAAACAAAATGCCAAACGAGTTTACAAACCTGGTGGCAGCTTTAAGGTATTAGAGAAAGAAAACTAAAATTATGACTTAGAAAAAAGATTAAGAAATGTCCACAGAATAGTGTGCGTTAAGGAACTAAAAGTCTTCTTAGTTAGAGAATAACAAAATAATTGAAAAGAAATTGTTATATGGGTGGGAAAAAATCTTTGAATTAACAGTTAAAAAACGAATTAAATTAAAGAAAATTAAAAGTGCTTTGCTTACAAAATGTGACAAAAAAAGAGAAAGGAAACAAAAAGATGTGAAAGACGAAGGATGTAAGAAGGAGAAATGTATCGGGAAAATACAAAGGAGCAATAATATGCTAAGAGATAATCCTTGTCGATTGTTTGCTCTTAGTTCTTTTGATTTAGTTGAGGAAGACCCCAATGAAACGTGGACAATCTCAGAAATGTGGGTGTTTTTTATGTCCTACAATCGCAATCCATATAGTACTGCCTACTAGATTCCGATGATAGCTGTTATTATAGCTGCCAACAGGAGCAGAATAACCACTCTGGGCTCCTGTGGAAGATTGATTCTGCAAAGCTTTAATATAGTGCAGCAGCTAGAACTCTATTTTGACTAAGTTAATAGCCCTGGCATGTTGGTGGACTCCTTGAACTGATGTATGATGGATAGCTGATGAGCTGATGGATATATTCTTAATACAACGACAAGCAAAAGCCTCTGATTTTGCTTCAAGCCAGGAATGTTGAAAATACTTGAAGTAAGGCCTCCAATTTGGCCTTGGCACTAAAGCTGGAATACAAACTGGTTCCGGGTTTCAAAGAGCTGCCAGCAGCATGGGATGCTTTGTCTGTGTCTGATGGTAAAGAATAATCTATTGCCTTCTCTATTTTCACTTCAGAATTCTTGGTTAAGTGTTTCGAAGGGTCACCTTGTTAAGGCGGAATGTCATAATTACAGTTACCACAAAGTCATGATAATTACCTCAAGCGCAAATTATTATATCACCATGAGGTCTCAGGTAACTCGTTTATAATTAAAAAAAAGACTTTTGTGACAGGAGCTCTACTATACTCACAAGACTTTCAGATCAGTGCTTATTATTGGCAGCTTTGATAAACATCCTTTAAGACACACACACACACTCCTAATCTACCCTTGATGCGGCGTTATTTTTTTATAGAGACATTAAAAGCCCATCAAAAATCTAGGATGTAGATCCCCATAAAGGGCCCTTTGTCTCCCTTAATTATTGAGGGTTAAACAAACTGTTTTGAGCTTCCACAGAAACGTCAGAAACTTAATACACTACTTCCTAGAACGTGCTCCATGTTTACATTTATATTTTTTTATGGCCAGATTTCGAAGGCCTTATTTTAATGGGCTCGGCCCTTCTTTGTGGGTCAAACAATCAAACGTATCGGAAGTATTTCTACCTGGCCCTAAAAAAGGGTTATTATTCATTTCCTTCTTTCGTAAAAGGCTTTAAAAATTTGATTTTTTTTTCTGGGAGTGGTACAAAAAAGGGCCATTTGGGCCCACTCAAATTTTAGAAAAGGAAGCTGCAATGATCGAAGTTATTGTTTAAACACAATCCTTTTGTTCAACAAGCGGTGTGTATACACACACACACATTGTTTGAATCTTTCCCACGTACCATAAAATTCTAGATTGCATAGTCCGTCAGATGTCGAAACAATCTGAAGATGTTGGCCACTCGTGATCTTTGGCGTGATTGCCAACATTCCGAACAAAAAAAAATGGCGGATGTACTACTCGTAGCAGTACGTTTTGCAACCGGTGTGCGGTATTGCCAGGTTTCGCAAAAACTACTTTCTGTGTTGTGAATACTAATCGTAATTTGCAGGTTTATCGGTGATTATAATTTAAAGGAATAAGTGTGACAGCAGTGTGGTGGTAGCGAGGAAAAACAATGTTGCCAACTGGGTCAAGGGGAACTAACGTTTCCGGAGCTAAATAAACCTTTTCAGTTTCGTCACATGGTCTAAAGATACGCCTCTGCGTTATGCAGATATAAGACGGATATGCATTTTAGGTGCGTTTGTGCTTTTATCTTAATTTCCCCCCCGAGAAGGGGGGGGGGGAGGCAGTGACTAAGAACTCTTGCGTAACAAAATCTCCAACAAGATTAAGTGGCGCAATAATTTAAAACAAATTGGGTCGCGAGATGCAAAATAAACGCATTTAGGCGAATTAAAATAAATATTCTGCCATCCTGAAGTCGTTTATTGCGACTGCGACCCAATTCTTTTGACAGTGCGAATTATTTTTGCGTCTCGTCGGAACCCGAGTGTGCGAAAAGTGGGAATATGCCACGATGGTGAAAAAAAAACGAATGAAGAAAACGTTATTTTTAGGTTAAAAAGTGAGAGTTGCAGCGAGAAATTAATTAGAATTAGTTAAGTTTTGAAAATGAGGTTCGAAATGAAGAACTTGTAATTAGGATTGGTTGAGGTTCGACATGAAGAACTAGTAAACATCCAAAAATACCGTAATTTAAGTGACCCCGAAGTAACTAACTTTTTATAGAAAAAGATAAGCGCCTAACTGGCCTTTTTGCGATTACACTCAGTTTTACCCACTTTGAGGTAACCGCAACTTTAAAGTCACTTTCTGAGATTTTAAGGCGCAACTGTGGGGAAAATTATCGGTAATTTCCTAAGGAATGAATATCGGTTGGTTGAATTGAAATGAATTGAGGTTCGAAATCCAGAACTTGAGATCGACATGAAGAACTTGTAAACATGCAACTTCACCGTAATTTAGGTGACCCCAAAGTAACTAACTTTTTATAGAAAAAAATAAGTGCCTAACTGGCCTTTTTGCGATTACACTCAGTTTTACCCACCTTGAGGTAACACTATGGAGAAAAACCTAAACTTTCTTTTCAAAGTAAACAACTTATAAACATCAAGATTTTCTTTAATAATCAAATTTAGATGATCTCAAAGCAACTACCCTGATGCAGAAAAAGCTAATTGCCTAACTGACCTTTTTGCGACTACACTCAATTTTACTCACTTTAAGAAAACTGCTTAAAGTCACTTTGAGAAAATTTATGGTGCAAGACTGGAGAGAATTACCGGTATATTTCCAAAGGATATCGAGAATAAATTGACTTGAAGTTTCTCTTTAAAGTGAAGAACCCAAAAACATGTGTGTTTACTATAATAATCAAATTTCGATGAGAGTAACTGAACGTTTACAGAAAAAGTTAAGTACCTGACTTTTGCGACTACACTCAAAAGGTTTAACCACTTTAAGGAAACTTCAACTTTAAAGTGACTTTAAGAAACTTTACGGTGCAACAATGGAGAAAATTACCGGTGCATTTCCAGAGGATATCCAAAAAAAGTTACCTAAAATTTCTTTTCAAAGCAAATGACTTGTGAAGTTGAAAAAGTGAAGTCACAACACAAATTATTAGCACTTCTGGTGACAATTAGCCTGAAGATAACTCCAACTTGTCTAGAAACCTATAGCATAACAACTAGTAAAAAAAATTACCTGAAGACCCAGATCATGACTTCATTTACCTACTAGTGACTTGTTGGCTACTAAAAGTCAAGTAAGGGCATCAGAAAAATTATTTTAAAAACAAGTTACTTGTGACGTCACCTTAATGTAATTTGCTACTGAGATATAAAAATGACTTTGAGGAAATGTTTGGATGGTGACTTAAGATTGTTACCACAAAGTTATTTTCAGGATGGTAAATTTTCCCAAGGAAATCAAAAGAAAATATGTAATAAACTTAGGAACCTTTAGATTTACCTTAATAATGAAACAGGTAGTAACTAAGTTTAGGTGACTTTAAAGTAACTAACTGTAGCTAAATAGTCAACTCACCTTTTGTCGCTATAATAAATTTTACCCACTTTAAGGTGAATAGAACTTTAAAGTCACTTGAAACTTCAAGGTACTTTCAGGTAATTAAAACTTCTTTGGTCTTTGGTGTTCGATGTTTCAGTGAGAGTATATTACCATGAAATTATCTGCAGTAGAGTAATTTCCCTAAGGAATAACCAGTGTGGGAGATTGAAACTTTTCGACTTAACTCCTTCCTATAAGCTTTGCCATTTAACGCAATTTCCACATGAAGCTTAGGATCTTTTGATACAGGTGACTTTAAGGTAACTGATATTTAATACACAAATTTGTGACGTTACCACAAATAATTTTTTTTTATTTTATGAAGTTTGTGGTTGATTTGGCAAAGAAGTTAAGAACGGTCAGAGATTTGTGGAGTTCTCTCCTCCCTTTTCAAAGTTTTTATCTTTTAAAACTGTTCTCACATCTTGAAACTTTTAAAGCACTTTTTGTATCAGGAAGTTGTTCTATTTTGAGTAGTCTTTGAGCAACTTAATCTCTTGACCATAAATTAGAGAAATGATATATATATATATATAATGAATAATATATATATGAATATATAATATATGAATAAGAAAATACAATTTTTGTATTTGTTTTTTAACGTTATACCTTCTTGTTAAAAGATTGTGATACAAATATCCAACTTTAATGCCTCAGTACACCCTAGACTAGTGTATTTTTCAATATTCGTGTTAGTTTTTCTTAAACAATACAAACACACTAAAGCACAGCGTAATACCTCCGTTGTGTTTATCAAATAAAACATTATTTATATATGATTTATTAACGTGTGTTAAGAAGTGTGACGTCTTACCTACGTAATAGCCATGAGCTTATCACGTTAAGGCTAGTGGAATTAATAGAAATTTTTGGTATTTACACATTTTTGACTTGATAACGGTAGTAATTATCCACAATATCCGGCTATCACAGCTATTTCCAGCCATTCTCCAATAAATATTTACCAATTTTTAGGTTACTGACCCACATATTTTGCCAAAAATCGACTGGATAATATTTGTCTATATCCACTTTATCATAAATTTTATCATAGTTTCGCTCTAATAGCAGTTCAAAAAGGTCCAGATTTTTAATGTTATGCTATATGCTAAAGATATAAAAGTAATTATTAATTGTTACTAAACGCTTTTTTCTGCTTCTTTGTTCGCAAGAATTGCAGGAAAAATCGATTCGACTAGACAAACACGAGTGCACGAACATTCTTGCTCCTTTTGCATGGCCATTCGATCGTCTGGTGCTCAAAACTAAAATGACACGAAACGTTTTAGCATATTTGCAGGAATTTCTGTCGTGCAGACACAATATCCATTTAGTTTTCCTCATTTCTTTTTTTTATTATTTTTTTTTTGAGTCCAGCCAGACCGTTGACTTCTTTTTATATTTTATGCAAATCAACTTGAAGCAATCCACTTGACTCAGGACTGAAAATAGCTGCATTTTACTGCCGCTTTTTTAGAGGATGTAGCAGACATTGCTAAAATATAATGAGCCAATAAAAATTCAATCTATGGGTCGGTCACAGCATACATAACCACGGACGTAATATGCGTCAACATTTTTTAGGAATTTCTACAATTGAAAGGAAGCTTGCGTGTGCTGCGGATTTCCTGCATTGCTGCCACTGAGGAAACGTTTACACACTTTTATTCGTCTTTAATTATTATTGTTTTTCGTGGCATGGCAGAGTTCTTTATTGTTACGTGTCCACTAAAATCCTCTTTGAGGCCCAAGAAATGGCAAGCAGGTACCCATGTGGTAGTAATAATCTAGAGTTGAAGAGAAAGAACCTTGCCAATTTATGAGTATTTTACTATAGTAATTAATATTTAAATTACCTCTTATTTATTAATAATAAAACGGGGATTACCTTAAGGTCACCTCTATTACCTTGAATTTATTTTCTGGAAAAGTCTTAAATACGTTGATCTTCAGGTTTATTAGTTGTCTGCTAAAATGCTCTTTGAGGTCCAACTAATAGCGCCTCCAGCACCACAAGAAGTTGAAGAAATGAAAGATAACTTCAATAACTTTATATCTATTTTCGTGTTCTGGAAGTTGGATAAATGTATCCACTTTAATTGAAATTATCTTCATGGTCAAAAACTTTCAATAGTGATAACGAAAAGTAATTTAAGTTGAGTCAGTTCAAAAATCCATTCATTCCATTCTATGTTCTATTCTAACATATGTGAAGTCTCAAATTACTTGTTTATGTATATTAAAAGTTGTTAAGACAATCAGACATGACTTTCAGGGTCAAACACGTTGTGGTGAAACCAGGAAACTTTCAGGTGAACTTTAGTCACTAAAACTTGACTTTGACTACCTACACTAGTAACTTCAGTTCACTTTGTGTTACTGATAAACAAACGTAAACTACTTTTAGGTCAGCTTTATTCCTCCAATTATTGTTTTTTTAAACAAGAAAATGTCAAATTATTTATTGTACACCGATACCATTTACTGCATCTGGAAATTTCAAATAACCTAGTAGTTATAGTTACCTTAAAGTCGCGTAAACTTGAGCGTAATCATAAATATGTCAGTTAGTCTTTTGGGGCATTTTTGACTACCCATATTAATAACTTATGCTGACATCACCCTTAGTTAATTAATTAAGGGTTACTTTTAGGTCAACTTTATTACCACATCCTCCAAGTGTTTGCTTTTAACCAAATATCGATACCTCGATGTCTCGTTTAATGCACTTAGAAGTTTTCAAATTGCCCACAACAGGTTTAGTTACCTTAAAGTCAAGTAAACCTGAGCATAGCCACAAATATATTCATGTTAATTGATAAGTAAAGACCGATTACTTTATGGTAATCCTGTATAAAACCATTTGGGCTAACTAACGTCCAGTTGAATGTGAGAAACTTTGAGGTGTTCGTTTGTATTGAATCCTTTTAATGCTTTTATGTCACATAGAAAATGTCAAATCAGTGAAAATAAATTGGTTACTGTTCTTGAAAGTTCCAGGAATTTTCTTATTATTTCAGTTCAGTTACACATATCAGTTTTTTTTATGATATTTTTCTGTTTAGGGTAGATTTTAATAAGTAGTAATTGTAACCCATTAGATGTAAGCTACCTTTAGGTCACTGTACACTCTTTTCAACAATTAATTAAAAGTAAGCTAATTGTAAGTTATTTTTATCAGGAAATTTTGTCGTTGTTTGTTACGTTGGTTTAACTACATAATGTCATATCAATGAAAGGTACCTTGATGCTTTGAGGCACACACCTACGAGTTTCTATTTACCATATAGTTTCAGTTACCTCAAAGTCAAGTGAGCTTCAGTGTAGCTAACCTCTGGTATTGTATAGAAAGTTATCTAATAAAATGTGTGCTACTTTTAGGTCATCCTAATTACCATATCCTCCAGTTGCTTTTAAATAGCACGATATTTTGATGTCTCGTTTGCTACATCCAGATGCTTTGAATTACCTTATACTTTTAATTACTGTAAAGTCAAATAATGTTGAGGGTTTAGTTTTCAAGGCATTTTTGACCTACACCACTACCTTGGACCGAGTTCACTCCATGCTATTTGATAAATAAGTATAAATTACTTTAGGGTTATTGTGTATAAAATCACTTTATGGTAACTAGCATCCAACTAGATGTGAAAAAGTTCATTTAGAAATGCCAGTGAACTCAGGAGTTGTGCTTTCTTCTGACGGAGGTTTTCCAGTTGTGGATATATCCTCATTGTAAAGGCGTTTCCCCCCATCGTGAGCACCATAGGAAGTCCGACTTACGAAACACCTCACAAAACTGCTGCAACCTTAAATAGGAAATACTGACCGATTTATAAAAGTCTCCACTCATTTCGTCGAAAAACTGCATTCTTTGACTCTTTCTCCAGGAAATATTCTCGTTAGCTTTGATGTTGTTTCTCTCTTCATGATGGTACCCATTAAGGAAGCCATAGAACATATTAACCAGGAATTTCCACAATGTGGTGCCAAGTTGTTCCAACGCTGCCTAACCACTACATATTTTCAATGGAAGGAAGATTTCTAGGAACAAACTGATGGTGTAGCTATGGGCAGCCGCCTTAGTCCAGTAATAGCCGACTATTTTATGGAAATTTTCGAGGCCAAGGCGTTGGCAACGACAAATAACAGGCCAAAGTGCTGGTTCCGGTACGTGAACGACACCTTTGTTATTTCGAGCCATGGTGAGGGCGAAATTCAAAACTTCCTCTTGCACCTCAACTCTACCAACCCAAAAATTCAATTCGCTGTGGAGATAGAAAAGGAAGAACTCCTACCGTTTTTGGATGTTTTGGTATCAAGGAAGCCGAGTGGGAGGGAGGGCAACCGGTACCTCAATAACGGATCAAATCATCATCGCAGACAGAAAAGGGGAGTCATAAAGACTCTGTGAGAGCTAAGAGAATTTGTGAGCCGGCTGAATTGGAACGGGAAATGAAGCATCTAGAACGAGCCTTTGGTTGGAATGGATACAGCAAGAGTATGTGTTGTGGTTGGAATGGATACAGGAAAAAGTTCGATAGGGCCTTTCGTTCAAGGAATGTAGAGCGCCAGACGGAACAACGGGAGAAGATGAAGAAAAGTGCGAATGGACTAGTCTACCATACATCCACAAAGCAACGAACAGGATCGGCAGGCAACTGGAAAATCACAATGTTGAGACGGTCTTTAAACCCACTCACACAATAAAACAGATTTTAAGATCCGGCAAAGACCGCAGAGAGCCCCTAACGGCATTCGGAGTTTACCGAGTTCGATGCAACTTTGGCCCTGTTTACATCGTCACGTGTCAACACGAGGATGGGACAAAGGCAAAAGTCAGCAGTAGCAGAGCAAGCTCTCTCCGAAGGTCACGACATCCTTTTCAACAAGGTGAATTTCTTATATCAATTGCAGCATTTCTATCCGAGACTAACGAAAGGGGCATTGAGATCTTTAAACACGACCACCATTTCAACAGGAAGAAGGAAATTATGTTTCTAAATGCGGCGTCGAAGCGCGATCTACGACATACTTCAGGTGCCCCGAAACACCGCGCCACCACTACCCCCACCCCAGTCCCTTCACTGCAGCGCGACTGCAGGGAATAAATACCACGGAGCTCACCACCGTCGAATCAGTCAACGTCGAGAAGCACAGGAGATCGATCACTTCGCCCATTGCCTTTATTAATGTGTGACGCAGCTGTAGACTAAACGTCAGAAAGAAATTCCATTGGTCCAATGGAATTTCAAAGCCTAGAAAACACTTTAAATTGTATATAGATGTGAGAAACTTTGAGGTCATTTTTCTTACTTACTGTTCATAAAGAAATATAGATTACTTTAAGGTCATCCTGTCTAAAATCACTTTATGGTAACTAACATTCAACTGAATGTGAGAGACTTTGAGGTAATTTTTTTCTAAATTAATAAATTTTTTGCATTTAGTTCTTTCAGTTCTTTGCATTTCAGAAAACAATGGAAAATCAGTGAAAACGAATCGACTACTACCTCTGAAAGTTTCGAATTATAGTTTTAGTTACCTAGAAGTAAGAAAAACGTGACGGTAACCACACCTCTTTAAGGTATTTTTGTGTTCAGGATATTTTTGAGATACCCTACACATCTTTTTATGAAATCGTTCAGTTCTTTGTTTTCAACTAGATAATGCCATATTATTGGAAAATACATATTGGTACCTCGATATCTCGAAAATTGCACCTATAAACTTTATTTTACCATATAGTTTTAGTTACTGGACAAGCAACACGTAAGCTTGAGTGACTTTGCAAATGTTAGTTTGCCTTTCAAGGTCTTATGACATAACCTTGAGTTCTGGTTAGTTCAAGTTAGAGAACAAAATTGAAAAATTAGCCAAAATTTTTTCAAATTACTTTTAAGTTGCTAAAATTACTCTGTTGGTCGTACTCAAATTAGTTCAGGATATTTTTTCTGAAAGTGGTTTAATTATTGTTTGGCATCAATTCAAAATCACCTATTTTTTCGATAAATGTGGAGACTTGTAGGATCAAGTTACTTTTAAAGTTGTCATAAAATGTGAAGTGAAGAATAATCTAAAATAGTTTAGTGCTAAGTTGAAGTCGTTGAACTTCAAACGGTCTCACTTTTCTTTGCACCATCGATTATCTTGAGTCTTTGTGGTAATAATCTCGAATTATGACCATAAAGTCATTTTAGTTCTCTCTTTTATTGATTGTAACACATTTAAGTGTAGACTGAGCTAATTTTGCTACTTTTAAAGATGGACCTCTGAGGTGAGTTCTCACTTTTAGTTATTTTTTCCAACTTAGGTGACGCTGCAATTAGAACTTTGATACCTTTAACTATAGCAGAGATAATAGCTAACTTTAATATTTTCAAATATGGACTCCTGAAGTGGGTACTCATTTTCAGCTAATTTTTTCCAACTATGACAACGGTGTAATTAGAATTTTGATACCTTTAACTGTAATGGAGTTATTGGCAATTTTTTCATTTTTAATGATGGACCCCTGAAGTGGGTACTCATTTTCAGCTATTTTTTTCCAACTAAGACAACGGTGTAATTAGAATTTTGATACCTCTAACTGTAACTGAGACATTGACTAAATTTATTATTTTGAAAAATAGACCCCGAAGTGGGTTCTTATTTTTTTTTGTCAACTAAGCCGACGGTTGCAAGAAGAAGAGCCCAAACTACTTTCGTCACTAGATCGGGCCTTTTAGGGGGCCAAGTTACTTGCAAGTTACTGAAGCTGCTTCAACAACTAAGCTGTTAATTATCATCTTAGGCCTACAGAATATTTTCCAGACAAAAAGTTTTGTGGTGTAAGACGATTAATTTGTTCGCAATTATTTCGAATCAATAAGAGTCCTTCAATTCGTTGTGGGCCACCCTGTAAGTTCAACTCTTCTGACCGACTATACTAATTACACACAGTGTCAAAAACCTGCAATTAACCGGAGGCACCACGCAATAACCGACACGCCTCTGCCCGTTGCCAAAACTCATATATCTTCAGTTCGAAACGGGGTCGTTTGCGTATTATAGCACTTTATGCAATTTTTTATTGTATACCGAGCCCAATAAGAAAAATTATACGTGATGTTAAGTTGCAAATAACCGCCGTAATTTTGACCACTCCCCGTATACACGTTGATGAACCGCTAAATCTCAGCCGCGTACATGTGGGTATCTACTAAATCACTTTTTTTGAAGAGTGAAAGTGGATTTTTTTTGTTTTGCTTATTTGGCCAAGGTTGGCGGGATTTCCTCTTGTTGTATTATTATGTCGACACCGCTCTACAGGGTGTCTCATTAGTGTATTTTTTGTTGCAGTCGACAAAGAACAGAACAACTACCTTCATCAGCTACTGTCCAGGCAGCGAAGTGATATCCAACATCCGTCCCTGTGCGATTACGCAAGAAGAAAGGCTGTTTATCCCACTACCACAGGTAAGTACTACAAGGCAGTTAGGAACGTTACAACTTTTTTTTTTGAAAACCCCATCAGCGGTTTCGAATTACACCCTTTTGCCTTTCCCAAATTGTTGCCAACTGACCACTTGGCAGTCTAGAAAAAACGCTAAACTAGTTAGGCCTGCACGCAGTCCCGATCAAAACCCTCCGGAATTTTAAAAATATCTCGTTTTCCCACACTTTTGCCTCGGGATCTATTTAAGGGGTTCTAGCGAGCCCTTCAGGCTGACCGATGTCCAGTAAGCTAGTTTTTTAGTTGAGGGAAATGGGTGGTCGCTAATACCACTTAAAACACGTTCTGGGATTTCGTAATTTTTACGTGACACATCCATGGGGTGCGTGTCTGCGAGAAAAGGGGGTTGTTTTGCATTTTTGTAGACGTGTATGAGTTCTTGACAAATGTCAGATGAATTCATTCGAAATATGACCATATGTGGAGCTAAGCCCTAGAACACACATAACCCTTTTGCACAATTACCAATAATAATAACATCCCGTATGGGGCAGCTGTTAGAGGAGCACGTGTTTCTTGCCCTTTTCGAAAAGTATTATTTTTCCCAAAAACACCATAATCCCTTTTGGGCAACCGCACGTCACTCACTAGTCAACGAGGTCCCCATAAAGAACTTTTGTATCCCATTTTCATATTATACAATATATTATTGCGAGAAGGGTTAGAGTGACCATCCTACCTCGTCGGTCGGTATCACACGGGCTGTCTATTTTGCAACCTTATATGGATGTAAATAGTAAGAAAAATAGCCAGCTGCTTAGAATGACAATGGACTAGCCCTTTTACTTGACAAAAGGGCTCGAAATGTGTGTTGCATTGAAAGGGTGTAGTCCTACGGCGACGATCTGTGGATGGACAATAATATTTGCATGGTCACTGGAGGACGATCAATTTATTTATAAAACCGAACCGAAAGAGGATATTCGAGGCCCTTTGTTGCAAAGGGTCAGGTATATTAAGTAACATGACCGTTTCGGATAATACGCCTAATAATGAAAATTTATGTCTATGGGGAGACTAAAAAAATTCGTTTAAGCTTGTTGTGTTTTCCATTTTTTCTTATGTAATTTTTTTACCTCTCTCTTCTTTTATTTCGTTTTTCTTTTTCAACTCAAAACCAGTGTCGTCAATTTCATTTCATGTTCAGGTGAATCTTTGTTTCATTTTTTTGTTAAAACTATTTTTTTTTATTACCCTAAAAATGTTTTTCTTTTTTATTCCTTTAATAACTGAAGAATAGTTTTATTAATTCTCTTATAATACTTTTTTAGCACTTAATTGCTAGTAACACAAATTTTTGAAAACTGAAGTAAAACGTTTCTTGTATTTTATAACTTGATTGCAGTCTCCGTTTTTCTATATAGTTCGTCTTCTTTTTCTTGCCCTTTTCTTTCAGTTCAAAGTTTTCCCTTTTAAACATCAATCCACTCTACTAATAAATTTAAAAAGCTTCAGCTGTTTGATTCTTACTCATGCAAAATTCCTTCTCTCTTATTTCACTTACATTCTTAGCATTTTTCCTTTTCTTTTGATTTTTAACTTATTTTTGGTGCAAAAATTGATTGTTTCTTGCTTATATTATAATTAGCTAGTCTTTCTAATTTCTGCTTTTTGAGGGTTGTAACAACGTTTGTTGATTGAAACCAGAATTTAGTTAACAAATTAATTAATACATTAAAAATATGACGTAAGATTTTGACAAAAAGGAAAAAGTACCACTAACTAAGTGAACGATAAAAATGACACAACATGACAAAATTAATAAAAATAATTAAAACTGACTGTTTGTATTACTAAACTAAGACAACGAAAATAGTGGATATCGAAAAGAGCTACGAAAGAAAGGACCAAATGTTGAGTTTAAAAAAAAGACTCAAAAAAAAAATGTTTTCCAATCTTATTTTTGACCGTTAATATCAATAATTTGATTTTTTTCTAAGGTTTTTACAGTTTCGATAATGTCTGCCGCAGCTATACCTATATATATATATATATATATATTTTGACCGGCCGGGAAAGCCTTCACAGTCTTAAAAAAATTGATGTGACCATTCAAGTTGTTCACATACAAAAAATAACAGTAACAAAACTGGCGAAAAATTAAAGGAGTCAAAATTCGAAAAGATAAATGCTGAACTTAAAAAAAGCATCAAAAAGCATTGTTTTATTGTACACTATTAACTTCGATTTTCCTAAATATTTTTTTAAATTTTTTTTATCTTTAACATGGTCAAAACTTTTATCAGAAAAAATAAAACTAAAAACAGAAGAAAAACTATAACTGTGAAGATCCTAAAATAGTTGTTGAGACACATTAATTGAAAGCAAAATTAGCTGAAAGCCCAAAGTAGTAAAGCACCTACACAACGATTAGCATTATTTCTATTTTTTTATTTTTTAAATGTTTTGTGGATAACATTTCCGGTAAAAAAATGAAACCAAAAAATGGAAAAGAAAAAATAACACTTCTAAGACCACAAAATGTTTGATGAGAAGCATTAAATTGAAAGTAAAATTAGCAGAAAACATAAAGAAGTGAAAACTTCAGCCAAGTACTTACAAGAAATTTATTTATTTTTTTATTTTAAATTTATTTTTTATTTTTATGTCTAATTTTATACATTTTTTACATATTTAAAATGTTTTTGTGGTCAAAATTGTTAATCAGAAAATTGAAACTAAAAATTCTGAAACTGGGAAAATTCGAAAATAATTGGTGCGACACATTAACTTAAAACTTTTTAAAAATTTAAAATTAGCAAAAAATACAAGGTGAATACTTCAAGTCAAGTATCCAAAGGATTAGATTTTTGTTTATTTTGATTCTCATATATTTCTTGCAAATTTCTTGCACTTCTTTAAGCAATTTTTACATTGTTAAAACTTTTTTGAGTTAAAAGGTGAAATTAACAGGCGTTTTTATATTGAAATTTTGAACCAAAAATACCAGAAAGTGTAATTTGAACTGTTTTGAAAGTTCAAAACGATCCAATTTTTTTTTTGTTATCAGATTCACAATTCTTCACTGTAAATTTCCTTCTCCTAGAAACAAAAAGTTCAATAAATTCCTTAAAACATGAGATTTTGAGGATGTTTTAAAAGTATTTTATAACATGTTCTTTAAATACCTAGAACTTTGTTGGACCAAGTTCAAATTTCCTCAATATACAATTTTTTTAGAAGCAAGAAGTTTAATTTATTATGGAAATCATGAGATTTTAAGGAGCTTCTGTAAGTATCCCATTGCATGTTTTCTGAAAACCAGAAACTTTAATTTGATCTGTAATGAAAGTTCAAAACAATGCAGTTTTTCTCTTGTTACCAGATTCAAAATTGTTTAGTGTAAATTCCCTTCTCCTAGAAACAAAAACTCAATTAATTCCTTAAAACATGAGGTTTTGAGGATGATTTAGAAGTATTTTATAACATGTTCTTTGAATACCTACCACTTTAATTTGAACTGTTTTTAAAGTCCAACACAATGCAGTTTTTCTCTTGTTACCAGATTCAAAATTCTTTGCTGTAAATTTCCTTCTCCTAGAAAAAAAAGTTCAGTTAATTACGTAAAACGGTTTTATAAGTACCAAAATTCTTCACTGTGAAGTTCCTTTTCCTAGAAACAAAAAATTCCATCTCGAATTCAATTAATTCCCTAAAACATGAGATTTTGAGGCGGTTTTATAAGTATTTTATAACTCGTCATTTGAATACCTAGAACTCTAATTTGAACAGTTTTGAAGATTCAAAACATTGCCGTTTTTTCTCTTGCTACCAGATTCAAAATTCTTTGCTGTAAATTTCCTTCTAGAAAAAAAAATTCAGTTAATTACCTAAAACGGTTTTATAAGTATTTTATAACACATTATTTGAATACGTAGAACTTTAATTTGAACAGTTTTGAAAGATCAGAACACTGCGGTTTTTCTCTTTTTACCACATTCAAAATTCTTAACTGTAAATTTCCTGTTCTTAGAAACAAAAAGTTCAAATAATTCCCTAAACAAGAGATTTTTAGGAGGTTTTATAAAAAATTTATAACCCGTTCTTTGAATACCTAGAAATTTAATTTGAACAGTTTTGAAGGTTCAATACATTGCAGTTTTTCTTCTGTTACCAGATTCAAAATTCTTTGCTGTAAATTTCCTTCTCCAAGAAACAAAAAATTTAGTTAATTGCCTAAAACATGAGATTTTTAATCGGTTTTATAAGTATTTTATAACACCTTATTTGCATACCTAGAACTTTAATTTGAAGAGTTTTGAAAGTTCAAAACAATGCAGTTTTTCTTTTTTTGACCAGACTTAAAATTCTTAACTGTAAATTTCCTTTCCTTAGAAACAAAAAGTTCAATTAATTCCCTAAACAATAGATTTTGAGGAAATTTTATAAGAATTTTATAACACGTTCTCTGAATACCTAGAAGTTTAATTTGAACAGTTTTGAAGATTCAAAACATTGCAGTTTCTCTCTTGTTACCAGATTCAAAATTCTTTGCTGTAAATTCTCTGTCTAAATGTCCTTCTCCTAGAAACAAGAAATTCAGTTAATTACCTAAAACATGAGAATTTGAGTCGCTTTATAGGTATTTTGTAACACATTTGAATACCTAGAACTTTAATTTGAACAGTTTTGAAGGTTCAAAACAATGCTATTTTTCTCCTTTTACCAGATTCAAAATTCTTAACTGTAAATTTCCTTTTTCTAGAAACAAAAAGTTTAATTAATTCCCTAAACAAGAGATTTTGAGGAGGTTTTATAAGAATGTTGTAACACGTTCTTTGAATACCTATCGAACTCGTGCTTGCTATCGTTAAAACTTTTTGAGTTAAAAGGTGAAATTAACAGGCGTTTTAAAGATATGAAAAATAAAAACTAAACTTTTAAGAACCGGAAATAATTGATAAGACGCATTAAATTAGAACTAAAATTAGCAGAAAACACAAAGTAGTGCAACATCAGCAAACATATTATATATATACTTTTATACAGTTTTTATGTCTATAAAAATTATCTTATGGTCAAAAAATTGTTATCGGAAAAAGTAAAATTAAAAAGTGCAAAAGAAAAACTAAAACTGGGAAAAAAAACCGAAATTAATTGATGACACACCAATTTAATACTAAAATTAGCAAAAAACGCAAATAAGTGAAAATTCAGTACTTACAAGAGGAAGTCAAAAATTTTTGATAAAAAAATTATACTAACTGGAAAACAAAAACTAAAACTAGGAGAAAATTGATGAAGCACACAAGGGAAAAATCCAATCACGTGTTTTACACGACTTTTACTTTGTTGCTTTTGTTCATTTATTTATTTTGCTTCCTTTTATTCATTACACTTTTAGTTTTAATTTTAGTTTTAAATTGCTTTGATTCTTTCTGTTTTTGCATTTATATGTTTAAAACCAAATGTTAGTAGTCTAGGTAGTTTTATTATTATTTTTTATCCTACCTTTTATTCTAACTTTTTTTCTTGCGGTATTATTGACCGTTATAATAGTTTTTCGCACCTTTACTATTAATACGTTAATTAATAAATTACTATTAATATGTAATATTAATATGTTATTATGCAGTGAAATACATTTTAATTAACATAACAAACGTAGCAAAAGTAAGATTAAGAACCCAAAATGTTTGATGAGAAGCATTAAATTGAAAGTAAAAGTAGCAGAAAACACAAGGAGGTGAAAACTTCAGCCAAGTAGTTGCAACTAAATTAAAAATGTTTTTTTTTAATTTTAATTTGTATGTATAATTTTATACATAAACGATTTTGATATCTTAATTTGGTTTTTTGAACCGGTTCAGTACGAAACTTTGTACTGAACCGGTTCAAAAATATACTATAATTGTCATCAAATAAACCTACACCAGTCCATTAAGTATATTAAGGTTGGGAGGATAGCGGGTTGAGAATAATCTCTTTATTTTCTGAAGAATGGCAACGTTTCGACTATTACAGCGTTCCCACTTGAGCGGTTGCATAATGTTGACGTCCTGAATCTAAATCAACCTTTTTTGAAATTTAACCAACCTGAGAAAAAAAAAACACCAAAAAATTAAAATCCGTTATGCAGAGCAGGGACTATTTACTGGTTAAAAGGACGAGGCGGCCGACCCTCCCCCCAAGCCCTCAGGGCCGAGGAAATAATAAATCAAAACAATCCTTCAACGACGAATGTCTTATGCAAATTGGCGATGGTCGTTGGTTCCCACTGACGGGGTTTAAGGCATTTTTTGGCAAGTGGATTGGGGTCTTTAGTTATACGAGGGAAGAGCACAAGTTAAGAATAAAAGTTGTTTTCTTTTACAGCACCCTTTACTTGACATGAACATAATCTCCAGAACCTAATGCCTTAAACTGATTCAAAATTCTACCTGAAAATCCAAAAAAATATCCCCTAAAGACTTGCCCGTATCCATTACATAATGTTTGGACATTCTTGTGGTCCATTTGCCGACACTTCTCTCCTAATCATGCGGTAAATCTTCTCTTGTAGGCTACTGTTCTCTTTGTTGTCAACACCCGAGTTGTTACCTGAAGAACTCAGTGACAATAAGGGCACGCAACAGCATCCTAGGTAAAAAAGCCCTAGTTCTGCTTTGTGCGTTCGTTTCCGCACTCAAAGGATTTGGACTCAAGCCCAAGGGTATATGTTTCACACCTTTTATTGTTCCTCAGATAATAGGTCCGTTTTGTACCTATTTCTAAGAGGATAATCATCTCAAAGGGTCGCCTAAAGGGCTTGGTCAAGAGGATTATACAGTAGCAGACGTTGACTTTCTTGTGATTTAGAATAAAATCAGTGTAGAGTCTCAAATAACGATACGACGTCATTAGTTCCGCTATCCGACTTCCCTGACCCCTTTCTCTCACGCACCAACCGTAAACAAACCGAACGCACCCTTTTGTCGGCTTTTTTCCTTCCTTAAAACCTGCCCGAAAAGGAAGATTCTCCTCTTTCTGTCCTCATGTCCGGTTTAAAATTCCTTACTAAGGGTCGATCTGACCTGCGCGCCCTTAAAACCATTAATCATACCTTTATGCCCTTTTTTATATTTTTTACTCGGACAGGGGTCATCTTTCAGGTCCATCATTACAGTCGACCAAGACGATGTCCGTTCATGCTCGTAATGGGACGGAGGGTTGGTCACTTGGTTGGGCGGCTTCGTGAAACGTTTGGCGATTATGTCGTTATGTTGGCTGACCGTTGGAGACTTGCTGCCGATTTACTTGCCAAAATATACGGGGGATGGTCAAGATATTGCACAATACGCCCAAAACAAGATTTAAATCTAAACTATTATGAGAAAATGATCCAAATCAAGTTTTGAATTTTATTTCCCGCCTTCTTTAGGACCTTATCAATTAAGCAGCTAAATTTGTCAGAAAACAAAAGAAAATATTCTTAATGCACAGGTTGAGGCACAACCTACTTAGGGCCTTTTAGAAGTCATGACTTAGCTCATCTGATTTTCTTTGTCTTCATACAAATTTGGAAAAACTGGAAAAGTCCTGAGGAGGCCATAAATAAAGGCCGAAACCTCTATGATTTTATAATCGTAAATTAGGTTTTTTCTCTTAATGTTGTTGGCAGCCTGCAAGGCCCTACAGGAATTAACCCCCTCCTTTCTTTCTCTCTTTCTCTCTGGCATAGTCTCCTCACTGAGAAACTCTTCCTTCTTCTAAATTATGGCATTATCTGGTTTGAAGGACAGTGTTTTTTGGCTGCTTCCCCTCAAATCAAGAATACTTTTTATAGACTTAATTTATCAGGATTCTGAGGGCAAATGTAGCTGTACATCTGAGTCGTGAGATTTTTAATTTTTGAGTGTGTCGAGGTAAGGAGGTTTCAAAGTATTTCATTATACGTTCTCTGTATACCTGGAATTTTAATTTGAAAAGTTTGAAAAGATCACAACAATACAGTTTATACCTTGTGATTAAAAATTCCTTACCGCACATTCTCTTCTCCTAGAAACAAAAAATTGCATTAATTTCCTGAGACAAGAGATTCTGAGGAAGTTCTCATGTTTTAGGGATTAACTCCCTAAAACATGCGATTTTCAGGAGGTTTTATAAGTATTTTATAACACGTTCTTTGAATACCTACAACTTCAATTTGAACAGTTTTGAAAGTTCCAAACAATACAGTTTTCCTCTTGTTACCAGATTCAAACTTCTTCACTATAAATTCCCTTCTCGTAGAAACAAAAAGTTCAAATAATTCCCTGAAACATGAGATTCTAAGGAGTTTTCATAAGTATTTCATGACACGTTCTTTGAATACCTACAATTTCAATTTGAACAGTTTTGAAACTTCGAAACAATGCAGTTGTTCTCTTGTTACCAGATTCAAGTTTCTTCACTGTAAATTCTTTTCTCCTAGAAATATAAAGTTCAATTAATTCCCTAAAACATGAGTTTTTGAGGAGGCTATATAAGTATTTTATAACACGTTCTTTGAATACCCACAAGATTAGATTTAGCAGTTTTGAAAGTTCCAAACAATGCTGTTGTTCTTTTGTTACCAGATTCAAAATTCTTCACCGTAAATTTCCTTCTCCTGGAAACCAAAAAGTTCAATTGAACCAAAACATGAGATTTTGATAAGATTTTATAAGTATTTTATGACACGTTCTTGGAATACCTCGAACTTTAATTTGAACGGTTTTGAAAGTTCCAAACAATGCAGTTTTTCCTCTTGTTACCAGATTCAAAATTCTTCACTGTAAATTTCCCTCTCCTAGAAGGTTTTATAAGTATTTTATAATGCGTTTTTTAAATACCTTGAACTTTAATTTGCACAGTTTTCAAAGTTCAAAACAATGCAGATTTTCTCTTTTTACCATCAGATTCAAAATTCTTAACTGTAAATTTTCTTTTCCTAGAAACAAAAATTTTAATTAATTCCCTAAACATGAGATTTTGAAGAGGTTTTTTACGTATTTTACAACATGTTTTTTGAATACCTAGGACTTTAAATTGAAGAGTTTTGAAAGTTCCAAACAATGCAGTTTTTCTCTTGTTACCAGATTCAAAAAAATTTTTTAGTGTAGATTCCCTTCTCCTAGAAACAAGAAGCTCAATTAATATCCTAAAACATGAGATTTTGAGGAGGTTTTATAAGTATTGTTGCGAATTAGGATTCGATAATTCCAGTGTAACGATTTAATACGAAAACACTATTTATTTATTCCACAAATACACTCGACTACTAAATAACTCAGTACTTAACACTTTATAGCCTTCTATTATCGCTTCGTAACTTTAGCTTACTTATAGCTCGATTAAAATACGACTATCCTACTCGGGCGCTCTATGCGCCTTTTATATACAATCCTAAAATTACAGAAAAACCTAGAAAGTTCTTTATAAGAATTCTTGAATAATCTCATATAAAAAAAAAACGGTTGTAAACAACTGCCTTCTAGATTAAGCCAGACGAGCAATAAATCACTCGTGTCAGCCATGACGCAGCGCGGATAGGTCGCGAAGCTCCACCAACCAACACGCTCCCATGCGTTGCCCCGCCTCCCATGCGGCGTTGCTGCGATCGTAACATTGCCCTCCTCCTAAGTCTGTTCGTCCCGAACAGATAGAGTTCCATGGTATCGTGCTAATCGATCCAAATGAACGACCTTCATCTTCGACCTAGGGGTCCGCTGGATCCTATACACCACATCATTAATCTTCTTTATAATTGTATAAGGTCCTTCCCAATTTTGGCTAAGTTTGGGCGACTTCCCCACCTTTCGCCTCGGATTGTATAACCACACCAAATCACCATCCTGGAAGCCGCGGGAGTTAGCTAGTAAGTCATATCTTGCTTTGGCTCGATCACTGGATATCCGCAGTTTATTCCTGACTTGCTCATGAACATTGTTCAGCCTCTCCTTAAGCTCCTCCACAAAATTCTCAGAGCTGAGCGACTCTTTTTCTGGTGTTCCATACATCAAATCCGCAGGAAGTCTCATTTCCCTCCCGAACATCACTTTCGCCGGAGTATAACCAGTGGCTTCATGCGTAGAGCCTCGATATGCCATCAACATGAGAGGTAGATGTTGGTCCCAATCACGCTGATGATCTGCCACCATTTTAGACAGGTAATGTTCCATGGTCCGATTAAATCTCTCTACCATCCCATCCGACTGTGGATGCAAAGGAGTTGTCCTGGTCTTGCGAATTCCGAGAAGTTCCATGACCTTCTGGAAAACAGCCGATTCAAAATTTCGGCCCTGATCAGAATGAAGTTCGAGAGGGACTCCAAATCTGCAGAACATTTCATTTACTAGCACCGTTGCCACAGTCGTTGCTTCTTGATTAGGCAGGGCGTATGCTTCAGGCCATTTAGTGAAGTAATCCATGGCGACCAAGATGTATTTATTGCCCGACTCAGTCTGAGGAAACGGTCCCGCGACATCAATTGCTACCCTCTCGAATGGAGCACCTACAGTGTACTGCACCATTCGGCCGCGTGATCTTGTTCGAGGTCCTTTTGTGGCACAACAAACTTCGCACTTGCGGCACCAAGATTCGACGTCTTCATGATAATTCACCCAGTAGAACCGCTCTTTAATTTTGGCCAAGGTTTTATTGACCCCAAAATGACCTCCACTGGTTCCGTCGTGCATTTCCTGTAGTACGTCCGATTTTCTGCTTCCAGGAACAACCAATTGACTGACTACGGTCTTGCCATCCGGACTCTCCCACGCTCTCTTCAGTAATCCATTTTCTATTTTAAGAGAGTGCCACTGGGCCCATAGCGCCTTCAGGTTTGGACTTTTACCAGCAATTTCTTGCCATTCTGGTCTCTTGTCGTCAGTCTTTGCAGAGAGGATGAGTCCAATATCTGGATCATTCATTTGTTCTTCTCGAAGGGTCTGTGTGGTCCAGCCATCGTTTATTTCTACCGACGTTCTCCTTACCAAAGGAAGTCCCTCACGCTGCTCAGTTCTTTGACAATGCCGACAATCTTCTTTACAAGGCCGTCTAGACAATGCATCGGCATTTCCGTGAGACCTTCCTGGTCGATGTTCAATTTGGAAATCGTACTGCTGCAGGCGCTCTATCCATCTGGCTATTTGACCTTCAGAGTTCTTCATCTGTAATAACCATTTCAAGGCTCCATGGTCAGTCCTAATTAGGAACCTTTTTCCATATAAGTAGCGATGGAAATGTTCGACTGCTTTAACGATGGCCAACAGCTCCTTTCTAGTGACGCAATAGTTTCTTTCTGGCTTATTTAAAGTCTTACTGTAGTATTCAATGACCTTCTCTTGCCCGTTTTGTCTTTGAGAGAGTACTGCACCTAGACCACAGTTACTTGCATCCGTGTCCAAAATAAAGAGTCCGTCCTTTATAGGGTAAGCCAAGATCGGACTAGAACAGAGGGCAGCTTTAAGCCTTGCAAACGCCTGACTGCATTCGTGGTTCCACAAGAACGGTGTTTTCTTTTCCGTTAATTTGTGCAGCGGTTTTGCGATGTCGGCAAATCCCTCTACAAATCTCCTGTAGTAAGTACATAGTCCCAAAAAGCTCCTTACTTCGTGTTTGTCTCGGGGAACTGGCCAATCTTTAATGGCAGATATTTTACTATGGCTAGTTTTAATGCCTTGTTCTGAGATAGTATGCCCCAAGTACTCAACTTGCTTCTGGAACAGGCTGCATTTCTTGTAGTTTAACTTCAGGTGAGCATTCCGTAACTTGTTGAAGATTTCTCTTAAATTCTTCAAGTGCTCGTCGAAATCACGTCCCATGACAATTATGTCATCTAAGTATACCAGGCAAGTTTTCCAAGTCAGCCCCCTCAAGACAAGTTCCATTAGTCGCTCGAAAGTTGATGGAGCATTGCACAATCCAAAAGGCATAACAGTGAATTGGTATAGTCCAGAACCAGTAGAAAATGCAGTCTTTTCTTTGTCTTCGGGAGCAATCTTTACTTGCCAGTACCCACTTTTTAAATCTAGAGTGGAAAACCACTTTGATCCCGATAAAGTTGCTAAGGTGTCGTCTATACGTGGCAATGGGTAGCTGTCTTTCTTGGTTACATCATTAAGTTTCCTGTAGTCAACACAGAACCGCGTTGAACCATCTTTCTTCTTAACAAGAACCACAGGCGACGACCATGGACTAGATGATTCTTCTATGACGCCCTCCTTTAACATTTCATTCAGCAAACTGTTAACTTCCTGTTGTTTAGCCAGAGGGACCCTTCGTGGATGTTGTCGTATTGGCTGGGCATCTCCTGTGTTGATCTTATGGACAACTAAATCGGTTTGACTGTCGTTGCTCTTGAAGTTAAACATATCAGATTCATCCATGGCAAATTTTATAGCAGACTGAAGTTGTTCCTTTGACAGGTGACTCCACTGTCGCTTAAAAGCATCAATAACTTCTGGGGAAGCTTGGTTAGAAGATGTAATTTTGGATGTCTCTGCTTCGACACAATTGCATACCCATTGTACAGGCTCATAATTGGCAAGAACTGTTCCTTCTTTTAGCTTGATGGTCCTTTCTCCAATATTGGCAACTCGTACTGGCATAGTCTTCTTCGTGTCGGTCAAAGTTCGGGCTACCATGATTTCAGTCGTCAAATCCAGGTTAGGTTCTATAAGTCCTATGGACCACCCAGGATCATTTTCAGAAGTCACTGTGATAATTTGTTCTGAATTTGGAGGAATTTTCACATCTTCCACCACCAGTAGACGGACACTAGTTTCCACATTTCCATTGGTTAATGCAAACTCCTCATCTCCAAACGTGAGAATATTCTGTTTGTGATCATAGGAGAATCCATGTTTCCTGATGAGATCCATTCCCAAAATAAACTCGTCTTTGATCCTGGCAACCAACACTTTATGCCGAACTTCAAGTCTTTCTCCAATAATGATGGTGACATCGGCTTCTCCGTCTATAGGGCAAGATTCTCCAGTGACTGATTTTAACATAATAGGGTTGGGCAATGGTTGTATGGTATATCCGAAAAGTTTATCTGGCCTTACAATGGTCACATCTGCTCCTGTATCGATGGTAATCTGGATCTTCTGTCCTTTAATGCGTCCGGCCACTGTGAGACTTTTTCCACCCAAATTATTGACTTTAAAGATCCTGGGGGTCTTAACGGGCCCGGTCAATTGCCCCCTTGCATTGACCGGAATTAGTTTTCCTGGGACCTAGGGCGGTCTTGGTCGCCGCTTGGTCTTCTAAACGACGGCGACGGACTTCTTGCCCTATTACGGCAGTTACTCTTGATGTGACCCAGTCTGCCGCAGTTAAAACATTTTATGCCCCGATTGTCTGTTGATCGAGGAGTTCTTTCTAACAGGGCTTGCATACTGACTGCCATATCTTTCATCGCTTTATGTAAACTGGCCATGGATTCAGCCATAGACATATTCTCCTCTTCACCGCAAGTTGCCATTCGTACACGTGGAGATGAACTAGATGACACTCGTGACGCCTCGAATTCCAGGGCCCGAACTAGTGCCTCGCTGATATCCTTGGGCCTTACTAGACGTAAGTGGTATCTCATGTCACTATCTCTAACTCCCTCGATGAACCTTTCGGCGGCAAATTGCATTTGAAAAGATTCAGGAGCCGATGGATATGCCAGGTGAATGAGTCTGTCTATGTCCGCCTCAAATTCTTGTAAGGATTCACCTGACTTTTGCTGTCTCATCCTCAGCTGGGCCTGGAACACAGTTTCTTTGTGTTCATTTCCAAATCGTAGTTGCAGAGTGTGTACTAAAACCGCATATTTACTTTGATCCGCTGCCGACAGAGATTGGAGTAACTCAGCCGCTTTTCCACGAAGTGCTACCACTAATGATGTAGCTTTCTGGGGCTCGGACCAACCATTAGCTTTTGCAGCTGCCTCAAACTGAGTTTTATAAATTTCCCATGCAGTAGTACCGTCGTAATCGGGAGGCTTAATTTTAGCGTTGGCTGTGCTAAAACTCTCTGTAGACACGTTGTCGTCCTCAAGTTGTTCCCGGAATTTCTTTTCTAGCTCGAGAACCTTCTGGTTGACAGCTTCGAGTCCTTCGTTAACGGATTGCATTATTCTTTCTTCCAATTGTTGCTCCCTAGCTGCGAAATGGCTCACTAATTCTTCTTTAAACCGTTTCTGTTCTTCTTTTTGTTCTAAATAACGTTTTTCCTGCTCTTCTTTCTGTTCTAGATAACGTCGTTCCTGTATTTGATCACGTTTTTCCAGCTCTTCCTTCTGTTGTTGATAACGTCGCTCCTGTACTTGATCACGTCTTTCTTGTTCTTCTTTTTGTTCGTTATAACGTCGCTCCTGTAATTGATCACGTTTTTCCAGCTCTTCCTTCTGTTCTAGATAACGTCTTTCCTGTACTTGATCACGTTTTTCCTGTTCTTGATAACGCCGCTCCTGTACTTGATCACGTTTTTCCTGTTCTTCCCTCTGTTGTTGCATAAGGGACAGCAGAACGGCAAGTTGATCCTCCATCGCTTGATGCTGGCTTCTGGTCACTGGCATAAACACGTAATGTCCGGCAATGAAGCACTCACTTACAGTTCAGTAATATTAGTCCTCAAATTCCCACTGGAATCCCACTTCTGACACCAATTGTTGCGAATTAGGATTCGATAATTCCAGTGTAACGATTTAATACGAAAACACTATTTATTTATTCCACAAATACACTCGACTACTAAATAACTCAGTACTTAACACTTTATAGCCTTCTATTATCGCTTCGTAACTTTAGCTTACTTATAGCTCGATTAAAATACGACTATCCTACTCGGGCGCTCTATGCGCCTTTTATATACAATCCTAAAATTACAGAAAAACCTAGAAAGTTCTTTATAAGAATTCTTGAATAATCTCATATAAAAAAAAAACGGTTGTAAACAACTGCCTTCTAGATTAAGCCAGACGAGCAATAAATCACTCGTGTCAGCCATGACGCAGCGCGGATAGGTCGCGAAGCTCCACCAACCAACACGCTCCCATGCGTTGCCCCGCCTCCCATGCGGCGTTGCTGCGATCGTAACAGTATTATATAACACGTTCATTGAATACCCAGAACTTTAATTTCAACAGTTGTGGAAGTTCAAAACAATCCATTTTTTCTCTGTCAGCAAGTTCAACTTTCCTCACCACACAACTTTTAGAAACAAAAAGTTTCATTTATTTGGTTTTGTAACTATCCCATTGCATGTTTTCTAAATACCAGAAACTTTAATTTGAACTGTCTTGAAAGTTCAAAACAATGCATTTTTTCTTTTGTTACCAGATTCAAAATTCTTTAGTGTAAATTTCCTTCTCGTAGAAACAAAAAGCTCAATTAATTCCCTAAAACGTGAGATTTTGAGGATGTTTTAGAAGTATTTTATAACATGTTCTTTGAATACATACCACTTTAATTTGAACTGTTTTTAAAGTTCAAATAATGCAGTTTTTTTCTTGTTACCAGATTCAAAATTGCTTCACTGTAAATTCCCTTCTCCTAGAAACAAAAAGTTCAATTAATTCCCTATAACATGAGATTTTGAGGATGTTTTATAAGTATTTTATAACACGTTCTTTGAATACCTAGGACTTTAATTTGAACAGTTTTGAGAGTTTCAAACAATGCAGTTTTTCTCTTTTTCTCTTTTTACCAGATTCAAAATTCTTCAGTTTAAATTCTCTTCTAGAAACAAAACGTTCAATTAATTCCCTAAAACATGAACCCATATTTTATAACACGTTCTTTGAATACCTAGAACTTTAAATTGAACAGTTTTGAAAGTTCCAAACAATGCAGTTTTTCTCTTGTTACCAGATTCAAAATTCTTCAGTTTAAATTCCCGTCCAGAAACAAAACGTTCAATTAATTTCCCCAAACATGAAAATTTGAGGAGGTTTTATAAGTATTTTATAACACGATCTTTGAATACCTAGAACTTTAATTTGAACAGTTTTGAGAGTTCCAAACAATGCAGTTTTTCTCTTGTTACCAGATCCAAAATTCTTCAGTTTAAATTTCCTTCTAGAATCAAAACGTTCAATTAATTCCCTAAAACATGAGATTTTGAAGAGGTTTTATAAGTATTTTATAACACGTTCTTTGAATACCTAGAACTTTAAATTGAACAGTTTTGAAAGTTCCAAACAATGCAGTTTTTCTCTTGTTACCAGATTCAAAATTCTTCAGTTTAAATTCCCGTCCAGAAACAAAAAGTTCAATTAATTTCCCCAAACATGAAAATTTGAGGAGGTTTTATAAGTATTTTATAACACGATCTTTGAATACCTAGAACTTTAATTTGAACAGTTTTGAGAGTTCCAAACAATGCAGTTTTTCTCTTGTTACCAGATCCAAAATTCTTCAGTTTAAATTTCCTACTAGAATCAAAACGTTCAATTAATTCCCTAAAACATGAAATTTTGAGGAGGTTTTATAAGTATTTTATAACACGTTTCTTGAATACGTAGAACTTTAATTTGAACTGTTATGCAAGTTCAAAACAATGTATTTTTCTCTTATTATTATATTCTAAATTCTTCACTGTACATTCCCTTCTTCTAGAACAAAAAGTTAGATTAATTGCCTGAAACATGAGATTTTGATGAGGTTTTATAAGTATTTTATGACACGTTCTTTGAGTACCTAGAACTTTAATTTGAACAGTTTTGAAAGTTGCAAACAATGTAGTTTTTCTCTTGTTAGCAGATTAAAAATCCTTCACTGTAAACTCCCTTCCCCTAGAAACAAAAGTTCAATTAATTCCCTAAAACATGAGATTTTGAGGAGGTTTTATAAGTATTTTATAACCCGTTTCTTGAATACGTAGAACTTTAATTTGAACTGTTTTGCAAGTTCAAAACAATGCATTTTTTCTCTTGTTATTATATTCTAGATTCTTCACTGTAAATTCCCTTCTTCTAGAACAAAAAGTTAGATTAATTCCCTGAAACATGAGATTTTGATGAGGTTTTATAAGTATTTTATGACACGTTCTTTGAGTACCTAGAACTTTAATTTGAACAGTTTTGAAAGTTCCAAACAATGTAGTTTTTCTCTTGTTAGTAGATTCAAAAATTTTCACTGTAAATTTCCTTCTCCTAGTAACCAAATGTTCAATTAATTCCCTAAAACATGAGATTTTGAGGAGGTTTTATAAGTACTTTATCACACGTTCTTTGACTACTTAGAACCTTAATTTGTTTGAAAATTTGCTTAACAGTTTTGAAAGGTCCAAACAATGCAGTTTTTCTCTTGTTACCAGATTCAAAATTCTTCACTGTAAACCCCCTTCTCCTAAAAATAAAAAGTTCAATTAATTCCCCAAAACATGAGATTTTGAGGAGATTTTATAAGTATTTCCTTAACACGTTTTTTGAATACCTAGAACTTTAATTTGAACAGTTGAAACTTCCAAACAATGCAGTTTTTCTCTTAATACCAGATTAAAAATTCTTCACAGTAAATTTGCTTCTTCTAGAAACAAAATGTTAAATTAATTCCCTTAAATGTGAGATTTTGAGGAAGTTTTATAAGTATCTTATAACACGTTCTCCCCACTACACAACTTTTTTTAGAAACAAAAAGTTTAATTTATTTTCCTGAATGAGATTTTAAGGAGGTTTTTTAAGTATTTAATTTGCACTGTTTGGAAGTTCAAAAGGATGCAGTTTTTCTCTTGTTTCTAGATTTTCTTTGTCACCAAGTTCAAATTTCCTCACCATACAACCATTCTTTTAAAAGCAAAGAGTTTAATTTATTTCCGTGAATCATCAGGTTTTAAGGTGGTTTTGTAAATATCGCGTTGCATGTTTTCTAAATATTATAAAGTTTGATTTGAACTATTTGAAAAGTTCAAAACAATGCAGTTTTTCTCTTGTTACCACATTCAAATTTTTTCATTGTAAATTCCCTCCTCCTAGAAACAAAAGTTCAATTAATTCCCTAAAAATGAAATTTTTGAGGCGGTTTTATAAGTATTTTATAACACGTTCTTTGAATAGCTATAACTTTAATTTGAACAGTTTTGAAAGTTCAAAATAATGCAGTTTTTTTCTTATTACCGGATTCAAAATTCTTCACTGTAAATTTCCTTCTCCTAGAAACAAAAGGTCCAATTAATTCTGTAAAACATGAAATTTTGAGGTTTTATAAGTATTTTATAACACCTCCTTTGCATGCCTAGAACCTTAATTTGAACAGTTCTGAAAGTTCAAAACAATGCAGCTTTTCTTTTGCCACCAACTTCAAATTTCCTCATCACATATTGTTTTCTTCTAGAATCCAAAAGTTTAATTTATTTGCCTGAGACATGAGTTTTTAAATAGGTTTTATAAGTATCTTATTGTGCAGAGGTTTAAAAACAAAGATAAAAGAATCACGTTTTTGTGATTCAATAAATCGAACTTAATCCATCCTTAACCAATCTTCTCAGAAATTATGACAAATCAAGACCGCCAAATTGGTCAACAGTTTTTCCCCCACTACAAAATATTGATTGTGTTGTGCTTCAGTCACCCTCTGTGTGTGTTTTATGTGCGTTTTCTGTTTCAGGCTCCCTGCCGCCCAGTCCGGCCGACTCGGGCGTTTCGGACGTGGACAGTTCGTCATCAGGCCACGCGTCGACGGACGAGCTGAAAGCCCGGCTACAGCCTTCGATACATTCCCCCGTAGGGGGGCTGTTCCCCAGGCACCCGGCCCTCAACTGGAATGCGCCCCTTCACCAGCATAACCAGAGGCAGGGTCACATCGGTCAACAGTTTTACCAACCTTTTGCGACGAGTAAGTAACATAAAATCGTTTTCTTTTTTTAGTCTGAGAAATAATAATTAATAATTTTGGAAACAATTAAGGAACCTCAATGAAGAATTCGATGGGTTAGGTCAGTTTTGTTATCATTTACTAATGGAATTGCTCAAGGACGTCTATAGGTGAAAATGTCATTTAGGATACCTAGGGGATAACACCGTTAGCAACTAACTTAAAAAGTTTTTTTTTTATTTTTTAGATAATTACTAATGTCTCACGAGGATCCACTAATTAATCTTTTAAGTCTTGTTTTTGCTAGTTTGCAGGCAAATAGAATGTTAAAGGTAAACACACGTGTGGCGTACGTCACCAGCGTGCCACAACGTCAGTCCAAAAAAGTTAAACATTGTTTGTTCTTTACATGCATAACGATGTGATAAAAGCATCTTGAAGAGCATTAGCAAAAACAATAAAAATTTGCATAAGATCGTTAAAATGTGCGATAAGCGTGCAAATAAAGCTTTAGAACAGAAAAGTTTTCTCGTTGATTAAATAAAAATCGGTGTGAAAAGAGAATTAAAAAGTTATAAAAAATATTGACACAACACAACCAGCAATTGCACAGTCAGTAAATCCTACGACGATTTATGTAAAATATATACTTTTTAATATTTCTTACCTAATTGATCGCTTTGGTATTCCTTAAAATAATTAACACTTTTCAAGGAAAGTAAAGGTTTTGATAGTCACGACTTTGTAGCCTTTAATACGGCTGACTAAAACACTTTGGAATTAACTTAATTCAAAAGACTACGAAAAATAACTTTTTGCACTAGATATGTTGACAAAAAGTTGAATATCAGTTGGCCTCCAGTCTCTGTTTGCTTGTAGTTTCTTCAATTTTAAGGTACTAGAAAAGGTACACAACTATAAAGAGTTTTTTCAAAACACTTTGTAAGACAATCGGGAATTAGTTAGTAAAAGGTGCAAAGACGTTTTCATAACGATAGTATTGATGATTTTTTTCAAAGGTTTAGTACCCTTGTAGTCTTTATGGAAAATACCTCAATAGAGATACAAAGAGGAAACTATTATAGAAAAGCTCCCAGGAGAAAAATGACAAGAATGGAAGAACGCTTTCCTTACTGTCTCTGTAGCTTTCAAGTATCTTTCCTTTTGGTAAAATTTTAATAAACTTAGCTCTTTCTCTATGCGTTTAGCCAAGACGCATTTTCAATGTAAATGTCTCTGTAGCTTAGCTTCTTTTGATTCTTGAGGTTGACTAATTTTCTAAAGATCTCTGTAGTCTCCAACAATCTCTTCTTTTTCATCAACATCAAGACAATGTCTTTGTAGCTTTTAAAATTTAATTTTTCGGCGATTGTTAAGGAATTTTTCTTCTGTAGCCTTTAAGGTGATACAACAGTTTTCGCTACAAGTGGCAACTGCTTTTGATGACTCTGTAGCTTTTGATACATTTTATGCATGACTCTTTTAAATAATGATTTTTCTAGATGTCTCTGTAGTTTTTACAATATTTTCTTTGTCTGGAATTTGAAAATATTTACCTCTTTTTTCTCTTGCAGTTTACCTTTGTAGACTTCAAAGTTTTATTATTTTTCATAATAAATATACTTTGTACTTCTGTAGCCTTCAAGACACTCGAACATTTGTCGATGTAAAGGAAAAGTTCCTTTTTATGTTAAAGCCTGTGTAGCTTTTAATATTTTATTTTTTGTAGGTTATTAAGGAACTTTTCTATTTTTTAATGTAGCCTCCAAGATAATTAAATGTTTTTCCTAAAAAATTCAAACTGGTTTGGTTAACTTAAATTTTGTAGTCGTTGAAGGTCTTGTCGGTAATTCTGTAAGATGTTTGATGTCTATGTAGCCTTTAACGGTCTTTTTTTTAAATATATTTTGCTGCTCCGGCCTCCAAGACATTCAATCTTAAGGTACTTGACCCAAATTTATTTTGAAATCAATGTCTTTGTACCCTTTGTATTTCGCATTACGCAGAAATGATGTCCTGTAGCGTTCAAAGTTTTTGAAGATTGAGATGAAGTTTTTCTTTTTGTTATGTAGCTACAAAAAGGCAAACTCTGTAGCTTTTGAAAATCCTATCGACAACCATTTTACGCAAGTGATTTTTTGATTATCTCTGTAGCCTCCAACTGTTGTGTTTGGTTAAATTTAAAGGTATGTAGCATCTTTTGTAGCCTACCCACATTATGCGATATAAAGCGCATTATGTCTATAAAGTCATTGTCTCAGTAGCTTTCAACATTGCAATTTGTTTTAATTATAAATAGATTGTTTGCTCTGTCGCGTCCAAAATATTCGAAGATGTAGCGCTATAAGTTGTAGCCGTTTGTAGACAGCTTATCCTTTGTAGCTTCTATTTGTCCTATCGATAATTATTTGTTTTCAGTGCTCTTTTATCTGTCTCTGTAGCCTCCAAAAGTGTCTGTTCTTTTCATTAGAATTTTAATATATTTAGCTGCTTCTGTAGCATTTGAAAAATTCAAGCATTTTCGTTACAAGGGCAAATTATTTTGAAAGTCGATGTCTCTGTAGCTTTTAACATTAATTTTTTTTGGATATGAACAAATTATGTTGTTTCTGTAGCTTTAAAATTCAAGTATTTTTCCCTACAAGGTGCAAGCTCGAAAAACTATTTTACGTAAATACTTTTTGACTATCTCTGTAGCCTCAAACTGCATTTCTTTTTTATGTCATTTAAAAATATGTAGCTCCTTCTGTAGCCTTTAAGACAACAATCATTTTGCGATACAAGACGCGATTTTTTCTCAAAGACAGTTTCAAGGTACAAGTTACAATCTAAAGAGTTTTCCGGGATTTGAAGCCGTGGCCCAATGGAATTTTTTCCTGACGTTTTGTCTACAGCTGCGGCAGATATTATTAAAGGCAATGGGCGAAGTGATCTCGCGTGCTTCCCGACGTGGAGTGATTCGACTGTGGCTAGCTCCGCGGTATTTATTCCCCCGCCGTCGCGCTGCAGTGGTGGGACTGGGGTGGGGGTAGTAGTGACGCGGGGTTTCGGCGCACTTAAAGTATGTCATGCTACTCAATTCCAGCCTGCGTTTAGAAACGTAATTTCCTCTTTCCTGTTGAAATTGTTGTCGTGTTTAAAGATCTCAATGGCCTCTCCCGTTAGTCTCGGATAGAAACGCTGCGATTGATATAAGATATCCACCTCGTTGAAAAGGATGTCGTGACCTTCGGAGGGAGCGTGCTCTGCTACTGCTGACTGTTTGTTGTTGACGTTTGTGACATCCTGCAGCTCCTTTTTGTGTTCCGTAATCCTCGTGTTGACACTGCGTTTTGTGGTGCCAATGTATACCGAGCCACAGCTTCGTGGAAGGTTGGGGGGCAGCATGGAGGATTCTTTGGCCGATCTCAAGCTCTGTTGTATTGTACGAGTGGGTTTAAAGACAGTTTTAACATTGTGTTTTTCCAGTAGCATGCCGATCCGGTCCGTTACTTTGTGGATGTCTGGTAAACTAGTTTATCTTTTTATCAATTGCGGCGCTTCTATCCGAGACTTAACGAGAGAGGCCATTGAGATCTTTAAACATGACTACAATGTCAACAGGAAGGAGGAAATTACGTTATGCAGGCTGGAAGCAAGTTTGACGACATATTTCAAGTGCGCCGAAACCCCGCGTCACCACTACCCCCCCCCCCCCCCCCCAATCCCTCTACTGCAGCGCGACTGCGGGGAAATAAATACCACGCATCTCACCACAGTCAACGTCGGGAAGCACGGGAGATCACTTCGCCCATTGCCCCATCGCCTTTGATAATGTCTGCCGCAGCTGTCGTGAAGACAATTCATTGGACCACGGCTTCAATTCCCGGAAAACACTTTAGATTTTATTTTTTTATTTTGACTGGCCGTGAAAGCCCTCACAGTCTTATAAGGTGCAAGTTTCTGTCTTTGTAGTCCATACAATTTTTTTTGGAGACTGTGAAGCAAAACTGGTCTTTTCTGTTCAAATTACTCAAATGCGTTAACTGCAGTCTTTGCATTGAGGCTGTGCATCGAGGGCTGTTTTGGATTCTTCTAATATATCCTGTTCCTGTAGCCTTTAAGATATTAAGATTTCATTTTTTTATTTTTTAATAATTTGAGGAAATTTAGTCGCTTCTGCAGTTTTCGTGAAGCTCAAGCTGCAAGTTGACAAGGTGCCAATTATATTTTAGAAACTCTGTGTTTGTGTAGTCTATATCTCTATTTTTTTTGCACTCTTTGCATCTGTACAACGGGAATTCTTTAGTGATTTTACCGTTGAAAAAAGGTTCAGTAGTCTTTGTAGCTCTCCAGTCGCAGCATCCGCTATACTGAGCTTTTGAGGAAGTTTGGTGCATCAAAAGCGTTAAACCACGATTCGGTAGACATTATTTGAAAACAAACCAAAAAAGTATTTTTATTAACTATCACAATAAATAATAGAACATTATACAGAAAATTTATTATTTATTTGCTCCTTAAGACGACTACACTCTTTGACTTAGAGATATTGTGTTTCTAAGTTTCGAAAAACAATCTTAATCTCATATTTTCGTAATTCAGTTAATTATTGGAAAAACATACGGTTTATATTATTGCTTGCAACAGGCTCGTAATTTACCTATAAAATACAATTAACATGTGAGAAAATTGGCACGTGGCAACCTTGACACAAGTCGATGCAACCAGCAGCTTTGGTAGCTAATAAAAATTAAAAGGAAAACACAGTTTACGTTTTATTTTATCAGAATCAAAAAAACTGATTTTCCTGCTGTTACTGGGGATACTTCAACAAGGAATGTTTGGCGTTTCTCCAATTTTTTTTTAGCCTCAGTTACATCTGTTCAAGTTCGACACATACACTTGAGATTACTACACCAGACCTATTTGCAAATATCGAGACGAAGCTCTTTAAATTAAAGATACCTGGTTTGGGACAATAAATATTAATGAGAGCCGGAAGAATGTATTTAGATTTACCTGAACTCTATTGATTTTCATGTTATTCCTGGGCGAATGCCTAATCTATCGATTTCAGGGGCAAAAAACTTCAGAGGTCAAGGCTGGATGTATTGATTTGCTAAAAAGGTTTCTTCATGTATATATACATACATACATTTCGCCTCAGCCAATTCGGAAACAGCTTTTCTCAGGTAATCCCTATTAAAACCGCTGTTGTAGCTAATTGATTGCTACAAGTTATGTCTCATTGTCTTGAGTTAAACCGTTTGCAAGTCACGAGTGTTTGGCATGGGATGCGCGGTAAATCAAGCCTGAAGAACCCATTAAACCGAAGTAAAAAACAGCCTCCTAGACAATTTTATTATGCAATCCAACCAGTTACGAAATCCGCGCTGATCTTGACCTATCTCAATCCATAAAATGGGACAAAGTGTTTCAAGGTTACCTGGGGCCTAGATTACAATAGCCCCGGTAATAGAATTATTACGGGTGCGAGAAAACGCGTTTAAACGAGCGCGGATCGAATCGAAAATAGGTTTGACCCCTAGACACTTGTCCTGGCAGAAAAAAACCATCGTTGGTCTCGTCTTCCTTCCTCAAGCAAAACGTCGAGCGTCCCCAAAAAAAATCGCGAAATTTTGCCAGACTTTTGCGGTAGGTCATCGCTAAAAATCCGCGATCTAGCGGTGATTTGAAGGTCGTGATAAAAGGTTTTGAGAGTGTTTGCAACGATACACGTTAAATTGAGTTGCACTTAAACGGTTCTGCAGCCTGGAGGTCAAGCGTTCCTACAGCCTCTTTGAACTTGGTTTTTCCAATTTTCCAGCCTTTCCAAGACGACTAACTACAGACACAAAGTTTTTAAGTAAAAAGTTAAGCCATGCTTCGAAAAATGTTTTAATTCCTTGAGAACTACAAGAGACGTTATTTCATAAAATGTTCAGTAGTGATGTTGAAGGCTACAGAGACTGAGTTTACTGAAAAATTTACGCTATGTGATGCCTACTGAAATTTAATCGCCTTATAGTCTCAAGAAGATGTTTTGTCATGTATAGTCCTGGTTATTTTTTGCTTAAAATTCTTGTCTTGAATGCAAAAAAAGAACTTGAACTTTGTGATACACTTGTAGTCTCCGATTCTTTGTCACTGTTCACTGTAGTCTGTCATTTTCAACTGTCTTAATAGAGGTAATTTTAAATATATCACTTTAACTTAATGCAGTGTTCTAAATGCAGAAAAGTAATTTGAACTTTGCAATGCACATATCGTCTTCGATTGTTTTTGTACGTGACACTTTCTGTAGTCTGTCCTTTGCGGCTTCTTCACCCAATTAAATGCCTCCTCTTCTAGACTACAGAACTTCTTAGAAAACCTTGAATGTCCTTAGAAATCTTGCTCTGAATAGAGAGACAACTTGCAGTTTTTAAAACATTCCTGGATAATTTATCTGTATACTCTATAGTCTGTCATTTGCATCTATTTTAAATGACGTATCAGGTCAATTCAGCTCAATTAAGTGTCACATCTTAAAGCTTACAGAACGTCTTAGATGCAGAAAAAGAATTTGCTCTTCGGAATACACTTGTAGTCTTCGATAATTTGTCTCTGTAGACTGTAGTCTATCATTTGCTGATGTCTTAACGGAGGTACTTTTAAATATATCACGTTAAATTAGCGCAATTTAGTGCCGCTTCTTGCAGGCTACAATATGAACGCAATACTTACATGTCCTTAGAAACTTTGTCTTGAAAGTAGAGGCAGACGTGGGATAATTTTCGATAATATGTCTCTGTAGTCTGACAGTTGCAGCAGTTTTAAAGGGAGTACTTTTAAACATATCATTTTTACTTAGCTCAATAATTTGCCGCCCTTTGGAGGCTACAGAACTTTTCAAAATTGCTTACATATCCTTACAAATATTGTAGGCTACATGTCTTGTAGTTTTAGCCAGTGTGTGGCTTTAGTCTGGCAGCTGTAGCTGTCTTAAAGCAAGAACTTTTAAACATATCATGTTTACTTAGCTCAATTAAATGGCGCTCCTTGAAGGCTACAGAACTCTTCAGAATTGTTTACATATGGTTAAAAATCTTGTCTTCTAGAGGCAGCATGTCTTGTAGTTTTCTGCAATTTGTAGGGTCTGGTAGTTGCAGCTGTCTTAAAGGAAGTACTTTTAAACAAATCATGTTTACTTAGCTCAATTAAATGGCGCCCCTTGAAGGCTACAGAACTCTTCAGAATTGTTTATATATCCTTAAAAATCTTGTCCTCTAGAGGAAGCATGTCTTGTAGTTTCGTCAGTTTTTGGCTTTAGTCTGGGAGTTGCAGCTGTCTTAAAGGAAGTATTTTTAAACACATTATGTTTACTTAGCTCAATTAAATGGAGCCTCTTGAAGGCTACAGAACTCTTCAGATTGTTTACATATCCTTAAAAATCTTGTCTTCTAGAGGCTGCATGTCTTGTAGTTTTCGGTAGTGTGTTTCTTTAGTCTGGCTATTGCAGCTGTCTTAAAGGAGGTACTTTTAAAGATATGATGTTAACTTAGCTCATTTAATTGCCGCCCTCTGGAAGCTACAGAACATAAAAAAATTACACGTCTTTAGAAATTTTGTCTTGAAAGAAGAGACAGACCTTGAACTTACTTGTAATTTTTGACAAAATGTCTCTGTGGTCTGCCAATTTCTGATGTCTTGAAAAGAGGTACTTTTATGTTTACTTAGCTGACTTGAATTCTTTGCTTTGGAGGTTACAGAATTTTCAGAAATGCCTGCAGGTTACAGAATGAGCGCAATACTTACATGTCCTTGTAAAATTCCTCCTGAAATTTTGGTTTGAAAGTAAAGGCAGACTTGGCACTTACTTATAGTTTTCGATAGATCTTTGTAGTCTGTCAATTTCCGGTGCCGTAAAAACAGGTACTTAATAACATACCATGTTTACTTAGCTCAATTAAATGGCGCCCCTTGAAGGCTACAGTACTCTTCAGAATTGTTTACATATCCTTAAAAATCTTGTCCTCTAGAGGAAGCATGTCTTGTAGTTTCGTCAGTTTTTGGCTTTAGTCTGGGAGTTGCAGCTGTCTTAAAGGAAGTATTTTTAAACACATTATGTTTACTTAGCTCAATTAAATGGAGCCTCTTGAAGGCTACAGAACTCTTCAGATTGTTTACGTATCCTTAAAAATCTTGTCTTCTAGAGGCTGCATGTCTTGTAGTTTTCGGTAGTGTGTTTTTTTAGTCTGGCTATTGCAGCTGTCTTAAAGGAGGTACTTTTAAACATATCATGTTAACTTAGCTCATTTAATTGCCGCCCTTTGGAAGCTACAGAACATAAAAAAATTACACGTCTTTAGAAATTTTGTCTTGAAACGAGAGGCAGACCTTGAACTTACTTGTAATTTTTGACAAAATGTCTCTGTGGTCTGCCAATTTCTGATGTCTTGAAAAGAGGTACTTGTTATGTACAAAACATGTCAAAAAATTTTTACATGTCCTTAGAAATTTTGCCGAAAGAAGAGGAGATCTTGCACTCACTTGTAATTTTTGATAAAAGGTCTCTGTTGTCTGTCAATTTCTGATGTCTTAGAAAGAGGTACTTTTTATGTTTACTTAGCTCAGTTGAATGTTTTCCCTTAGAGGTTAGTTCAGAAATGTTTACATATGCTTAAAAATCTTTTCTTGAAAGAAAATTGTTTTTGAGGTGGTTATTTGTATAGTTTTGTGATGGTGCTAGAAGCCTGCAAAATAATGCTTTACTCCTTGCTGCGGGAGCTCAGAAGCATTAAAATATCTGTAGCCTTTGCCAGCCCAATTACTTGATGGCCTTTGATTCTAGAGGCAATATTTTTGAAAATTTCAGTAAATCTCTTTTTTCTGTTTCAGTAAATCTCTGTCTTTTGAATGCTTTACTCCTTGCTGCAGGAACTCAGAGGCATTAAAATTTCTGTAGCCTTTGCCAGCCCAATTACTTGATTGCCTTTGATTCTAAAGGCAATATTTTTGAAAGGTTCAGTAAATCTCTGTTTTCAATATATGAGGGAATGTAGTCACATACGTCTCCTCATATTAAGTTAAACTACAGAAGCACGGTCTCTAAAAAGAATTGACATTTACTGCGCCCTTGACTACAGAAACACCACAATTTTCAGTTACTGCCGATTCTAAAAAAAAATTAAATTGTGCTGTTTCCAGGTTTTTATATAGTCTCTAATTAGGTAGAACAAAATGATGTTAAACGACAATAATGTGCTGTCACTTCCTGCGTTATTTTTCTACTTCAAAGCCGCAGCTCTCTCGCCTTGAACTCCACGACAGATCATCGTTAAATGGCGTTTTGGCTCCGAATAATTATTCAAACACCTCGTCACCACCAACACCAAAAACCGACGAGGAAACGGCCGACAAATTGGCGTTCATTCAACAACAAAAAAATTCCGAACAAACAAATTCACGAATTGAACTTGCACGTAGGACAGGAGGAGGAGGCTATTTTCGTATATGGTCGTGATGCACAATCAGTGGATTTTGTTTTTAATTGCTCGCACGCAATCAACGGAAAATATCTAAAAAACAAATACGAGAGAGTTTGTGTGCACTTTCGGTGGGTTTAGGAAGAGTTTTTGCGAAAACCTTAACAAGAACACGCAAACTAATAAAAACGAAATCGATTCTGATATGTTACCACTTAGTTTTGTCTAATCTAAAAAATTAGTTAAAATTTGGATTGTAGACTAAATTATTGAACGTTGAAAGGGTCGACTGCATTCTCTAAAAAATTTTATCTTTTGACTAATATTTATGCATATATGTAACTCGAGAACGTATTCTTTAAACTGAACACTAAGTTACAGTCCAACTAAAGACCAAAGCTAACCAAACCAAAGAAAAATTTAACATTTGAGGAAGCAGGATACCAGATTCTCTTAGATGTTCTACTACCTCCCCTCCTGATGCAATTATTCCATTGGTATCTAGTTTTTTAATTTCCTTGAATTGTTTCATATAGCCCTCTAGACATTACTTTTTTATATTCAAATCAGAGTTAAGCATAAACTGCATTTCTGGTAGCAGTAGAATGAAATGGGGATGGTGCTCATTTTCTCAGCTCCTTATACTTTTGTTTTGACTCAAAATTTGAACATTTTAGTCCTACAATTCGTCTTAATTAAAGAAAAATTTAACAACAAAAGTGACACTCGAAAGGAACAGGAAAGCAGGTTCTTTTGGGAAAAGTTCTGCTACGTTCTCCTAACACAAATTCTACTTGCTTGGAGGTTAAACACTTCCTGTTTTAGTTGTTTCGTATATTTCTTAATAATCTAGATGTCTAGACGTCAAAAATGACAATTTAAGGGAGCGGGAGAAGGATTACTAACGACGAAGTACTCCAACGCAAGTGAAAACAGAAAGAACTGCCAAACACCATCAAAGAGGGGAAAATTCAAGTTACACAGACTCATAATAGAGGGTAGAGTAGAGGGTAAAAGTGAGAAGATGTCAGAATTCATGGCTCAAAGATCAGAGGAGATGGTTTGACCGCTCATCTACGGAAATATTCCGTGCTGATGCTTCCAGAGCCACAAACACCATTTGGATCGCCACCCTTCGGAAGGAGAGGGCGCAATAAGATGAAAAGGAGAGCATTTTTTTTTAAACCAAAGACAAATTGAACAATTGAACGAGCAGAAAAGTAGCCACGGTTAGATGTTTTACTATCTCTTTCTGATAAAATTCTACTGGTATGTAGTGAAGCAAACTTAAGAGAGCAGAAAATTAGATTATTTTAGCAGATGGTCTGCTACCTTCCCCTAATATAAACTTTACAGGTTTGCAGTCTAAACAGTTCAACCTTTAATTGTTTCATATATTTCTTAATGGTCTAGACCTCTAGACGTCAAGAGTGACAATTTGGGGGAGCAGGAGAGCAATTTTTTATTGGAGATGTTCTACCATCTTCTCTTGACAAAATTCCACTGGTGTGTGGTTTGAATATTTTCATATTTGAATGTTTCATATTTACCTATATTACAATTCCTCCTAACCAAAGAAAAATTGACCAATTGACAGGCAGGAAAGCAGATTCGTTTAGATGTCCTGCTATCTCTTCCTGATACAATTCTACTGGTTGGGAGTTTAAATATTTCCTCCCTTAAACGCTTCATATATTTCCTAATAGTCTAGACGTCTAGACGTCAAAAGTGACAATTTGGGGGAGCAGGAGAGCAATTTTTTATTGGAGATGTTCTACCATCTTCTCCTGACATAATTCCACTGCTGTACGGATTGAATATTTTCATGTCTAAATGTTTCATATTTACCTATATTACAATTCCTCCTAACCAAAGAAAAATGGATCAATTGACAGGCCGGAAAGCAGATTCGTTTAGATGTCCTGCTATCTATTCCTGATACAATTCTACTGATTTGGAATTTAAATATTTCCTCCCTTAATCGCTTCATATATTTCCTAATAGTCTAGACCTCTAGACGTCAAGAGTGACAATTTGGGGGAGCAGGAGAGCAATTTTTTATTGGAGATGTTCTACCATCTTCTCTTGACATAATTCCACTGGTGTGTAGTTTGAATATTTTTATCTTTGAATGTTTCATATTTACCTATATTACAATTCCTCCTAACCAAAGAAAAATTTACCAATTGACAGGCGGGAAAGCAGATTCATTTAGACGTCCTGCTATCTCTTCCTGATACAATTCTACTGGTTTGGAGTTTAAATATTTCCTCCCTTAATCGCTTCATATAATTTCCTAATAGTCTAGACCTCTAAACGTCAAAAGTGACAGTTTGGGGAAGCAAGAGAGCAATTTTTTATTGGAGATATTATACCATTTTCTCCTGACATAATTCCACTGGTGTCTGGTTTGAATAGTTTCATCTTTGAATGTTTCATATTTACCTATGTTACAATTCCTCCTAACCAAAGAAAAATTTACCAATTGACAGGCAGGAAAGCAGATTCATTTAGACGTCCTGCTATCTCTTCCTGATACAATTCTACTGGTTTGGAGTTTAAATATTTCCTCCCTTAATCGCTTCATATAATTTCCTAATAGTCTAGACCTCTAAACGTCAAAAGTGACAGTTTGGGGAAGCAAGAGAGCAATTTTTTATTGGAGATATTATACCATTTTCTCCTGACATAATTCCACTGGTGTCTGGTTTGAATATTTTCATCTTTGAATGTTTCATATTTACCTATGTTACAATTCCTCCTAACCAAAGAAAAATTTACCAATTGACAGGCAGGAAAGCAGATTCGTTTAGATGCCCTGCTATCTCTTCCTGATACAATTCTACTGGTTGGGAGTTTAAATATTTCCTCTCTTAATCGCTTCACATATTTCCTAATAGTCTAAGCGTCAAAAGTGACAATTTGGGGGAGCAGGAGAGCAATTTTTGATTGGAGATGTTCTACCATCTTCTCTTGACAAAATTCCACTGGTGTGTGGTTTGAATATTTTCATATTTGAATGTTTCATATTTACCTATATTACAATTCCTCCTAACCAAAGAAAAATTGACCAATTGACAGGCAGGAAAGCAGATTCGTTTAGATGTCCTGCTATCTCTTCCTGATACAATTCTACTGGTTGGGAGTTTAAATATTTCCTCCCTTAAACGCTTCATATATTTCCTAATAGTCTAGACGTCTAGACGTCAAAAGTGACAATTTGGGGGAGCAGGAGAGCAATTTTTTATTGGAGATGTTCTACCATCTTCTCCTGACATAATTCCACTGCTGTACGGATTGAATATTTTCATGTCTAAATGTTTCATATTTACCTATATTACAATTCCTCCTAACCAAAGAAAAATGGATCAATTGACAGGCCGGAAAGCAGATTCGTTTAGATGTCCTGCTATCTATTCCTGATACAATTCTACTGATTTGGAATTTAAATATTTCCTCCCTTAATCGCTTCATATATTTCCTAATAGTCTAGACCTCTAGACGTCAAGAGTGACAATTTGGGGGAGCAGGAGAGCAATTTTTTATTGGAGATGTTCTACCATCTTCTCTTGACATAATTCCACTGGTGTGTAGTTTGAATATTTTTATCTTTGAATGTTTCATATTTACCTATATTACAATTCCTCCTAACCAAAGAAAAATTTACCAATTGACAGGCGGGAAAGCAGATTCATTTAGACGTCCTGCTATCTCTTCCTGATACAATTCTACTGGTTTGGAGTTTAAATATTTCCTCCCTTAATCGCTTCATATAATTTCCTAATAGTCTAGACCTCTAAACGTCAAAAGTGACAGTTTGGGGAAGCAAGAGAGCAATTTTTTATTGGAGATATTATACCATTTTCTCCTGACATAATTCCACTGGTGTCTGGTTTGAATAGTTTCATCTTTGAATGTTTCATATTTACCTATGTTACAATTCCTCCTAACCAAAGAAAAATTTACCAATTGACAGGCAGGAAAGCAGATTCATTTAGATGTCCTGCTATCTATTTCTGATATAATTCTACTGGTTTGGAGTTTAAATATTTCCTCCCTTAATCGCTTCATATAATTTCCTAATAGTCTAGACCTCTAAACGTCAAAAGTGACAGTTTGGGGGAGCAGGAGAGCAATTTTTTATTGGAGATGTTATACCATTTTCTCCTGACATAATTCCACTGGTGTCTGGTTTGAATATTTTCATCTTTGAATGTTTCATATTTACCTATGTTACAATTCCTCCTAACCAAAGAAAAATTTACCAATTGACAGGCAGGAAAGCAGATTCGTTTAGATGCCCTGCTATCTCTTCCTGATACAATTCTACTGGTTGGGAGTTTAAATATTTCCTCTCTTAATCGCTTCACATATTTCCTAATAGTCTAAGCGTCAAAAGTGACAATTTGGGGGAGCAGGAGAGCAATTTTTGATTGGAGATGTTCTACCATCTTCTCCTGACATAATTCCACTGGTGTGTGGTTTGAATATTTTCATATTGGAATGTTTCATATTTACCTGTATTACAATTCCTCCTAACCAAAGAAAAATTTGATCAAATAACAGTCAGGAAAGCAGATTCGTTTAGATGTCCTGCTATCTATTTCTGATATAATTCTACTGGTTTGGAGTTTAAATATTTCCTCCCTTAATCGCTTCATATAATTTCCTAATAGTCTAGACCTCTAAACGTCAAAAGTGACAGTTTGGGGGAGCAGGAGAGCAATTTTTTATTGGAGATGTTATACCATTTTCTCCTGACATAATTCCACTGGTGTCTGGTTTGAATATTTTCATCTTTGAATGTTTCATATTTACCTATGTTACAATTCCTCCTAACCAAAGAAAAATTTACCAATTGACAGGCAGGAAAGCAGATTCGTTTAGATGCCCTGCTATCTCTTCCTGATACAATTCTACTGGTTGGGAGTTTAAATATTTCCTCTCTTAATCGCTTCACATATTTCCTAATAGTCTAAGCGTCAAAAGTGACAATTTGGGGGAGCAGGAGAGCAATTTTTGATTGGAGATGTTCTACCATCTTCTCCTGACATAATTCCACTGGTGTGTGGTTTGAATATTTTCATATTGGAATGTTTCATATTTACCTGTATTACAATTCCTCCTAACCAAAGAAAAATTTGATCAAATAACAGTCAGGAAAGCAGATTCGTTTAGATGTCCTGCTATCTATTTCTGATATAATTCTACTGGTTTAGTGTTTAAATATTTCCTCCCTTAATCGCTTCATATAATTTCCTAATAGTCTAGACCTCTAAACGTCAAAAGTGACAGTTTGGGGGAGCAGGAGAGCAATTTTTTATTGGAGATGTTATACCATTTTCTCCTGACATAATTCCACTGGTGTCTGGTTTGAATATTTTCATCTTTGAATGTTTCATATTTACCTATGTTACAATTTCTCCTAACCAAAGAAAAATTGATCAATTGACAGGCAAGAAAGCAGATTCGTTTAGATGTCCTGCTATCTCTTCCTGATACAATTCCACTGGTTTGGAGTTTAAACATTTCCTCCCTTAATCGCTTCATATATTTCCTAATAGTCTAGATGTCTAGGCGTCAAAAGTGACAATTTGGAGGAACCAGAGAGCAATTTTTTATTGGAGATGTTCTACCATCTTCTCCTGACATAATTCCACTGGTGTGCGGATTGAATATTTTCATCTCTAAATGTTTCACATTTACCTATATTACAATTCCTCCTAAACAAAGAAAAATGGATCAATTGACAGACAGGAAAGCAGATTCGTTTAGATGTCCTGCTATCTATTCCTGATACAATTCTACTGATTTGGAATTTAAATATTTCCTCCCTTAATCGCTTCATATATTTCCTAATAGCCTAGACCTCGTGACGTCAAGAGTGACAATTTGAGGGAGCAGGAGAGCAATTTTTTATTGGAGATGTTCTACCATCTTCTCCTGACAATTCCACTGGTGTGTGGTTTGAATATTTTCATCTTTGAATGTTTCATATTTACCTATATTACAATTTCTCATAACCAAAGAAAAATTGAACAATTGACAGGCAGGAAAGCAGATTCGTTTAGATGTCCTGCTATCTCTTCTTGATGCAATTCTATTGGTGTGTAGTTTTTTTAAATTTATTTGAATTGTTTCAAATAACACTCAAGACGTCACATTGTTAGGTTCAAATCAGCATTTCTAGTAGCAGGAGATCAAAATGGAGGTGGTGCTTATTATTTTCTCAGTTCTTGATGTTGTAACGCAAAATTTGAGCCCTGCAATTAAGCCCTACAATTATTCGTAATGAAAGAAAAATTAAACAAAATTGACTCTTAAAAGAGCCAAAAAGCAGATTCTTTTAGCCCACGTAGCTTTTCCTAATACAAATTCTACTAGTTCAATGTCTGAACACTTTTACCTTTAATTGTTCGTAGTTTGAATATTTTTTCTCTGAACTAATAGAATTTTTTTTTTAGTTTAGTTTAGTTTAGTTTTCAATTCAATCCCTCTCCGACTGGGCGTAAAACCTGAATCTTTGCAATAATCCTGCGGCTTTTCCTAAACCGTGCAAACTGCTAAAAACCTGACACATGCATCTAAAAAAATTTGGTTAAAAAATCTCCCTTGACAACAGCTGCTGTGCTGCTGCTGCCGGCCACCATTTTATCTAATCTATCAGGAACAATGGAGATTCGCCAATAATACAGCAGGAGAGCAGGTATTTGGCGTCGTGACTATAAATAAATGTTCGTCGCCAAATAATAAGTAGGTAGGTGTATGCTATAGCGTTGCGCAAAGCTTATGACCTAGGTCAATGTCAAAACGATAATACTGATGCGTTGATGACGGACCGAAATAGAATTTGATGGCACCACTCGTATTTAGCTGCCCGGTCTCCTCCATCTTTAAGTATTTGTACACTTTCGGTTTCTTTGTGTCGACCAACGCACACGTCTACAGTTTATGTAATCAATGTAATCATTGCTCCTGCAGCTTTTACCGTTTAGTGGCAAATGCATCGACTCTACGACCTGCTATCTAAATAGGAATTAGTGTCACAGTTCCTCGATTGCTATTTACTTTGTTCTTCACGATTGTTGTTACTTTATCGGGATGCTCCAATAAAAATCGCAATTATCTTCGTTTAAAAAGTGTTTTACACAAACACTGGAAAACGTATCGATTGCAAGCAGGAAATTGCGTCAACGAAGGCAAAGAACTCGGTAATGCCTCTTCCAAAAAGGCGGTTTGGTGTTCCTGCGAACACGCGACCCGCCCGAGGGTACCACCTAAGTCTGGCTGGCCACTTTGGCGTGGTGCAACTGCAGGCCCACTAACATGGCGACTAAAATGGCGGATGGTCGGTCACTGGTTCAGCGACCCGCCGCAGCGCCTTTCCGCGATTTCAAGGTCAGTCTCAAACAACCGCCAGACGGCCAATGTTTTGCTTCCGTTTACCGGTGTTGTCGAGTTTTCTTCTTCGGGAATCGAAAGTGCTTTGTCTTCTTCGGCCGAATCGAGTCGATCAGGTCAAACCTGCAATGTCGCTATACCACCGTCCATGGCGTGAAGGACCAAGCATAGACAAACAAATAACTACTAGATTGAAATCTTCCATTAAAGACAGTTAAAGCCTGGAAATTTAACAGTTTATGAAAGTATGAGACGTTACATTATCGCGCTAGTGCGCGCGCTTTGATCATATTCCAGAATTACGTCATTTGACATATTTGCCCCTCAAGGCAATATGGCGGACCAACCTATTTAATTTTCATGTGGAACTGAAAACTTCATCTTGGTCCTCATGTTTCCTGTTTGATTTCAGATATGTTTATAATATATTCCTAAATTGTGTCTTTTAGGCTAAACCTCCAAGGCAGAATGTATAGTTTTGTAGCTGAAACACTGAAGAAAATCCTAAAACTTTAAAGCAAATATGTTCTTTTCAATTATTAAACTGGCTACGGGGTTGCCGTTACCTTACTGTTTTTTTTATAGTTTTCTTACTGTTTTTTTTTATGGTAATTTATTTATGTGTCGTTATAAGTTACATGAGGATAAAGATAATGTTAACAAAATGCGAATAATAACAGAAAAATATTGTTTTAATGAGGATATATCATTCTAAAAGAACAAACGACATTCAATTGTCGATTCTTATTCATCAGTTCCGTATAAGCACAGAAAATTCGGTATGGTTGACTACACTGCTTGTATGCGCCTCAAAAATACAGCTGTTCTGGAATGGTCAATTGTTCAGTGACAATGACAGACTTGACAGGGCGTTTTTTCGTTAATTTGACACATCGCCCTGTCACTGTCGATGTTACAGTTGTGACGTCACTGAGATTACTTGACTATTATACACAAGGTGTTAAGTATTGGTAGTGTCTATGATCTGGATAGAATTGATTCCTGTAGCATTTCGTGGTTTTACTCCTCATTTTGTTCTCCTCCTATCAGAAATGCAGTTCATATAAAGTTAAGGACAAGCATTTTCAACTGCACTTCAGTTGAACTGCAGTAGAATGTTTCCTAAAATCCGCTATCATGCTCCCTCAAGTCTCACTTTAACTAAATTTTTTCTTTGGTAGCAAAGTACTGTAGTAATGAAATATTCAAATTTTGCGTCACCGCAAAAGTATCAGGATCTGACAAAATGAGCAACGCTATATTGTTATTCTCCTGATACCTGATATGAAAGCAGCTTCAACTTGATGGTGGTTTGAATATAACAAAGAGACGTCCAGAGTTCTAAGATATAGGAAACAATTAAGGGCAGAAATGTTCAAACTCCAAACCGGTAGAACTGTATCAGGAAGCGGTAGCAGAACTCCTACTAAAAGAATCCGCTTTCCTCTCCTCTTAAGTGTCTTTTGTTCGATTTTTCTGTAATTAGGAGGAATTGTAAGACTAAATATTAAAATTTTGCGTCACTACAAACAAAAGTATCAGGAGCGGAGAGAATAAGCACCATCTACATTTTGTTGCTATCAAAAAATACAGTTTAAGCGTAACTCTGATTTGAAAATTAAGTGACGTGTAGAGTGTTATTGTATAGTATTCACTGTGACTGGACTTATACAGTCCTCCGCCGCGACCTGCGGTCTACTTTGGCTCACTCGAGGTGTTATCAGCAAGGTTTGCCCCTGCTAGCTCCACTAGTTGTCACCCGTTACGCCCAGACCCTCAACGAATCTGTTGAGTGTCTGAGGCGACATTGCGTTTGCGTCGTGAGGTTCAATGATGAATTTAAATTAAAAAAAAAACTACCGGTAGAATTAGAAGAATTTGTTGTGGAACAATACTCCTCATCGAGCACCTGATACATTTTTAACATTAAATTGAAGAAAAGGTTTTAAATTCGTTTAAATAATGACGTCAGAAGAGCAAAAGTGCGATAGGACATTTTGTCGTTGATTGAATGTCAAGTATAAACTTCGCACATGCTCTTCCTTTAATGGATGCCAAATGGGCCAGAATAAGCCGCCATTCTCCATATCACAATTTTGAAATCACAATTTGAAAATACTAAAATACTAATTAAATCATGTTTAAGGGCTCCGGATACTTTTTAAAATACTCCAAATTTGATTGTTTATTGACTAAAAAATCTCTTCAATCTTTTTTAAATTTTACTCATTGGATTCTGATATCAGAAGTTTTTGGTACTCTTGGTGACTAGAGGCACCTAATACCTCTTTAGTACTCCAAAGGTTGTTGTTTGATTTACGCAAGTGAAATTCATGTCTGAAAAGCTGAATTTCTAATATTAGGAGAGCAGAAGCACTGCAATTTTACCGCTCTCGTACTGTTTAAAAAAAAAATATTGTCATGTTACGTGCCGATATCAGGAAAGCAGAAGTTTGGGAGATTGCTTCTATTGTCCATAAATTACATCATTTTCAAGGTAAAACTATCTCAATTTTATTTTTTTTTCGCTTTTAGTAAATTTGTATCTTGATATATCGATAGATTGATATATTGATTTATCTTGATACTTTTTCAGATGTAATAGCAAAATTGATTTCCTCGTTTTTTCCAAGAGTATCTGCTAAAGTTGGGGCTCCAGACACTCTAAAAATCCATTAATACAACAATAGAGTTTTTGCTAAGTTTCTGGCTCCTGATACTTTATTTTACACGATTGGACCGAGTGGAGTGAATCCAACTCTTTTTTGCTTTTTTTTAGGTCCTCTCTCACTTCCCACCAACCAAATCTCTATCGATTAAATTGGTTCTCAATCGATAACGGTATTATATTTTCGGAGATAAACCCTATCTGTTGTCGATTTTTAGACATTTTTAAAATTGTTTTTTACCATTGTATAAAAGCTCACTTCTCGGATTTATTTTATTCGACTCAAGTTTGTTACGTTTTTAAGGCATTGCTAACGTCCCATTTCGTTCAAAACCAGCAAAAAAAGCTTTCCGAAATTTTTTTTTGTAGTTGACCAAAAAGGCGTTTTGTCTTAGCTTTTTGCTTTAAAACTTCTAAACCAATTAGAGTAAATTCAACTGTCTTTTGCTCTTCTTCATGCCCTCTTTCATCTTCCGAAAACGAAATCTCTATCGATTTTATATTTTTGGGGAGATAGACCCCTTCATTTGTCTATTCTTAGCCACTTTTAAAATTTTTTTTTTTGTAAATTTTTTTAACATCTTTTAGGCTATTTTGATTCGAATCAATTTTGTTACGTTTTTAGGGCATTGTAAATGTCTTATTCCGATCGAAAACAGCAAAACAAGTTTTCCCATTTTTTTTTTATTTATTAAAGGGGGGGATTATTACTTCTTTTTTGTCAATTTTCAATTTTGACCTCCTTTAACTTTAGAACCACTGAACCGATTGGAGTGAATCTAGCTGTTTTTTGCTTTTGTTGACGTCCTTTTTCACCACCCACTAATGAACCCTTCAGTGGTTTTATATTTTTGGAGATACCCTTCACTGATCGACCTTATTGTCATTTTTTAAAAACTTACTTCTGGGGCTAATTTAATTCAACTCAAGTTTGTTTTGTTCTTAGGGCGTTTTAAACGTTCCATTGCGATCAAAACCACCAAAAATAATTTACATAAATGTTTTTGAAATTGACCAAACAGTTAAAGAAACGTCTTTTTTCTCAATTTTCAATTTTGACCTCCTGTAACTTTAGAACGAATAAATCGGTTGGAGTAAATCCAGTTTTTTTTTGCTCTTCTTGACGGCCTCTTTCGCCTCCCATCAACAAAACCCCCATTATATTTTTGGTGACAGAGCTCTTCAGTGATCGATTTTCAGGCACTTTTGAAGTCGACTTTTCGGACATTGCAAACGTCCCATTTCGATCAAAAACAGCAAAAAAAATCCCTAAATTGTTTTTTTTGAATTTACCAAAGGGAGGAAGTATTACGTCTCTTTTTTTATAATTTCCAGCTTTGACCTCCTGTAACCTTAGAACGATTGGACTTGAACTTCTGATACTTCTTTAGATGCAATAGCAAAATCGGTTAGTTCGTTATTTTTAGAATGTCCACTAAAGTTGTGACTCCTGATACTTTTTTTTACATTAACTGGCTTGGGAGCTTTGATCGGAATCCTGCTTTTTAATTTCTAATACCAGTAGAGCAGTGTTTTCTGCGCTTCCATTGAGTTACTGACTCCTGATGCTCCTTAAGATCAGTTGCTTTATTTTTTCTTCGATAATTTCTACTTAATTTGGGGTTCCTGATGCTTTTCTTACCTTAAGTGGCTTTGGTCCTGTACAGAATGTTTGTTCTTGCTTTTTTAATGTGATAAGAAAAGTTTGAGCTTCTAATACCACGAGAACATTACTTCCTGCGCTTTCCTCGCTCCTGATACTCAGATGCAATAAAAAAAATAAGTGATAGTTCCGTTCTTTTCAATAACTTCTGCAAGATTTGTGATACTTTTATCGACTTTGGATCTTTTGACTAATTGTCTGCTCGCCTTTGACTGAAATTTGATATTCTACAATACCACCAGGCTAACAAAACTACAAAAATCTTGTCGCTCTGCTACAATGTTAAATCATGAAAATATGAAGATAGCAAAATTACACTATAAGGCCTTGGCGGCCTTAGAACTCCCGCTCAAGTAGCGGCTCCTGGTACTCCTTTTTGGACGAAGAATCAAAAACATTACCTTAATCTTCATTTTTGATGTAGGCAGGTTGCAATCCACTCTTGCTACTTAATACAAAATAGCTCCAATTCTGGTACCTAGAAAAGAGAAATTGCAAATTTCAAGTAAACTATTCCTCTAATTTACCTGATTTTTTTTGACATAATGACACGATTCCTTAAATCTCTGATCTCAAGAAATCCAAATTGATTATGAGTACGGTTCCTCTAATTTCATTCCTCGAGCTTCAGTTTGGCTCCTGATTCTCTGCAAAATGAACTAGATAGAGCACTTATTGCGTCCGTTTTTGGTACACAAAAAATATCTCAGCAGGATCTTGATCCTTTTCTGAGGGTTTTCCCACATAGTTTGAAGTCACAATAAAATTAATGTCTTTATTTGTAATTTCATTTATAATTTTAATTTACACTGATGATTGATTTAGACTCAGAATTCAAAAGAAACTGTGTTCTAATGTCCGGAGATCGGCCAGAATCGAATTGGTATACATTAACCTTGACTGTTTACGCAAATTCTACACACGGAAATAGAGCCTGCCAATGTAAACTTTAGAGAAAATGTTTGCGTTAAAACAACATACAGTGTATGGTTTCGCAGTTGCCGTATCGAAACTATTCACCGCTGTTAGACTAAACAAAATCCAGAACATTGAAAGTGAACGTTAAGAAGAAAACTTTTTCCCCATGGAAATTTGAAAGATTTCTCTATCTATATAATCTAAAAAGTGTGCACCATGGGCAAACCAAACGCAACCATACACTAGTCATTATAATAGGTTATTCGATATCATCTGCCATTGGCCAGCCCAGCCCTCTGCACCCTCCGAGGATATTTAGGGGTGGTGCTGAAGACTTTTGGCAAGGAATGGCTGGCCAACTGCATCATTTCTACCTACCTGTAATAATTCTCATTGGTCTCAAAAATTGTCATCAATTTTCCTTATACAGACACCCGAAATCCTGCCCAAAAGACACCACTTTACTTCCATGAAAAAAAAGTCTTAATTTCGATCCTCCGTTGCAGATGCACATTTCGCATGGCCGGGTCTCCGTGCCGATCAGACTTAGTCCCCATTGACCTTGTACTGTATCAATAACCCCATTTTGCCCGGCGCACTAATGTTGGTTGGCAAACATAATTCCTGTTGCCGCTTTCAGTTATTACTCGTTAGTCGGCCACGTTGTCGCGTTTTGCCGTTCGCCGGCGTTTCTGCGGACATTGACGGGCGAGGCCTCCTCAGACTCGTGCCGAGCTGGCAGCGCGGCACCTGAGCCTCCTGCATAACAAAACGCATCCGATATATAGGGACCTTGAGCCGTTCAAACACCCCGATTTGAGCTCGCTCGCTTCCTTTCCACCAACCACGTCTTTTCCTCATTATCTTGTCGCCTTATTCGTGGTGCGTGGAAAAGAGACGCATCCCAAAGCAGTTTTCTGCACACGTACCCTTGGGTGATATAATTATATAGTTATCGGGACATGCGCAGAGGGAGCCGCAATCGCATTGCAAAATACGGTTGGCCTTCACGGGAGTGGATGTCTCTTTGGGCATATGTGGGAAATTTGTTTTCTTTTGTTTCTTCCAGTGGCGTCGATTGGTTTCTTCATATTTGAGTTTCGTGAAGGGATGCATTTTTTTCGATTTTTGTTCGATTCGAAGAACCGTACGCGTAGAAAATGTAAACAAAATAATAATATTTTTTTTGGGTGGAAAAAACGCATTTTTTTATAATCGTTCTTATGACAATCAATGTCTGGATAAATTATCAGTTTTAGAGCCAAAAAAGAGGGTGTGTGATAACTCATAAACATACTATAGAGAAGTTCTTTGAAAGTATGTAAAGGGAATTTCAAACCTCATTAGAATATTTAAGCACAGATAACTAAAAGTTTACTAAATAAAGCGAATTTGAAATTGATGATAATTGTGTGAAAAAATCTGATAATTTTATTGACTTTTTTCCTAGGTTAAGGCCAGCTTATTGACTTACTTCCAAACCTCTGTCTAAGATTATCACCCCAAAGGAAAAATCTTACACGTAAAGAAACTGATAAAATTTGTCAATAAAAACTGATATCGCACTTGTAGTTGATTTTCCGTAGCCTGATAACTATTCCTATGTAATATGAGTCAAATAACTAATCAGTCCAACTATTAGTAACAAGGCAAAACTGATAATCTCTTTTTTTAATTCTAATTAAGCTTGCATGTATAGTACTTTTTCCATAAACAATCCCCATTTTTGAATCTTAGAGACTCAATTGGCTCCTAAATTCACAGAATTTAAATTAATTTTTTATAAAACTGATATATCCAACAGATGAGGATAAACCGTTATTAAATCTCTAACTAAAAAAAGAGTGTCTGATAACTCATCACTACTACTAACTACAGATAACTAAAAATTTATTAAATAAAAAGAGTTTGAAATTGATGATAATTGTGTGAAAAAACTGATAATTTTATTGAATCTTTTCCTTGGACAAGACCAGCCTTATTAACTAACTTAAAAATTGTCGCAAACCTCTTGTCTAAAATTACCACCTCAAAGGGAAAATCTCACACGTAAAGAAACTGATAATATTTGACAATAAAAACTGATATCTCACCTGTAGTTGATTGTCCATAGTCCTCTGACTATTCCTGTGTATTATGGGTCAAATAACTAATCAGACCAACTACTAGTAACAACGCAAAACTGATAATATCTTTTTTTAATTGGAATTAAGCTTCTGAATCTTGAAGCTTCTCATTCTTGACTGAATTGTCTCTTGCATTCACTGAATGGAAATTATTTTTTCTAAAACTGATAATTCCAACAGATGAAGATAAGCCGTAAAATTAAATCTCTAATTAAAATAATTACTGATAACTTTTTTAAATCATCAGTTCCAAAAATTATCGTATATAACACCTAGTTATAGTAACCTTTAAAATATGTACTTACCAATATGCAACTGGTATATTATTTATTATGGCCAAATTATGGTCTTACAGAAAACTGAGTCCCAAAAAAATTGTTTTGTAGATTATTGAGGAATGGTTATTCTGTTTGTGCAAGCAACTAAAATAATAACCAATGTTTAGCTTCATTTTTTTTTAATTATCAGTTTCTATAACTCACTAATGTGTGGATAACTAATAAGATTATCAGAACTTGAACCAACCAATATAAAACTTGTTAAATAAATATTATAATATAAATATTCAAATCAATAAATAATATAATATACATATAAATAATAAATTTATTTTAAAATATAAACATTTTAAATATTGCTTTTTTGCATATTTTAAACTAGAGTTTCCTGTGAAAAAGCTAAAAATTTCGTTCACTAATAAGACTTATCATTATAACGACATGATAAAGACTCAACTGTTAATTATCAGTGTGCTCTTCATAAATGTGACAAATAAAATCGCAAATAGAATTATCAGTTGTGGGACTATTGAGCTATGGGAGGAATTATCTAATATATTTCTTATAGATTTTTGCATTTTTTTTGGTAAAGTTTCTATGTTTGTGAAATATTAACATGAACTGGTTAATTATCAGTTTTTCGTTTTTAAAAGAGTCACAATATATACTATTCTTCAGTAACCTTTGGTTTACTAAGTTAGACGTCAAATAAAAATGCAAATAAAATTATCGTTTTATAGAAAATTAAGTTCAAAACCGAAATTATCGTTAACAGAGATCGTTACTGAGTTATTGATAGATATTTATAGATAGATATAGATACTTTTTTTGTAAATAGCGACAATAACTACGGTCTATCTTCATACTTTCAAATTAACAATTTCGACGATACTCTTCTAGAAGACTAAACGCAAGGCCGAATTGCAATTATTTCAATAAATGATTGAATGAGTCAAATTATCAGTTTCCACAAAATGGAGGGCAAAAAAGAAATGGTCAATAACAGAGTATTTATTGAGTTATCGGTTAAGTTTTTTTTTTGTAGAAATCGACAAAACTAACGGTTTATTTTAATATTTTTAAATTATCAGTTTCAACCGTTATCTATTAGAAGAGTAAACAAATTTTTTGTTTTAGACATGATCGAACAATTTAATCATTATTTTAAGAAATAATAAAAATGAGACAAATTATCAGCTTCCAGAAAACGGATAGGAAAACAGAAATTTTCGTTAACAAAGCTCTTCATTGAGTTATCGAATTTAAATTATCAGTGTCGACGGTTATTTGTTAGAAAACTAAAGTATTTTTTGTTAACAACGAAATTGAAAATTTCAATTATTTTGATAAATAACTAAAATAAGTCAAATTATCAGTTTCCACGGTATCCTGTTAGAAAACTAAACTAATTAAAAAATGAACTAAAAAGGCAATTGTTTCAATAAATAATTGTAGTAAGTCCAGTTATCAGTTTTCAGAATATTGGAAGCCATTTTATTGAATTCTCGGTGAGACATTTTCATCTTTTCAAGCTTCATTTAGACTTTAAACAGAATACAGGTAAAATTATCAGTTTTGGAAAACCGAGAGCAAAATAGAAATTGTTCTAAATTTGGTTATCAGTGGGTAATAATTATTTCTTCTCCACAGTCAAAATTTGTAACACACTAGGGCCAGAATTATAAAGGTTAGTCCGACCTAGACTTCTAGCAAGAGTTGTTCTAGGTTAGGGTTAGTTATGCATAAATATATTAATATCTAAGAAATTGTTTGCGACATTACACCATCAATCATTATTCATTTGACTTTCAGCAAACATATTTATATTTATTTGCTGATAATTCATTTTTAGAAGTGCAGAGGACCGTTAGGTCCCCGCACTTCAGTATCTGCATCAAATGAGTCCCGTGAAGATAAAATGCGATCATAGGAAGGTCAGAATGGTTACAACATAATATTTTTATTAATTAACGATGATACGGCAGTGCATTTATCTCTTTCTTAGAAATTATACCTCGTCACTCCCTCCTGTATCTGAAGAGATTAAGCGAGGAGGGTCGGGTGATAATTGCAATCGTCTTCCGGCGCTCATCCACCAATAACAGCCAGTGACGTACGAAGAATATTAATTAAAGACTCCAAACAACAGTAAATCTGCATGTAAACTGTGATTGAATGTAGAATACATTTCTTAACGCGAAAAAAAAATGGGAAAACCACCAATTAAAACAAAATAAACATTGCGATAATAGAAGAACGATTTCCTTATTTATCAGATAATTATAACTATAACAGGAGATAAAGAAGGAAAACCCAAACACAGTTTTTTGAGTTTTACGTGACTTTTGACATAACAACATGGAATATTTTCATCATTCCTCACCTCACGTTCAACTGAACTAATTTATTTTTAATTTTTCCATCAAATACATCATTTTTGCATCTTTTTTGCAAGCATTTAACAATCTGAATTATGCATGGAAAGGTTTACTTGCAATTTTTTATTGATGAACGGTGTCACAGTGAACTGAGTCATTCTGGACTAATTCAAAGACTTCCTGGAACAGAGTTATGAGACAACGGATAATATGAGATAAATCGTGTCCTTTGGAGGGAGCTAAAGTTAATTTCTGGTAATGCCACCACTTTACTAATCAATGCACTAAAAAAATGATAATTTGGTTCGTTTATATTAATATAGTGATAGTTGCCTGAAGTTTCAGAAGTTTACTAAAAGTATGTAGTAAAATTACTTTAAAGCTTTCCAGAGGTCACTAATCGATAACTTATCAACTACTAAATAAAAATGAATGGGGTATTTTCGGTTCTTTAATTGATAAAGACTATGAGAAACTGATAATTTGGAAAGGTGGAGAAAAACGGTAATTCTTTCATTGTTTCTATGATATAATTATCAATATCTGGAATAATTTCAATTTTGTTTTTGTTTTGCTGAAACTGATAATTTTACTTCAATTTTTTTGAAACAATTTTTTTTCTGGAAATTGATAATTTGACAACTAAATTTTTTTCTAGAATTATTTTCTAGTTTCCTAGAAGATAATCTAGTTGATAATTTAAACTTATGAAGACAAAAGGTAGTTACTGTTGCTACATAAAAAAAGATTATCTACCGATAAATCAGTAAAGATATCTGTTAAATACAATTTATTTTTTCTGGAAACTGATAATTTTATTTGCATTTTTAGTTGACGCCTTATTTAATTAGGCAAAATTTACTGATTAATGCAGCATGACAGTTTTATGAATTGAAAACTGATAATTAACTTGTTCATGTTAATATCACATAACCATAGAAAGTTTACCAATTACAAAATTTAATCATGTTAAAAAAATAATCTATAAGTGAGTTCCACCGATAACCCCTTAAGGTCATAGAGCTGATATCTTGTTCTATCTGTATTTGCGCTTTTTCTTCACAAAATTTTGTTAGTCATATTATACTTGTGGATAATATATCACATATTTGTTACATATTGGAAATATCACTGATAATTACTTAGTCATTAGGTACAAATTATTAAAGTGTTTAAGTCGATAATTATCAAAACTGATAATTCGAATATATGAAATAGTTATTATTTTAGCTGAGACACAAAAAGATCATCCATTGATAACTGTGTAAGCAACCCAACAACATTTTTTTTTTTGAAACTGATAAGTTTTTTTGACTTTAATTTAATTTGCCAAACTATACTGATGAATAACTTTTATGAAGAGCGAACTGATAATTAACATTGACAAGCTCGTAAATCTGACTAATGCACTTTCATATTTAATGAATTATTCATTATAAGCTACTACCACATTTATAAACCAACATTTCACCACTGATAATTAGTTGACCACAAAGATAATTAGATGTTATAGACGACAAGTGTCAAAACTGATAATTTAAAATTGGTTTATTTTCGATAACGATGATGTTTCCTTCTATTCAAATTGTTAGGTAATTTCCTATCTATTCAGTTTATCAGTTTTTTGATCAGTGCAGGTTAGTTCAGGTTTCTAGACTGCTGTCATATTAATTTGAAATCATTTGGAAGTTTAAGGAAAACGCATTTGTCAAGGTTTTCAAATTTTTGCCAGTTGTGATTGTTAAAATTGAATTGATCCTTGAATAAATGTCTAGGTGGAACTTGAAATTAGCAAGCTTAGTTCAGGTTTTCAGGGTATTATCACATACCAACAAACGCAGGATAATCCGGGTTTATTAGGTTTCTCGATAAAGCCATTGTTTTATGTTATTTTATGTTATAAAAGTTAAGACATAAAACGATTTGGTTACATGCTCACTGCAAAAGTTTTCTTTTGTAATTTTAGGTGATTAGAGGTTAGTTCAGGTTTCTAGATTAGTTTTCATACTAATCTGGTTGCAAAAAGGTTAACGAAAGCAAATTTGTCAAGGTATTCAAATTTGTGAAAGTTGTGATCGCTAAAGTTTTGTCCTTTAAATAAATATCTAGGTGAAACTTTAAATTAGCAAAGATTAGTTCAGGTTTTCAGCGTATTATCACCTACCAACAGCTCAATATTAATTAGTTTAGTTTTCTAATAGGTCACCGTGGAAACTGATAATTTGACATATTTTAGTAATTTATCGAAATAATTCATATTTTTAATTTCGTTTGTTTCGTTTTCTAACAAATAACCGTCAAAACTGATAATTTGAAAATAAAAAGATGGAAAAAATCTACCAATAACTCAATAGACTTCGGATAATGACAATTTCTGTTTTGGTCTCTATTTTCTGGAAACTAATGATTTGACTTATTTTAATTATTGAAAATTATTATTTCCGTCCTTAGCAAAAATTAATTTTTTAACAATCGTAGAAACTGATAATTTGAAAAAAAAACGATAAACAGTAATTATTTTAACTGCCTACAAAAAGCGATTATCTACGGATAACTCAATGAAGACTTTTGTTAACGAAAATTTCTGTTTTCCTATCCATTTTCTGAAAACTGATAATTTGTCTAATTTTCATTATTTCTTAAAATAATAATTAAAGTGTTCAATCATGTCTTTAACAAAAAATTAGTTTACTCTTCTAATAGATAACGGTCGAAACTGATAATTTAACTCCTTCAATCATTTATTGAAATAATTGCAATTCGACCTTGCGTTTCTCTCTAGAAGAGTATCGAGTCGAAATTGTTAATTTTAAAGTATGAAGATAGACCGTAGTTATTGTGGCTAATTACAAAAAAAATATCAATAACTCAGTAATGATCTCTGTTAACGATAATTTCTCTTTTAAACTTAATTTTCTGGAAAATTTTATAAATACATTTTTATAAAGGAAAGACTGATAATTAACCAGTTCATCTTAATATCTCACAATTGTGGAAATTTTACCAAAAATAATTGAAAAAATCTGTTAATGAATATATTGGATAATTCCACAGATAACTCCCACAAGTCCCACAACTGATAATTCTATTTGCGATTTTATTTGTCACATTTATGAAGAGCACACTGATGGTTAACTGGTGAGTCTTCATAGATGGTTAAAATCATAGGTTTTCTTGGTTGGTTCAAGTCCTGATAATCTTACTAATTATCCACACTTTAGTAAAGTAATAGTCGATAATTGTGGAAATTGATAATTAAAAAAAAATTGATCTAAACAGTAGTTATTATTTTAGTTGCCTGCACAAACACAATAACCATTCCTCAATACGCTTTAACCTCATCTGTTGGAATTATCAGTTTTAGAAAAAATAATTTCCATTCAGCGAATTTAAGAACCAATTGAGTCTCTAAGATTCAAGACTGGGAATTTTTAATGGAATAAGTACTATACATGCAAGCTTAATTCCAATTAAAAAAGATATTATCATTTTTGCTAACTACCTACCTGAAGAGCTTAGATTAGTAGAGGTATGTCTCAGATTTTTACCACAATTTTAACAATTGCGGGTAGTTTAGGTTAATTAAGCTTCTCGCCCTTTTATCTTTTGTTTAACCTGCCCCTGAACCAACCGATCTAGCTCACACTGGACTAAGTTTTCAAAAGTCTAATAGCACAAGGGTATCCCATGTGTGTTCCGTGGAGGTCTATTAGTGGATGTTTGCTCTGAATTTGGACACTTACCGGACAACCACGTCACAGTCTGAAAACGTTTTCTTCTAACCTGAACCTACATGAGTGGCCCATTTAGTTCATGTTCTAGATGAGATCACATCTGGACCTTGAATAGATAGCTCTGAAACTAGGCAACTGGGCGTCTCCTTGAGGACTTAGACTCCAAACAGGACTGTACTATTTTCTATAGGAAATTTTGACGGATGTGAAAAGTTGAGTTTTGCCACATTTCCACCTGTGTTTCCTCAAAAAAGACAGTCAACAATGTGAGGCTGTACTTTCGAAATAACTGACTGTTTACAACAGTGAGTAAACAGTTGAAAGTCCAGTGCAGTGGGTGCAAGACATACGCTCTAATTACTCTGAAAAAATATTGATTTAGTGTCCAAAACTTTCGACAAGATGCTGGCAATCTCGGTAGACACACCCAGATGTAGTTTTTTCGTGAGTAGGCTTGTTTGGGTTAAAAGTGAGGAATTCCTGAGCGAGTGCTCAGTACCACATTTACGAATCGAGCCTCTGGACCAAGAACAACCAAAACTATAATAGAATGATTATTATCTGAACGGTCTTGACAAATCGGCCTTCAATATATTTATTTAATAATAATAAAACTATTTCTGTTCAAGATAATAAATTTTCTTTTTGTTTGGATAGTTTGAAATGTCGTCAAAATAATACGTGACTCACTAAACGCCTTATATTTAGAGATAACTAAAAAAAATTCGAGAGGTAGTTAAACAAGTCTGGCTTGGTTAGTAATTATTGTTATTGAGGTCTAGGTTGTTTCCAGAGACAATTAGGTTGCCAAATGGGAAATCGCTTATCAGGTGACAAGTGGAAAATTATTTTTTTGGGGCAATTAGTTCAATGGGTTTCCGTCCCAGATACTTCAAACAAAACTGAGACAAGGTTGATAACTGTAGTGTAAGATGCGCCCTAATCAGTGCGTAATAATAATAAATACAAAGACGTTAGCTCACTACATTGCGGATACCCCGCCGACCCTGAGAGGTACATTGACCAGGAAGCCATTGCAATTACAGCCTTGTCCTTGGCAAAAATAGATGCACCGTTTTCAGTACTTCATATGCGGCTTATTCTTAGCTTTAGATCGTGCGTTTAAACTCCGCTTTTTCGTTGCAGATTTGGACCCTTACCAAAATTACCTCCTTCAAGCTCAACACCACCACGTGACGTCACACCCGCATCAGTCGATGCACCAGCACCATCCCCACAATCCTCACCAGTCGCCTTTCACCACCCCCTCGCCGCCCTCCCCTAACATGAGGCACCACTCGGGGATTCCCACTTCAGTCATACAGGCGGCGACCAGTTCCGTATACGACGACCCCTATCTCCTGGGATTCCCCTCCCGGAAGCTAAAAAAAGTCAAGAAGCAAAGGGTGAGTAGTAATTGGTTGGTGTTAATAATTAAACAACCTCAATAACAACTCGTGTGGTTTGCAGTTAGGAGAACCAGGCACGGCGCCCAAGAGGAAAAGCCGAGAGGGTTCCACGACGTACTTATGGGAATTTTTGCTCAAGCTGCTGCAAGACAGGGAGTACTGTCCAAGGTATATCAAGTGGACGAATAGGGAGAAGGGGGTGTTCAAGCTGGTGGACTCGAAGGCGGTGTCCAGGCTTTGGGGGATGCACAAGAACAAACCGGATATGAACTACGAGACGATGGGTCGGGCTTTGAGGTGAGTGTTGTGATGTAAAAATGGAAAGTTTAAACGTAATAATGGAGAAATAGGTTCGATTCAGATTAATTTGAGTGGCTCAGTATGAAATTTTTATTATATTAAAATTGTTTAAGCAATTTTAAGAAATTCAAGGATGATTTGAGCAGTGTAAATACTTTTTGAGAAATTATCTTGACATTTCTTTTTCTCAGATGCTTCACCAAGAAAACATGCATCTCAATTTTTTGTTAAAATTATTTCTCAAATTTTCAAAATTGTCTTCTAAATCAGGGATTACAGGAATTCGAGAAATTTCGAGGTGATTGTCTCAAACGCTTCACACCTTTCCCAAATCGTGACAACTTGCATCTTAATTTTTTAATGAAATAACTTCTAAAATCCTCAAAAGTGTATTGTAAATCAGGGATAATTGCAGGAAACTTGAGAAATTCAAGGATAATTTGAGCACAGTAAATACTTTTTGGGAGATTATCTTAACTCTTTTTTTTCTCAGATGCTTTACAACTTTCTCAAATCAAGACAATATGCATCGTAATTATTTGATAAACTTATTTCTTTAATTCGCAAAATTGTTTTGTAAATTAGTGATAAATACAGAAATTTCAGGATTTTAGAGATGATTGTCTCAAATGCTTTACAACTTTTTCAGATAAAGACAACACGCATCATAATATTTTCTTAAATTTACTTCTCCAATTCTCAAAATCGTCTTGTAAATCACAGAGTTTACAAAAGAAATTCGAGAAATTTAAAGATGGTACTCTCAAATGTTTAACAATTTTTTCAAATCAAGACAATTTGCATCTTATTTTTTTTGGTAAAATTATTTGTCCAATTCTCAAAATTGTCTTCTATATCAGGGATGTGTAGAAGTTGAGAAATTTCGAGATGATTGTCACAAATCCTTCACAACTTCCTCAAATCAAGAGAACATGCATTTTAATTTTTTGCTAAAATTATTTCTCAGATTCTCAATGTTGTATTATAAATCAGGAATGAATACCGAAAAATTACAAAATTCAAGGATGATTTCAGCAGTGTAAATAATTTTTGAGAAATTATCTTAACTTATGTTTTGCTTTTCTGTGTGTTGTCATAACTTTCTCAAATCAAGATCATGTGCATCTTAATTTCTTGGTAAAATTATCTCTCTAATTCTCAAAATCACCTTCTAAATTAGAGATGATTAAAGGAAATTCGAGAAATTTAAGGATGATTGTCTCAAATGCTTTACGACTTTCTCAAATCAGGACAACATGCATTTTAAGTTTTTGGTAAAATTATTTCTCCAAATCTCAAAATTGTATGCTAAATCAGAGGTGATTACAGGAAACCTGAGAAATTCAAGGATGATTTGAGCAGTGTAAATACTTTTTCAGAAATTATCTTAACTTTTGTTTTGTTTTTTTTTCAAGTGTTTTCATAACTTTCTCAAATCAAGATAACATGCATCTTAATTTCTTGGTAAAATTATCTCTCCAATTCTCAAAAGCTTCTTCTAAATTAGGGATGATTACAGGAAATTCGAGAAATTTAAGGATCATTGTCTCAAATGCTTTACAACTTTCTCAAATGCATTTTGCAACATGCATTTTAAGCTTTTGGTAAAAGTATTTCTCCAATTCTCAAAATTGTATTGTAAATCAGGGATAATTACAGAAAACTTGAGAATTTCAATGATGATTGTAAATACTTTTTGAGACATTTTCTTTTTCTCAGATGCTTTACAACTTTCTCAAATCAAGACAACTTGCATCTTAATTATTTGATAAACTTATTTTTTTAATTCTCAAACTGTCTTTTAAATCGGTGATGAATGCAGAAATTTGAGAAATTAGAGATTCGGAAAATGCTTCACCACTTATCCAAGTAAAGATAACATGCATCTTAATTTTTTCTTAAATTTAAGTCTCCAATTCTCAAAATCGCCTTGCAAATGACAGATTTCACACAAAAAATGCGAGAAATTTAAAGATGGTTATCTTAAATGCTTTAAAACTTCCTGAAATTAAGACAACATGCATTTTGATTTTTTGATAAAATTATTTCTCAGATTCTCAAAGTTGTATTGTAAATCAGGGATAAATAGCGAAAATTTAGGACAATTTACAAAATACAAGGACGATTTGAGCAGTGTAAATAGTTTTTGAGAAATTATCTTAACTTTTGTTTTGTTTTTCTCAAGTGTTTTCATAACTTTCTCAATTCGAGATAACATGCATCTTAATTTCTTGGTAAAATTATCTCTCCAATTCTCAAAATCGTCTTCTAAATTAGGGATAATTACAGGAAATTCTAGAAATTTAGGGATTATTTTCTCAAACGCTTTACAACTTTCTTAAATCAAGACAACATGCATTTTAAGTTTTTGGTAAAATCATTTCTCCAATTCTCAAAATTGTATTGTAAATCAGGGATGATTACGGGAAACTTGAGAAATTCAAGCATGATTTGAGCAGTATAAATACTTTTTGAGAAATTTTCTTAACTTTTCTTTTTCTCAGATGCTTCACAACTTTCTCATGCATCTTAATTATTTGATAAACTTATTTCTTTAATTCTCATACGGTTTTGTAAATTGGTGATTAATGCAGGAATTCGAGAAATTAGAGATTTGGGGAAATGTTTTACCACTTTCGTGGTAAATCACTCGTGGTAAGTCATATGCGTTTTGAGAAATTCTTTCCTTTTTTTCTCAAATACTTCATAACTTTCTCAAATCAAGATAATATGCATCTTAATTTGTTTGTCTAATTCTCAAAATTGTCTTTTAAATCAGAGATTATTACAGGAATTCGAGAAACTTAGAGATGATTGGCTCAAATTCTTCACACCTTTCTCAAATCATGATAACATGAATCTTAATTTTTTGATAAAATTAATTCTCCAATTCTCAAAATTCTGGCTTGAACCTGGATTAATATCTGATTTGTGCTCTTCTGTTGAACCTGAACCAACCTTGGAAGGTTTTTCTAAGTTTTTCTTCCTGTAAATGGTTCATTAAAAGACTCAAGGTACTTCTGCGCTAGATATTGTACCACCCCTTGCCCTGAACTAAGCTTCAGAGAATCCCATCATCCAGTAACCTGAATCAACCTTTAAAGCACCCTTCTAGAAGGTTTTTCTTTTTGTAGACGGTTCATTAAAAGCTGCTGCCATCTTCCGCACCAGCTTTGAACTGTTTTCAAGGCAGAACAATTCCTGATATTCGCATGTTAAGTAGTCTGAAGCTAGCCATTTTTGTCTCTGTCTAATGCTCATACTTGATTGAATTGTATTATATTTCCTATCCTTTTCCAGGTACTACTATCAAAGAGGCATCCTGGCCAAAGTAGACGGGCAACGGCTAGTGTACCAGTTCGTCGAAGTACCAAAAGATATCGTCGAAATCGATTGTACAGGAGCGGCGTGAGCTGCTCAACCAACCCCTGCCTGCTCCCTGACGGACGCCCCACAAAGGCTCAACATGGCGGATTGTCCGTCGTGCTCGAAATCCCCCCCCCCCCCCCAGAATAGTACAACTACTTATGGCTAAAACTCAAGTTTGTTTATAATTTATTTCCTACTTCGTTATACTACTGACGGATGGCGCCTACATAGAGCTGATGGTGGTTTGGAAACTTCATTGTCGTCGCAGTGTTTTTTCGCCAACGTCACCATCCCTAAAGACTGCCAATTAGAGGAAGAAGAAGAAGAAGAAGAATTAGGCCTTAATTATTAGAATATTCTAGATCTCTTTGCGGTATCTGTTACCAGTACTGTAACAGTTTGAAGATGACGAATAATTATTGAGAGTTTAAGTAATTTAAAACAAGGTTGTGGTATTTTTATAAGGATTAGTAAGAGCGTGTCTTTGAACTAAATTTTAACTCAATTTAATATTATTATTGGCCGCACAATAGTTTTCTTTTTTAATTAAAATAGTGCAATAATGTTAGAATAAAAGAAAAAAACAGAATACAGTTTAGTTTTCGAAGTATAATTGTTAAGCTATTTTTGAAATGAACAGACCAGAATATAGTAAATGAAGGTGCTGATAGGAGAATTTACTTGGATATGATGAGACTGCGCCCGGTGCCTATATGGACAGTTTATACCCAAATTTTACATTTTTTAAAAAGAAAAAAGTTCTTATTAAGTAAAACAAAAAAGGCTCTCTTTCGTTGTACTATATGTTGTACACGACTTTGATCTCCCAGAAAATTATATATAATATTACCGAGGTATACTCAGTTGATTTTTGTGATCGAAGCTTTATTTCGGATTCGGAGAAACGTTGTTTGTACCTGTGCAGAAGAGGTGAACGGTGAAGTTTGAGCCACCGCTTAGAGCTCAGGACGATTGAGGGCAGGCTGGATGTAGAGCAAAAAAATTGTAACACTCAATTTTTTTTTTCAAAAAAAGCTATTTTGAGATATTTACTTAGTAAAGAATGTAGAATTGCTTAGGCTCTAAAACCATCCTCTACTAGTGTTGGGTCAGTAGAACCATATTTTATGTAATTTTTCATGTAGAATATTATGTAGTTTACCCTCAACAATTTTTCATTTTCTTTTAAGTTTCAACTTTTTTATTTAAACTTTTTACTCTAAAACTTCTAATAAAAAATATCTATTATTTTCAATGTAGTAAGAAGTGTATTTTAAAACCTCACCAGAAAGCCATGCTTTCAGAACTGTTTTTTTTTAATTTGATTTTTTGCGTTGAAAATTGAAAATTACTGACTTTTGTTTCCAACTTATTCATTAAAAATGTCTGTCAGATTGACGTCTTAAAAAACAAATGCAGCATTTGGTTTGTCCTTTTGGTGCAACAAAGGACACGAAAAACTGAAATGTTTCACTAAAAATTTAAATTTCTTAAATTTACAAAAAACGTTTTATACCTCTACTATCTCTACTAGTTTCAGTGAAAAGACTGAAACTTTTCATTGAAAATAAAAAATTATTCTTTAGTGAGGAAGAAGTGAGAAAGATGGATTTTTCAAGTTGATAATTTTCTTCTACATACTTAATTGTTGGTTTTGAAAATTGCAAACTATTATTTTTTAGGCAAAATTGTCATTGAAAATATTTGCCATTTTACTTTTCACAAACGAGCAAATCCTAACAATACTAATTAATATTTTCTATTAAAAATTGCAACATTTTGTGGACATTTTATAGAAAAATTATCTGTCATGTTTATGAAATTTTTTAACAGTTACTGCACAGCTGCTACTTTTAAACCCAAAACATTTTTTTAAATTTGTAATTGTTTTACATAAAAATGTTCATGTTTTGAAAATTCAAATTATTCTTTTCCAATTTTTAATAATTTTAGGAAAATTTTAAATTACTTCCTACTTCAAAGGGATTAAATCTTAAGGCAAATGTGAAGAACACTTTTCCAAGCTACGCTGTTTCTTTTCCAATATACTTTTTTGATTCATTGAACATTTCAAATTACTGTATTCTTTTCTGTGTGCTATTTTTTCATTGAAAATATTGCGGTATAAAAGGCCTGAAAAAAGTATGAAACTGATTTCTTTCCAGTCATAACTTTTTCATTCAAAATTTCAAATTACTGTTCTTTCTGTGCCATTATTTCATTGAAAATATCTGTATTTTGACGCTTGAAATTTTTATTTTTTTTTCAATTCATAAGTGCTTCAAAATTGTGTTTCTATTAGATAAAATTTTTAATATGGCGAACACTGCTTCGTTGTTTTGAAAGCTAAAACTTTTCCATATTTGTATTTATCTTTTGCCTTAAAAAATTTCAATTTCCTGACTTCATTTGCGGCTTTTTTATTGAAAATAGGGGTCACCCAGACCAAATTCCTTTTTTAAAACTTGAAATACATAGTTTTCTTTAATGTTTTTATTGAAAATTTTAGCTTTTTATTGAGACTTTTGCATTGAAAATATCTGTTCTTTTGACGTACAAAAAAAAGGCAAATCTTAACGTTTTTTTAGAGATGTTCTTTTAATGGTCACAGTTTGCTTATTTTAGAAACTAAAACTGTTATTTTAATAACAACTGTTTTTTAAGGCAGAAAATTCCTGATTTACTGGTTTGTTGTTAACTTTTGAAATCTAGTTCAGATTGGTGTTTTTGTAATACCCAACCAATCAAGGTATTTGTGCGCTAGATATTGCACCACTCGTTGCCCTGAACTAAGTTGTCCTGAACTAACATACTTTTTTATTCATTGAAAATTTCAAATTACTGTATTTCTTTCTGTGTGCTATTTTTTCATTGAAAATATTGCCGTATAAACTACTGAAAAAGTATGAAAATCATTTCTTTTCCAGTCATGACTTTTTCATTTACAATTTCAAATTACTGTTCTTTCTGTGCCATTATTTCATTAAAAATATCTGGACTTTGACGCTTGAAAATGTATGATTTTTTTTTCAATTCATAACTTTTCAAAAAATACTTATAAATTGAAAAGTTTTGAATTGAAAATAATCACCTATTTTCAAGCGTCAAAGTACAGATATTTTCATTGAAATAATGGCACAGAAAGAACAGTAATTTGAAATTGTAAATGAAAAAGTTATGACTGAAAAAGATATCAGTTTCATACTTTTTTCAGGCATTTTATACGGGAATATTTTCAATGAAAAAATAGCGCACAGAAAGAAATACAGTAATTTGAAATTTTCAATAAATTAAAAAAGTGTGTTAGTTGAGGACAACGAGTGGTGCAATATGTAGCGCACAAATACCTTGATTGGTTGGATATTACAAAAACTCCAATCTGAACTACATAAATTAACAACAAGCGAGTAAATCGAGAATTTTCTGCCTGAAAAAACAGTAGATTTTACAATAAAACAGTTTTAAAGTAAAACAGTTTTAGTTTTTAAAATAATCAAAGTGTGACCAAGTCAGGAAATGTAATTTTTTTAAGCAAAAATTAAGTACATGTATGGAAAAGTTTAGTTTATATGAAATACATAACCCTTTTGAATGATCTGACGTGTTCCTAGTGTTTGCAATTTCTTTGCTTTAAAAACTCAAAAGTTTGGTTTTCATTTCGTAGTCTTTTCATTGAAAATAAACATTTTTGAGGGACTAGTATTATTGAATATAATCATTTTGACTTAAAAAAAGGAAAATGTCAATGTTTTTTAAATGTTCTGATAAGGTTTTTTTTAATGTTCGATATTTTGTGTTTTAGAAGATGAAACATTTCTTTTGCATCGTTTTTTTTTTGTTGAAAAATCCAACATTATTATGGGAATTTTCAATTGAAAATTTTTGTCTTTTTTTTTCGTTGAATGTTCTGAAGTGTGCATTTTTGCAGATTTTTTTTTTCAAAATTTTGACATATTTTTGATACTTTTGTTTCAAAATATCTGTAATAATGACGTATAAAAAGAAGTAAATCTTCATGTTCTGACATGTTTGCAGTTTCCATGCTTTAGAGGTCGAGACAGTTCTTTTCAATTCTTTTGAAATCCTTTGTTTAACATTTTTATGAGACTTTTCGTGGTAGTGGTCTTGGTTTTAAATTGAAATTACGTGTCTGAACAGGAAAATTACGACTTATATCTTAAATAAGTACGGGGTGTTCATTAGGAAACGTCCTTTGGAAGGTCATGAGTTTTTGTTAGAAAAAAATGACATTATTAAAGTAAATGGACTTTTTTGCCTTGCATTGCGTTTTTTTTTGCTTTTTGACATTTTACAGCCTAACAGATGACGTTTTCAAATGCCCTTTATTTACATATTATGTTGTATTAAAAATTGACATTTTTGCTACTTCTTACTTAACTTAACGTTTTTTACTCTCTGTCGAATACCTCACCGTTTTTGGGTTTCAGCAGCTGAAACTATTGTCTTCTCAATTCGCAATTGTTTTATTAAAAATGTCTTATTACCATTTATTTAGAGAGAAATCTTGAATTCTGTGTAGAAAAATTTTGAAACTGCAACTCTTCATACCACTAATTTTTTTGCCAAGTTGCAATACAAAACTTTTTTTAGGTTTTCTACGTGATATTCTACATTATTACCGAAAGCTACTCCCTACGTGACCCAACCCCTGCCTCCCTGATTTCAAATATATTTGTACATTCTGTATAGTATTTATTTTTAATAAAAATATTTCGAATAGATAAAAACAGTGCGCTCCCATCAGGTGTCGTCGATTATTAAATTTCTCTGTGATTTTTGTAAATTTTATTGCTTATATAACTGTTATTGATAGGTAACTAATAGCTATTATTATATACCTTACATGTGAAGTTTCTCTAACAAAATCACCTCAACAACAACCCAGTGTACCTAAATAGTGTCTTTTTTATAGGAGAAATTTAACTTGTTGAGATTATGGTGCGACCAACTGCTAGGAAAGGAAATGTCGACAAAAGTTCAAACAAAAATCAGGTTCATTATATTTATATCAACAATTTTTATACCTATAGATATTGTAGGAGAAGCGTAATTATAGTACGAAAACAATTATTACTGTTAAATGTTATTAATGTTACTTAATAAACAAATGAAAAACCTGAGGCCGCTTTGCACAAGAGGCGGCCTCGTCATAAAGTTCGTCCACGAACAACAAACTGCCCGTCAGATAAACAATTAATTATTGTTAAGTAGATATTATCGAGAACCCCAAAAAGTAACTGTTGTTTCAATGTTGATGGTTGGATGTCTCATCAGTTATTACATAGATATTATAGACATATTATATAATATATAGAGAGAGAGAAAGCGGGAGGTGAAGCACAAAATGTTATCCTTCTACTAAAAGTTGCCTATGACTTGTGTTCTCACCAAAAATTGTTATTTTCAAAAGTGCATTTAGCTAACACTAAAAGGGGGAAGGAAAACACAACTCATAAGCAACAATTAAGCGAGAGGAATGTCAATTTTACCTAATAATATGCTTTTTATACGAACACGAGGATAGAGATTAATAAACGGTTTGGGAAGTAAAGTAGGAGAAACGAGATTTTTTGTAATAAACACACACAGGAGTGGATGTCGTACTTGTAACGTAAACCAATCGGTGATAAATGTTAAATAAATATTATTATCATTGTTTGTAAATATAGATAGTTTTTTTATGTTTAACGCAAAACTGTTTTCGGTGTGTTTTAAATTCGGATGATGACACGCCGAAGAGAGTTTTAAAATAATTATTGTAAATGTTTACATGTAGATTAAGTGAGTACTTTTATTATATAGTTTATGTAATATTTTTGTCTTTACAAATAAATAACACTAGAACATAAACAGTGGCCTTATTAAATCTCAAGCTCCCGTAGTTTCAAGAAAAGTAATACCTATATTACTCATTCACTTATTTTTGCCGTTGAAGTTTTACCTTTGAAATCTTGAATTTCTTATAGCTATATTGTTTCAGCACATATTGAAAATCTACGATAGAAATGTCAAAGTCAGATTTCCAACGCCTACTTGATGTCAATAATAAGTCATACAAACAGATTAAAATTTTTAATAGGCTGTGGCGGAACTTCATCTACCGAGTCACAGGGGGTAACGCCGAAACTTTACTCACCTACTCACAGGTGGCAGCATTAGTCGAACTCCTTCATAACATCACACCGCCTTTCCTGCGCCGAATTTGTCTTCAAATACAAGTTCCAACTATGAAATCTCACCCCGGCGCCGGCGTATAAGGCAGGGACGAGTCCAAGGTAGACACCGAGACGCAATGCCAACACCACATACATAGGCAACGATCTCAGATCGTGCCAGTGGTGTTTCCCTGAATAACCAAAAAAATCTTTTCTGGGAATACATTTACCATTTATGGGACTTCATTTTCGACGCCATACGAGAATTAATTATAGTAGTGAAAATAAATGAAGTAAACTAAACCCACCACGACAAAAATATTGATAAATTGTTAAAATTGCCCGTGTGCAAATTTATTTCAGCCGCCCCTAAATGTCAAAAAAGGCTACAATGTCTACAAATAAAAAAAAACGTTTATACAGAACAAGCCAAAAAGGAAGTTGAAAATAAGTGAAAATAATAAGAAACCGAGCAACACAATAAATAAAACTTTAAATTATGCACTTTCCATTCTCGTTTTTGCAGCCGCTAACCTGATATTAGTTCTTCAAAACTATTTTTTTCGCATGCCTCACTTTCTCTTTATTTGATAGCTAAATTTGAAGAAAAACAAATTGTACCCTTCGGCGAAATCATATATGTTTAATGGACCCCGTAAGGACCCACCTTTATATAATTGTTAGGACAAGTTTTGTAGATAGTTTAGGTTAGTTCAGGTTAGCTGCCTTCAGCTCTTTTGAAAAAGCCAAAAATGACAATATGGCAAAAGAAAACGTTTTTGAAACCGTTTTTAGGTATTAATGAGTGGGATAGAGAAAGGCTTATGAAGAAGGCACCGCTTAAAACAGAGATGCATAGATATTTTTATTTGTATTAATGCGAAAGGCGGAGCCTTTTATATAATTGTTAGAACAAGTTTTATTTAGTTAATTTAGGTTAGTTCAGGTTATTTGCTTTCAACTCTTGAAAAAGCCAAAAAATACAGGAAAATATCTCGCAAGAGAAGAAAGAACGTTTTTGAAACCGTTTTTAAGTGATGAGTGAGATAGAGAACGGAGAAGACACCGTTTAAAAGAGTGACGCGTAGATCTTTTTTTGTATTAATGCGAATTGCGAGCCCGTATATAAGGGCTAATCCTTAGATGCAACTTGTTCATCTAGTTAATTTAGGTTAATTCAGGTTAGTTGCTTTCAGTTCTTTTGGAAAAGCCAACAAATTTCAGTGAAATATCTCGCAAGAAAAATAGTCTTCGAAACGGTTTTTAAGTAATAATGAGTGGGATAAAGAAAGGCTTATGGAGAAGGCACCGCTTAAAAGAGAGATATAACATAGACCTTTTTTTGCATAATATGAATGGCGTAAGAGCCCACCTTTATATAATTGTTAGAACAAGTTGTATTTAGTTAATTTAGGTTAGTTCAGGTTAGTTGCTTTCAGCTCTTACCAAAGCCAAAAGTTACAGTAAGATATCTCGAAAAAAATAAATTTTCGAACCGTTTTTAACTAATAATGAGTGGGATAGAGACAGACTTATGGAGGAGACAGCGTTTAAAAGAGAGATACATTGATCTTGTTTCTTGCATTAGTGCGAAAGGCGGGCCCGTAAGGGCCTACCTTTATATAATCTTTAGAAGAAGTATTATGTAGTTAATTTAGGTTAGTTCAGGTTAGTTACCTCAACTCTTTTGGAAAGCCGAAAGTTACAGTGAAATACCCCGCAAAAAAAAAAAGGTTTTTGAAACCGTTTTTAAGCAATAATGAGTGGGATAGAAAAAGGTTTATGGAGAAGGCACCGCTTAAAACAGAGGATGCATAGATCTTTTTTTGCAATAATACGAAAAGCGGGTCCGCCTTATATATTAGCTACATATAACTTGTTCCCACCTTTATATAAAAATAAGGGGCTTTATATAAAGCCACCATTAGAGCCCACCTTTATATAATTGTTGGAACAAGTTTGATATAGTTAATTTAGGTTAGTTCAGGCAAGTTGCTTTCAGCTCTTTTGGAAAAGCCAAAAATTACAGTGAACTATCTCGCAAGAAAAAACATTTTTGAAACCGTTTTTAACTAATAATGAGTGGGATAGAGAAAGGCTTATGGAGAAGGCACCGCCCAAAAGAGAGATGCATAGATGTTTTTTTGCATTAATGCAAAATGCACCTTTGTATAATTGTTAAAACAAGTTTTAAGTAGTTCATTTAGGTTAGCTCAGGTTAGTTGGTTTCAACTCTTTTGAAAAAGCCAAAAATTACAGTGAACTATCTCACAAGAAAAAACGTTTTTGAAACCGTTTTAAGTCTCTCATGAGTGAGATAGAGAATTTTTTTTTATGTAGTCAATTTAGGTTAGTTCAGGCTATTTGCTTTCAGCTCTTTTGAAAAAGCCAAAAATTACAGTAAAATATCTCACAAGAAAAAACGTTTTTGAAACCGTTTTTAAATAATAATGAGTGAGATAGAGAAAGACTTATAGAGAAGACAGCGTTTAAAAGAGAGATGTATAGATCTTTTTCGTGCAATAACACGAAAGGGTCCGCCTTTATATAATTATTGTTATAACAAGTTGTACCCAGTTAATGTAGGTTAGTTCAGGTTACTTGCTTTCAGCTCTGGTAGAAGAGCCAAAAATTTCAGTGATATATATAGCAAGAAAAAAAAATTTCGAAATCGTACTTATAGAAAAATCAATTTTTTTCTTAGAAATGTGCGCTCAAAAACGCAATAAAAACAAATAAATTGCCAATTTCTTTCAAAGAAAAAAAATATAAAAGACAAAAATTCCAACAAAACATGAAATAGAATAAGAATAGAAAAAAATAAAAAGGACAGTAATAAATAAAAAATTTAAATGAAAACTCCTAATAAAAATTTAATTCATTTATTGCATCGAAAGTAAAAAAATCTAAACTGCGTCTGAAAGAAAATTATTTAAAATCTATCATAAATTTTCTAAAAGAGCACCTTTTTTGAACAACAATTCTTTAAAAAAAAAAATTAATAAAAAGTATTAGTATCATTTTATAGTACCTACAACGTTGAGTCAAAATTACCTTGAAAAACAGATGTAAACTGCAAATTAGGTGGAAAAAAAATTATGAAAGAACACAAAAATAAGGAAACCTGCCAAATAATATAAATAGGGTAATGTGGAAAATAAAAGAACAACAGGAAAGAAAAAATAAAAACTACGATAGCACCGTTACAATAGTTATGAAAAGTTGAAAAAAGCTATCAAAAAATAAATGCAAAAGACGTAGATAAAGTCAAAAATTAAAAATTTTCTATAAAATCGTCTAAAAACTAAAATTTAAAAACAAGCCTTTTCGAAAAATCTCTTATTAATAAAAAATTATTTTTGATTTATTGATAAATATCAAAAATAATTAATTTATATTTTTATAATATTTATATGTTTCCGTAAAACAAAATTAGTTTTGTACCTACTAAAATTCTCTCAATGGAAGTCAATTTATATTAAAATGACAATTTTAGGTGAAAATGACTTTGAAAAAATAAATCCGTATAAAAGCACCAAGTTAAACTAAAGAAAAAATTTATACACAAAGATAAATAAAAACACAAAAAGTGACAAAGAGTAAGAAAAGAAAATTATGAACAATAAATGAACTGAAAAAAATTACTAATGTTAAATGAAAAACGTACAGAAACAAAAGAAAGACTAGTATAGGCAGATATATAGAACAATAGTAGATTATGTCACTAGGAGTAAAAGTGAGTCTTTTTGTGCTGAGGCCTGCAACTGGGCGAAGCACAAAAAGTCCTTTTACTCCGAGTAACATATACCATTTTTTTGTCAAGCAGGCACGAAATAGGATGTCTATTGTGATTCAGTTTTGTAATTTACTTACATCCGTTTCTTTAGGAGAGTCAAGTACTTACCCAATTAGTGGTGTATTTATTTGTAAAATAAGAACGTTTTAGAACGGTAGGTTTCAATGTTCAATTGTTTTAATGGTATTAAATCATAACCAATGATTTAGGGGGTTTAGATGTAGGTAAATTATGGTTAAATAAAAATATGTAGCACGATGACAAATAAATATGATGACGCGCATGATATGTAACAGACGAACCGAAAATTCGAGAAGATATACGATTTCGACTAGAGCGTTCTGCGAGTATTCACATCCTTTGTTTCCCCAATAAAAATATAAAGATGGAAATAGGTACACTCAGACCGGTTTATCTGGTGCCATCTAGTGCTCAGATGGTTTTGGTGAATGAAAATCGTTTATAAATGCGCCACCATGACATCAGCGGTGACTGATTAATTAAATCAAACACCTTATATACAGGGTGAATCAAAAGTACTTTGACAAACATCAGGAAGTGATTGCTGGCATTATTTTAAGAAGAACAGTTTTAGTATGTTGTCAGGATGTTAAAGTTTTATAAAAAAAAATTAAAAAATAATGATATCTCCTAAACCGCTTGAAAGGTTTTAATAAAATTTTACAGATGTCAATAGCTAGCGAGTAGCCATATTTCTGTTAAATAAATTTTTTTGTTGCACGAGTGGCGCGCGTACCGAATGACGCTTCATCTTTTTGAAGAAAAATATGGTACACCACTGGTCTATCAAAAAATAAATTCCACACTTTTTCAGTTTTCTTTGTTAGATGCGTCATTTTCAAGTAAAAAAATAAAAATCGTTTTAATGCACGTTTTAGAATGGTTACCTCAACAAGATGAAACGTCAAACTTGAAAATATTTTTTTTTAATTAAATTAACTTAAATTAATTGTTTAAATGTCCTCCCTCAACCTTTCAAGCGGTTTCAAAGATATTATTTTTTTTTAATAAAACTTTAACTCCCTGTATCTTTGTAACGATGCTCTTAAGGACCCTCGTTCATTAAAACTTTTCTTTTTAAAATAAGGCCAGCAATCACCTCCTGAAGTTTGTGAAAGTACTTTTGAATCACCCTGTATTACAAAACCAAAACCTACAGCTACTAACCAGTCGAAATCCGCGAAATGAACTAAGAATTTGCCTGAAAAACTGAAACATAGGATGGATGCACCATCGCACCAAGAGCTCTGATTACTCTTTTTGTTCAACTGCTGTAGTGCCATCTAGTATCTAGTGCTTAAAAGTTTTCGTAAATTACAATATTGACAATCGTTTATGTACAACTACGCCACCGCGACAGTAGCGGAGACCTTTGACTTTACTTTTACTGCCTAGGACTTTTTTGCTACTTTTTTGGTCTGAGGATTAGAAATCCCACTTTTGGTGTGCGTATGGAGAAAACAAATGACGTAGTTTTAGTCCGCTTGCAAAAAAAAATATGTGTTTAGAAAAGGTAGAAGCACAATTTTAAATAATTTTTATACTTAAGCCAAAATCGTGTAAAACTTTCGAAAAAAATGCCAACAAAGTAAATTCCCTTTACAAAAAAACCAATCAGGTTAAAAACACAGTTTAAGGATAAGATTTTCTCATTAAAAATCAGTTTACATTACAAATGTTTACTAGTTGAAACAATTCAATTTTGTGTCAACACTACTTCAAAATATGAATAAAAAAAAATTAACAAACAGTTGAACGAAAGATGACAAAAAAAAACTGATAAAAAATATGAAAAATACAAATATACAGAAAAACTTGAAAAAATAAAAAAGGCGACAAGGAAAAAAAACTGAAACAATAATTGCACTAGAAGAGAAAGGCAAAGAACCCCAAACAACAGTAAATTTTGTTTTGGTATCTTGTTGGTTACCTAGAGGAGGAAAAAGTATCTAGATCCCCGGAATTTCTAAGGGAATATTTAAAAAATCCCAAAAATTGACATTTTTCTTAAAAATTGTCACCTCATTTCGTGCTCTTTTAGGAACAAATTAACTAAGATCATAACACTGTTCATCCAATCCATTTCTACTAACTACTTAGGGGGTTTAAGTGTAGGTAAATTATGGTAAAATAAATATGATGACGCGCATGTCATGTAACAGACGAACCGAAAATTCGAGAAGATATGCGATTTCGACTAGAGCGTTCTGCGAGTATTCACATCCTTTGTTTCCCCAATAAGAATATAGAGATGGAAAAAGGTACACTCAGACCGGTTTACCTGGTGCCATCTAGTGCTCAGATGGTTTTGGTGAATGAAACTCGTTTATAAGTGCGCCACCATGAAAGCAGCGGTGACTGATTAATTAAATCAAACACCTTATATACAGGGTGATTCAAAAGTACTTTGACAAACAGGAGGTGATTGCTGGCAATATTTTAAGAAGAAAAGTTTTAGTAAATGAGGGCCCTTAAGAGCATCGTTACGAAGATACAGGGTGTTAAAGTTTTATAAAAAAAATTAATAAATAATAATATGTCCTAAACCGCTTGAAAGGTTTTAATAAAATTTTACAAATGTCAATAGCTAGCGAGAAGCCATATTTCTGTTAAACAAATTTTTTTTTGTTGCACCAGTAGCGCGCGTACCGCAATGACGCTTCATCTTTTTGAAGACTCCCCTGGTCTATCAAAAAATAAATTCGACACTTTTGTTCCCCGTTCAGTTCTAAACAAAAAAGCTCTCTTAAGTTTTCTTAGTTAGATGCGTCATTTTCAAGTAAAAAAATAAAAATTGTTTTAATGCACGTTTTAGAATCGTTACCTCAACAAGATGGAACGTGTTATTTCAGTTCAAACTTGAAAATATTTATTTTTAAATTAAATTTACTTAAATAAATGGTTTAAATGTTCTCCCTCAACCTTTCAAGCGGTTTCGAAAATATTTTTTTTTTATTTCTTAATAGAACTTTAACTCCCTGTATCTTTGTAACGATGCTCTTAAGGACCCTCGTTTATTAAAACTTTTCTTTTTAAAATAAGGCCAGCAATCACCTCCTGAAGTTTGTGAAAGTACTTTTGAATCACCCTGTATTACAAAACCAAAACCTACAGCTACTAACCAGTCGAAATCCGCGAAATCAACTAAGAATTTGCCTGAAAAACTGAAACATAGGATGGATGCACCTTCGCACCAAGAGCTCTGATTACTCTTTTTGTTCAACTGCTGTAGTGCCATCTAGTATCTAGTGCTTAAAAGTTTTCGTAAATTACAATATTGACAATCGTTTATGTACAACTGCGCCACCGCGACAGTAGCGGAGACCTTTGACTTTACTTTTACTGCCTAGGACTTTTTTGCTACTTTTTTGGTCTGAGGATTAGAAATCCCACTTTTGGTGTGCGTATGGAGAAAACAAATGACGTAGTTTTAGTCCGCTTGCAAAAAAAATATGTGTTTAGAAAAGGTAGAAGCACAATTTTAAATAATTTTTATACTTAAGCCAAAATCGTGTAAAACTTTCGAAAAAAATGACAACAAAGTAAATTCCCTTTACAAAAAAACCAATCAGGTTAAAAACACAGTTTCAGGATAAGATTTTCTCATTAAAAATCAGTTTATATTACAAATGTTTACTAGTTGAAACAATTCAATTTTGTGTCAACAATACTTCAAAATATGAATAAAAAAAAATTAACAAACAGTTGAACGAAAGATGACAAAAAAACAATGATAAAAAATATGAAAAATACAAACATACAGAAAAACTTGAAAAAATAAAAAAGGCGACAAGAACCTCAAACAACAGTAAATTTTCTTTTGGTATTTTGTTGGTTATTTAGAGGAGGAAAAAGTATCTAGATCACCGGAATTTCTAAAAGAATATTTAAAAAATACCAAAAATTGGCTCTGTTCTTAAAAATAGTCACCTCATTTCGTGCTCTTTTAGGAACAAATTCACTAAAATCATAACACTCTTCATCCAATCTATTTCTACTAATTACTATCACAGCATATGATTCTGTTGAAATCACCATTTTAGGAGACAATAATGATGCATTATTACTAGATAACACTTCCAAGGTCTTTATTTAACTAAACTGAACTTTTACATTGAAAATAATGTAAAACTTAAGTGCAAGTGCAAAGAAAAAAATTAGAAAGAACAAAAAATGTAAGAAAACCTGACAAAGAATAAGAATAAAGTGATATGATGAATGAAAAAAATAAAAAAGAAAAAAATTAAAAACTACGAAAACACAGGTTAAAAACTACGAAAGTTAAAAAAAAGTGAAAAAATAAAAAAAAAATCAAAAAATAAGTCCAAAAGAGGTAGGTAAAAGATAATTTTTTTCTATTTTTAGGCCTAAATTGTACAAAAACGAAAGATTTTCTAATAGAATTTTCTTTTCGAAAATAATACTCTTAATAAAAATTGATATTTGATTCCTGGAAAAAATTGTTTTCGGACCAAATCCATAAAAAAAAAGTTTAGTTACATATTTAAAATAAAGATAAAGAAAGAAATAAAGAGTAAGGATAGAAAATTATCAACGGTAAAATGACAATAAAATAGAAAATTTCGTAAACGATTCAAACAGTGCTATTTCTGCTCGTCTCTGTACGCGGTCGACCCACCTCGCCTCGGCGAATCAGCCACTGCCAAATTGCCGTCACGTCCGCAATCGATTTACAGAAAACCCTCTGAACACCACATTATACCACAATGTCCTGTCCAATCAAAAGAAAAAAAACTACTCTGGTCCCTGGTCAATGTAAAAGAGAGTTCAATGTATACTATTGAAGAGCTACAAATGTACGGGAGACCACTGTTCTAGAGAAAGAAGAAAAAACTGAAATTGTTACTGCTCAGAGGAGGAGGGTAGCTTACCCAAAACTAGTGTGACTGTAAAAGAAGTTACGAATATTTACAAAAAATACGAAAATTGTCACCAAATCACCAAAGTGGGTTGATAAAAATATCACCAAAGTGGGCTAATAAAAATCCCGAAATCTTACACTGATCCTGATTAAAGTGTTCGTGGCGCCATCTGTACGTTGGCAGCTTGACATAACACCTTCGATATGGAATCGTTACAGTGCTGTTTAGGCGTAATAGCGGCGGTCTGCACTATCACTTCTTAGATGGTGCCACATACAAAACTTCTTTTTATTGCCTATTTTAACTTTTAAATGTCGATTAATGTTTTATTGGGCAACCGCCTGTTAGGCAAGAGCTTGGGTAAGCACTACTAAATTAAAAATTGTTCTAATATCTTACATATTATATATTTCTGCGTTTGTTACCGTTGAATTGTCTGTTTTGATACTCACTAACACATGTCAGGATGGCCGAGCGGTCTAAGGCGCCAGACTCAAGGTTACCTTGCCTACCCAGTAGGTTTCGAGCGTTCTGGTCCTCTTTGAGGGCGTGGGTTCGAATCCCACTTCTGACACAATTTTTTAATTTATTTTTTTTTAAATCACGACATTCCACAAATACTATACATCTGACCCTACCTCTCTATTTTGATAGTAAATAAAAAGACCACCTAGATACTATTAAAAATAACTAGCTATAAATAAAGAAGGCAGTGAATCTCAGGAAATGGCCGGTTCTTTGAGAAATATATCTGCTTTGCTTTCTCCAAGATTTATATCTCCCCTTTCTCCAGCCCGAAAAAATTTTGCGATACTACCGAAAAGTGATGTTAGGAGGCATAATTTACACCCTTTAAGCAGGTAAGCACCGACCTAAGACTATTTAATTCCCTCTCTCTCTTTAAGAATATCTATTAAATTCTTCTATTCAATACTTACGTATTTTAGGCCCCAAGTAGTCAAAAAACTAAATTTCTCGCCCCTCAAAGACCCACCCAGTCACATTAAAGTTCCAACAATTAAAGTTCACAGCGCAAACCAAGAGCCAATAGAAGAATTCTTCGTGACGAAGAGTAGAAAACCGACAAACTCAAACGTGTTAGTCATTAACACACCAAATAAACTAGAGCTAATAGAAAACGGGTTGGATAAATTAAAAACTAAAATGGACATTTTGGGAAAGGGGAGTTTTGGAACCGTGTTCAAGGGTGTAAGTAAAGGTAAGACTTAAAGTCACCAAGGTAAAATGCATGAGTGTAACTTAACTAGCAGCACTAAAAAACGGCCATAATATGTAAATTTAGGGCAACTTGTAGCTGTAAAAATTGTCCCCAAGAACTGCTCCCGCAGAGAAAAGAACGCTCTAGGCCTGAGTCATGAGAACATAGTAAAAACTATGGAAATAATAGAAAAGTCTCCCGACTACAAGTACGACTTAATAATCATGGAGCTTTGGCCAAACTCTAAAACGCTGCAAGAAGTGTTAGAAAACTCCATTAAAGCTGAAGGTTTGTTGCACCAGCATGCGATAGACATAACCAGAGGTTTAGATTATTTACATGCGAAAGGAGTATTGCATTTGGACTTGAAGCCCAAGAATATTCTTGTAATCGAAAAAATGTGCAAAATCTGCGATTTTGGGAGTTCCTCAAAGGTTGGGGAGGAGTCAGAAAAGTTTGAGTTTCTTGTGAGTATTTATAGTCAAATGATACAATAAAATAACTGCCTTT